>CM069437.1:18322415-18932078 GCA_035610365.1 Aquatica leii
AGTGGTATCTAATTTACGTTTCTTCTTTAAGATAGTAGTGTAATTAAATGCATTTTCGCAGTTTGGTTATCTTAAGTTTGTTGAAAAGTGTATTGTATTAAGTAAGTTCTTAGTGCATTCGCACTTTATTCATTGGTATTAGTTTTATTGAATTACATTTGGAGTCTAATTTTTTTAATTTATTACTTTTTAGCGATAGTTTTATGATTTAGGTTTCAACAAGTTAATCATTATCTATCACTGTAATTAAATCTTTTGATATTTTTGTTGTTCTCACAATAAGAAAAGCCGTCTTCGAACTTTACTTTTACGTTGCAATTAAATCTGTTTGCATCTTTTTTCCACGTTTTACGGTTTTCTTTCATAAAGATTTTGATCACAGTCTTTATGGAAGTGATAGCGAATTGAGTTGATAAATATAAGTGGTTTTGGTTTGGAGGAAAGTTGGTCGGCAATCGTTCAAAATGCCTTAAATAATGGAATGTAGTTTGTTGGGTGGTAAATTCATCTCCTTTACATGATCAATTACCGGGGAACTTATAAAAAAATGAAACAGTGAATACTTAGTTCATAGCAGAAAACCTTTCTAACTTCGTAAAACAATTACAGCTTATTGAATTTCATTGGATTCCGTTTTAATTTTGTATTAGCGTACCGTGGATTTGTGTTTTAAGTTTGTGCTTCACAATTCAATTTTCGCTTTAAAGCGGGTTATGAAAATCTTCCGACGGTTCCTAGTCATGTGAGGGTACCCTGTCAAATTTCTGGCCGACAACAGCTAAATATTTAATGGTCAACCAGAAGCCCCACCCTAGATCTACTACAAAAATGTAAGGTATTTATATGGTACCGACTAAACCAATTTGGTGAATTTAATTACGCGATAATAGTGTCTTAAAAGCTTTGGGTTTTGAGCAGAATAAAGATTGTTGCGAGTTACCGATTTTATCGATTTTACAATTGTTAAATGGTAATTGTCTTTGGTGTATTTATCAAAACTATAGAAAGAGATGAATTTATTTTATTTTGTTTTGTATTTAGTTAATTTCTATTAATGCGTACACGACCGTGCGTAAGGTAATTAAGATATTTTTTTGTTTTTATTTCTTTAAATTTTGTTTTGTATTGATGCGCTTAATCAATTAACTTTAATTTAACTTACATTTCTTTCTTTTATCTGTTTTACCTTGTTTTAATTTAAATTTTTTTTTGTTTTGAGTGTTAATAAATAAATACTAAATAGTTCAATTGTAAACAAGCTTTTATTCAGTCCGCCTGCGCGTTATGTGAATTGTTTATAATTTCAGATTTTAGTGCGGTACACTCTATTAAGGCAAGTGCCAGAAGTTTTTTTTAGCTATACACCTTTTTGGCGCCCTTTAATTTTGACTTTGTTTTCATTTACTTTCAAGTTTTCTAAACGGTCACGGAATTTTGAATATAATCCACACCCATCTTCACTGAGCATAGACAAAACCGCGTTTATGTTGCTTTAATTCAGGCAAGTTTTATTGTTTCAACTTTTGCACGTAACAATGCGCCAATTTTATCTATAGTGAACACTTGAAAAAAATTGTGATAATTTTTAATTAAATTTGCACTAACAAAAAATAATTTTTAAATTACTGTTAAAATACCTTTAACGTTTAAATAATACTGATTATTAATAAATCATATTTTAGATGATACTTACCATGTTGGGGTAACTAGCGGCCCCGCGCGACTAAAGATGTAACTTTTTTAACGCGTTTTACAAAAAAACGGTAGTATTATTAGAATTATACATATTTATTAAAAACAAAAAATGACGAACTGGTAACTCTTTAACATGTAAACTTAAACTTACACTTTTTTTTTAAAACAAATTTGTCACATTTGATTAACAACAAACGTCTCAAATACTTCAGGTATACAAGCACTACAATATATACAAAGTTTGGAAAGAATAAAAGTTAGGTTCTTGGTTTTAAACCTAACCAATACCCTTTATCTGAAATAGGATTAACGTTGGATTTACTTAACGTAAGCGGTATCGGCGTTTCATCAACAGGTACGATTTCAAATTTAGTTAAAATGTTAAAAATCACGGTTTTAATTTCTAACAACGCAAAGCGCGATCCAATGCACGTGCGTGGGCCTATTCCAAACGGCAAATAAGTAAATGGCTTAATGTTGTGTTTGTTTTCGTCTGAAAATCTTTCTGGATCAAATTTTTCTGGATCTGTATAATATTTTTCATCGCGGTGTATAGCATAGATTGGAATTTGTACTATAGCGCCGATGCCTAAAAGTAAAGGTTTTTCTTTTTGTGTGGATGGTATTAGAAGTTGCCGCGTGGAACTGCGATCGGTGATAGCAAAAGGTGGCCATTTACGAAGAGCTTCTATAACATAGTTTGTAAATTGATTAGCTTACTCATTTAGTTTTTTACCTGAAACGACCATGTCAAGATATTTCATACTTAATAATTGATCGTACGTTATATTTCCGTTGCATTGCTTCAAAATTTGATCAACTTCTTCTATTAGTCGTTGTTGAATATCTGGATTAATGGCTAATTCGTACGCGGTATAACACATTGCTGTAGACGATGTGTCAAAACCAGCCATGAAAAACACTACAGCTTGTGCCGTCATAACTTCATCAGTAATTTCAAATTTTTCACTATGTTTATTTGTCTCGTCCACTTTCTGACTCAAAGCATCTTTTTGCGCTTCCATCAACAAATGAATTACATCGGGTCTAATAATCGATAGCTTGTTTCTTGCTGTTACCGTTTCTTTGACAATTCTATGAAAGAAATTGCTAGTTTTCTTACTAATGAATCGTACATTTAAAACTTTTGCCAAATATGGACTAAGATTGGTAATAAAAAACTTTAGACTTTTCCAAAATCCATCGATTTTACTGATGTCTTTTCCCATAATATATACTTCGTTGAATGGATTTTTTAACGAGTTGCAAGTAACTCCTAGAGTCGTAGAGGCAATAATGTCGTTGGTAACTTTAGAAAACGTATCTTTCATTTCTAGTTTAACGAAGCCGTTTTGTTCTATTATATGTTGAGTAAAATCTTTAGCGCATTGATCGATAAACGTAAAAAGTAATCTTAATTTGCTGCTTGTGAATGTGGGGCTGAGGACTGCTCTCATGTTTCTCCAACGCTGACCACCTGAAAATATATGTTCGAATCGTTTACAAACAACGTGTAAATTTTACCAGGCATAGCAAAAAGTGTATTTGACCAAAGAGGATCGGAATCTGCTGATGTAAAGGTGTTATGTTGAGGAAACGAGTCAAATTCCTTCACACAAACTAATTTGATCAAATCAGGATCACGCAATATTAGAGCGGGTTTGGAAAAAAAGTAAACACCAACGTATCTGCAAAGTCGATGTTAAAAACAAATTAAAAAATGTTTCTTTTACTTACGGTTTACTTGAAAACTTTTGATATATATTTTGAGTGAACTCAGCCATTGACAATCGTTGAAAAATTACATCGGCTATGTTACCAAAAAACAACGAAGGCTTTTCAAATGGCACTTCTTTTTTTTGCCAATAATGTAATGACTTCGATATAAACTGATATAGTAGAATTACAAATATAATCAATAGTATTAACGACAACATTGCTGATGATAAGTATACTGAGTATGAGTAAAATCAGAAAGCTATTTATATACATAACTCCAAAAAATATAAATTATTGCGCAGGTTACATGTTGTCAAGGTTAAATTTAATTTTCACTATCTAAGTGAACGATGCAATATCGGTTATTGATCTTTGAGTACTTTTACCTATGGAGTGATATTTTGTGTATTTTTAAAACTAGTTCAAATATGTAATAATTTAGTTTTTTTAGTAGTCTTTGTAAAATGTGTAGCTAAACTTAATAATATAATAATAACTAATTCTTTGTTAACATTAAAACTCATTTTGGATTATGAGAATCAACATTAATGGTTGAAGTTTCCGATTAAAAATGTATCAAAAACAAACTTAATCTGATAAACATTTAAAGAGCAATACACTGTTATGTATGTCACTGTCAATGCGCAGTGGCATAACGTTCGACCTTGAACCATTAACGTGACAACCGCATGGCAAAATTCTACTACGTGAACAATTGATGTTATTAACCTTTAGTTTAGATTAAAGTTTTGTTAATTATTGATAGGTTTTGCGCAAATTTATTATTATTCATATACGGTAACACATGTAATGGAAGTCTTTAAAAAAAACGCATCGCGTATTGAACGAATAGAAATCTTTAAAACATAATCTAACAAAATAGATTTAAATAGAATGCTAGAGATATCGGTCAGCAACACTCGCTATGTTATTTTGTATTACTTTGTTATAACCGTTTTAGACACAATAATTTTTTCTAGAGTACCACGCTCTAAAGCAGCATACAAACTTACCGTAACTAATGGATCTACTATTTAACGTATACCGGATATTATTACACTGTCTTAATTTAGGTCTACGACATTTTGTTCCAGGCGTTTTTTCATTGCTGTAGAGTCGGTTTCTTGCACTATTATCAACTGGAAATATTCGAACTAATACATTAAACGAATTGCATCAGAACAAGCATGCAGATTTCAGAAACAATCACGTTTCAAAATTTTCGTAAAGTTTTTTGAAGTGTGCTAAATATTTGAAAACATTTAACAAAGTCTAATAACGAAAACTACATTATTGAGTCAAAATATCCAAAGAAGTCTTCGAACAAAAATCATCCATATAAAAAAAACTTGCTTACCACCACCCCATTTAAAAACGTAACGTACAACTTAAAAAAAAGACATGCAAGAAAACAAATTAAATTCAACATCAGCATTAAAAAAATGTACTCACAAGAAACGCAAAATCATTAAGTAATAACGAAATATAAATGACTTAAGCAAACGAGCGTACTGGAATTGCAATCCTTTGAAAAAAAAATACTAATGACTGCTGGAACTAATAAATTATAAATGTGCTCAAAGCATATGACAATAAACTCGACTTAAATTACTCAACTGCAAATGCACTAAACAAAAAAATCAAATATTAAATTTAAATTTGAAAACAAGAAATAACCTCGATATATTAATGCGAAGTTACAAAACTGACCTAAATACCGGGGTTTTCCAGAAAAAATACGTTCAGAAATCGACCGACGCACAGAGAGTATTTGTAATAAAAAGATGACCAAAACTGGATCTCACTAAACTTGCTAAACTCATAAAAAAATTATGCTATGTTGAAGTTATGTAACTGTTACGTCACCTCCGCTCAATTTTAGTACCGCTCGTCTTTTTTTATAAACAAAAAAACCCGTCAAAATTCTGTCAACGCGAGAAACACTTGTGTAAGTTTTTGTTCTTTCCTGTTGAATTGTTATATTCGAGCATGTGTTGTGTAAATGTGGTGGTGATATTGTACAGCAATCGTCATGGATGTTCAAGAAGAAGGTACATACTTCAATAATGAAAATTTGTTTTTCACATTACTCGTCACATACATACTGCTACAGGCTTATAGGTATTACAAACCTTGCGCGGTCAACTCACACTAATCGGAGATAGAGGAGGTTCAAGTAAATAGAATTTAAAGGGCGCCAGCTCTTACTAAGTAAAACTTTTGTTTCGATCAGAACAGAAGGTTCAAACTTGTAACAAAATTAAGTTCGTAATCCTCAAAGGACCAAAAAAAAAAGATAAATATCTATAATTTTAATTTAATCTTGTCGATTGCTAACAACGAGCACAAGAACTTTATCGTAAATTATTCGATCAATAAATGCCGTAAGTATCGACAACACACAATACATAGGTTTACACATAGGGTGTTGATAGCGAAGAAAATAAAATTGATAATGACAAGTATCTATGATTCACAGCATGCGATATATAAAAATAATTAATGAAAATACCTAAATGGTATTGAAACAATTATTGTAATTACGTAAGTTAAACTAACAAGCAAAATTTCATGAGAGACCTTTATGACAACGCCAATGTAATTAAATAAGACTTACCCACAATCCAGTACTTGCCCGAAGAAAATGTTTTTCTGTTTGAGTCAATCTGGAATATTAATAAACAAGCAAATCGTGACAGCACTATGACTCACGAAAGTAAAAATCTACAAAACTATTAATTAATGCTAAAAGAAATTAGATTTAAAAACCGGTTATCGAATGCTGTTACACATATTGAATTAAAGGTTGATATCGCATTTGATGACTAATAAGAAAGCGTACATAAAAAAAATTTCTTGTTGAGATATCGTTTTTAGCTTTAACGTATGTCTTCCAAAATTATAATATTTTCATGAATGTATTTAGTCGATATTAACCGCTCATTGGTGGAGAATACACCGAAACATGTGCACTAACACGTGTCGGGTCGTGCTAACAAATTAACAAGGAAATTACTAAAGAATTCTAAAAATTAATAGGGAAAGCTTACCCTGTGATGAATAAACTAATAGAAATGTGTTCTCGTGTAATATCATAATTTCTACATACGTAGATGATGTTAGAAAATTAAAATTTAAACATCACAAGCACGATTTTAAATAGTTGGCGGTTTAACGTCTTGACAGGAAATAAAGTAAAACAAAACTCGTTAAAGAGCGTCGAAAGTAGAAATCTAACTTTAGTGTAATGAATATACAGGCTATTACATTTTGAAATTTATGCACGTAACAATACTATGATAAAAAATTGATGTATATTTATTGCGAATCCTATATTCAAAGATATTTTTCTATATATGTTAAGCCTAATTAGCTTATAAAACTGTTTATAACATAAAATTTAGTTGTTTATTATAATGTTTGCACCAAAACATGTCCCGCTTGTACACGCCATTTTTTTCATTTCTTTTTATAAAACCAATAAAGCTAACCCCGACTTCCAGTCCGGAAAACGTATTTCATAATTTTGTTTCAGAATTCTGTGGAATAGTAATAACAATGTCGAGAAAATGACTTTACGAAGTGTTAAAACAGTGCTCGGATTGGAAACTAGACGACAAATTTAGCTTCTTAGAAGACCACCTTAAATATGTTACCAAATTTCCAGAAAATGAAAAAATTTTACTCAAAAATAGTCTAAAATCTTTTAAGTAATAAAGGATATTACTTCATTGTCAACAACAGCAAAAAGATATAGAAAAAGTCTCAAATGGACAACATTAAAAAGCATACTCTATCACAAGCATTAGCAATTTTTGTAGAAACTGGCTCAACTCGGATACAAAATGAAGTAGTATATACTGCCAACTAGAACATATTCCTAAGTGAATGATACACTTGTAAAAAAAAAGCCAAAAAAGAGTGTTATCCATTACCAGAATCAATAAGGGTTACAGAAACGTGCTCCGAAATCAAACTAAAAGATTTTCTAAATTACACTGCAACATAGTTGTGTTTGAAATTTGAAGAAATTCTTAGTAATTTAAATGAACCTGTTATACATGTGGGCAAATATAAAAAAATAATAGTTTGAATAAAATGACTACAGAAAATCTAGTTGCCCTTAAATTTGGAATATGGATACTTGACACAAGAATACGATTTTGTCAATCATTGCTTCATCTCTCTTATAAAATGGGACTTCTAGTAAATAATCCTAAGCAAGGGTTTCGAAATACTGATGACGGGAACACGTTAAAAAGATTGTTGGCAGGTGCTGATAAAAAAGTTCAAAATAATTTTAGAGGTTCTTTTAAGTGGACTCAAAATTGATTTCACAATTTGCAGAACAAACAGCACAATTATACGTGGTATTATGAGTAACAATCTATAAGATTTTGAGACATGGTGCTACAATAATCGAACAAACCATATTGCCTATAAGCCATTATTCGAAGAAGCAACCGAAGCTCAGAATTAAATAATTTCGTCCGACTAAACAAAATTAATCTAGAAAGTTCTTGCGAGAAAGCTGCGATAGGAACGTCTTGAACAGACTATTACTGACTACGGATCATTTACTGAACAGTACAAGACAAAAACTCTATAAAAAAGATAGCTTTTCTCTAGTGAGACAGTACCACTTTTGCTGCCTGAAACACCACCAGAATTAATGTATTTACAAAGTGACAACTTAGACGAGGAGGATAGTTCTAATCAAAGCGAATCTGATTAAAGTTAAGTTTTATAATTATTCAGTAGTGATAAGTTTTGATTATAATATACAGTGCACGCCGCTTAATAGAATCACGTTGGGACTTGGGGTTTTTGATAACGGTAACCGAATGATAACAATATCCGAAATTCAGGGAAAACAAACAGATACATGTTTATGTGTTAGAAATCAGTAAATACATAAAACGCGTATATCTGATTAACAGGTTGTTAATTTAGAAAATGAAATCTTAGCATCAATACAAGCAAAAAAATGTTTAAGTCAAATAAGCCGAAAATTACCGACATATTCCTTCTCAGTAATTTGGGGACACTAAATATAAGAATAAATAAAAAATAACGTTATCACATAAGACATAGTTGAATGAAGTTGTTATTCTAAAAACCCACATGCTTTCAAAATACTTGAATAAATAAATAACATTGCAAAAACAAAGCTAAACATGCAAAACTGCTATTTTAAAAGTAAAATGATAACATTTTTCACTCTAAAATAATATTTTATTATTCTTGAAGTCTTCTCCACAGTATTTTTTATTTTTTAATATTGTTACGTATCTATTTATTAAAAACTAATTTATTTATAACGACTAAAACTACGTTTACTTATTATAGAAATATGTATACTTTTAAATTAACGGAACTAATTAAATCTAATAATAAAAACACTTACACTATAATTTATGTATAACCGTTGTATAACACTTAAGATAACTAACACGAGATAAGATAACGTCCTCGGATTTCACACTGTAAGTCACGTTCACTCGATTTATTTAAAACTCCGCACGTGCTAATCACTTATTTATCTTCACTTGCTTAATCTTCTTAATACTGCATGCATTCACATTCCAGCAACAACTGACCTACGATTTCCATCTTCGGCTTTTATAGACATCGGCGAATCCTTCTCGATCGTTCCTCACTTTTCGCTATATCTTCTAGAAACTAGATAACAGTTCTAGAAGGCTCTTGCATTTGCAAGTAATTTCTCGGACGTTTCAATATTTTATTTTAGGAAAATATACATGTTTCGCTAACTATAATTAGCATCGTCAGTATATAACTAAAAACTAAAATTAAAACAGTGAAATATAAATAAAGAATACTAACCGAATAAAATAGTTAACAAATTATAAATTAATGTCAATCAAACGTATTTGACAATTTAATACAGTCGACTATGTTTAAAAAATCAATTTAAATAAAGAAAATAGAAAAATATCAAAAGAATAGAAAAATGAAAAGAATAAAAAGAATAAAACTATAATTTTGAACTGAGAAGATTTGAGGGATTTAAATTTAACATTTCATTTAGACAATTTATAGGATCATTGTTAGAAATTCTATTAATTTCAAGAGTCTCTAATGAGTTAAGAAGAGATCCTTTATTACATACATGTAAAATTTTGATATTTAAATCTGAAGAAAATGAATGCCCTGAACATAAAATATGGTTGGCAAAAGCAGAGTTAGTGTTATAAATATTTGTATTTAAATATCTATTTATTAAATATAAATGTTCATTTAGTCTCGTTTTGAATTTTCTACCTGTTTGACCAATATATGAAGAATTGCAAAAAGAACAAGTAAGTTTATACACTCCAGATTTATGTAAAATTGGTATTTGATCTTTATTATTAACTAAAAATAATTTAAGTGTGTTATGTGTCGAAAATGAAATGTTGATATTATGTTTTTTAAACAGTTTTTGCAGAAATTGAAAACAGTGACCAAAGTATGGAAGAGATCTAAAAACCATTTCATTATTAGTAGAAAAATTGATCAAATTTTTGAATAAATGTTTTATACGAACTTTGTGAAAAATACTATTAATTAATTGAATAGAATAACCATTATTTAAACCAATTTTATTTATAATTTTGTGTTCCTTAGCAAAATTAGAAGGTGACAAAGGTATATAAAATACTCTATGAAAGTACGAACGAAAAGCAGCAGTTTTATGAGAAAATGGATGGCACGAATTAAATGGAATTACGCAATCTGTATGAGAAGATTTGCGATAAATATCAAAATTAAATTTATTGTTAAACCGTGAAATTTTTAAATCTAAATAAGACAAAGGGTTGTTTCATTCAATATCTAAAGTAAATTTTATTTTTGGATGGATAGAATTAATAAAATTACTAAAATCATTTAATTCGTCAATGGTACCATTAAAAAGAACTAAGCAATCATCAACGTATCTATACCAAAAAGAAATTTTGTTTAATATAGAAGAGTTTGAGAAAATTGTATTTTCTAAATTGTTCATAAAAATTTCAGCTGCTAAAGGTGAAATATTTGATCCCATCGCTAAACCTGATACTTGTGAATAATATTTATTGTCAAATTTAAAATAATTTTGTTTAAAGACTAAATCTAATAATGAACAAAGATCTAAAATTTGATATGTATATAGAGAGTTGTTAGAAAAAAGAAGATTACGTATAAGATTAGTACATTCATCTGGAGGTATTGACGGAAAAAGCTTAACTACATCAAAAGAAACTAAAATTGATGATGAAGGAAAAGGTATGTTAATAATTTTTTGTACAAGGTCACAAGAATTAGTAATAGCATATTTATTATTAAAATTTGTATGTGTTCGTATCATACTATTTAGCCAAGGTGCAATTCCTAATTCGCCTGTTTCTAAACTTGCACCTATGAAACATTTATTCAAAAATTTGATCAATTTTTCTACTAATAATGAAATGGTTTTTAGATCTCTTCCATACTTTGGTCACTGTTTTCAATTTCTTCAAAAACTTTTTTAAAAACATAATATCACCATTTCATTTTCGACACATAACTCACTTAAATTATTTTTAGTTAACAATAAAGATCAAATACCAATTTTACATAAATCAGAAGTGTATCAACTTACTTGTTTGTTTTGTAATTCTTCATATATTGGTCAAACAGGTAGAAAATTCAAAACGAGACTAAATGAACATTTATATTTAATAAATAGATACTTAAATACAAATATTTATAACACTAACTCTGCTTTTGCCAAATATATTTTATGTTCAGGACATTCATTTTCTTCAGATTTGAAAATCAAAATTTTACATGTGTGTAATATAAAGGATCTCTTCTTAAGTCATTAAAGACTCTTGAAATTAATAGAATTTCTAACAATGATTCTATAAATTGTCTAAATGAAATGTTAAATTTAAATTCCTCAATTCTTCTCAGTTCAAAATAATAGTTTTATTCTTTTTATTCTTTTCATGTTTCTATTCTTTTGATATTTTTCTATTTTCTTTATTTAAATTAATTTTTTAAACATAGTCGACTGTATTAAATTGTCAAATACGTTTGATTGACATTAATTTATAATTTGTTAACTATTTTATTCGGTTAGTATTCTTTATTTATATTTCACTGTTTTAATTTTAGTTTTTAGTTATATACTGACGATGCTAATTATAGTTTGCGAAACATGTATATTTTCCTAAAATAAAATATTAAAAAATACAAAATACTGTGGAGAAGACTTCAAGAATAATAAAATATTATTTTAAACAAGGCTCCACTTAGAGAAATGAATTAATTCACCAATATTTTTCACTCTAAACAAACGTACTGTAAAAATTCAGTTAAAAAATTCACGCAGAATAGATTAATGTTTATGTATAGAAGCACAACTGAGAAGAAAATTGATAACATAAACCGAAACTATAATTACTATAAACGATGCTTTTTCTATGTACCAGTATACGTCCGGCTCGTTCTTTATTAAAGCGATTACATTATCCGAACTGATAACACTATCCGTGATTCCACACACTGTAGTATAATATGTTATTTTAATGAAACCAACTAATAATATTAATTTCACAATCATATTAACTGTTTGCTAATAGTAACATTTTTGCATTAACTTGATTATATGAATATAAAATTTCAGACTTGAATGATTAAAATACAAAATAATGATTCAAAACAGTGTTTTATTACTTGCAAAATCAATTAAAATTATTCAATCATTCTAATCAACTCTCAAGTAGAAGTCAATTCGGTGATCTCTATTATCACGTAGATGTTTAACTACTGTAGATTTGTATGTGCACCTAACTTAGGCGTCTTATTGATGTTCTTCAACCCTGCACTAAATACTATTTCTCGTTTGATCGATACGCTTCTTTACGTATTCACGCATTGAACTGAACTTGTCTAAATTTGGGCGATTTTACGCGATCCTATTTGAAAACATAACCTTTTATGCTTTTTTAATCAACAAGTGTTAAGATTATAATGGATACATATGTCAACAAACGAACTTATTTTAGTACTGAGAATCACTTCATGATATTAAGAGAAGTTGTGGGTCAAACCCCTTACGAAGATTCAAGCAGTTGAAATTTTATTCACTTAAATACTTAAAAAATTACCTAAAATATCTTCGTCATTTAAAATGTGTAACATTATAAGATCATCTACATCACTATCTTCATCCTCATCTGACCAAGCATCAAAATTAAGAATATTTTTCATGATTTATTTATACACAAAATATTTAATAATCTGGGTGGTGTCCAAAATATTTTAAAGTTATAGATGTTATTCTGTTAATTTGATTTTGACAGATCGAGGCATTTTGAGGATACGTGTAGTATGGCTAAAATTCAATTTTTTGGCGTTTACGATGCGTGTACACATCTATCATTGTTGCGTGTACGTGAAACGAGATACGTTTAGAGGTACCGGTCTAGCTTTAACTATCTGATATTAAATAAATCACATTTTATTTAATATTTACCATTTTGGGGTAACTGGCGAACCCGCGTGACTAAAGATGTAACTTTTTTTAGCGCGTTTCACAAAAAAACGGTAAGTTTATTAGAATTATACTTATATATTAAAAACAAAAAAAATTAATACAAAAAACTATGACAAACTGGTAATTCTTAAACATGTCACAAACTTTTTTTTTTAAACAAATTTGAAACATTTAATTAACAACAAACGTCTCAAATACTTCAGGTATAAAAACACTATAATATATACAAAGTTTGGAAAGAATAAAAGTTAAGTTCTTGGTTTTAAACCCAACCAATACCCTTTATCTGAAACAGGATTAACGTTGGATTTACTTAGCGTAAGCGGCATCGGCGTTTCCTCAATAGGTACGATTTCGAATTTTGTTAAAATGTTAAAAATCACAGTTTTAATTTCTAACAACGCAAAGCGCGATCCAATGCACGTGCGTGGACCTATTCCAAACGGCAAATAAGTAAATGGCTTAATGTTGTGTTTGTTTTCGTCTGAAAATCTTTCTGGATCAAATTTTTCTGGATCTGTATAATATTTTTCATCGCGGTGTATAGCATAAATTGGAATTTGTATTATAGCGCCGATGCCTAAAAGTAAAGGTTTTTCTTTTTGCGTGGATGGTATTAATAGTTGCCGCGTGGAACTGCGATCGGTGATAGCAAAAGGTGGCCATTTACGAAGAGCTTCTATAACAAAATTTATAAATTGACTAGATTACTCATTTAGTTTTTTACCTGAAACGACCATGTCAAGATATTTCATACTTAATAATTGATCGTACGTTATATTTCCGTTGCATTGCTTCAAAGTTTGATCAACTTCTTCTATTAGTCGTTGTTGAATATCTGGATTAATGGCTAATTCGTACGCGGTATAACACATTGCTGTAGACGAAGTATCAAAACCAGCCATGAAAAACACTACAGCTTGTGCCGTCATAACTTCATCAGTAATTTCAAATTTTTCACTAAGTTTATTTGTATCGTCCACTTTCTGACTCAAAGCATCTTTTTGCGCTTCCATCAACAAATGAATTACATCGGGTCTAATAATCGATAGCTTGTTTCTGGCTGTTACCGTTTCTCTGACAATTCTATGAAAGAAATTGCTAGTTTTCTTACTAATGAATCGTACATTTAAAACTTTTGCCAAATATGGACTAAGATTGGTAATAAAAAACTTTAGACTTTTCCAAAATCCATCGATTTTACTGATGTCTCTTCCCATAATATATACTTCGTTGAATGGATTTTTTAACGAGTTGCAAGTAACTCCTAGAGTCGTAGAGGCAATAATGTCGTTGGTAACTTTAGAAAACGTATCTTTCATTTCTAGTTTAACGAAGCCGTTTTGTTCTTTTATATGTTGAGTAAAATCTTTAGCGCATTGATCGATAAACGTAAAAAGTAACCTTAATTTGCTGCTTGTGAATGTGGGGCTGAGGACTGCTCTCATGTTTCTCCAACGCTGACCACCTGAAAATATATGTTCGAATCGTTTACAGACAACGTGCAAATTTTACCAGGCATAGCAAAAAGTGTATTTGACCAAAGAGGATCGGAATCTGCTGATGTAAAGGTGTTATGTTGAGGAAACGAGTCAAATTCCTTAACACAAACTAATTTGATCAAATCAGGATCACGCAATATTAGAGCGGGTTTGGAAAAAAAGTAAACACCAACGTATCTGCAAAGTCGATGTTAAAAACAAATTAAAAAATGTTTCTTTTACTTACGGTTTACTTAAAAACTTTTGATATATATTTTGAGTTAACTCAGCCATTGACAATCGTTGAAAAATTACATCGGCTATGTTACCAAAAAACAACGAAGGCTTTTCAAATGGCACTTCTTTTTTTTGCCAATGATGTAATGGCTTCGATATAAACTGATATAGTAGAATTACAAATATAATCAATAGTATTAACGACAACATTGCTGCTGATAAGTATACTGAGTATGAGTAAATTCAGAAAGCTATTTATATATATATAACTCCAAAAAATATAAATTATTGCGCAGGTTACATGTTGTCAAGGTTAAATTTAATTTTCACTATCTAAGTGAACGATGCAATATCGGTTATTGATCTTTGAGTACTTTTACCTATAGAGTGATATTTTGTGTATTTTTAAAACTAATTGAAATATGTAATAATTTAGTTTGTTTTAGTAATCTTTGCAAAAGGTATAGCTAAACTTAATAATATAATAATAACTAATTCTTTGTTAAAATTAAAACTCATTTTGGATTATGAAAATCAACATTAATAGTTAATGTTGTAGATTTAAAATGTATCAAAAACAAACTTAATCTGATAAACATTTAAAGAGCAATACACTGTTATGTATGTCACTGTCAATGCGCAGTGGAATAACGTCCGACCTTGAACCACTAACGTGACAACCGCATGGCAAAATTCTACTACGTGAACAATTGATGTTATTAACCTTTAGTTTAGGTTAAAGTTTTGTTAATTATTGATACGTTTTGCGCAAATTTATTATTATTCATATACGGTATCACATTTAATGGAAGTCTTTAAAAAAAACGCATCGCGTATTGAACGAATTGAAATCTTTAAAACATAATCTAACGAAATAGAATTCTAAAGATATGGGTCAGCAACACTTGCTAAGTTACTTTGTATTTGTTTGTTATAACCGTTTTAGACACAACAATTTTTTTTAGAGTACCATGCTATGAAACAGTATACAAACTTAACGTAGCTAATGGATCTACTATTTAACGTATACCGGATATTACTACACTGTCTTAATTTAGGTCTCTTTTTGAGTTTTTTAATTGCTACAAAGCCGATTTCTTGCATTATTATCAACTTTAAATATTCGAATGAGTACATTAAACGAATTGCATCAGAACAAGAATACACATTTCAGAAATAATCACGAAGTGTGCTAAATATTTGAAAACATTTAACAAAGTTTAATAACGAAAACTACATTATCGAGTCGAAATGTCTAAAGAAGTCTTCGAGCTTACTTCAAAAACAAAAATCATCCATATAAAGAAACTTGGTTACCATCACTTCATTTGAAAAACTGTGGTGTAAAATTTTCAAAAAAAAAACATGCAAGAAAAGAAATTAACTAAACAAAGATACGAAAGAAATCGTGACGTAACTAAACCTTAGCATGAAAAAAATGTTCTCACAAGAAACGCAAAATCATCAAGTAATAACGAAATATTTAAATGGCTAAAGCAAACGAGCGTACTGAAATTGCAAAAAAATACTAATGACTGGCGGAACTAATAAATTATAAAATGTGTTTAAAACGTATGACAGTAAACTAGACTTAAATTACTTAACTTCAAATGCACCAAACAAAAAAAAATTTTAATTTGAAAACAAGAAATAACTTCAATATATTAACGCAAAGTTACAAAATTGACTTAAATACCAAGTTTTTCCAGGAAGAATACGTATAGAAATCAACCGACGCCGACGGTTCATTGCCAATATCTTTACGTTTTCGTAGTCAAATCGGCGATCTCTATTATCATGTAGATGTTTACCTATTGCAGATTTGTTTGTGCGCTTAACTTAGGCGTCTCTGATTTAACTCTACACTAAATACTATTTCTTGTTTGATCGATTTAACTCTTACCGCACATACACTCTAGTTTGTAAATGCCCTTGGTGAGTAATCTCAGAAGTTAATAATTATTAAGTAGTATGAGTTATAGAGTATGAGTGATAGATTCTTAGAATTTGCTTTAGTCTATCAACTACTCCAGAAAAGTAAGGTAAGTAAGCGTATGTTGCAGCGACAACTGGTTTCTCTTTTTTTGTGGTCTGTGTATCGACTTTTTGTTGTAGCCATTTTTTAAGTTAGCGTCTTTAATATGCTTGATTTCTTCTGGTCCATGTTCTTCGTCACTCATTCTCTCTGCTCTTCTTAAAAGTGTATTAATGAGAGAAATTTTTTGTTGTGGATGGTGGTGCGAGGATACGTGTAGATATGGGCCTGTAAATATCTTCTTGCGGTATGCGCGCTATGGTTTAATCTATTGTTATCAGTGCGTATTACTAGAACGCCTAGAAAAAGTAACTTTTTTTTCCGATCTCCATGGTGAAGTTAATGCTGTTCTTGTGTCTATTGATGTGATGAAGGAAATTTTGTAACGTTTCCCGTCCGTGAGGTCACATAACGAATGTGTCGTGTTCGTATCCGCTCTGACATTTTGGATTTCTGTTACTTAAATTAATAGCTTCTTGTTCAAAGGCTTCTATAAAAATTATCACACTGATAGTAGTAAACCTATACTGGCGCCGTTCTTTTGTTCTTAGAACTTTTCATTCCACAAGAAATAGATTGACGTTAAATAAAGTCTTCTTGTAATCCTAATGGCACTAGTTGTTGACTAATGATCTCTAAGGTTTCTTTCACATATTTTGAGCTTTTAACTTAGCTGTTAGTCTGTCCGGTGTGCTATTGTAATTTTTTACCCAAGTATTTTGCTAAAATTTGGTGATTTGAGGGTACTGATGATGATAGGTCTTAAAAGGTTTTCGGCTTTATGAATTTTAGATAATCTATATAGATGTGGAGGTTGACTTTGGGATGCTAATAGCGTTTTTTGAGCTTTTTTTTAGTATGGTTGCGTCTTTGTTAGCTTTTCTTATGATTCTTCCAATCTTTGCAGTAAGGTCCTTGTTAGTAGTTGTCCTTTTTCTTGATATAAACGTTCTTATCCATTACCACAGTTGCGTTACTCTTGTCAGCTTGTAGTATAAACAACTTTCCATTCTTGCGTAAATTAAATAACGCTCTTTCCGTATTCTCGGTTATAGTTTTTGCTGGTGACTGGTTGTCCGTAAGATCCGACAAGTTTTCTGTCTTATTTCAAGAAGCACATTCCACTTGCGCTATGATCTTTTTTTGGTGTTTTTGTAGATGCGATTGCAAATTTGAGTGTTCTGGCAAGCACAATGGTTTCTTGTCTAATTTTTTGTCGTGTAGTTTATCGAACTTTTTCACGTGGTTCTTCGTCGTTGTATGAAGATTATATTTCAAAAGTTTGTACCTGATACAATCGATGGTTATCCACAAGTCTGTAACGGTGGTTTGATTTTGTGCGATTTCTTTTGTGAAAGACCTACAATTTGAGTTGATTTTATGCGTTTCATGTACTGTGAGATTGTTTGATTTATTAAAGTTAAATCACGTTTTTAAATACATCTTTGTTAATCAAGGATGTAACTAAAGTTTTTTATTCAATTAATTCGAAATGATTACGCTGCTTAAACATGCGTATTCCATAATTACGTTGATTTGGCATTTCCTTTATTTTGTTAAAATTCCAGTTGTAATTTATGTTTTATTTTTAGATATTATTGTAATTAAATATATTTTAGCAGTTTGCTTCCTTTCCTCAGTGCATTTGTACTTAATCCATGCTGTATTGTATTGTATTATATTTGAAATTGAGTCTTTTTTATAATTTATTACTACTAGAATTTAGGTTTCAACAAGTTAATTTTTATAACAGTAATTAAATCTTTAGATATTTTTGTTGTCGTGGCAGTTCTCACATTAAGAAAGGCTGCCTTCGAACTCTACTATTACGTCTTAAATCTGTTTGCAACATTTTTTCATTTCTTTGTGGTATTGGTTTCTTTCACAAAGATTTCGCACACAGTGAGGCTTTAAATATTAGTGATTTTGGGTTAACGGGAAGAATTCGTAATTTTACCAAGCACTAAAAGCATCGGAATGTAGTCCAGGTAGAGAGTTGAATCCACTCTTGGGAAGATGAAGTGCCCGCGGAAGTTATTAAGATAGAAAGCATAGTCAATTATTAGTTATGTGTTGGAAATAGGTTTCTAATTCGTTGATGTACGTCTTTTTATTATTTTACGCGCTTTTGAGTGTTTTTCGTTTTAGGTACCGTGGATTCGTAAGTTGATGTGCGACGCGGTGCCATTTTCGCTTTTAGGTGGTTTTTGCGAATCTTCGGACGGATCCTTGTCAACTGTAGTCAGCCTTTTGATCTTGCAGCCGATTACATCTTTAGGACCAATCACAAGTTCTTTCCTGGATCTACTACAAATTATAAAGCATTTATTTTGTACCGACTAATTAAATTTGATGAATTTCATTACGCGATTATGCTATCTTAGAAGCTTTGGGTTTTAGGCAGAACAATGATTGTTGTGAGTTACCGATTTTATTGATTTCACAATTATTAAATAGTAATTGTATTTATCAAGACTTTATGTGACAAAAATTTTGGTGTAAAAATTATGTTTGCTTGACGTTAAACCGGACAATTGACTAATCTCGTAGTTTGTTATTAAGATTTTCAATCTTGTGTTAAAAGAGATGAATTGATTTTATTTTATTTTGTATTTAGTTAATTTCTATTAAAGCGTACACCGTGTGTAAGGTTATTAAGATATTTTTTGTATGTTTAAGTTTTTTAAATGTTGTTATGTTTTGATGCGCTTATTTAATTAACGTTAATTTTAACTTTTTATTTCTTTTATATTAATTGTTTTTTCTCTTGCTCTAATTTAAATAGTTTTTTTTGTGTTTTGAGTGTTGTATGATAAAATTAATGTTAATAGTTGTAACCGTTCCTGCATTGTGATGTTGATTTTCTTCACAACACCTTAGGTAGCTAAGTGGAGAAATTACTAGTAACACAATTAAGACGTATAATAAAATAATTATATATCTTTACATTTTATAACACACAATAAATAAAAATTAAATTCCAAGTTTAACTAAATAACATAAATAACAAATAACAATTAAGGAAAATGAAACTGAATTTTGCCACGTTCTAATGGGGGAGGTGGAGAAAAAGAAAAAAAAAAGAAAGAAATTACTAAGATGTCACGCTTACCTTTCGGCTAGCCTCACCGCAGATGGTCGTCGGGTAAAAGAAAATTGAAGTGAAAAGAATATTCTTTGGTAAGCGAAATGCCCGAGTGCGCCACCTCTTCTCAAAATTTAGTCAAACATAGTAAGTCTAGGCAGGAGAAAAGAAGATCCTAGACCCGAGGTCTTCCAAAAGAAAGATATCTAGAATTAACAATAATCATTTATTATATTATATTAAGAGAAATTCATTGAAGGAAAGAGACAACTCGACGGTTACGCCACTGGTATAAATTACATATAATAAATTACACAACAATTAAATCACAATGTTAACGCAGGTCTAAAATAGACTATGGAAGCAAAAGATTGTGCTAAAATTAGATTACGCTGCCGCAACTACAATAAACGGTAGCAAGTACACCCGTCACCACAAGTGAAAATTAAAAAAACAACACCGCCCGTGGTCCTTGACGTCAAGTTCACGACCGGTATAAAATTCGTCAATCATTCAGGTTACGACAGAACAATTCGTTTCGAGCTCCCAAATCTCTACTAGTTACAAATTCCCGCACATTACAGATTGAAATTTCTTTTATTTTATTGATAGTAATTAAACACACAAATAAATAAATTAAGTAGGCGTATCGTTTTAACAAAAGGACAATTGTTTAGGAAGGAAGTACACAAAGCTACGAATTCCGTTCTTACTCCATTTCACTTAACTGTAGCGTTATTTGCACAATTTATTATACGATGTTGAGCGCGAGCAAAAGTCGAGACCCCGAAGCGCGTGGACGAATGTGGGCCGAGGTCGCGCGGTCTCCCCGGTTTTAGGCGTTATAACTTAGAGATACGCATAAATACCTTTTCGGCCAAAAGCTTTTTTATGGAATTACCCATTCACCAGGTTACACCTAGTTATTAATCCTCGGCACACTCCTCAAGATACGAGAAAGCGCCATCAGTCGACTTAGATTCCTGACACCGCTGCGCTTTCGTTACTTCATAAGTACAGTTAACGACTCCGGCAGTTTGTAAGAAGCTAAACAAAATACAACCCCAGAAAGAAAGCTAAAACAGCAAACATTAGTTGGTACGTCTCCACCATCAACCACGTGCGAATACTAACCTACTCTATGACTTTGGTAAGAAATATGCAGATATTTTGTTCTACGAATGCAACATTCGAGCGGATTTATTAAGAATTTCTAAAATAAAATGTCGTTACGTTAGATGATGATCGATGAGGAAAAACCTCATTTTCTTACCAATCCGTCTCCGCCACTTCCATTACAAGCGCGTACCACCAAATAAAATGAAATCCGTAGATGGCCAACTACTCTCGCGCGCCCTCTACGTGCAAAAATCGAAGAATATAGTTTGAGGTCAGATATCTCACAAGGTTAAAGGCAAGGTTGTCTAACCATCAGGCGAATTAATGCCCAATTTACACGTTACAAATTACTTCTGGACGGTCTGGTATATCGTTTATCGAATCCGCTGGCAGCGTTTTCTGTTGGCCCGTGTAAAACTTTCAACAGTGTTTAAACTAAAACACAAGTTAAAAATGTGGTTTTTATACCCGTGTTTTCCGGTAATTCAACGCAAATCCCTTGGCCAGCAGTGCCCTTTTTTGAGTTTATCTGAATAACTGGAACCGGTGATTTGACAAGTAAGTTTTTACACCATCTCGTCGAATTGTTTGAACGTTGACCTCAGGTGGGTTTTTAAATGCAATGTAATTACTTCCTGTACGTAAGAAAATACGATTTCTGAACTTTACAGGTCGATGCGGCGGGTTATTAAGAACCAAATTTAATTAAATTCACGTTGATCAAACGATAATTAATTTTAGATTGGCGTTTTCTATAATTTTTCTAAGGTCGCAACTGGAGCTTAAACTTGCGGTGCAAATGACTGGATGAAATGGATTGAAATACACTTCAATATGTATTCATAAGGTTTGTAACACCACTCGGTAACAAAACGGATTTCTTTTGTTTTTATTTATGTCACAGGTACGGAGTTACATACAGTTAGTGTCGTACAACTCGAGAGATAAATAAAACCACATTAAACACTTACGGCGAGCACTAAGGTACTGTACGAACAGAAAACTTTAAGGTGTTCGACAATTACTAAGAAGGATAACCAATGACAACACAACAATTACTGAATACACGTATGGATTAATGAAACGTGAAAAAGATTTGCTGTTTACTGCGACAGGTGAAACGCAGGTTTCGATCGTTGCAATAACCAATTAGGATTTAATCAGGTTGAAAAAATGCTCCAGGTACAAGCGGTGATCCTTAACGGGATTACCGGGTAATTTACGGTTAGTTTCCAGGTTCGGCAGGCGGTTTTTGGAATGTCCGAGGTATCTTCAGAGACGCCGCTCGGACGACGACAGAAAGATGCCATTCTAAACGGTGCAGCCGCTTTTATATCCTTTTCATTTTTTCAGTGCCGGTTTTAGAACGTGGATCGTTTTGGCGCTGGTGGGATAAACGAGGATGGGGATAAAGTCCATGCCCCATTTTAAGACTGATTTTTAACTTGTTCAAAATGGTGGACTTTATTTTCGTTTCGTTACATAGTTAAATTGTAAATAGACTTTTAACTCCGTCGGCCTGCTAGTGATGTAAATTTTAAATTATTTCAGGTTTTAGTGCGGTACACTCTAATAAGGTAAGTCCAATTTAGAGTGTATCCTACAGGAGCAAGATTGTGGTTGGCAAAGGCCAGAAATTCTTTTAGTTTTACCTTTTTTTTGAGTTTTTGACACGATTAGGAAATTTCAAATATAATCCACCCCCTTCTTTACTGAGCACCGACAATACTTTGTTTATGTTACTTTATTTCAGGCAAGTTCCATTGTTCCAGCTTTTGCACGTAAGAAGTCCTCAAAAAGCATTTTGCTCAACTTCAGATAGCACATACAGGGTGTCCCACGAGGTACTGTACATACGGAAATGGTGTGTTCCTTAGGTCAATTTAAGTAGAAAACGTCTTATAAACATAGGTCCAATTCGCCATAGTTACACAGATACAAGCGTTCAAAGTTTATAACTGATCACACATTTTTTGAAAATTAATTATTGTTAGTCAACTGGGAAACAAAAGCCGAACAATTGCTTTCTTTTCTACTAATGCCACAGTCGATTTCATTAAATGAAGTGTAATTTAAATGCCTTCTCATTTTTCTAACGAAGAGTATGCTGATATCATTTACATTTATGGATTTTGTGATGGAAATGCGAGATCTGCCGTTAGGGAATATGAACGAAGATTTCCCAACAGCAGGGTGCCAAATAACCAAACCTTTTCTTCTGTGTTTCAACATGTACGGACTCATGGTTCATTTTCATCAGTTTCAACAAGATTTGACCGTCCTGTGCAGTTAAATGTGAATGAGCCGGAAAACATTCTACAGATGGTTGATCGGAGTCCAGGGTTGAGTACTAGAAGAATTTCTTCTCGAACGGGACTCCTCTGTATGTCACTATGGTAAACATTACATTATGGGCTTTTGTATCCCTATCACATACAACAGGTTCAGCATCTGGAACCTGAAGAGATTTTGCTGCCTGGTTGACTTTTCTGCCACTGGCTACAGGTAAATCCACAATTAGTTCCATTTATTTTATTTAGCGACGAGGCGCAATTTACTAGAAATGGAGTGAACAATACACGTAATTCTTATTTGTGGTCATATCAAAATCCATATGGCACAACAGAAACTAACTTTCAGCGCAGATTTTCTGTTAACGTAAGGTGTGGCATGATTGACGATCAACTTATTGGACCTTTTTTCTTTGAAGAACGTCTAACAGGAGAAGCATATGCTAACTTTCTGCGGAATGAATTGCTACCGTTTTTGGAAGAAGTACCTTTACTAACAAAACAACAAATGTTTCTGCAACATGATAGAGCTTCTTCACATTTTAGCCGGCATGTGACCGAATATTTAAATGTTACTTACCCCAATAGGTGGATTCGGCGTGGAGGCCCGCATGCTTGGCCACCGAGCTCGCCCGATCTCACACCTTTTGGACTTCTATCTGTGAGGTCATGTGAAAAGTTTAGTATACGAGGTAAAAGTTAATATCAGAGCTGAACTAATACAGCGTATCCTGGATGTGTGTCAACAAACACGGAACAACCAGCAGGTGCTTCGAACGGCTACTCGGTCCATTTTAGATCGCAGCCGTCGTTGTATTAATGCCGAAGGAGGTCATTTTGAGCATTTGCTGTGATTTTGTTTTTTTGTTTTTTTTTTATGTTTGTTTTGTAGTTCGATTTTTTGTTTGCAATAATAATAATTTTTAAAAAAATGTGTGAGCATTTATAAACTTTGAACGCTTGTATCTGTGTAACTATGGCGAATTGGACCTATGTTTATAGGACGTTTTCTACTTAAATTGACCTAAGGAACATACCATTTCAGTATGTACAGTATCTCGTGGGACACTCTGTATAGTTGGCCAGATAATGATATGTGTCGTGCACTTTTTCTCTGGTTATTATTGTCCTTAGATGATGTTGTATTTTAACAAAAGTTGGTGTCTCGGTAGAAATGCCAGCGAGGGAAGTAGATGGTTCTTCTTCTTTCGCAGTTTATCTAGTTTTCTGATTTTTAAATAAATGTTCTTTACGTGAAAACCTCTAATAGCAGAATGCAGAATTTCACAACCCTTATCTAATATAGAACTGTAACAAAGCTTTTACTTGATGTTTAATATTCAGTGCAGCGTTAAAGAACATTACGTCGCACGGACAAATCTTGCAAGATTTACAAGACCAAGATCAAGAGCAAGATAACAACGCCATTACCAAGACCAAGACTCAAGATTGCAAGACTAGCTCGGCAAGGTATCGGCAAAAACAAAACTACCTTGCAAGACTCTTGCAGTTTTTTTTTTATTACAAACGATTATTTATTTTTTCTTATTTATCCCACATATTAAAAAACATTTATTTTCCCAAAAAAATTATTGTATGTATACGTGAAAGCAAAAAGTTTTTTGAAAAAGAGTTGTTTCGACTTTAGTAAAATGTGTGAAAAATAAAATTATAACTAATAAGTAACCACTATAATCATCTTAAATGAAATATTCACTTAAAACAAATAAAACTATTTGAAATTTGACTAAAATGTAATTTGATTGAAATGGCTTAAGTATTAAAAAAGTCGAAACGTATCGTGTCTATTATAATTTATGTGGGTTAGACGGAATTTTTTACTTTTTATTAAAATAATTTAATTTTTTGTTATTAATCAAATATCCATTAAAAATTTTTTTTAGCAACATTGACTTTCATTGTGAAGTTTCATTCATAGTACGGTGTAAACATTGCAAGAGTCCTGCGTGCAAGACTAAGAACCAGACTAAAACTCTATATTCAAGACCGCGAGCAAGACCAAAATTAAGGATATCAATACAAGAACAAGAGCAAGACCAACTGGTGCAAGACCAAGACCAAAATCTATGTGGTCTTTTCTTGGTCTTGCGTTTGGCCATTACTACTCATAGAGATCTACGCTCAAACTCTTAAAACATTTTAAACACTGGCGTTGTCACGCATTTTGTGATTCTTGAATTTTTATCCATCCATCTTCATCTTGTGGTTTTGGATTCATTTTCTTTACGTTTTTAAAAATTAGGAATACATTGAGTAATTAACAATTTTCTTTCCAGAATTTACATACCAAATACAATGATCTTGAAAAAAATAATTAATTTGCAAAAACGCGTATAAGTTCAACGACACTGCTACTAAAATTTTTGATTAATAAATAACAATTTTAAAAAAACATTCAAAATACTTATTTATCTGATAAGATTTTAAAGAGCAACGGTCTTTATCAATCAATTAAGTATGCCATTGTCAATGCGCAACAGTGTAACGTCCAACCTTGAACCACTAACATGAAAAATGTATAGTAAAACTTCAACACGCAAACA
Organism: Aquatica leii; assembly: GCA_035610365.1. Taxonomy (NCBI): domain Eukaryota; kingdom Metazoa; phylum Arthropoda; class Insecta; order Coleoptera; family Lampyridae; genus Aquatica; species Aquatica leii. The sequence continues at coordinate 18,348,168 of CM069437.1, forward strand.
ACTAATGTTAATAACCTTTTATTCATTAGAACTCATATCAGACTACTAAATAGTACCAAAAAACATTATGTAATATTTTGATGACGCATGTTTTATACAGTACGTTGATTACGATTTTAAAAACTTTTTGATAACTAAATGCAAATTGATTTATGGTAGTGGATAATCGTGCTTACGCAGTTTTTTAGTTTCATTGTATTCTTAGTTTTAAAACTTTTTGCTTTATTTAAGAATTCGTTTTGTCGCTCGTGGTCGTGGTTGACCTTAAATTTTTAGAACTTCTAGGACCTGACGCTAATCAGACTTTTGAAATTTTCAGCTAGGACTGTCAGTTCGTAGTACCTTTTTTTGGATTTTTTCAGAATTTTGCCAATCGAATTACTTTGTTTTTTGTGTACTACAAAATATCCTTCAATTATAGACGTTGAACTCTGATAAATCTAAGATGAGCATTTATTTTTACGGTTTCGTTTTAGTACACAAATCTAAAAAGGATAATAACCTGTAACGTTAATGACCGCATAATTGTGTTTTTTGATAAAACCATACAATTTAGAAACCATGTAAAAATTACCTATCTGATAAAATTTTAAAAAGCAATGCACTTTACTCACAGTCATATATGTATCATTATCAATGTGCAGTAGATACGATACGTGTAAAAAAATGCTTAAAAACTTCTTAAAACAAGAATGAAAACCCAACTCTTTGTTTTGACTTACAAAAAGAAACCAAGCTCAACTAGAAAAGGTCTGGGTAGCTCAGAAGCGACAATGAAATTTTACAAGCAAGATCATTAAATCTAAGTAAAATATGGCACTACCATAAACGTAAAGGTCAATTCTGTATGTAGAATGAAGAGCTAAAACAGAACGGAGTACATTTGCAAAAATATGCAAATAATAAAACTATTTGAATCTATGCAACATATGTTTATTATCTTTGTCTGACAACATAATTTACAACTAAAACAAGTAATGGCTTAATTAATATTATATTTTTATAGCGTGTACAAAAGTAACAATTTAATTATTATTATCCTACAGTAAAACTTTATTATTTATAGCAATTTAAAAATCTCGGGATAAAGAAGTCATATTTAGATAACTCCGAACTAGGGATCGGGCAGTTTATTCTCGAATAATATTCCATTAAATACACTGTAACGTTTAGACTTATACCAAATCCTAACGAAAACCACAAAAACGAATTTGCCACTTTACTTCGTAGCAATTTCGATACTTCCATTATCCCGACCGTGAGGAACATTTGAACTGAAACTATTGGCAAGCAGAAACCACACGCGAAACTAAATACATATTCATGAAAAACTGCCGATATAAAAAATACCAAACATTTGCTGAATATTTTACTGCGAAATACGTTTTCGTAAAAATCTTTGTATACGTAAGTATACAACCAATCGTGCACAACGACGTTCCATTTTCTATAATATTCTCCGTACGTAGTAGACGTCCACCAATCCTACAACAAAAATTATTTTAAATACTTGTTAGTTTTAGTTAGTTGTTAAAACGATTAAAAACGCGTGTAAGGAAAGTTTACAGATTTATGTTTAAAAGCATAAATAGTTTATTTGTAAAAAAAAACTATTTGTAAACATGCAGATGCTAAAGTCACTATTTATAAAATAGATAAAACAAACTGCAGTTTTTACATATGTTTCATTCTTATTCAAATTTAAGTATGGTTTAAGGTAATGTAACGAATTTTATAACTAATAGTTTTATAACTAAATATTTACACGTTTATAACTACACGAACTAATTAAATCTAACGATATTTAAGAAAAACACTTACACTAATTTATGTATTACAATCACTCGAAAGATAATGCCCGCGGATAACTTCTGTTTATTTTAAAACTGACACTTGTTTATTAAAGGCACGTAAGTTTATACTCCGTTATATTTATCTCAAACACGCGTTAATCACTTATTTGTTTAAACTCTTCTCTCTCTTCTCTTCTTAACACTTCCGACTTTGAATAGTTGCCCTATGATTACTTTGAATCGTTTTTATATATTTTTGTGATCTTTCAACAATTTCCTACATCCTTTGGTGAACGTTCTGGAAATGGATAAAAACTTCGTGAACGCTTTCAAACTTGACAATAGATTCTCGAACGTTTCACTGCCCCCTCCTTAAGACTGTTCTGTCCCAGAATAGAAAACTGGATGCGACACCGGTAGAAAGAATTGTGCCTATAGCGACAGCTCTTTCCATCTCAACAACTTTCTTGACCATAAAACTAGCAGTTAATCGACTTTTTCTGACCCTGTTCTCCTTAGTTAGTCTTCCAATTTAGTTAATCAAAGCCACAACCAAGCTTGAGTACTCCCAAGTTCTTAATATTGTGGAACTCTATTCCTCTCTTGAGATTCTATAATGTTCTCCAGATTTTTATATAACAACTTTGTACGTGAGTATGCCTTGGTGACCAGATAGAAAACGAAGCGGCTATTACCACGTAATTTTAAAACTTTTTTGACCGCCGGTCACTGTCTTTGTAGTTCATCTAGCCGCCCATACCTCTTTTTAAACACGACTGCAACTCCTCTGGACATGTGAAAATCCTCTTTAACGCAATTTGTAATCTCGTGTTTTGACCAGGTCTTCTTGTTTTTTGATTGTAACTCTGAACCTTGTCTTTCCAGAATTTTTGTCTATGCTCATAAATTTATCAAAGTTCATTTCTTTGACTAGATTTCTGGTTCTGCTAATTATTACTATGCTCCGAACCTGAACTTGCGTAATGTGGTTATTGCCAGCAAACGGGGCTAGACGATCGATGTAGACCAACTTTGGCTTTGGGTAGTTTTCGGGTGCAATATATGACGTCATTAATACGCTGTACGACTTCATAAAGATCCTTCCAATGCTTCTGCAACTTCGGCGATAAACCAAGTCTTCTTTGGGAATTATACAACCACACCATGTCGCCAGGTTGAAACCCATCATTTTGTGCCTTGACGTCATATCTGGTCTTCATTCTGTCGCTGGCAATTTCCGTGCTTTTACGGATCTCTTCATGTACTTCGTCTAGCTTCTTGGTCAGTATTTCGCGACCGAGGAAGACACAAGATGGTGTTTGGCCAATGCTTTCGGGAATAAATGATCGGTATGCGATTAGGAAAAGGTGCAAGTACTAATCCCAGTGTCTTCGATGTTCGCACACTACTTTGGCTAAGTATTTTCCCAGTGTTAGATTCATCCGCTCAACCACGCCATCAGATAGTTTTCATAATTTCCAACAGTCGACAAACCTTTTGAAACACCCCAGACTCAAAGTTGCGGCCTTGGTCGGAGTGTAATTCCATGCGAACTCTAAATCGGCAGAAAAACTAACACGTCTGCAACTGTTGCTGTTTCTTGATTGGGTATGGCGTAAGCTTCCGTTCGTTTCGTAAAATAATCCATCGTCACCAGGATGTATTTGTTTTTCGAATCAGATTTTGGGAACGACCCTGCGATTTTAATCGCTACTCTTTCTAAACGGCTTCCTACGTTGTAGTGCTTTATCTGTGTTTTGCGCTTTTTTGCTGGACCATTTCTTGATGCTCAAATCGTGCACTTACGGCACATCCTCTTTGCAGTTCACCCAGTAGAATCTTTCTTAAACTTTCGACAATGTCTTTTTTATGCCAAAGTGTTCTCTTGATGTACTATCGTCGAGACGCTTCAACACTTGTGACACCCGGGTCTTTGGCACTACCAACTGTAGTCTGTTTTTCATGCTCTCGACACTTTCTAGAGACCGTTTAAAAAGACAGTCTTCTAATATAAAAATCCCACTGCGCCCAGTACGCTTTAATGTTTCTACTCAAAGCACTCACTTCTTCCCAGGTTGGACGTAGGCCGTTTTCTTTCCAGTACAAGAGAAGTCTTAATTCAAGATCGTTTTCTTTTTTGCGACGAAACTGTTCAAGTTCCCACCCGCCATCAACTATAGTTCTCCGAAAGCATTCGACTTTTTTCTCAAGTCGCAAACAATAGCTGCAGTCCGCCGGACATGGTCTTCAAGACAAGGCATCAGCGTTCTGATGACTGCTTCCGGCATGATGTCCTGTGTCATAATCATACTCTAGCAGTTTCTCGATCCATCTTGCTACTTGTTTTACAGCGGCGTGGTCCGTCCTCAGTAAATTTTTTTGTCCATACAATTAATTGTAATAATGTTCTATGGACTTGACGACTGCTAACAGTTCTCTCCTAGTCACGCAATAATTCATTTTTGGTTTTATAAACATACGCGATGACATTTTCTTGTCAATCTTGCACCTGCGAAAGGACCGCGCCTATGGCCAGATAGCTTGAGTCGGTATTCAAAAAAATATTCTCTCTTCATTTGGATAGCTTAAAATCGGCAAAGTGACTAGGGCCTGTTTTAGTTGATGGAAAGCATTTTCGCAGTCTTCATTACATCTAAATTTTGCTATTTCTTCGGTCAATTTCTTCAAAGGTTTGGCAATATTGGAAAATCCAGGTACAAATCGTGTATAACAGTAGCGGCTGGTAGTGAATTATACAAGATGGTCATTTAAAAAAACGCAATGATCCCAAAAAGGCTAAAAAACTTTCTTACAGTAACGTGATTTATATTTAAGATTTAAGATATTTGTCTATAATTACAATTACCAAAATAATCAATAACAAGTTCATTAAAATTTACAATGAGTTTTCAATGCTTAGCATAGAAATGCATCATCTGAAAACAGTAAACATAAAACACTAAAATCTATTATTTATTTCAAATCCACAAATCCAATCTAACGAATCCTACACAGATTCTTTAAAATTACTGTAAACTTCTTTATTTTTATGTTTACTGATTGGTCCAATTTGAAGTAAAGGCTGAGGACGAGCATTAAATTTAAATTCTAGATGTGTAAACAATTATTAGTTATTTATTTTTTAACGTCTTGTACCACAGTTATTATGAAACAAAAACTACTGTCATATGTGATAAGAAATCTGTATTTAACACACACGTGCTGCGAAGATAACGATAGATGACGTAAGTCACGTAAGCAATGTAAGCATTGCACTCAAAGATAATTGCACTAAGTATTATCTTTGACGTAGGCGGTTCGGCTGAAGACCCTGCGAAACAATTTAAACATTTACTTATCTTCTTTTTTAACTCGCATAAAATTGTATTATGTGTGTATCACTCTTGATTACAACAACTATCATCGTAATATAACGTAAATGCGGGCACAAGTTCGTGTCAGCCTCGGGTAAATTCGCAAGCTTTCGTATCTGTTGCGTTTAAACTGACAATTATTTAAACGCATAAAATTAAACTGCTGTATAATAGGTGTACAACCCAAGGAAACTTAGGATCTGATATTTGCCGATTGATCTTGGCCATTATTGCACTGCTTGGATTTTGTATAAGTCAACCTTTACTCCATCTCTAGATACGACGTGGCCAAGGTTTTGCACTTCTTTCTTAAATACGTGGCATTTCTTTGAGCTCCGTTTGTGATCTGCTCCACATAGTCGCTAGACTTTCAAGTTGTTCAAATGTTTTTTTAAACGACCTTCCAACCACGATCACGTCGTCTAGGTACACTAAGCACGTCTTCCAAGATAGTCCGCGCAAGATGGTCTCTATCAAACGCTTGAACGTTGCAGGACCGTTACACAGGCCAAAAAGCATCACAGAGAACTGCTACAAACTAGTCCTTTACGAGTCACACCTTCTTTCTTTATACCCATAAGCGTCTTCGGTATTATTAAATGCTTCATTACGTTAGTTCTTCCTTTGGAACCACTCTCCAGCGCAAACACATCTTGATACTGCTGGTTCAACATTTTAAGTTTAGCCAGCTGATCTTAGTTGAGGTTTTGGCATTTGGAGGTAAGAATGTCTAATAGATGTTGTGGGCACTGGTTCGGCGACGTATTTTGGTTTGAATTTACGCATCTCACAATTTGAGATACTGGTATGCATTGGCCTACCATAGTCTTCTTTTTCAAGGTTACTGGATATGAGTAGCCATTTAAGTTGCTTACTGTCATCGTGTTTTTCACTCGTACTAAAGTTCTACCAACGAGTAATCCTTTTTCAACTAAGTCGTCTTCCATTGGTTCAATCGCGCAAATGTATGCATTCCGGAGATTTCCATTTAGGCGTGCCATCAGCACACTCGCAGGTAGAGTTACGTCTTCACTTAATAAGACTTGCACGGCCGCTTTCTCTGACAGATAAAAAGAAATCTCTTTATTTTCGATCTTTAGGATACCGTTCTTCATATCTAAATGGAACTCGTTCTTTATAACGCCAATTTCCACGAGCCTTTTTTTGTTGATCGAGTACTCCATTTCCCAAACCAGTGGTTACTTGTACTTGTCCGTAAGTAGGTATTTCTTCGCCTGTCGCTGTTCGAAGTCGTACTGTTACTGGTGATTTGTTCTCGTTTTCCAATAACATGTCAGGACGAATGATGCTGTTTGTCGCTTCGGTGTCTTTTGCAAAACAAAAAAAATTGTTAATGGATTTTGATAATGTACTTAACAAGGTCATTATAATTTTGATATATTTGTTCGTCACATTGTCACATGTGCCTTTCTTCGCAAAACAACTCGCAGATTACCAAAGTATTGCACTTATCAGCTGTAAATTAAAAGTGCTTACTCATACAAAAATCTACAAAAAAAACAAAAAAAAAAGATATGGGTAGTGTTCAAATTAAATTTTGGAAAATTTATGACACAAGAAGATTTCTCTTTAGAGATAAAACTGTTTTCAGTAGATGTGTTATCGAGTTGATGCAAAAGTTTGTTCGGTTTTTTAGCACTAGATGGCATTAGCATTCGACAACCCAAATGTAGTTTAGTTTACAGGTGCAAAGTTTATTTTCGGCATATTGTTTTCCAAAAAAATAATGTCGGCACGCGGTGTGCTGTCGTGCTTAGCAAAAATGCCGTATCTACAAAAAATAAATAAAAAAATAACAATTTATACTGTATTTAAGATCGAATAGTTCTGTAAAACTTAGCGGTCTGTAATAATCATTGTTTATGATTATGCCTTTGTTCTCATAAATTTTCAGACTTTCATACCAATTGAGTTAGTTCTTATTTTCAATTTTTTTTAACTAACTTATCTTTATGGTTATTTTCAAGCATATGTAAGACAACACTGAATTTACATATCGTTTTATATTTAACATGAGCTAAGTGTTTCTTAAACCTGGTGTAAAGAAACTTTTTAGTTTGCCCTATACATATCCGATTAAAATCTTTACAATTAATTTTATATATTCCCTATTTATAGCACATATCTAAAAGATCTTTCGGATTGCATATAAGAATACATAATTTGTTATTGGTAGTTTTAGTGTATGTGAGATAATTCGCTAATTTGACAAAGTTTTTTTCTGCCCTGTCGTTAATATTTGCCAATGTAGTTGCTTTTTAATATTAAGTTTTAGTCCGGCGCCCAAGCATACCAAAAAAACTCAATGTTTATCAAGGATACAATCAACTAAATTATAGCATTGTATAGCATAATTTATTCGATACTCCAAGATGTAGAAAACTCAATAATGTCTGTTAGATTGAAATCCATGCATCCCAGTATAATAAAAACGAGTGATTTCTTCAAAGAATTAAAAATTATATAAAAACTTTAGATTCTAATGAATTCCCAAAAGAAATTAAATTTGAAAATGTTCTACTTATTGAGAAATTTGTAAAAATAGATAGCTATTCAGTTGATAACAAAATTAGATTCATTTTACATACTCCTATAATTTTGAAATAAACTTATTCCATTTATACTCGGTACCAATTCCTGATAAAAGTCAGTTTAAGGTAATCATACCAAAAAATAAATTTCTGGCAAGGAATCAAAAATGAAGATTTATCCAAATCCAAATTTTAAATATGAAAAATACTTCAAGCTGTCAACAAACAAGCGTTCTTGTACACTAACCGATAACAAACAGAAGCTACCTTCAAACTTCAATGTCAACAACAAGAAGAAATTACAACACTCAGAAGAATATATTTGGTCGAAATTCCAATTGGAACGTTTAACAAACGCAGGACAACCAATTCTACTTCCAAAATTACAAACCTACCAAAAATGCAATTAGAAGAAAAAAATAATATCAAATTAGAAGAAATTCTTTTAGATGAATTACAAGAAATTAAAAATAAGATCAATCAAAATCAACCAATGTTAACGACTCCAACAATGTGCGATACCTCAAATTTTTGGACATTAGTAATTTATGCAATATGTATTATTTTCATCGCTTACATGGCCTTCAAGATCCTGAAACCAAAATTTTGTGAAAAAAGGAAACCGCCTGAAAGTCCTTCAACTGTAGAACTTTCAAGTGTTTAAATCCCACGCTGACACGATGGATTTGAATCTTTGACAGGAGGAATTATCTCACGAAAAATTGTAAAGTGCTGACTATAAAATATAATCATATATACAAAACCTAGTACACGTTACACAAAACAGTTGTAATTGTAGTTCCAAACATTCAACATTAGAATTGCAGCACTAAACATTTTTATTGTAATAATAATACAATAAATTGTTTTTAAAAAACAGATTTGGATTAATCGAAAGTTAATTCGTGCATAATATTGAAGTTAGTACATTTTTATGCAAGTTAAAAAAGAAGATAAGTAAACGCTTAAATGCTTGCTTGCTTGCGGGCTTGAGACTCGAGGTCATTCCGCCTACTCAGTGGCAGTGCAATGCTCACGTGACTTACGTAATTTATCATTATCTTTACAGTACGTGTGTATAAAACACAGATGCTAGAATCCACATTTTTTTATCACATATGACAAATTTTACAGTGGATTTTCTTAGTTGATCTATAATATTCATTTGTAATAGACGATTTATCGTTTTTGTTTCATAATGACGGTGGTACAAGCCATTAAAAAATTAATAGCTAATATTAGTTCAAACGTTTAGAATTTAAATTTAATGCTCGTCCTCAGTCTTTACTTCAAATTTCTAAGACCAGTAAACATAGAAATAAAGAAATCGATAGTAATTTTGAAGAATCTGTGTACAATTCGTCAGATTGGATATGTGAATTTGAAGTAAATAATAGATTTAACTGTTTTGTGGTTTAACGTTTTTATAAGATTCAATATGGTGTAAAAATAATGTTGCCGATTTATAGCATTTAAAAAAAAGTGAAAAAGCGATCGTTATCGGTGAATCACATGAAAAGTTGTATGAATTATGCTACTCTTGGTCGCGTTAATATTCGCTTACAAATACAATTGATGAAATCTTAAATATAATAAATTGATCTTATAATATAAATCGTGTTAATGTAAGAATGTTTTTTTAGACAATGCAATAATTGTGTTTTTTTAAATGACCCTTTTGTACGATTGAGAATCAGCCGTTACTGTTGGGACGTATACATCAGATACGTAAACTATGTAAATTATGCTATAGTAAATTTGGCGCAATGTTCGTAGTAAGGTTCGAACCAAACTCAAACTATTAGTTCGAGTTCGGTTCGAAAATTTTAAAGGTTCGCACACCCCTAATAATAACCGTAACAATAATTGTTAATTATTTTTTCCAAATATGTAAAAAATTACCTTATAGAATAATCTGTCAGAAAATCCAAGCATTTCTGAAAAAACGTTTAGCCAAACGTGCAGTCCAAGATAGAAGATTGTAACAACAATTAATAGTCCGTATGGAAAAGATTGAAAGATTATCATAATAATATCGCCCGGCGTAAACGGCTTCAAACCAAAATCTTGCAAGTGACGCACAAAACCAGTATCAAATATATAAGACAACAAAACGACACCAATTAGGAATTCAATAGAACCGGTAACGACGTTTTTCCAGTTTGTTTTTTCTTTATTTCTAAAAGCTCTAAATTAGATTTTCACACTGAAATAGTTTTTTAAATACCTGGGATAAACATCTTGGTAGATTACAGTAGGTGCAAATAAAAAATATAAGTAATTGTAAAATTTGGGATACAACTGCTTGTCTTTGTTGGGTTTATGCCGAAGAACTTTAGGAACATTGCTTCGCACGAATGAGTGCACTTTCATCAGTAATCGAGTCTAAAACAAACAATACAAGGATGTGCAAAAAACAATAATTGGATACTTACCACTTCCATTGTAGAAGCAAATGAGCAAGCGATTCCAAACTGAAATCGGATTATCGATGTTGTTGATACGTACAACAGTGCTGAATAGTACAGTAAAAGACACAGTACACTAAAAAAGTTCCAAACTCGTAAAGGATACGCTGAAATTATAACATTAACCGATAATCATCAATTTCGAATTGTACTGTACATTTAAGCTTCATGTAAACCGAGATTCGTGTCCATAACGCAAACATGTAAAAGAAAAGTAAGACAAATATAAACATGCAAATCCAGACGATGGCAAATACATGCAATTTAGAAAAGCCATTTCTTATTAATTCAAATCCCATATTAAATCTGCAATTAAATTAATATAAATTTGGTAAATGCAACAATGTATAGTTTACTCATTTTTATAGAAATAATTACGCAAGACTGTGTTAACACACATAACACAAAAAAGTGACACAAGAATGCTGTAAACGGATTGAATATCGCTTTTTTGAAATAAATCAGTCAATAAGGAACTTCTGGCTTCGAATACTTTAACAGGTAGATCATCATTCTTTGTACTCCTGCAAAAATTTAATAACTTTTAATTGTAAAATGATTAATTATTTTTCAAACCTTTTATCCAGTAAGACATCGTTTTGCTTTTTAACAAATTCTTTCTTCATTGTCTTTGATTTAATTACTACGCGGCACTATTCGCTCTAACAAGACTGTATGCACTTAAGTATGTAAATAAAGTGATCGGATAACATTATTGTCGACAATTTTGATAAATTCAAAATTGTATCAATAGAAACCGTTTTTTTGTAGCTGTTTATTTGACCTATCGACGATAAGTGTACATTTTTGTTCAAATGTATATGTTTTCTTTAAGTTAGATAAGATTATAATTTATAACTAATAATTATCATAGGATAGTTAAGTTTTAAACTTATTGACAGAATTTTGATCTATAAAAATAGTTTTATGTTAATAAATTTTGTTGTAGAAGTTAGTTACAATTAGATATTACTAGATGGCGCAATGTGGTACAATATTAAGAATATCAAAGGATAAATTATTACAGTTTAGTAGTATAAAATTTACCAAACAATTACACATAACGACTGTAATTTAAAAAATAATCACAAAACAAAAATATCCATAGTTAAAAGTAAAACTTACCATGAATCTCATTAAGAATCGTTTTTGGGTGAATGCGTGTAATTTACCAAATTAAATTTAACTTAACACTGATTTCTCAAAAACGGTTTTTTACATAATTATATAATGTATGACTAAAAAGAAAACTTGATAGAATTAACGGAAAAACAAAATATAAATTAAATGTAATTGTTTTTATAAAATTACAAATATTGAAAAAACAAATAAATTATCGAGAGAACAGGTAACGCGACTCCATCAAGTAAATGTTTTGAGTGCAAAATTTATACAGTGTGTCAACTTGAAAACTTTAGATTGAGAATATTGTTGCGTATTTATTTATTAAAAACTAATTTATTTAAAACGACTAAAAATACGTTTACTTATTCTAGAAATATATACACTTTTAAATTAACCGAACTAATTAAATCTAATAATATTTAATGAAAACACTTACACTATTATTTATATCACTTACAAGAAGATAAGATAACGTCCTCGGATTTCACAATTGTTTACACTAAAAATCACGTACACGATTATTCTCGGTAGGTTTATCTCACACACGTGCTAATGACTTATTTATTTCAACCTGATAATCTTCTTAACACTGTTGTATTCGCATTCCAGCAATCTAACCTACGAATTGTTCCGTCGGTATATATACACATCGGCGAATTCTTCTCGAGTGTTCCCTACTTTTCGCTATATCTTCTAGAAAATGGATAACAGCTTCTAGAAGGCTCTTGAATTTGCAAGTAACTTCTCGAACGTTTCACTGCCCCCTTCTTAGGACTGTTCTGTCCCAGAACAGGAGACTGGATGCGACACCGGTAAAAAGGATCGTGGCGATAGCGGCAGCTTCCTCCATTTCGGCAACTTTCTTGACCATAAAAGTAACAGTCAATGGACTTTTCCTGACCCAATATTCCCCTTGGTTGGTAACTACAGACCAACACTTGAATGCCTGTTCCTCGGAAGACAACCTCCAACATGTTTCGAACTGTCCTCCAATTCAGTTGATCTAAGCCACAACCAAGCTTGGGTACTGCCAATTTCTTAACATGATGGAACGCCATTTCTCTCTTGAGAATCCATAATGTTCACCACAGATCTTTGTATAACGGCTTGACACGTGAGTATTTCTTGGTAACCAGATAGAAAACGAAGCGTCCGTCACCACGTAGTCCTAAAACTTTTCCGACTGCCGGTTGCCGTCTTCGTAATTCATCTAGTTGCCCAAACTTCTTTTTAAACACGACTGCAACCCCTTTGGACATGTCAAGATCCTCGCTCACGCAATGTGCGATGGCGTAATCTTTTTGTGTCTGGAACAGGTCTTGTTGTTCCTTGGTGGTAACTCCGAACCTAGCTTTTCCAGAACCTCCGTATAAGTTCATAAACTTCTCGAACTGGTTCGGACCTGGACTTGCATATGGTTGTTATCGCCAGCAAACGGGGCTAGACGATCGACGTGGACCACTTTTGGCTTGCCTCTGGGCGGTTTTCGGATGCGGTATATGATGTCGTTAATACGCTGCACGACTTCATAAGGGCCCTCCCATTGCCTTTGCAGCTTCGGCGACAAATCACGTCTCCTTTGAGGATTATACAACCAGACCATATCGCCAGGTTGAAACCCACCATTTTGCGCCTTGGCGTCATATCTTGTTTTCATCTTGTCGCTGGCAATTTGTGTGTTTTTACGGACCTCTTCATGTACTTCGTCTAGCCTCTTGGCCAGCTTACTGACGTAATCTTCTACAGCAACTTCTTCTTCCGTTCTTCGCCCAAATTGAAGGTCGCATGGCAATCGTATTTCACGACCGAGCATTACACAGGATGGTGTTTGGCCTGTGCTTTTGTGAACGGATGATCGGTATGCCATAAAGAACAGGTGCAAATACTGATCCCAGTCTCTTTGGTGTTCGGACACTACCTTGGCTAAGTACTTGCCCATTGTTCGATTCATCCGTTCAACCATGCCATCAGATTGAGGATGAAGAGGCGTTGTCCTAGTTTTCTTAATTCCTAACAGTCGGCAAACTTCTTGAAACAACCCAGACTTAAAATTGCGGCCTTGATCGGAGTGTAATTCCAACGGAACTCCAAACCGGCAGAAAAACTGCTTTACTAATACGTCTGCGACTGTAGCTGCTTCTGATTGGGTATGGCGTAAGCCTCCGTCCATTTCGTGAAATAATCCATCGCCACCAGGATCTATTTATTTCCCGAATCGGATTCTGGGAACGGCCCCGCGTTCTTAATCGCTACTCTTTCCAAAGGGCTTCATACGTTGTATTGCTTCATGGGTGCTTTGCGCTTTCTCGCTGTACCATTTCCTGATGCGCAGACTGTGCATTTACGGCACCATTTCATGACGTCCTCTTTGCAGTTCATCCAGTAGAATCGTTCTCACACTTTACCCAACGTCTTCTTAATGCCAAAGTGTCCTCCTGATGTCCCATTGTGGAGACGCTTCAACACTTCTGGCACCCTGCTCTTCGGCACTACCAACTGTAGTCTGTTTCCCGTGCTCTCGGCACTTTCTAGGGATCGCTCAAGAAGCGTCTTCTACTATCAAGGAGTCCCACTGCGCTCAGTACGCTTTGATATTTTTGCCCAAAGCGCTCACTTCTTCCCAGGTTGGTCGTCGGCCGCTTTCTTTCCAGTCCAAGAGTAGTCTTATTTCAGGATCGTCTTCTTGTTCGCGACGTAACTGCTCAGGTTCCCACTCATCATCAACCATAGCAGTTCTCCGGAGGCATTTGATTTTTTCTTCCAGTCGCGAACAATGGCTGCAGTCCGCCGGACATGGTCTTCTGAACAAGGCATCAGCGTTCCGATGACTGCTTCCGGCACAGTGTTCTGTGTCATAGTCATACTCTTGCAGTCTCTCGATCCATCTTGCTACTTGTCCTTCTGGGTTACGGAACTGCAGTAGCAATTTTAAAGCGGCGTGGTCTGTTCTCAGTAAAAATTTTCGTCCATACAAATACTTGTAGAAATGTTCGATGGACTTAACGACTGCTAACAGCTCCCTCCTAGTCACGCAATAATTCGTTTCTGGCCTGGACAAAACCTTGCTAAAGTACGCAATAACCTTTTCTTGTCCATCTTGAACCTGCGAAAGGACCGCGCCTATGGCCAGATTGCTTGCGTCGGTATCCAAAACAAACTTTCCATCTTCTCTTGGATAACTCAAAATTGGCGAAGTGACTAGAGCCTGTTTTAGTTGATTAAAAGAATTTTCGCAGTCTTCATTCCATCTAAAATCTGCTTTTTCTTCGGTTAACTTTGTCAATGGTTTGGTAATATTGGCAAATCCGTGGACAAATCTTCTATAATAAGTGCACAACTCAAGGAAACTTCGGATCTGATGTTTGTCGATTGGTCTTGGCCATGCTTGCACTGCTCGGATTTTGTCTGGGTCAGCCCTTACTCCATCTCTAGGTACGACGTGGCCAAGGTATTGGACTTCCTTCTTAAATACGTGGCACTTCTTCGGGCTCAGTTTGAGGTTAGCCCCACGTAATCGCTGGAACACTTCCTTCAAGTTGTTCAAGTGTTCTTCAAACGACCTTCCAACCACGATCACATCGTCCAGGTAAACCAAGCACGTCTTCCAAGACAATCCGCGCAAGATGGTGTCCATCAAACGCTCCAACGTTGCAAGAGCGTTACACAGGCCGAAGAGCATTACAGTGAACTGCCACAAACCAGTTACGATCGTAAAAGCTGTTTTTTCACGATCCTTCGGTTCTAATTCTACCTGCCAGTATCCACTCTTTAAATCTAACGTAGAAAACCACTGGGATCCTGACAGGGTGTCTAGCGTATCGTCAATTCTGGGTAAAGGGTAGCTGTCCTTTTTGGTCACGTCGTTTAGCTGTCTGTAGTCTACACAAAACCTCGTTGATCCATCCTTCTTCTTTACGAGTACCACTGGGGATGCCCATGGGCTACTTGAAGGTTCAATCACGCCTTCCCTCTCCATATCCGTAATTATTTGTTCGGCTTCTTCTCTTTTCGCCAAAGGAAGTCTGCGTGGATGTTGTCGTATCGGCCGAGCGTCTCCGGTATTAATTTTATGTTTCACCACGTTAGTTCTTCTTTTGGAGCCACTCTCCAGCGCGAACACATCTTGGTACTCTTGGATCAACACTTTAACTTTAGCCAGCTGGTCTTGGCTGAGGTTTTGGCATTTGGTGGTAAGAATGTCCAATAGATGTTGTGGACACTTCTTCGGCGGCGTATCTTCGTTCGTCTTCACGCATCTCACAATTTGTGATACTGGCGTGCATTGGCCTACCACGGTATTCTTTTTCAACGTTACAGGATCTGAGTTGATGTTTAAGATCCTTACTGGCATCGTGTTCTTTACTCGTACTAAGGTTCTGCCAACGAGTAGTCCCTTTTCAACTAAGCCGCCCTCCATTGGTTCAATCGCGCGTATGTAGCCTTCCCGGAGACTTCCATCCAGGCGTGCCATCACCGCACTTTCAGTCCTTGCAGGCAGAGTCACGTCTTCACTCAATAAGACTCGCACGGCTGCCTTTTCTGACGAATGAAAAGGAATTTCTTCATTGTCGATCTTCAGGATATCGTTCTTCATATCCAAATGGAACCCATACTTCTTTATCACGTGCATTCCCAGGATAACTTCTTCCGTGATGTCGGCTACCGGTACTTGATGGTCGAGTACTCCATTTCCCAAACCAATGATTACTTTGACATGTCCGTGATTAGGTATTTCTTCGCTCGTCGCCGTTCGAAGTCGTACTGTTACTGGTGATGTCTTCTCGTTTTCCAATAAGATGTCAGGACGAAAGATGGTCTTCGTCGCTCCCGTGTCAACCAGTAACTGGACGCTTTTTCCATTGATCTTGCCATCGAGATAAATGCTATGCAATTGCTCTCTAGGCGATGCCATATGAATGGTAATCTCCGGGGCATGGCTCGTTGAGGTCGACTTTTGCCCTATTTGGTCGACCTGTTCTAGTTTTCCGGACGCTCTTCTGGTCTTCTTTTGGACTTAGTACAACGGCGTCGTACGTGGCCCACTTCTCCGCAGTTCCAGCACGTCTGTTCTCTTCCTCGAGCTACTCGTTCCCGAAATACCCGTCACACTATGTCTTCAATGCTTTCTTCTGTGTGCGAGGATACTTCTGCAGCACAACGGAGCTTATGGCTGCCTCGGTGCGACGTTTGTTTCGCCGTCTCGAACTCCAAAGCATGGGTTAATTCGTCATCCAAAGTCTTCGGTCGAGCTAACCGGAGAGTCTGCTGTGTTTCGCTGTCTCGGAGGCCGTCTACAAAGGTTTGAATAGCCAACTGCTCTAAGAAGGTATCTGGTGCTGTAGGATACGCAAGCCGTGTTAATCTGGCGATGTCAGCCTCAAACTCTTGAAGACTTTTGGCAGCTTTTTGAAATCGACTTTTAATTTGAGCTTGATAGACTTGTTGAAGATGAGCATCTCCTTATCTCATTTCTAATCGTGAAATTAAAAGTTCGTAATTTTCTTGTAGGTGGTCAGGAACAGTTTGTAAAATTCCAAGCGCTTCCCCACGTAAGGACACTACTAAAGACGTCGCTTTCTGCTTGTTGCTCCAACCATTAGCTGTAGCTGCGGCTTCAAACTGCTTGTAGTAAGTTGACCATGGAACTTTACCATCAAAATTTGGCGGTACAACTTTAAACTTGTGAGTGCTTTCTTCCCGGCGGTCCATTATTAAATCTTCACTCGTGACACTTCCTTCACCATGGTAATTCATTTGGTTCATTCTTTCTTCAAGCAGTTTCATTCTGTCTTCTAATTTGTCCTCTATTGCTTCTATTTTCTCATTCACAGATTCGCAAATTTCTTCTTTCAAATTTAACATATCTGCTTGGGTTTCCTCTTGAACAATTTTAATTTAGTTTTCTATGCTCGTTCGTATCTCTTCTTTTAGACTTCTAGAATTTTCCTCTATTTTCTGCGAATTTTCGTAAAAATTTTCTTCCATTTTTCTATTCATCGATTCTTGACCATTTTTTATCGATTCAAGAAATTCAAATAGTTTTGCATCCATTTTCACTGCTTGCAAACGCGTCACCGGCATAAATTTAAATATAACACGAAAGTTTAATATGAGAAACGATATAAATCCTCCAAAAAACTTGATAGATTTGGTGTGTTTCTATACTATGATAGAATCCTTCGATGTGGAGGATAGGCACCACTCAGAAATAAAACTCAGTACGTAATTCTGGCTACGTTTCGTTGGCTATTGTGCCAACTTCATCAGGCCAATCATCACAAGAATGTTTAATTTCTGCCAAATATACATGGAATTAAAAACGATGGACAAAGGAGGAAAGTACGAAGAAATTAACCTAATTAGGTTTTTCTTAATTTCTATCATTAAGTATTCACCTTATGTGTGGGTTATGTTTGTGTCGTTAAGGTTATATGTTCTTCGTACTTTCCTCCTTTGTCCATCGTTTTTAATTCCATGTATATTTGGCAGAAATTAAACATTCTTGTGATGATTGGCCTGATGAAGTTGGCACAATAGCCAACGAAACGTAGCCAGAATTACGTACTGAGTTTTATTTCTGAGTGGTGCCTATCCTCCACATCGAAGGATTCTATCATAGTATAGAAACACACCAAATCTACGAAAGTATAAGTTTTAATACACTACTTTTTAAAATGCACAAAATTTTAATAACGATCCACTTATTAATATTAAACCACTAGTGTACGGAAACGAATTTAATTAATATCGCGATCACGCACTTGTTAAAAGAAAAAGTTTAATAAACACGAATTTAGCTATGATTACACTTTATAAATAAACACGCGTATCGCGAAATTAACAGTTATTTACGCAATCAATTACGGGAGCGATATTAGATTACTTAATGGTATTTACACTAAAAAAAATCGCGAACCGTTTGTTTTATTCAATGCCCCACACCTGACGCCACTGTTGCGTATTTATTTATTAAAATCTAATTTATTTAAAACGACTAAAAATACGTTTACTCATTCTAGAAATACATATATACACTTTTAAATTAACCGAACTAATTAAATCTAATAATATTTAATAAAAACACTTACACTATAATTTATATCACTTACAAGAAGATAAGATAACGTCCTCGGATAGCCTCTTGTTTACACTAAAAATCACGTACACGATTATTCTCGGTAGGTTTATCTCACACACGTGCCAATGACTTATTTATTTCAACTTGATAATCTTCTTAACACTGTTGTATTCGCATTCCAGCAATCTGACCTACGAATTGTTCCGTCGGTATATATACACATCGGCGAATTCTTCTCGAGTGTTCCCTACTTTTCGCTATATCTTCTAGAAAATGGATAACATCCTCTAGAAGGCTCTTGCATTTGCAAGTCACTTCTCGAACGTTTCAATATATTTACAACAAAAAATAAAGTAAAAAATTACAAAAACTCGTTTCGACAATACGGAGGAGGAACCAAATTGACATGGCCAGTAACACATCCCCACCTAGTCGTTTACCCCTGCTACCCCAACTTTAAAAATGTTGTTAAAGAAACTTTCGAATTTAAAATAACGCGCCCGGATATGACATTTTCTTTTTCTACTATGATAGAGGTAAATAAATAAAATGCTTTATTTCGCCTATATTTAGACAGTCCATACTTCAAACTGAAGAATCGAAAAATTTATTATCTTTTGCTTTTTATAATCATGTCTAGCAATTTTATATTTTCCGCAAGTTTGAAACTAAAAAAAAAGTTTCATATAAAACTGTAGCTATGTTGATTGAAGAAATTTAATCCTTACTTTAAAACGTTTTTTCCTCTGTGGGGATTAGAATTTTTTTTTCGTTACTGATCCGCAAAATAGATACGTTATTCTTCCTTTTTGCTCGTTTTTTTAGTTTTTTTTAGATTTGTTGATTGTTTTTTGTGTGTATAAGATAATTCTCTATGGTATTCGATTTGAATCTCGTAGAGCATTATTGTCCCTGAGGTGTTTTCACAATTCTCGGTTATGTGTTTTCCTCATCCAATCGTGCCCTATCATCTTCTTGATGTCATCCGTCCACTTAGTTTGTGGTATTCTTCTAGATCTCTTGTTTTCTCAAGGTCTCCATTCTATCTCCTTCCATTCTTCCTACGTGTCCTGTCCAGTTCCACCTTAGGAAACAGAGTCATTCCACTACGTCAACCACTTTTGATCTTCTACGTATCTCATTGTTATATGTACGTATATGCTCGCGTAACTTGGTGTTTAGCATTCTTCTCTCAATTGCTCTTTGCGTTACTTGGAGCCTATGTATGATGCCTTTGTTTAAAGCCCACGTTTCAGTTCCATAAGTTAGGACTGGCAGCACGTGTTGATTAAAGGTCTCTGCTTTTAACGTATTTGGTATGTCTGCCATTAGAATGTTATTCAGTTTTCCGAACGCTGAGTACGCCAATATGACTCTTTCATTAAAGTCTGCTGTCAAGTCGTTTTTTGCGATTTGCAATTTCTGCCCTAGACATACGAATGTATTCCCTTTTTCTATTGCTCTGCCTTCTAGATCAATTTCTTGTTGTTCTTCTGTATAATTTGTTAAGTATTTTGTTTTCTGAGTGTTTATTTTTATTCCTATCTGTTTTGATATTTCGTTCAGTTCTTCATTTCTTGTAATTCTTTTTTGTTCCTTGCTATCAATGTTATGTCGTCCGCGAATCTCAGATGGTTTAATTTCTCGCCATTTATTGTTATTTCTTTTTTTTTCTCAGTCTAATCTCCTAAACATGACTTCTAAAGCCAATGTGAATAATTTAGGAGAGATTGAGTCGCCTTGTCGTACTCCAAGATGTGCCCTGAAATTGCTGGTTTGTACTGCTGCCGTTACTTGTATTGTTGCATTTTTATATATGTATTTAATAAGACCTGTGTATCTTTCGTCTACTCTGCAGTTACTTAGAGCGTTCAGGATTGCCCATATCTCTATAGAGTCAAATGTCTTTTCATAGTCTATCATTGCTGTTCATAGTTTTATATTATATTTATTAGCTTTTTCTGTTAATATTCGCATTGTCTGTAAGTGATCTTTCATGCTACAGTCTTTTCTAAATCCAGCCTGCTCACGTGATTGGTAACTATCTAGTTTATTCGTTAGTCGTTGTGTTATTATCTTTGTAAATAGTGTGTACAGTACTGACAGCAGACTTATTGGTTTGTAATCTTATGATTATTTCCTTTCTTGAAGATTAAGACTACATGAGCATTTAACCAAGAGTTTGGTATTTGGGACTCCATTAGGCATTTATTGTAGTTTTGTTTAAGTTGTTTTGAGACAGATTTACTTCCATATTTTATCATTTCTATTGCTATTCTGTCTTCCCCTGGGGCTCGATTGTTTGACATCTTCTTTAAAGCATTGTTAATTTTTCCCTCTGTAATTTCGGGTATTTTCTCTGATCCTACGATTGCGATTTTCTCTCTATCTTTTTCTTCTTTTTCTGGTGGTGGTGCATTTTTACTTTCATATAGTAGACGATAGAATGTTTCTATAACCATTGTTAATTCTTCGATGTTTGTGATTTCTTTATTTTCTTTATCTATTAGTTTTGTTATTTGCCTATTATTATTGTATGTCTTGTTTTGTCTGTTCTTAGCGCTTCATTAATTTCCTCATAGAATTTTTCTATTTCTTCACCTTTGTGTGTCAATGTTGGGGCGTATAGTTGAATAACTTTACATTTAAATCTTTTGTTTATATCAATTATTATTGAGACAACTCTTTTTGATATCACTTTGTACTGATTGACTTTGTCTATTTCTATTTTATTAATTAGAAGAATTACTCCATCTTTCTTCTTGTTTTCGCGTTCCTTTGAAAACAATACGTGTTCTTTAAGTTTTATGCATTGTTCTTCTGTTTTTCGTACTTCAGCTAAACCTATTATTGTCCATTTTATTTCCTTTATTTCTGTTTCTAGTTCAATTATTTTTTTTCGTCTGCTAATGTTCTTATATTGAATATGGCTACATTCTATTCTATTCGTTTTATTCTTAGTTTGGTCTTGATTGTAGGGTTGTGTCAAATGTATGCCTCCTTTCCCAGAATCTATGGGACTGTCTGAAATTTCAGTGCGAGATTCTGACCTTAGTCTGCTTGCTTAGGGTATCATATTTTGTAAACTCGACATTTCATTATAGAGGTTTTTTTTGCCTAACTTGCCACGCTGGTTAGACGGGTTGCTAAGTGGGTAGGGATATATGGAAGGTTTGGCGTTGGATGGGTTGTATTTTGAAGGTTAGGGCATGATTTTCTTTTTTTTGGGAGTGAGCAAAAATCATGGCTCGCGTGGGCATGGTCGCTTCTTTCAATTAGACCTATACATGTCGGGATCACAGAAAGTGTCTATCTGCTACCAATTCTACATTTGACGATGGATAGAGTAGGGTGTAGAAGCAGAAGAAGAAGAAGAAGAGCATTATTCTAAGACCGGATTTTGTCTATTTAATTTGTATTGGATTTTGGCGGTCATGACCCACAGAGTTAGCCGACGTTCATCTAACATCGGATTACATTATACCCGTGTAGCAAATTTTTGGCGCCCACCGTCGGGGTTTGCTAAATTTTCTTTTTTTCTTATTTTAAATTTATTGTCATTGAAATAAACTGGAGATCAAATCACTACCTAATAACAAACTTACAAACTACATATTTGTAGTGTCCCTATCGATGGCACTGTTGACGTTAGCGAGCTAGCTTAAGAGATGTTTTCAAATATCCACGTTTAGCAAATTTATCTTATTTGGCATTCGAAATTAAATGATTTGTGTGTTATGCTTAATAATTTTGATGCTGATAATTACAAAACTGAACGTATCTGTTTACAAACGCGTTTAATACATATTTTAGGTCGATTAAATTGTATTACAGACCCTATTAGAAACAAACAGAAACGTGTACTGGTATCTAAAACCGTAGAGCTTATTAACCATTTAGAATCCTTGATTTCTAGTTTAAAATGTAATCTCACAGAATCATCACTTATAGATTTACCTAACGATGATGTACAAACTCCGGTAATTAATTATTTTATTTTATGTTTTAAAAAATCTCAAAACTTTTCCATTATTTTTAATTTTTTTTTAAATTTTAATAAAGGCTACATGTTTCGGCTTAGGGTCATCTTCAGGCGTATACGATAAAATAAAAAATGTAAAATCGAATCTTATTTTAACGTAAACTTACTACATTAGAATTCAAAAATCAAACTTCAAATATTGAATATTGAACTTTAAAAAATAATAACTATAGAAATCTGAAAAATAATATAAATTAAAATAAAATCAAAAAGTTATAAAAATAAATAAATTTACCAACATTTATTAATCAAATTAAATATAATTAAATATTTGAAGTTTGACATATTTCAAATTTGAACAATAAAAATTAGCCTAATAATAAAAATTCTTAGGTTACAACATTAATATTAAAGTAATATTTAAACATTTATTATTTAAAGGCAGCAAATATGATCTAAATTATTGTTTTAATTTACTAAACTTATTACATCCCAATATAAAATTTACAGTAGAAAAAGAATCAACAAATATTTTAAATTTTTTTGATTTATCTATTAAACGTGTTAATAATAACCTAAAAATTGGTATTTATCGTAAACTTACAACAAAGTTATTCCTTTTTCTTTATTCCATCAAGTCTCACACAAATTAGATTTTTTTTAACCGATTATATTTTCCTCTTGATCATGATAGTTTTAATAAAGAAATAAATATTATTTATTATCTAGCTAATATTATTGGTTATCCTTTACATATTACTAAAAATTTACAAAAGAAAATTTTGTCTTCTATTAAAATTAAAAATTGTTCATCTCTTACACCTATCTCTAATCAAGCTAAAATATATTTTTCTTTTCCTTATATAGGCCCTTCTTCATTTCAATTTCAAAATCTATTAAAACATTTTGGCATTAACATTTCTTTTTCGTCAAAAAATAATAGCAAATCTTTATTAGTTAATACTAATATTTTAGATAAATTCGGTGTTTATAAATTAAAATCTAGTGATTGCAACGCATTCTACATAGGACAAACAAGTCGCAAGTTTTCTATTAGTTTTGCTGAACATTTGTCTTGTATTAAAAATAACAATTGATTTTGTAAACAAAAGAATACCTTGACAATACAAGATAAGTATAGTGTACGGTAATATTGTGAGGTCAGTCTTCTTTATTTAGCACAAAGTAATGTTGGTTGTCTAACTTGCTGCCAGGGTAACTTTTAGCTGAAAATTTTCTAAAGAGATTTTCCTATCAATATGATAACTGTAGAAAATTCTCTGGACATATTTTCATAACTTAAGTGAATATAATTTGTCCCATAGATAAAAATGTTTTTACTTTTGTAGTTGTAGTTATGTAAGCATAACGTAGCTGAATAGTCTGCCACAAAATAATTTTTTTAACGTTAATTTACCTAAAAGACTCATTTTTTAATCTATAGAGCCGTTTATAAAACCCTTAGGTATAAACACAAATGTCGAGAAAACGGATGATGTCTTTTTTAAACACAGTTTTATCTATAGAAAAAGAGCCAAAATTGCAATTGTACTGTCTACGTTCGGAAGCCCCTTAAATGATTAAGTCGATGTAGGCTGTTTTTTCAGTAAAATTTATTTAAATTTCAACACAGCATTATTATTAAATACATGTGGCATTGCCAGCAATGTTCCTAAATGAATTTCGAGCTGTATTCTTTAAAAATGAATTTTCTATTTTTTCCCAATCCGTTCAATAAGAAAGAAAAAATACTTTCTGCGTATGAACATAAAGGAATTGATGTTAGCAACTTTCATAAATAATTTTTTGAGTAAAAAACGATTCTTACGTGTATACGTGAAAATAAAATGTGTTAATAACATTTCATTGTTTCTAAAAATTGTTTGAAAGTTTTTAAAATGTTATACAGTGAAACTTCCTAATAGCGGATACCTTCGGAACCTGAAATCTTGTCCGACAATGAAAAGTGTTCGTTATTCAGGAAATGCACGCTACTTATACTTTGACACATGCACCTTTTCTTTGTATACTTTGTTTAAATTCGCTGTTCAAACTGCTACAATCTTGCAAGCAACACGAGAATTGCGGACAAGCCACGACGAGTTCGAACATGTTATATTAGCAAGTTCAGCGCGCGGCACGGCGTGGAGTTGATAATGAGACAAGATCGAAGCAAGTAGTTAATACGTTAGCTACCATATCATTTGTTTTAAGATGTGGAGCTTTGTGTGTGACTAAGAAAATAATAACGTATTTACATTCACTGACACAACGTTTTGAAAATGGTGAGTATGATCACATTTTGAAAAAAACTGGTGTGGCTACCACACGACTTTCCTATAAGGAATGACGAAGAAATGTATTTTTATAAGGTTACATTGTCATAAAACCACTTTGAAGTGATATGTTTGTATTAAACACGATTAGTAAATCGCCAATTAACCAGACTTTTGTGCAACCGGCTATTTATTTTTTCTAAAAAAAAAATCGTCGCAGGCAGGATTCGAACCTAGATTATATAATGGAAATCACTTTAAATTATAAATTAAATATCTAATAAACTGTTAATGTTAGAAAAAAAATTATTTGAATAAATTGTTAGGAAAAATTATCTTTATAAGAAACTGTAAAAATAATTCGAATAATTTACATTCGTACAAAATTATATAAGAAAAACTGTTCAAAATGGCGGATACACCTACTTTCGGTATCTTTATCAGATCTATGTTTGATAAAGCCAAGAGAATATGAAAATCCAGCTTTATACCAAATTTCAAGTTACTAGGACTTTTGGTTCAAGAGTTATTGTGGGTACATCGTTACACACAGACAGACGCCCAAAATTTTTTTTTCAAAAACATTTTTTTCTGAATTAAGAGAACTTGAAACGTAAGCTTATGCAAAAAAAAATATTTTTTTTAAATCGTCGCAGTCAGGATTCGAACCTAGATTATATAATGAAATTCACTTTAAATTGTAAATTAAATATCTAATAAACTGTTAATGATAGAAAAAATTTTTATTTGAATAAACTGTTAGGAAGTATTGTCTCGATAAGAAACTATAAAAATAATTCCAATAATTTACATTCGTACAAAATTATATAAAAAAAAACTTAAAAATAGCGGATACACTCACTATGAAAAGCCAGCTCCATACCAAATTTAAAGTTACTAGAACTTTTGGTTCGAAAGTTATCGTGGGTACAACGTTACACACAGACACACACACACACACACAGACACCCAAAATTTTCTAGTCAAAAATACGTTTTTCTGATTCAGAAAACCTTGAAACGTGATATTCTTAAAAAAAAAATTTTTGAAAAAAAATTGCGATCGCTATACTTTCCATCATTGTCGGAGAGTCGGTGCTGGACGAGTTCAAGTAATTAGATGTCCGTTAGAGGAAACGCGTGAACAAAATCCGTAAATTCGCTGAAAGTCTGCACGACGAATGTTTGATTAGCATTGTAAGAAATTCTGAAAAAACTCAGTACCATAAAGCATGTTATTCGGGATATCAATCAGAAAAAGTAAAAAAAACTGAGAAAAAAGGTTTACCGGAACGATGGCGCAATATAAGGCATCTTCACAGTGCTGCATTCAGAGCACTGTGCAAAATGATCCAAGATGAAAATATCAAACAAGAAATAATGTGTTACTTAGTTAATTTGCAAGCTAAGTATAAGTCGACTTTCGTTGAATTAGATAACGGTGAGTTTTTTCGGGAACAATTTGACAGTTACAAAATAGATGCATTGCAAAACTAAAATCTTGGACAGATTTGTCGGCGAAGTTACGATTCAAACTTTAAAAATGATCCGTAACAAAAGAGTAGTTTTCAAAATTAACATTGATGTTAGCAAGCTAGTTAATGAAAGATTATTACTAAATGAGACCGAAAAAGCGACTACAGTAGAGCAGGTAGCTTTCAAGATTAGAAATGAAGTGAATAGAATGGAAACAAAAAAGTGCTACGGAAATTGCAAGTGGAAGACGTGGTTGCACGAGAGTGCAATGATCCGGAAATTCTATTTGCATTTATGTGCAATTTGATTCAGGGCCCCAATTGGCGCAGAAAACATTTAGACCATGATTACACGCGAACAAAATCATTGTGTAGTGACATTATTTAAATGATAAGCAAAGATTGAGTTAAGTCATCAAAACAAATCATACTATGTTTAGCAATGAAGTCTTTTACCAGCAGCAGAAAAATGCTGACAATCTTAAAGAAATACGGGCACACGGTTGGGTACCACCTTGCTGAAGAGATCAAAACTGAATTCACGTTTTCTGCTCATAAAAATTAAATAACAATTCCCACAGGTATACTTCTTATTCAGGGGTATCCACGCACGTTGCTTTTGATAATTTTGATCTTTTCGTTGATACTGTTAACGGGAAGGACACTATGCATGATATCGTCACAAGCGATTTTGTCCCAAAGAACTCCTTTCCATTGACACTTGACTCAAATATAGACTCGCTCGAAATTTCCGATCACAAAGTTTCGCGCAAAAGAAGCAGATTCGAAGAAGTACTTCATGAAGTGTAGCCTTATTATCGTAAGCCTTCTGCGGCGATTTCTATTTCACCGTTTGACAAAATATTGAGAGTTTTGGAACTTTGTCGAAGAGAAAGAGCAATTCTGAAAGATATTTTTTGGATAGTATGCTGCTCTCGTCTTGAGAATGTTCTCATATGGATGGGATTCAATTGCTCTACCACGGTCGACAATATCAAAATGCAAAACATCTAATATCTTCCTTAGATGAATTTGTCTACGACGTTGTATCAGTCGTCCGTACCACTCTTGTAGAAATTTTCGCAATCGCCAAAAAATGTCGTCAACCCAAAATAATTTGCACGTATGACAATTGGCAAAGTACATCAATGCTTTCGGAATAACAGATATTTTAATTGAAACAGAAGTATAAGCTGTTTTTTTTTGATTGTAAGTATTTTAATAGATGCAAAAAAATTCATCCTTTATTGTCGGCTGCATTTCAAATCTTGCACTTTGAAAAATTCTTGGAAAACTTCGGCTTTGAAGAAAGTGGTGTTATGACGGACTTGCAAACGGTGGTCACAAGGAAAATCGAACCAGACGCAGATTTAGATACTTCTCCATCTGTGAATTTTGCGTTTACGAAATATGAAGGTTATCCTTTCTCTATTATAGCTGGCGATCATCGAAAAACGGCAAAGTTTCACTTGCAATATGTAGAGCTAATCAATGTCGTCTTTTGAATCTCATGAAACAAGTGATTCCATTTTCCAAATTGCAAGCTTGTCCTTCGCCTTGAATCAATGAAACTATGCTAGATGATCTTTACAATACGTTTCAAATTTGTTGAATTTGAAATCCTCGTATTACGATTTGTTTAGACAATTTTGCGAAGGAGCTTTCGGCATTAGAAGGACGAAGGGAACGAGCTTCTGTCGACCTAACACTCTCTTCTTCTTCTTGTCGTAAGCCATTGGCTTGTTCTACGAATTCTGCTCCGCTTCCTGAGATGTGGACGTCCAACATACCTTCTACCGTTGGGGGGGGGGGGGGTAGTGGCGCCCTGGCAGACGTCTTGATAGTGGTTTTTCATTCTTAGCGATCTTAGCCAACCTGCTGTCCTCCATCCTGGATACATGTTCGTTCCAACCGCGCCTTCTCGTTCGCACCCAACGTACTATATCCATGGCGTCGCATTCTTCTCTAATTTCGCGGTGGTCCAGTAATGTGTTACCTATTATTGTTCTTAGGATTTTCATTTCGTGTGTTCGATACATTTTTTTTGTTACTAACACTAAAACAAACAATTAATGTTGATGCTGCGAATTTATTAACAGGCATAAGCCATTTCACGAATTCCGGATCGGCAAGGCAGAGATGGGCATGCAAACTACCGTCATTAAAAGGGTGCTTGATAAACTACCCGAAAAGATGATGTTTCGTATGAATTACACTCATCGACACTCAAAAAGGACAAAAACTTAGTCGAAGTGTTCGTTGAATGTATAAAAAAATGTTAATCCATTTGACTCGAAGATAGATTCGTCAGAATTATATCACCTTGTAACAGACGCGAACTCGGGAACGACCAGAAAAATAGATTTTTAAAAGAATGCGTGAAAAACCCAAAGCGATTTGACAGACCTATTATATGCAGAGACTAATTTGAGACTAATTTAATGTATTTTTCACTTGTGATCTCGATCCCAAAGAAGAATGAACCCAAGTTACAGTTACTTACAATGTCCGTCCAAACGTTTGGTGGAAACTGACTATGAGTTTCCATTTTTCATTGCTGATTTTTAGGAGACCAATATTCAGTTTGCTGTTGAGATAAAAAGCTGCTTAGTCAAAAAATATAATATTTCATAAGAAACATGGTTTCGCAAAACTTAAACTTTTTTGGACCAAAACTACTATACGGGCGCCAATCTTTAAACTATTTTGTTGTCTGTTACCACTTGACAGGTGGATTTTTCTGAGAAAAGTAGAACGTTTAATTTCTTTCTGCACTCTTAGACAACTTATTTTAAGGTGATCTCTTACATTGTTAAATAAACAAACTTTAGCTGGTGTGCAAACATTGTCTTCGTAACCTATCATCATCAAAATTTGCATTTTCTCTCTTTCAGCGGTTTATCTTCAAATGGTTGAGGAAGAAAAATAAATTTGAAATACTATTAAGCAATTAGTAATAAACAAAATACAACATAAAATTTTAAAAAACAACAGGAAAAAATGCTCACTGTTAAAATTGTTTGTTTTTTCAGTGCTTCCTTGAATTGCCAAAGCAATCAAGTCCTAGTTAGCTTGCTGATTACTGTAATTTGTAGAGATGTCAAAGATGTTTTTATGTCTATAGTTGTCTTTTGGTATTTTAATTAATTTTTCTATTTTAGGCATTGCTAGAATTTTATTGTATAACGTCAATTTCTGATATTTTTTGTTTGTTTTTTTTAAATGTTATTCACAACGATATTGTCGGGTTCAGAAGATTGGTTTGTTTTAAATTTGTCTCAGAATTTTGTTTTTGATATTTTTTTCTAATTTTATGTAAATAAATAAAAATGTCTAAATTCATATTTTTTAATATACATATTAACAATAAAACATCCTCGGTTTTATATAATCGTAAAATGTTTCTTCCTGTAAAGGACAATTTATTCTTGCAAAATACTCTATACTTAAAATTGTGAAATTCGCGCTAACAGTCAAACCAAAACCAATCCATAGCATTACACCAAACATTGAGTTGGTGTTATTACCTTTATTTTGAAATGGTATTATTATGCTTGGAGATAAGTACAGAATACTTGTTATTGGTATAAATAAACGACCAGAAACGCAAACTATGTAATCGTGAAACAAAGCAGATAATAGAAACACTGCCAGCTTTGATAAAAATTTGTTCTTTGGAAACACGTGTTCATACAAATCTTTGTAGATGTACGTATATAACCAGTCGTGTATAAAGACGTTCCATTTTCTTAAACATTCTTCTGTAGTGTTTGAAGTCCACCAATCCTAAAAAATTAAATGTCAATGTTTTGCCTATGATATTTTTTTAAATTTTAATCGATTTAACTATGAACGTGTAAAAGAAGTTCTGTATATTACTCTAATACTAGAATTCTCAGCTCAAACATAAACTACATCAACAAACAAAAAATAATGTAAGAAAAAATTACATGATTTTAGAAAATATGTCTGCAGATATTCTAACAAAGATAGTAAAAAAAAGAATTTCTGCATTTGGAATAATACATAAGAATTTGTAATTGTCGTCATTGTAACACTCGTTTTACAATATACTATTATGCTTCAAGTACAAAATTAAACTAAAACAAATCTTACTTTATAAAACAGTCGATCTGAAAATCTTAGTAATTCCGACGTGATGTTTAAATAACTATGCAAGCCGCTATAAAAAAATATTAAGCTAAGAATCAACCCCGCATAAAAATGTTCTAATATAAATGTTAATATGTTCATCCATGTGTAGGTTTTAATGCCATAATCGTTTAATTGAAATATAAACGTTTTTTCAAAAACAATACTGTAAAATATTATACCAAAAATCCATTCTAAAAAACACACGGCAACAAATTTCCATCTGATTGGATCATTTGATCTATAAATTTATATTTAGAAACTGAGTGTATTTAATTTACTTTATACCTTGGATATGTGTCTTTATATACTAAAATAGGTGCAAACAGGTAGTAAATGTAATGATTCAGTGTTGGATGTAAAGTTTCTTCTGTGACTTGTAAATACTTCGGGCAGTTACTTCGCACAAACGCATGTGCTTTCATTACAAATCTTGTCTATAAGCAATACATAGATTTTTTGTAAAATAATTTTTATTACTAACGGCTTCCATAACGACTGTTATTGAAGATGCAATCCCTAAATCGCAGATAAGAACAGCTTTAAAAGCAATGTAAAGTATACTTAGATAGTAGAACACCAAAAGTGCTAAGCAAAACATATTCCATAACTTTTCCAAATTCAAATAAACACAATTGCATTTTATGTTTTTATTTTTAAGATGTATTCGCGTTTTGGCCCAAATAGCAAAACTAAAGTACACAGCTAGACTGGATAGAAACAATAGAGGCCATATAAGAAGAACGTATCTAAAGTTTCTAAAAGCATAATAAATTGTGCGAAAACCTAAATAAACCCTAAAACAAACGTTAGTTTTATTTTACTTTAGTTGGAAATTTTTACCGTCCTTCAGTGGTATATTCGGCAGCAGCGGCAGATAGTACTGTACCTAAAAATAGAGCTATGCTAAGATTATACGCAGATTTAACGTGCGCGTTTTTAGAAAATAAATCTGTCAACGTTGAGTTTCTGGGTTCGAACATTTTTACTGGAAGATTTCCTGGACTTAATAATCTGAAATACTACTTATGAATTAATAGTAATTTATATTCTGCAGATTACTTTTTGTCTTTATAGTTATCAGATTTTTGGGATTCATCGTTAGTTGATGTTGAAGACATATTTGGTACCTAAAAATGGCTTTAAAAAAAATTTTATATTATATAATTATTTAGAACTGGATTCTAACAAAAAATGTAATTGGGAGAATTCAAAAAAATTTAAAATCAAAAACTTGTAAAAACTGATTAGTTTATTATAATAAAATGGAAAAAAATTAAAATACTCACTTTCTTTTGAACAAAAACTGGTTGGTAATTTTTATACATAAGTAAGATACCACTACAGCATTTAGTTCTCTAATGACTTTAATTAACTAACACTGCAATTATCTTAAACCTTGTTTTTCCAAATAAGAAACTTATGGTATTAATGTATTTTTAAATGTCGCGTGTCAGTGATATTATATTTTTTAATGTAAACGTGCAATGTTAATCGCATTTAAAAAAACTTTAAAATTTTGAAAAATGTATATTTAACACAATAAAAACGAAATCAGTTATAGCAAAATCTGCAACTACGTTTATCAGTAAAACAAGATAGACTAAAAAAAAAGAAATTAAATAAAAAGCAAAACCGTACGACACACAGGCCCCAGCCAAAAAATTTGAATTTGAATAAACAAATGCATTTGAATTTGAAACTTGAAATACGTTTGAATTAGACAATTTTTAAGCACGTAAATAGTATAGAGAACATTTTTAATATAGTTTATACATTAATAATTTACCTAGTCGGACAAAACACCCAAGTGCCGTCAGAAGATGACAATAAAAAAAAATTAACTTTTGTAAAAATTTACATCATAAAAACTTAAAACCGATTTTTTCAAGAACATGGAACTGTAATAGCACAGATTGCTTATATAATATAGCTGATACTCTGCTCTAATAAATCTATATAAACATACAACCTTAAGTGCCGTGAGAGGGTGACAATTAAAAAAAAATTCAATTTTTGTAAAAAACTGTACATCGTGAAAACTTAAAATTAATTTTTTTTTCGAAAATATGGAACTGTAATAAAATTTTTTACATAATGTAGTTGATACTATGCTCTAATAAATCTATATAAAAATACAACTTTAAGTGCGGGAGAAGGAGACCATTAAAAAAAATAATTTTTGTAAAAATTTACATCATGAAAACTTAAAATCGATTTTTTTCAAAAATATGAAACTGTAATAAGATTTTTTATACAGTGTAGTTAATACTGTGTTCTAATAAATCTATATAAAAATAGAACCCTACTTTTTTTTATGCTGTAGCTGATACTCTGATCTTATAAATTTATATAAACATACAAACCCAAGTGCCGTCAAAAGGCGACATTAAAAAAAATATTAATTTTCGTAAAAAATCTACATCATGAAAACTTATAACCGATTTTCTTCAAAATATGGAACTGTAATAAGATTTTTCATATAATGTAGTTGATACTATGCTTTAATAAATCTATATAAAAATATAACTTTAAATGCCGGAGAGGGAGACATTTAAAAATAATAATTTTTTTAAAAATTTACATCATGAAAACTTAAAATCAATTTTTTCAAAAATATGGAACTGTAATAGCACAGATCTTTTATATGGTATAGCTGATACTCTGCTCTAATAAATCTATATAAACATACAACTTTAAATTCCGTGAGAGGTTGACAATTAAAGCTTACATCATAAATACTTAAAACCGATTTTTTCAAAAATATGAAACTGTAATAAGATTTTTTATATAGTGTAGTTAATACTATGCTTTAATAAATCTATATAAAAATACAACCCTAAATGCCGTGAGAGGGTGACAATTAAAAAAAATAATTTCTGTAAAATTTTGCATCATAAAAACTTAAAATTGACTTATTTCTAAAATATGGAACTGTAATAGCACATATTTTTTATATGATGTAGTTGATACTTTGATCTTATAAATTTATATAAACATACAACTCTAAGTGCCGTCAGAGAATGACGAAAAAAAATTATTTTTTCGTAAAAAATCCACATCATGAAAACTTAAAATAGATTTTTTTTTAAAATATGGAACTGTAATAAGATTTTTTATATAATGCAGTTGATACTATGCTTTAATAAATCTATATAAAAATACAACTTTAAGTGCGGGAGAAGGAGACCATTAAAAAAAATAATTTTTGTAAAAATTTACATCATGAAAACTTAAAATCGATTTTTTTCAAAAATATGGAACTGTAATAAGATTTTTTATATAGTGTAGTTAATACTGTGTTCTAATAAATCTATATAAAATTAGAACCCTACTTTTTTTTATGCTGTAGCTGATACTCTGATCTTATAAATTTATATAAACATGTAATCCCAAGTGCCGTCAAAAGGCGACATTAAAAAAAATATTAATTTTCATAAAAAATCTACATCATGAAAACTAATAACCGATTTTCTTCAAAATATGGAACTGTAATAAGATTTTTTATATAATGTAGTTGATACTATGCTTTAATAAGTCTATATAAAAATACAACTTTAAATGCCGGAGAGGGAGACATTTAAAAATAATAATTTTTTTAAAAATTTACATCATGAAAACTTAAAATCAATTTTTTCAAAAATATGGAACTGTAATAGCACAGATCTTTTATATGGTATAGCTGATACTCTACTCTAATAAACCTATATAAACATACAACTTTAAATGCGGTGAGTGGGTGACAACTAAGAAAAACATCAATTTTTGTAAAAAAAAGTGTACATCATGAATACTTAAAACCGATTTTTTCCAAGGTATGGAATTGTAATAGCACATATTTTTTATATGATGTAGGCGATACGTTGCTCTAAAAAATCTATATAGTTGTACAATTCTAAATGCCATCAGAGGGTGGCAATTTAAAAAAATATTAATTTTTGTAAAAAAATGTACATCATGAAAACTTAAAATCGATTTTATCAAAAATATGGAACTGTAATAAGATTTTTTATATAGTGAAGTTAATACTATGCTTTAATAAATCTATATAAAAATACAACCCTAAATGCCGTGAGAGGGTGAAAAAATAATTTCTGTAAAATTTTACATCATAAAAACTTAAAATCGATTTATTTCTAAAATATGGAACTGTAATAGCACATATTTTTTATGTGACCAGAGAGTGACATTAAAATAATAGCACATATTTTTTATATGACCAGAAAGTGACATTAAAAAAATCTACATCATGAAAACTTAAAACCGATTTTTTTCAAAAATATGGAAGTGTAATAGCAAGGTTTTTTTACATGATGTAGGCGATACTCTGCTCTAATAAATCTATAGAGTCCTACAACCCTAACTGCCGTCAGAAGGTAACAAAAAAAAATAAATTTTTGTATAAAATTTACACAATGAAAACTTAAAATCGATTTCTTTCAAAAATATGGAACTGTAGTAGCACAGATTTCTTATATGATGTAGGTGGTACTCTGTTCTAATAAATGTATATAAACAAACAACCCCAAGTGCCGTAAAAGGGCGACAATTAAAAGAATATAAATTTTTGTAAAAAAATTTACATCATGAAAACTTAAAAACGATTTTTTTCAAAAACGTGGTACTGTAATAGCACATATTTTTTATATGGTGTAGGTGATACTATGCATTAATAAGTATATATATAGTCCTACATCCCTAACTGCCGTCAGAAGGTAACAATAAAAAAAATATTAATTTTTGTAACAATTTACATCATGAAACTTAAAGTAGTTTTTTTTCAAAAATATGGAACCGTATCAAGATTTTTTATATAATGTAGTTAATACTATGCTCTAATAAATTTATATAAAAATACAACCCTAAGTACCGTGAGAGGGTGACAATTAAAAAAAAATTTGTAAAAATTTACATCATAAAAACTTAAAATCGATTTTTTTCAAAAATATGGATCTCTAATAGCACACATTTTTTATATGATGTAGCTGATACTCTGATTTCATAAATCTATATAAACATACAACCCCAAATGCCGTGAGAAGGTGACAATTAACCCTACAGTACCCGCAAGAAATTCTAAAGCATCAGTATCCGTATGGGTCTCACAGACCAACAACCTTCTGCAGTCTCCAAAAAAATATTGTGTTATCATAAGACGCTGGAGAGGGTTAATACGATTTTTGTAATATATTTATGTCAACAAATGATCAAAATAAAGTCAAATTCATTTAATAAACAGTTAAAACCTAAATTACATTAGCTAGTATTTGAAAGAAATTTTTTTTTTCAAGAACAAAAAAATTCTTATACCTAATGATAACATTTTATAATAAAAATCTTATAAAAGAAAATATTAATCTGAAACAGAGTTTTCGTAACAAGATTCGCAAATTACCGTTACATGCTCCAAACACATGAATTTCTTATATTTCTTGCAAAAATAGCCTGTTTTTTTATTTCTCTTTGTGTCACAGAAGTAACATCTGCTTTTTTCGTTTCTAAGATTTGCAACTTGAGGATTTTCTTCTAAACCACACAGTTCTTGCGTACGGATCTTCAAATTTTGAGGAAGACTCTGTACATTAGCTTTTATTTCTAAATGTGGCTTTATCATATCCATGACAACTTTACGTAAAAATTCGCGTTTTAATATGGGTAAATTGGTTATATTATCAAACTGTTGATTCCAGTTATATTTAGAGTTGAATAAAACACCACCATGGCCCATCTTCCAGTATTCCTAGCGCAATGGTAATTTGAACATAATTGGTCAACCATATTAACTCCGCCTTTTGTACTATTCTACATTGTTATTATCTCCAGCTTAAATTCTTCACCACTTGCAGGATCAATTGCATCGTCGTGATGTAGACTAGACTACGTTCTTATTTTTTCGGGGAACGTATGAGACTAAGGTGCAATTGTCCATGAAGCCAAATATACTAGATTTGAATTGATATTTGACTGGTTTACTAAACTCCTATGGCAATTCTCTTTTGTTCTTTTGAATTGTGCCAATAACGGTCATTTTTTTCTGCAGCAATCTATCGATCAATCTAATACTTGTAAACCAATTATCTAAAGTCAAGTTCCTTCCTGTGTTATATATGAGTTCACAAAGTCGTTCAACTATCGCATCGGGACTGTTACTTTTGTTATATGGGTCTTCTGGCTGAGTGCCTACATATACTTCTAAATTGCTGATGTAGTACATTTTGGCATCTGACATTGCAAAGATTTTGATTGCGTATTTATTCGGCTTTGACGGAATATACTGCTGAAATCCGCATCGCCCACAGAGAGCTTCGAGTTTTTCATCTATAGTAACGTATTCTGAATGACTATAATCATATTGACAATTCTCAATTAATCAAAATATTCTCGTATAGAAGTAAATTTATCAATCTTTTTCCTTTCAGTGCGCGTTTTCTTGTCATCAAATCTAAGGCTGCTAAGAAGAAATCGAAATTTGTTCAAAGACATAGTCAACCGGAAAATTTCGACTCCTGACCCGTCAGTTCTCCATATGTCTTTGGTGTTCAAATGGTTTGCTTTAGGAATTCCCGCATAGTATAATAATCCTAATAGAGCTTGTATTTCTAGTTTATTTGTGAGTCTAACGTCACTTTTACGGACATTGTTACCGGATATTGAATTTATAAAAATATTGGTACTATGTACAATGAGGTCTAACATTGTATCATTCATATAATATTTCTAAATCTCAGGTGGTTCTTATAACGACCTTGTAGATAGTCTTGGCGATGGTACACGAATGACTTTTTTTTCTGGTCCGGTTCGTACATTTTTACGTCGTGCATGCTTTCCCCATTTTGTAACTTTATCTTTCCTTTCATAGCACGATTCATTGGTTTCTTGTTTATGAAGGTCTTCACAGTCAGATATTTTTTGTTCAGTATCGCTGTTTGTTTCTTTCGTTTCAAGTAAATCTTCTTCGTCTGAAGACGTCTCATCATCATATAATACGTTTTCGCTATTCTCCTCCCCCATTAGGTCATTCATCATCTGTTCCAGTCGCGCCTGTTCCCGCACATAATCTCCCATGACTAAAATTGGTCAACATAACAATAATTAACATTACTAAAAAATGCAAGAAATACTACCTACCTTTGCCAATATCAAAAATAAAAATAAAAACAACGTGAGTACCCGCTTCGGTCTGTGAAACCGGAACTATAAATAAATTTTGAACCACTGCACTCACGAACTTCAAACTTTGTACTGATCTTCAACGGCAATACGTAGGAAGGTACTGAAAGAGGCATGCTCTTCATATGATATACAGAATTATGTATGTCGTCGGTCTCACAGACCGAGTACGGGTACTGCAGGGTTAAAAAAAAATTAAATTTTGTAAAAAAGTGTACATCATGAAAACTTAAAACGGATTTTTTTCAAACATTTGAAACTGTAATAGCACAGATTTTTTATATGATGTAGGCGGTACCCTGTTTTAATAAATCTATATAGTCATATAATCCTAAGTGCTGTGAGATGGTGACAATTAAAAAAATTAATAATTTTGATAAAAAAATTTACATTATGAATACTAAAAGTTTTCAGAGTGGTAAAAGCAGATGCAGATGCAAGCTGCAATGTCTTGCGAAATGTCAGTTTGTTTGGGTTCACGAACGACAATACGGCAAAGGCCAAGTTCTACTTCTTGTTTTGGCTCTCAAGGGAAGACTAAGACCAAGCCTAAAAAGTCTGGGGGTTTAACTACAACGCGGTCTAAGTCTAAAGTCGCTTATAATCATAAACAAAATATCTGCGAAAGCTTAAGATTTTATCCTCTTTTGTTATTAAGTATTTGTTCTATTATCCAATACATAACTAATTGGAAAAGAAGAAGAGATAAAATGCAACTTTGTTTTACTCCTCTCTCAATTGCTATAATTCCGGATCGTTCTCTGTTGTGTAATAAGCGGGCACTGTAATTATCGTATAAAATTTTAGTCATTCTGATATATTTTTTTGCAATTCGATAATTCCCTAGTATAACCATAACTTTGCCCTGTCTATCTTATCAAAATCTTTAGTGAAATTGATAAGACCTAAATAAATGTCATTCTGCCATTTGTTGCATTCATCAATTATTATTCTATAGGTTATTAGGTGGTCGATACACGCTTTGCATGTTCTGAATTCTACTTGATTTACCTTTATCATGTTTTGTGTTTCTTTTTTTAATCGTGTTTGTATGATTATTGTTAAGATTTTGCTTGTTGTGTTTAATACTGTTATGGATCTCCAATTTCCACATTCTGTTTTGTCCTTTTTTTTGGGGATTTTAATAATCAAGTTTTCTGTCCAAACTTTGGATATTTCTTCTTCTTCTCAGATTTTATTTAATAAGCAGTGTAAATTTTGAAGAATCGGCTCCATACCAGCTTTTAATAATTCACTCGAGATATCGTCGAGACCAGCTGCTTGGTTCATTTTTAACAGTTTAATTGTTTGTTGTATCTCGTGATGTGAGATTTCTTCTGTGTTAATGTTAAGTTGTTCTGTTTCGTGTTTTTCAATTGTTGGGTTTGTAGTGAATTGTTGTTGTTGATGATTCTTCTCAAGTGTAAATTTTTTTGAAGGATTCTACCCATCTATTTGTAATTTCTTCTTGCAATTTAAGAATTATCCTATCTTTATTCTTAATGTTAATCACCGTTCTAATTTCGGTCAATTTTCTTGTTGTGTTATATAGAGTTTTCAACTCATTTTTTTCTCTTTGTGTTTGCTTCTTTTAGCCCCTCTTCTTGTTGTTGTTTTCTATCGTTTTGTGCTCTTCTCTTTATTTGTTTGTGTATATTTCAATAATTTCGTTCTAATGCCATGATTTTTTTTTATGATTTTGCTACTAAAATGTTTTGTTTTATTTTGTTTTTTTCAACACTCAATTCTTTTCTACCTTTCTTTAAACAGGCTTTATTAGTTCTTCTTATTCCAATTGTTTCTTTAGCTGCATCGTGTAATATGTTTTTGTATTTTTCTCACATTTCTTGTATACTTTGGTTTTCGAGCTCTTTCTCATATTAAAATTTTTCTTTGAGTTTCTTGTTGTAGGTAATTCTAGTTTCCTGATCTTCTACTAATTGTATATTATATTAAACCCTAGACTGCTTGTAATTTTTTCTGACTGTACTTCTCATTTTCATTTTTATTTTGGTCCTTACCAGAAAATGGCCAAAAGCAGCATCTGCTCCGCGCGTTGATCTCAAATCTAATTTTATGTACTAATTTATGTGGATTGCTCATGTTGGAGAAATCCAGTACTCCATTTTTATTCATTGTTTCTATTTTCTCTAATTTCATTATTTCTTCTCTCCCGTCATTGTCAGTTCCGATTTTTGCGCTTAGGACTCTCATTACGATAATCACATCTCGTTTGTATCTGTTACGTAGTTTGCTGTAAACTGAATGCAATTTTTTGTAAAAATTGACTTTAGTATTATAACGACGTCAAATTCGTGTGCGGTATTTTTCTCATTTTATTTTCAATGATTTTTCTGGAATACAGTATCGTTATCCATTTCACAGTTTAGAATTGCCGTTTTCTAACCTTTTATATTTATAGACTATGTCCAAAGTACTATGTTTTATTTAAAAATTTTAATTCTTCTATTTGTTACGCTTTCGTTGGTTTGCTTTGCGGCACCTAACCTCACTAAAATTTGTTGTTTATGTTTTCTCGATTTTATCTTTAATTTTTGTAGTTGTACTTGATTCAGTTGCCTTAAGGTAATCTACTCCTATAACAACTATTACCACTTTGTTTCAATTCAATTCAATTTAAATATTGGCAATTTTTAGCTTATTTTCACTTTCTGCCCACATCAGTTGCAGCCGAACCTTGAGAGTTAATTTAGATATGGTTAAAAACGATTGTCCTCGATTTTTGATTAGCAAACTCTGTAATTAAGTTGGTTGCATCTAAAGTCTCGCAAATTTCTTTTCGATGCTTATTACTATAGCCAAATTTATAAATCTTTGCTGACCTCAAATAGTTTTTAATTATTTTTAATATGGAAAACAATCTCTCGCTATAAGCAGAAGTGAAAAGCATTGTTAAAAAAATGCGTAGGACCATA
Source organism: Aquatica leii (assembly GCA_035610365.1). Classification (NCBI taxonomy): domain Eukaryota; kingdom Metazoa; phylum Arthropoda; class Insecta; order Coleoptera; family Lampyridae; genus Aquatica; species Aquatica leii. The sequence goes on from CM069437.1 coordinate 18,388,548, forward strand.
GATACATTTGAAAACGTAAAAATTAAATCATTTGTTACAAGGTATTCTAAAACCCTCCTGGCTGATAAAATATTGGGTTTATTAGAAATGAATAATATTTCTAATTTATTACACAAATAAATTCATTAGTATCGATTTTATTTATAGCGAATTTGTTAAACATTATTTCCTTATTTGTAAATAAAAATATTATTAAAAAATCTGAGGCTAAACGCCATCTTGTAGGAACGGATCTACGTACATACGATTTAATTCACATGTAGGAAACTATAAATATATTCTTGCTTGTTAAATCGTTTTATTACAAATTCTTGGGAAACTAACAACAGTGAAAGATTAGAGAGCTACAAGTTACTGTATCCTTTAAAAAAAATTCAAAATTAACTAAACAATAGAGCAAACAACGCAAAATAACACAAGAAGCAGATAACATAAAGTACAAACACCCCACAAACACGAACAGTAAAGTTAGTAAATTCGCGACCCTGTACGACCAACGTTCAATAAGCAAAGCGCGCAAAAGTCGAAATCTTATACAAAAGAAAAACCGTTATCAGTAAACAAAGCGCGTAAATTCAAAACAAAAGAAGAACCATATTAGAGACATGTAAGAAAACAGAAATGTATAATCGAAAAAGAACGTAACAAATTAGAAAAAAGTGCAATTAAGAACAACTCAACAAGAAGAAAAGTTAGAAAAATTAGAAAATGGAACAAAAAAAATGATAATCTACAAAATCTAAGAAGCAGAAGAACAACCTGAGTTAGAAACAAAAGAAAAAATAAGACAGATACTAAAAGACATAGGAATTGCTATTAACATAGAAACAGAAATACAGAAAATACAAAGACCAGGAAGATTTGACAAAAATAAACCAATCTTGATGAAACTGATATTAATCAATAAAAAAAGAGAGGTAATGAACAATACTAGGAAGCTTAGAAGTTCAAACATATGATATGCTCAAGCATTAACAGAAAAAAAACGAACACACAAAAAAACACTTGCAAAACAAATGAAAAAGATGAGAAAGAAAAAACAATTAGCATACATAGTGGGAAATAAAATAAAAATAAATGACTAAAAATATATTTTCCAAGATCTACAAATAAAAGAAGACAAAGGTGAAAGAAACAACAGAAAAAAGGAGAACTTTCAAATAATGATCACTACAAGAAAGAAATAGAAGAAGTAAAAGAATGCTGCGCAAGAAGGAAGAACAAAACAGAAAACAACAAAAAAGAAACGAGGAAAAAATTGAAACAGTACAAAAACCGAGGAAGGTAAAAATTTAGACTCAAACGATCATCTTCAGACAATAAACCTACAACACAAATACTCAAACAAAACAAGACCCAAAACATTACGATCCAAAAAAAACTGAATAAGATAAAGAAGAAAAAGATGATAATGACAACGGCTACGTATATCAAATCAATTAAAGAAGAAAAATTGGAACAGATAAAAGTTGTAAAACTAACGAACACGATAACAAAAATAATGAAAAAACTACATATATAGATAGAACAAACAACTGAAACACAGAGTAACTCTAAAACAAATCAACTAACAGTGGAAAACATGACAATAAATTAAAAATAGGAAGAAGTAGTAGACGAACTTAAAAACAGCCAAATGGATATATTAGGAATAAGCAAAACAAAAAAAAAGACCAATGATGGAAACAATTAAAACATAAGTACATATTACACTATTTAAGAAATACAGAAAAGACGAAAGTGAAAGAAGGGGTGAAAATAATAGCACAAAAAAGAACAACATTGAACCCAGTGAGCTCAAGAACAATAACAATAGAAATAAGTTTAGAAACAAAACTAGGTATAATACAAACATATGCTCCAATACAAGGTACAGAAGAAAAGATTATGAACAGTTACTACGACGATTTACAGGAAACTCTAGACAGGTATATAGAAACAAACGAAAACATACTATTAATAGGAGACTATAATGCTAGAGTAAGAAAAGACAAAGAAAAAGTACTAGAAAACATAGGAACTTACGGGAAAAATTAAAGAAATACGAACGAGGACAGACTGCTTCAGTTGAGCATTGAGAACGATTTAAAAATAGAAAACCCATTTTATACACAAGAGACATAATACGCCTTTAAAGCGCCTAAAAGAAACTCAAGAAGCCTAATACACTATATAATATATACAAAACAAATCTAAAAATGGAAGAAAGAGAAAAACATACCATTTTAAAAATAGGAAAACTACGAGACAACAAAATACAAGAAAATTACCAAAGAAAACTTTAAGATAAATGAAATTAATACAAGGAACAAAAACAAGAAATGGACGTAAAGAACACATAGAGAACGGCAATATTACAAAGCAAACTATACGGTGGAATAAAGAAGTGCAACAAAACATTGTCAGTAAGAAAAGAACGCAGAAAAATATTTAACAACTAACAAATAAAAAGACAAAGAGGAATACAACAAAAGAAGAAACGAAGCAAAAGAGGAAGTAAAAAGAGTAACAGTAAGAAGGTGCCAAAAAATTGGAAAGAAAATTTAAGAAACATCCAGTATGCTCTACGCGTACGAGATAGTGCTAATTTCCGACAGATCAACAAAAATGCAAAGGTTAATAGAGGTATGAACAACTGAAATGGGACGGACGGGATTAAAAATATATCAAAACAAAACAAAGGTTAAGCATATCACAATCAAAAAAGAAGACAATAAAGGTTTTTGCTGCAAAGGAAAAACGCTAGAAGTAACGACGTATTAATATTTATGATTGATAATAAGCAACAACAGTAGGATATGTTCAAAAATAGCAAAGATAATCAGAAAAGCAACAAACATTTATTACTCAACAAACAGAACAATGCTTATAAAGAAAGAAATACAAAAAATAAAAACTTCAAATATATAATACAGTAGTAGTCCAACACTACTTTATTCAATAGAAGCTTCACCCACACTACTGAACACAAAACAAAAATAACAACCATGGAAATGAAATACCTAAGGAAATAATTGGCATCACAAAAATGGAAAGCTAGAAAAAGGAAACAATCTACAAAGAACTGAAGCAAGAACAGATTCAAAACAAAATCGAGAAGAAAGCATAGTATGGACAGAATGGTAGATCTATTGAAAAGAAAACTCCAGGAAAACCAAAAAAAAACATTAAATAACATTTCATTTTTCTTTCACATATTTGAGATTTTGAATTTGTTCTTGTCCATTTTTTTTCCTATTTGTTTTACTTTACTTATCTCTGACAAAGTTTTCACGAACTAGCACTTAATGTAACATTTCATTCTTGTCTTTATTCTCACCTTACTCTGGTTTATTCATATTTTCTTGCTTTTTCTTCTTTTTATTTTTATTTTCGTTATTTGTTTTGTTTTGTTTCTATTATTAATCCAGTTTCAGTTTTAGTTACCAGACTCTTGCTTTGGTTGTATTTGGTCGAGCTAATTATAGTAACATTTTTTATGTATTGTCAAAGTTAATTTGTTGTTTTGGAAACCCTGCCAACCGAGTTTGTGTCCATGTTACTATGGGTTTAGCCTGGTTGAGTGTTTTCATGGTTTGCTTTTTTTTTTATTATTAGTTTTCTGTAATGCCTGATCTTTCGGCGATCTTTCTGTTATTGTACGCGTTCTAATATTTTTTGTTTTCTCATGTTCTTCACGCATATCACCTTCCAGTAGCTCGATTTTATACCATTCAACATTTATAAATTATTTATTGTCTACTAGTGTTGCCTTATGATCTTCGCTCTAGCTGCTTTTGTATAGTCAATTAATTTTTTATTTTGTTCTTGCATCTTTATAGGGTAGTCTTCAGAAATCCAAATATTTTTCCTATTTATTTTTTTTGGGTTTTTAGTGCTTCAACTTTTTTGTTCCATGTGATAAATGTTGCTAATATTGGTCTTAACGTTTTTTTATCTTTATAGTTTTATCCTTAATTCTTTTATTTCGCGTATTTTAGTTTCCATATTCATTGTTATGTTTATTTCTATCAGCATTTTTTTAATTTTTCGTTTAATTGTAACTTCCCGCACTTTCTCTTCCTCTTGTTTAATTTTTTTTTAAATTTTGATTTAAGAGGTGGTTCGTGTAGCTTACCTACACTGCGATCTTCTTGGTCCTTTTGCTGTGTGCGAAAGTGCAAAACTGGTTCTGAAAATTTTGCATACCGTGTTTCGAAGAGCAGCAAATCCTTTTTGCAGCGTAATGGAATAAATCCCATCGGCTCCTAGAGACTAAATGGGTTTAAACGTATTGATTCCCCATTCTAGGTTTTTAGGATTCATTATTTTTTTTGAAGTCCCAGTTTGTTTTGGGTGCCCGTTTGTTTGATACTTTTAGGTCCTGATGTTTAGGAGCTTTAGTTAACGATAAACCCGGAATTTTTTTTTGCGGAAGTTCTTGCAGAGTACCTTTAACCGAGCCTGTAAACTTTCCGTTTTTGGTTAGCAATGAACCGATGTTTCTAGTCCGGTCTTTGCTCAGACTTTTTTAGAGTCGAGGTAGGTAGGTTTGTTTTTTACGTCTCTACAGTATTTTCTCTATGAGCCTCTCTTTGCAATTTTAAATGGCATTGTTGTGCGGCTGGTTCTATATTCATCCTAGTCTCAGCTTTTTTGCTGTGTTAAATAGCTTTCTGGCGCGTGTCCTTGTTTTGTTAAGCTCCCTATGTATGTGTATATGACCTTTAAGAACAAATTCTAAATTCTAAACATTTTTCATTTTTTTGATTTGTGTTTGTGCTCCTCTACGGGGTGTGGTGTGCATTGGCATCGCATCCATCAATTAGCAGTTTGTTGGTCTCACTGTCAATCAGCCTGTGTATTTCTTCCGGCGGCGGTGGTCTGTCTGGTCGTAGGGTAACCGTATCTAATAATAAACTTTCTTCTGATGCCTTCTTCTACTACAGATATTTTATCTGCCAGCAGGTCCCTAGAACATAAACCCCACAATGGCATTTAATTTTCTCTATTTTTTACAATGATGCATGCGTGAGGGTTGTGCACTACTTGGGCTACAAGCAGCTATCTACCTACACAGTTCAACTTTTTTATTGTTTTCTTGTGGATCCATGGCTCCTAGATAAAGGCAATATTAATATCCTGTGTGATGATATAAGCACTAAGGGCCGCTGAGACTGTTCTGCAATGATGTATATTTATCTGCACGACTTTGAGGTTGAGATATGCTGTCAGTACGTTTTTTTCGGCTCTGAATTTACATCCATTGCCTCGTGGCATGTAAAATCCGGTTGTTAACTGTCTTTTTTTGGGTCGATTAGCGCTCGGAAAGTAATCCACGAAAATCTATGGTGCAAATGGTTGTTAAACGTTTTCACCCTTTCCCAGGACTTCTTGTTTATAAACACGACGTATTGGGTTTTTTTGGGATCTGCTTTAGTGTTCTAGTGCTGTTTCTGGGACCCAAGTGATAACCTTTTTGGACCCAGAAAGGTTTTTGTGATAAATAATATTTAGTTCTCTATTTTTTCTCAACGGTTTCTTAATGTTTGATGTGCCAACTAGCCACTTCCTGGTTCCTTTTTTATTTCCTAAAAATGTAGAGAAGCTTGTCGCATCTCGAATTTTTTAATCTATCCCAGTATCAAGGTTTATATGATCACGGATTCTTCAGAGGTGATAAAGCTTTCAGAAAACTTTTTTGGCACGATTGCAAGAGCAATTCCCGTTAGAATGTTCTTGAATGTCTTGTTTTCGTTTTCTTCGACTTTTCGACCTTGTTTTAACGGTCGTTTTTGTGACGCCGGTGTGCTACTGCTGAAGAGGTTGCGTTTTTGCGCCTCTCTTGTTCCGGCAGTTGGTACAATTGCGTGCACCGGCTGATGTCGTTGTTGCGTTCCTAACGTGCCCGCTTTTGCTTATTGTATGGGTGGGTTTCACTTTCGCGTCCCCGTCATTGGAGTGGAATCGGTTGCCTGAACTCCTGATTCTCTTTGTTTTTTAAGCTTTTGCCTTGCTTCCACTTCTACTTTTAATTCCTTGTACTATAAGTTTTTTCTAATTTATTTAAATAGTGTTATTAATTGTTATTGCGTAGGTATTTGTTTGAAATTTGTAGTTTTAATATTCCACTTTATTTTTGAAGCGCTTTTCCGGCTTTTTTTATTTTTGTTTTATTTTCTAACGTAAATAAAAATGTCACCAGAATATAAACGACTGTTAATTTTAACGCGCCGTGGAAATGTTTATGTATCGGTAAATTTCCGCATTTATTTCCGCGTGCACAAAAGGTTCACTTTTTCCTTTGGCTCGTAGGCAATTCTTTGCCCTTGCTTTACTTAATTATTGTTACTCAACTACTATTCCTATCTAAATTACATTTTATAATTTAAACATTTCCTTGAATGAATTTTATATAGAATATAAAACAACATAAATATAAAATAAAACAATGTTCATTTAATTTAAAATGACAGAATTCTAAGAATATTTTACTTTTTCATCAATAAATAAAAATAAAAGAAACTAATTAGCAAAAAAAATTACTTTCTCCGTGAGCTTATGTGAGTAAATATATTCTTTTAACGATTTATTTTAACTACTAATTGTTGTTATTTCACGATTCAATTCAATCTTTTATGGATCACATGATTAGAAGTTTCAAATAAGGTTTAATTCCAATCGATCAAATAGTTTTAGATGCTCATCTAATCTAATGGATAATCGAATTGTTGCACACTTCGATTTTTTTTAATAAAATTGTTTCACATTTTGGTTTACTGTTTATATCCAAATTGTCCCAAAAGTGATAAGTAATTCTCAATCATTTAATGTTACATTTAATTTGAAAAAATCATAATTTTAATTTTTTTTTAAATATTTTTCTTAAAACCAATTCTCTAGTATTCTTTAGTTTTTAAATAATAATAAACGTCAGTGACAAACCAGTAGAAAATATCCATGTCAAATTATTTTTTTTTCAAAAAATGCGTGTAGGCATTGATAACGTATATAGCTTTTAAAAAGAGTGTTAAAAATCATAAACAAGAAGGAGAAAAGTAGCAAAACAAACGAGAAACAAAGATGCGACCAACAGTCCTTTTGAAGAAAAATTTATTTGCTTAAACCATCTATATACCGCATAATCTTTGTTTAACCCTTTTAATACCAAGCCGGGTAAAAATCCACCCTAATGTCGGTGTTTCGGTTAGTTTAAAAAAAAACATTTGTGACATTTGGGCTTTTGGGTAATGGTAGTTTTTAGTTTTCTGGACACTTTCTACATACTATTTGATTATAAATGTTTTTTGAAATAAACATATTTGAGGTATTACACTCAAGGGTGCGCAATAAAAGACGTCTGAAGCTGTATCGTTCTTCAATTAGATTGTAGTCAACAATTTTAATCAAATTGGACCAATCAATTTTTTTACCCTGGAAAACAAAGTTAGAAAACCAATTGGGAGAACTTATAAAATAAAAATGTGTCAATAAACTGCAACAACCAATTTTTTTAAACACATTTTAAAATGCATAACATTTATCAATGTATTTATTAAATAAATATTTTCAAATTCTACAGATTTGTTTTAAAAAGAATTAGTATTAAAAAAATTATTTCATAAACTTTACAAAGCGGAATCTTCCATAAAGCGAAAAATTTACCTGGTTTCGGCAAATTTTATCAGGTGTATTAACGTAGCAAACGATTTAAGTATTTACGTTATTAGTTTTACTAGAGTAGTTTTGCGGAAACATTTTATTATGTTGTAAAAAATAATATATTTGTATATATAATTTGTTATGCGCAAGAAATTATTCAACTCAACTTTTTGATTAAAGTAACAGCAATGCAAAATAAATATATTGTTTTATAACATACTACAAAAATGTTAGGATCTACATACGTCGTACATAAATTAATTCGTAATACTAAAAACATTGTGTAGAAAATATTTAAATATCAGCACAATTAAAGGAAACTATTACAGTCTTGTTAGCAACACTTTACAGTACACTGCACAGTCACGTAACAAACCAGTTCAGTAGAAAACTATATTAACGACCTCTAGTTCGCAATACAAATAAACTTCTTTTAATTTATTATTTAATAATATAATGTTACATAAATATTTGTTATATATAAAACCTTATCTATAAACATAATTAGCTAAATCTTTGATTACAATTTGTATCAAAGTGTTATCCATTTAAACACAAATATTTAAAATAATTATGTTTTATTATTGATTTTTCTAGTTCACATACTAACAATAAAACATCCTAGGAATTATATAATTATAAAACGTTTCTTCATTTAAAGGACAATTTATTCTAGCAAAATGTTCTATAGTTAGAATAGTAAATTTTGTGCTAATAGTGAACCCAAAACCAAACCATACAAATACATTAAACGCTGGGTTGTTGTCGCTTTTATTTTGAAATGGTATTATTACGGTTGGAATCAAGTACAGCATACTCGTTATTGGTACAAACATACGAACAGAAATGCCAACTATGTATTCGTGAAATAGAGCAGCTACAACAAACACTACTGCTTTTGATAAAAATTTGTTTTTTGGAAAAACATTTTCATATAAATCTTTGTAGATGTACGTATATAGCCAGTCGTGTATAAGAACATTCCATTTTCTTAAACATTCTGCGCCAGTGTTTGAATTCCACCAATCCTGAAATTTTAATGTTAATGTTTTGTATGCATTATTGTGTATTATCAAGAATATTTTTTTAACAAAACGATGTACATTTTTTAGTCGTGTTTTATTTATTTTTTTAATGACCTTAATGGTAAGGTGGAGTGCATTGTTTCGTACATCTTATGCTTAAATTTCAACATCACATTCTAGTAAAGAAAAAAATAAAAGTACAGTTAAAAAAAATAATATATTGTTTAATGAGTTTAATAAATTAAAAACAGATTATGACGTAGTAGTAAAAAGTAAACAATTAAAAAATAATTTAAATTGGACAAAAAAATTGTTGTTAACTGAATGCAATTTACATAAAACAATAATTATCGACCTAAGTAAAGGCCACATTGAGAGGATAAAAAGCACTAGTAATTTTAAAGTTACACGATAAGAGTACTTTGTCAATTTAATTTTTTTAATTGATTTAGGAAATCAGTGATTAAGACTCCATAAGGAATATAACTGAAAAGAGTTGAAACCAGATCTGAAGAGGTGTAGAAAAAGATCGAAAAGAGCTTGATATGAAGCACTACTTGGAAACCTCGGACTACTTAAGGAAAAATGGAAAGAAATATTGAACAACAGAAAAGAATAGAACGAAACTAGTAGATGAAACCAAAATGCACCGAAAACTAGATTAGCACCTCGCTGGATTAAAACATACTTGCGACGAGGCTATAACATCTATTAGGTTGAAACACATATAAATTTAAAAATCATTGATAATGGATACAAAATCAAAGCAAATATATATAACGTTTTGTTACTTACCTTATAAAACAGCCGATCGGAAAACCTAAGCATTTCTGACGTAAGATTTAAATATGTCTGCAAAGCGCTATAAAAAAACAATAAACTGAAGAGCAATCCTTCATAAAAATGTTCAAGTATAAAAGTCAATATGTTTATCCATGTGTAGGTTCGAATACCATAATCGTTTAATTGAAAAAGAAATTGTTTTTCCAAAACTATACTAAAAAATATGACGACTATAACCATCTCTAGCAAACGAACGCCAACTAATTTCCATTTGATTGGATCATTAGATCTACAAATAAGATGCATCGAAAATAAAACAAATAAATGTACTTTTATCTTGGATAAGATTCTTTATAGACTAAAACAGGCGCAAATAAAAAATAAAAGTAATGGTTGAGAGTAGGATGTAACGTTTCATTCGTCTTTTGTATGTATTTTGGACAGTTGGTTCGTACAAACGCATGCGCCTTCATTAAAAACCTTGTCTAAAAAGTAAATGTTTACTTTTGGTAAAACAGTCGTAAAATACTAACTGCTTCCATTGTAACTGTCAATGAAGATGCAATCCCTAAATGGCACACAAGAACTGCTTTAAAAGCAAAGTAAAGTACAGTTGGATAATACAACACAAAAAATGTTAAGCATAAAAAATCCCACACCTTTTCTAAATTTAAATTAAAGAATTGATACGTAAGGTGTTTGAATTTAAGGTGTATTCGCGTTTTGGCCCAAATGACAAAACCATAAAACACAGCTAAACTCGATAAAAACATAACAGGCCATATAAGGAAAACATATCTAAAGTTTCTAAAAGCACAATTAATTGTGCGAAAACCTAAATAAACCCTAAAATAAGTGTTAATTTTAATTTATTTTAGTTGGTTGTTTTTACCTTCCTTCATTGGCGTATTCTGTAACAGCCGTTGATAGTACTGTTCCTAAAAACATTGCTATGCCAAGATTATAAACAGATTTAATATGTTTGTTTTCTATAAATAAATCAGTTAACGGTGAGTTTCTTGGTTCATACATTTTAACAGGAAGGTTTTTTGGATTTATCAATCTACAATGGGTTTTAATAATTAGTTGCTATTTTTATTTTACGTAATACTTTTTGTCTGTTTTTTCTGGTCTGTAGTGTATCGATGACGACGACATAATTGGTACCTGAAAATAAAATGCCGTAAATTATTTAATTGGCAATACAAATACAATCTAAATAAATAGTGCTTAACGCGCGTGTGAGTAAAAATAAGTACCAGTTCAGATACTGCGGACAGTGTTTATAAGTATCGAGTGATATATAAATTACTTGTCAGTTTTTCTTAAATATTTTGTTACATGTTACTAGTGTAGTTTACTAAAAATTTGATGCTTATAATAATCATATCTAAAGTTTAAAAATAAGTTAGTTTTAAAATCCGTTACAGTATATTATTTAGCTGTAGTATCTGTATATATGTATGTAAAGTGTCTCTCAAACGTTTTTACTTATTTTTACTGTTGTTTATTTTTGTTACTGTTTTACTGTTTTTTTGTCCCGTGTAGGGTTGTTAGTCCACCATCGAGCGCTTTCCCAGGTGGCGGATAAGGAAAAGTTTGCTAGATATGGCGGGGACCGGGGAAATAAAATACCCGGGGCGGACCAAAATTCGCAAAACGGATACCAGAAGCGTCTGAACCATAGTGAACGGCTTTAAACAGCGTCTGAACCATAGTGGGTGATAGTCATAGATCCTTCAAAAGGGAGTTATGGCGTTAGGCATTAACCACTTTACACATAGAAAACATTAAGGGAAAAGAGGATGATAAAGTGCAAGAATGAAAATAATCCCCGAGTGGTAATCCACACATCATCAAGAGGTAGCCTCATTGGATACGGGAAGGGGAGGACAATTATTTTACGAGTAGTCCAAAAGATAATACAAGAACTAAAAAAACAACCGTACACATATTAATAATCAATGAAACAAAAAAGAATGGAAATGGAACAGAAAGCCTAGAAGGAATATTACACTGTAATACGTACGCCATCTCGAAGCTTTGAATTGTGAATAAAACGTCTTATCAAAGCAAAAACACAACGTAATCTTAAGAAACTTGATGTATTATTTATTTTGTTTAATAACGGATTTGAGGTTGTATGCTTTGTAAGTAAACAATTGATGTCTTGTTTCATTTCAGAAAGCAAAGAAGAATGCTTATTATCCATTTGAAAAGGAGGTGGCCATTTTGAGACTTCTTTGTTCAAAAATGAGGAACCATTAAACCAAAATATTTTGATATCCAGACTAACAAATTGAGATACAGTTAATCCTCGCGAAGGAAATTCAGCGGGATTGTTTTCAGATTTAATGTAAGACCATACACACTTTGAAGTTTTTTCTGTTATCGTAACAATTCTATTACACACAAACGTTTTTAATAAGTGTGGTAGAGTCATAATCCAAGATAAAACTATCTCTGAATCTGAAAATATGTCAACAGATTCAATTAAAAATGGCAAAGAAACAGTCACTACTGATTCGATTGAATTGGCTAATAAAACAGCAGCGCTCAACTCCAAACGAGGAATAGACATGATTTTGAGTGGTGCTATTTTGATTTTTGCCTTCCAAAAATAGGAAAAAAAATTTGAATTTGACTAGACGCATAAGTATAGAACAGCAGAATAACCTTTTTCTGAAGCATCACAAAATCCTGCAAGTCTAATTAGAGTAGGTTTCTGTGGAAGCACGCACCTAGGGATTTTAACAGTAGCAAGAAGAGAAATGTTTTCTGTAAATAATAACCATTTTTTTTCTAGTGCTGGTGGAATCAAATCGTCCCAACCAACTTGAGCTAACCACAAATGTTGAAGTAGAAGTTTCATCGAAAAAACAACGGGTGCCAAAAAACCAAGCGGGTCAAAAATTCGTGCGATATACGATAACAAATTTCGTTTTGTAATATTATCATCGTACGGCAGCACTTGAAACAGAAGAAAGTCAGAGTTTGGATTCCAAGATAATCTTAGGATTTTTAAACAATTTTCCTCGTCAGAAAAATTCAATTGCGATTCTATATGATCTTCAAGTAACTCGGCTAAAACTTCTGGATGACTACTAGCCCATGTTCCGAGTTGAAAACCTCCGCCCTTAAATAAATCAGTTAACTGGTTTCGTAAATTTATAGCAGAAGATACATCTTAATGACCAGTTATTACATCGTCTACATATGTAGAGTTCATGATGGCACAAGACGCATCTAGATATCGTGCACCATCATCGTGAACAAGTTGATGTAATACGCGTATTGCCAAGCAGGCGGAAGGAGTAAGACCATAAGTAACAGTATTGAGTTCAAACTCCTGTACATTGCCTTCAGAGGAAGCGCGCCAAAGAATATGTTGAACAGCTCTATCTTCCTTTCGAATTGTTATCTGACGGTACATTTTTGTATATCTGCACATAATGCAACAGGATAACAACGAAATTTTAATAAGATTTGAATAAGGTCTGTTTGTAGTTTGGGTCCGGGCAGTAATCGCTCGTTGAGAGAAACTCCTGTTGAATCAGGATCTAAAGCGTTAAATACAACTCGAATTTTTGTTGTGGAACTTTATTGTTTAGTGACGACATGGTGCGGTATTATATACGTAGAAGAAGAAGAAGCAATTGACACATGTTATGATATCAAGTAATCTTGCATAAAATCATTGTATTGTTTGAATTTTTCGGGAATACTGCGTAATCGAATTTCTAATTTTAACAAAGACCGTAAACCTCGTGAAGAGTTTGAGAACAAAGGACTCGAATTAGGTTTACATGGAAGCGCTACAACATATCTTCCAGTTTCGTCACGTTTGTGAGTCTTTTTAAAATGTTGTTCGACATACAAATTTGTTGGATCAGAAGGTGGAGCTCTAAAAATTTCTTCAATTTCCCAAAACCGTTTTAAATCTTTGGATAATTCAGAAAACGTAAGCATACTTTGCAATGTCTGATCATTATTGGGAAAATCTGTGGGATAATTGTCCATCCGAAATAAGTGTTTACCGCAGAGGGATAACCAGTAACATATACTTTTCCTTCTTGATTAAAAATAGTAGGGAATACTTTGGCACCTAATAGCGAATCGATAGAAGAAAGAATATGAAACGTTTCGTCAGCTAAGTTCAAGTGGCGAAACTGTTCCATAACACTTTCAGGTAACTGAGAAGAAGGTATTCGACTAGCAAGTTTAGGTAAAACTAACACAGGAAGACACATTGTATGAGTTGAAAATTTTGAAGGAAGACAGAAATTTACAATACTCTGAGACTTTACTGTAGACTTACCGATTCCTGATAGCTCTGTACAAGCTAATTGTGGTTTTAACCTAAGCAACTTTACTAAAGATTTGGTAATAGCGGAAATTTGTGACCCGGGATCGATGAGGGCGCGTATTCTATGAAAAAAAAAACATTTTTATTAGCAATGTATGTCTGAACAGTTCCTAACAATACTTGTTTTACCTGAGGTGCTGCAAAACTAGATAAGGAAGTTGAGGTAAACAGACAAACATCTGATTTATGTGAAGTAGACGGTTGAACTTAATGAGAAGTTTGCAAGGCATTCTTTACTGATTCAGAAGCAACGTTAGCATTCACTGAAGCAAGATGAAGCGGTTTTTGCGTCAAACGCAATACAGTGTGATGTTTATTTCCGCCGCAAACTCTACAAACCGCCTTAGATTTGCAATTCGAACGAGAATGATTTCCGAGGCAATTATAACACCTATTTGATTCACGTAAGTAGTCGTATTTGTCTGACAAATTTAAATTTATGAATTCTGGACATTGATACAATAAATGTATGCCTTTACAACGCGGACATGTTAAATTCCGAACTTTTAAAGAGTGCAACAAATTATAAAAGTGCGAAGGTTTTGATGGCAATTGTAATTTACTTTTGGTTTTATTAGAAGCATTAAATGGTTTAGAATAAGGTTCGGATAACTCGTAGCTGCGCATCTGCTGAGTAATAAACTCAATTAGATTTTCATACAGCGGTATCTCATTGGAAATGTATTTATTTTCGAAAGCACGTTTAGTAGTTGGATCTATATTCTTTAACGATAACAAAATAATAAGAAATCTGCTAAGTCGTCAATACCTAATGACTTTATAGCGTGTATACAAGTTTGATGAACGTTTAAATCTTTCAAGCTTTGTAATGTAGCTGATGATGCCACTTTGAAATTTAAAATTTTGTTTAAATACATGGTAGCTATGCGTCTTTTATTTTGATACCTTTCGTGTAAGGTTTGATAAGCTAAAGAATAATGATCATCAATAAGTTGAAATTCTGATATTACTGACAAAGCTTCTCCAGATAGTACTGATTTCAAATAATGAAATTTTTGAGATATGCGTAATGAACTGTTGTTATGTACAATCGAATTGTATAATAAAATTAATTCAGGCCACTCTTCGATATTACCAGAAAAGTTAGGCAGCAATATCTTTGGAAGCGTGAACGCGGGCGAGGAAGAGTCATGAACAGAAGATGAAGATGTTTCTGTTTGTACTGGAAGCTGTTTTTTAAGTTTAATGTAAGTAGCTGTAATGTAAGCCTTCGTCAAAGGCTCAATGAGGTTGATACAATTGGTTTTCATCTAATTGTTCTTCGGGTTTTAAAAGCGTGTTGTATTCAACAATTTGATATTGGAAACTTTCGAAATCTGCTTCGTACCGTCCTAATTTAGCATTGTAGGCTTCCAATACCTCAAATTTTTCAATTGTATAATCTTTTACTTTGTTGTAAATAAAGGTCACGTTTGCAAATAAGTTTGAACGTTTGCTGATTGTTTTCGATAGCTTATCTGCAATTGATTCGACGTTGCTTTTAGCCATAATCGTATGAATTTATATCGTATGTAAATCTATGCACGAATAAATTTTGAATGATTATTCTAATTTTGTTGCAATATTAATTTAAGAGTATTATTTAAGGATGCAAACAGGTAGCAATGTAATTTATGTAGGATTCAGAGGTTACAGAATAAATTTTATCCGGCTCGAAGGACCAAATGTTTGTGAATAAGGTTGCGCTGGTGGTCGCAAAATAGTGATATTAAAGCACTTACGAGTAATCCACACAGGCTCGGAATGGTGGCAGTCTTCTTGGTCAATCTGTTCAGATGACACACGTGAAGCGAATTCACCGAACTAATATTTCACTGCCGCGGAAAATCATTAGCACAGTAAGAATTCCTTTTGAAAAATTACGATGCGTTGTATGTCGAAACTAGGAAACGAATGGAATGGGAATGTGGTGATAAGAATAAAAAATAATGAAAGGAGGAGAAAGTGCAAATTGACGTACTTGGCGTTAACAAAAGTACTGGAACATATTAATATTGTCTCTAAAATGCCACTCAAGAAGATGTAGAGCAATAAATTGAGATGCTGTCTTTACTTCTAACCCAATTCCAAAATATATATATTAAATAATTGGGATATTGTTAAAAACAAAGCAGTTGAATTATCAACTAAATGGAGCATTGAACCTTGTTTCGCTAAAAAGAGATTGCGTCTAGTAAAAAAATTCTTTGACAAACTGGATAAGCCTATTCAAAATAGTAAAGAATGTTTTAAAGTGAAAGTTTTTTTAATAAAGTAATTGACATAGTATTTACTCAATTAAATATTAAGTTTTAATCCGTGCGTAAAGTAAGTAGACGTTTTAAATGTTTATCGCTAGTATATATTTAAAATGTGTATTTTTATTCAATTTAGACAAATTACTTCTATACGCTAAGTTTCTGAATTACTCTTAATTCACACCCCAGTCTTTCCCAAAAGATATTTACGAAGCAGTATGTCTCAATCCTGTCTTAGCTCTTTGGCCACAATATCAATTGAAAAACCAATTGCCGGTCAACTTGATCTAAGTAAATTAATTGACCGATTAAGAGTTTTAAGATTTGTAGATGTCTTAATGTAGTTTATAACATAATCATGTATAATTAATTCAATATTACAGTGTGAATATGTCATATATTTAAAAATTTTAAATCAATTGTCATTAAATAATGTTTAAAAGTGAAATTAAAGAATAAAGACTAGAAAGTATAGAATTTGATTGGAACATTTGTGAGAAAAAAAAGGAGGAACACAGATCTTATTTGCTCCAGGGCGCTGTAGATATAGCTACGCCTCTAAATTTAAATAATGTAGCGCAAGTTGCAAATGAACTTTGGGAACGTTTTCGAGGATATGACTACTGCAAAAAATTAATTAACTTAATGCTGAACAGGTTAACGACATATATATGAAATATTAATTGTAACGTTTTATGTATTAAACATATTTCTATAATAAAACTACTAACTAATAAGAGAAGCAATTAGGTATTAATCTACTTAAAACTTGTTTGAATTTAGTTCAGTTTGAAACGATGCTTTAAATTAGTCGACATTACTACAAAAAACGATTTTTTCAGTTTATATAACCATAAAGTAAATCGTTATTTCACAAAAAATGTAAATAGTATTCATTTTAGAATCTGAAGGTCGTTTTGTGCTAAAGAACAGAACGATATGGTTTTTTATTTAATTGATCATTTGACGTATTTTTAATCAGTCCACTATTAAAATGATTTAATTAATTATGCATAGTAATTGCAAATATGTTATGAATACACTAGTAATGATAGTAGTATTAGTAGAAGCAATATTCTATATAAATATCTGCTATAAACAAAAATTCTAGAATTAGTAGTATAAAAGGTATAAATTCTCTAAAATACACTTTTTAAATATTAAATACATTTAAAATTTTATAATAAATACCAATCTGGTATTTCTATTATTTCTTTAGCTAGACGAGTAATAAAATTACAATAGTTTATTTGCTTTAAGCTTCTAATGGGAAACACCCCACACCATTAGAATGTGAATAGATACGATCTTAAGCGGACATTTTGGTTGAAGGCTATTATACACAAATGTGTGAAAAGCTTTAATGTTCATCCCATAATGGAAAACTTTTTCAAAAACGTTTAAGTCATCATGATTTTCCGTTTTACAATGTAGGGCTTAATTATGCTGGACCATTTCTTGTTAAGGATAAACGTACACGAAGCGCTCTCACGCTCTCTATCATATTTGTCTTCCCAACCTGATGACTTGCCTCCATTGACCCCATATCATTTCCTTATTGGACGACTTTTAACCTCTATTCCAACACTTAATTTTTTCTAAGTACTAGAGAACCGGTTAACTTCTTACCAACGGTCTTAAAAATTAGCTACACACTTTTGGAATAAATGGAGTGTCGAAATCGTCCCCAAATTACAAAAACGTTCGCCAGTTATCGGAATTACTTAAAGTAAATGTTGTGGTTCTTCTCCAAGAAGATAGAGTCACTCACACCTTTAAACTGGCTCTTGAGTAGAGTTGTCAAACTTCATCCTGATGTTGACGGTATTGTGCGAACAGTTACTGTGCGTCTTGCTAATGGTACTTTATTAAAAATTAGTGCCCAACCTTTGTTTTCTTCCTAGTAATGAGTCAATAAGTGTAGACTAATTAAATGTATTTTTTTGTTTTATATTTTATATTTTGTTTACATTACTTATTTGCACTAAGACTCGCTAATTGCTTAATAACATCACATTCTTTATTAAAACTGGAAAAACATTTATTTTATTAAAAGTATTTAAATTCTGGTATATCAAAAACTTGTTCTTTGTTACGTACGAAATTTTCATTACGGACGACTCTGTATATTGAATTGAAATTAGATTCCGGTTTTGACGCCCTCTACCGATTCTTGCTCGCGACTGTCATTTTTACGACAAACTTGCGAAGCTGTCGATTGTCTAAAATGGTCGGTGCGTCTTAAGTAATTTCTTCCAACACCATCCGGAATAATGGAAATCAAATTGTAATTACATTAAGTGCATAAAATATTTGAGTCGTCACAGGGTAAGATAATTGCTGTCGTTTTGTTAAAATTAGTTTGTAATTCTTTCTTCCTTGAACAGCCATTTTCTATCCGCTTCGAGCACATGTACGTTTTCAATAAAGGAATGGTGAATAGTAATTCTTACTAAGAAATAACGTTACCGCACACATACGCTCTTGGAAAGCGTTTTCTACGCCACGAAAACGAGGTCTCGATAAGCCTTACCGTGGGAGATGTTACTACCTGTGTATTAGTCGATTGTGTTATCAGCCACCTGTTCTGATTTGCTACGTACAGTATTCGATGCACCGGGTTTTTATACAATACTTAATGAATTATTAATACTAATTGTTTTACCTTAGTATTCTTTGTGAGTTGGTGTGTGACACGATTTGCGGTTAAATAATTATTACAGCCCACTGGAGGGGGAAAACGTTTTCTTCACGATAGTGGAAACTGGACTTCGGGTGAGTTGATTTAATTGATTTTTTTGTGTATATCGTTGTCACGAAAATTACTCACAGAATTTTGATCCATATTAACGATCGTAGATATATGTGTTGCTTATCTACCAATAAGGTAACTGTAATCATTCATTTTACTGTATCGCATACTGTGTGTGGGTGAAGAATATTTACTTCGACTCAGTTTAAAGGTGTATTGTGTGTTGCCGATACTGCGGACATTCACGTACTAAATCTTCTATAAAATCCTGTAAACCGTTTGTGTTTCGAAATCAAAGTTTGCTACACTTGTTAATGCTTAGTATTAGTTCTAGTATTTATGAATTGAGAATTTAACGTATAGCGGTTAATCTGCTACTCTACTAAGTTAAAGCTGTGATATTTGTTAATTATATTTAAAAATCTTCCAAGTACGGATGAATGTAGAAAGTTCATATATTCTTGTTATTGCTTGCCATTCACATCTTAAAGTGATTAAAATCGTTAAGCTCTCTTGTTAATTTTCTCTCTCGTGTGGTTATTGTTATCGACTAACTAATTTGGGCTACTTGAACAGCCGAGTATAAGGAGTACGAATCTTTAATTGGGTTACAAGTTTGGACCGTCTGTCGCGAGCGAGACAGAAGTGTTACTTTGGATCAGCTCTGGCGCCCTTAAGCATACTTCCTGTGAACCTCTCCTACTTCCGACTATATGAGTTGGCCGTGCAAGGTTCGTAAAACCGAAAAGCTTGTAACATCTTTTCTTGCTAACTATATTTGGTTGTTCTATTTCTTCTGACCTTAATGTTAAATTTCTTAATTTTTGTAACAAAAGGTTTTTTCTTAATCGTCTCAAAAATTTTTTTTTCGTTTTTATTCGTTTTTATAACAAAAATTTATCTACTTGTCTTAATGACATTCTTACTTTAAACCTTTTTCTTTACCTAATAATAAATTTTAATTTTTTAATTTTCCGTTTTATATCACTTATCGCTGTACGTTTAATGTCAGTTTCATTTTCAAGTTTTTGACTTTTGTCAATAACAATTTTTAGACAGTTTTTATAAGTCAATGAATTACTGTGACTATCAAAACACAAGCAATTAATTGCGAAAATTAAAAATTTTACGTTAGTATTAGTAAAATGTTCAAAATTGTTTTTGTTAAAAACTTTCTGTCTTTTCTAAGTTATAATTAAAAAATAAAGTTTAGGGCCTAATTGTTTAGATACGCAAATAGTTTTTAAATTTAAATTTTTAATCTTGTTTTTGAGTTTACTACAGTTTTTTTTTGTAAGATTTTGTATTAATTTATTTGACAAATTATTTTAATATTCAAGGTGACCTGTGCTAATAATTGTAACTAAAAATGTTTGCACTAACAAAAAATGTTTTTAACACTAATGTTATCCTAAAAAAATTTTAATCTTATTTTAAAACGTATTAATTTAGATCGCTTATTATCGACTAAATAATTTTTTTTATTGTATACATTAAATTTTGTAACCAATTTCAAAATACACTTTTAAGCAAAATTAGTTTGTCTTTTCTTCACAAAACGATTAGCTACTAATAAAATAAAAAATAAAACGATTTATCTAATAAAATAATTTTAGCAATTAAAATTTTTTCAAAATAAATTATCGTATAAATTTTTAATCAAGTTGTCTAACCTAATAAACTAAAATTTGTAAATAAAAAATATATTTGAACTTACGTTAAAATATTAAACTAAACTTGATTTTACACTGCTAAAAAAATAAAAGCGTCTGTTTCACGTTCAAACAAAACTTCGTATATATTATTAACAAAAAAACAAACCGTATTTATGTTAAAACGTAAATTTAAACATCAAACTGGTTTTGGTGGTAAATTTAATTATAATAAATCTAAAGACAAGTTTCTTGTTTATTAATCGTGAACCGATTAATTATATACTTTCAACAAAAAAAAATAATATAACCTTTACACAATTTTTATTTTTTACAACTTACTGATAGTAATAGTACATAACAGATAGTAAACAATAGTAAACTAAAAATACGGTAACCTCTACAAGCTCTTAATAAACTGTATTTGTTAAATAAGTTTACAATTTTATGTACAAAAATTATTATAAAAATCAAAACTATAGATATAAATAATTATGCAAATATTTAAAATCGTGTCTTAATAAAAACAACTAATAAATCGTGTATTTAATTATACGCAAATTATAATATTAATAAGATAACATTCAAATTTGAATTATACTATTAATTTTAAAAACATTAAAATCAAGTGAATAAATGCATTCGCCTAAAATTGGAAACTTTTACTTAATTAAATAAATAAAAATATCAAAATTAAAAATCTATAAACGTGTACAAAAATTTACTATAACAAAAAAATTATAAACTATGAATAATAGATAATAAAAAGAAATGACATAAAACTACTTGAACTTTATTATTTTATAACGTTTCTTGACTATTCTTACGCAATATAAATATAAATTCAAACTGAGAAAAAGTTGATTATACAAGCTACATCTCAGAATTTTTAGAAATCCGTGATGTAACATACCAAATACGCAAAACCAGTACAAATTAATAAACTATTATTTCATAAAAAATGTTTGTTTGTTTAAAAACTGCCCATCTTTTTTATGAAAAAGTAACTTCGAACTACACTAAATCACAAGAAAACAAATATAGTTTAGATGTTATTTTAATTAAACATTAATATACAGTGTGTCCGAAAAGTATAGAATATATTGTACAGGTCGATAAATATGCACTTTACACGAAAAAGTTGTAAATAAAAGTTGTTTATCACTTAGTTATCTAGCACCTGGGTGATATCAATTTAAATTTTTGCTGTAAACAAAATCGCAACGAATAACACTTACATTTTTTTAAATGGCAAGGCACTAAAACTCGATATAAAAATTTAAATTTTGCAAACTGCGAACACGAAATCCAAATACATATTAGTAAAGAAAACTTTCGTTATTCTTGTTCAGGGTCCATATAACCTGACCTCAGTACCCAAAAACAGATAAATAATAAACTTGTTAGGTTCAATGTTGCAAAGAATCCTGCAAAATTTTCTAAAAAGTACTTTGTGTAAACCCGTTTAGAATGCCACAAAAATATTTGTAAAGGATGACCTCTAAAATCATATATACCTAACAGAATGCTAATAGTAAATTTACAGCAGAATTATTGTAAAATTAGTATATTTTTGTTATAACGCAATTCATTTTTAATTCAATTCAAACGCAGATGTCTCGTATTCATATTATCTTTGTGTAATTTTTAAAAATTAAATTGCATTTATATACATGCTATAGCAAAAATTAAAAAAAAGTTTAAAAGAAACGTTTAATCTATAAATAGATACGTAAATTTAAAACTACGTTTAAAAAAATAAAAATGTTAGATACTGATTAAACATAAATATTAGGTCTATACATAATTATAATATATATATATATATATATTTTATGTCAGTCAAACTTTAAAAACATTTGTGACTTTAGAATATGCAAACGTTATTGTTGGTACATATTTTTATAACATTGTTTTTATCTAGTTTTACAATATCTAGAATACATTTTCTACATCTTACAATAAGTATCTAGAATTAAAATATTTACCTGATGTCATGTAAACCTTGAAAAAATTTGTAAAGTTTTAATATATATCACTGATATTACACGTATACGTATATATTTTTAAAATATTAGTTTTATACACTTTAACAATATCAGAAATATATCTATTACACTAAGCAATATTTAGCCGACTTTAAATATTGTACCAAGATCATTAGAATATCGTACATATATTTTGTGCTAAATGTTACTTTAGAAAAGACTAAAATAATGGTTTTTAGAAGGCTGCGTAAGAAAGAGAATTGGAAATATCCCAGTAAACACAAAATTGATAATGTTTAGTAACAGTTTCAAAACAAAAAATTTATGATTCACTCTTGTTTCAAACATAAAAGAAACCTAACTGCAATAAAATAGCTATAAGTCCATCGCTGTTTCACTTATTTGAATCAGTATAGTTTCGGTATTTTAAATTCAAATCTGTTGCAAACTAAATGTTGCATTCGGTTTACGTTTTAAAAGCTTCGTTCTTGAACTGATACTAAATGATCGATACATGTATGATTTTTTTGTTTCAATAATCAACTAAAACAATTCTTTCAATTATATAATAATACATTTTCGAATGCACGTTTCAAAATTTATTGCACAATAAATATTTTTAAATACATTATCACATTGAGTTTTTTACATATTGCAAATTTCTTTGATGTGGTCTTTTCACGGAAGCCTCGAAAACTGCATCAGTTACTGTTGGGTAGCAACTTTTAACCGCATCTGTAACATAGAAATAAATGTTTCATTTATATACATACATAATCATAGAGTTACACAAAATTAATTACATTTTTTAAATAAAAAACAACACAAACTTAATATAAATATCACTTTAGCAATTATAAGAAAGTTATAAAAACACTGTGAATACCTTTAGCTGTACATAATCGTATAGAAAACTTGAAGAATTGAACTGTAATTATAAATCCTAAACTATCATCAAATTTACGCAATAATCTACCTTAACGCAACCATGTGTGTTGATTTACATTTTTTTATACAAATTAAAAATGATACATAAAGAACAGAAATGATAATAATATCGATTACATTTATGGATTATAGTAAAATGTTTCGACTTACCGTTTATTGTTCCATTTCGTAATTGTACACACAGCATCACTTATCAAACTGCAACCGAACAAGTGAAAAGATATCAATTTGCAGCGCAAGCGTTGACGACAGTAATCAAAAAGTATAGCAACGACTAATGCTGACTAATTACAAAGTATTCGTTTTTCCTAGAACGATTCCACTGTTTTGAAAATAATTCAATCATATTTAATCGATCTTTAAACAATTCTAGTTATTCAAAAAATATTCGGATTTAACAAATCAGTTTTTAACCGGTTGCTGATTATGGGAAAAAAATTGCAAGTACTGAAACGGTTCAAAACTGATTGTGAAAAATCGGAACTCTTTCAATTTATTCACTGTCAGTTACATGTAAATGATATAAAAATGGAACTAACACGAAACAACGTATTGAAACAATTGTTTTAATTTTGTGACTGTAACAGTTTCAATCCGTGTTTACTGGGATAGGGACGATCAGATTCAAATATTAAAACGATGTAAGTATTTGAGATTAGTGTTAACGCCTTCTGTTCAGTTTTCAACCTCCTTTCCATGAAAAAGTCCAAGCAGCAAAAACAGCTTTGCATGTTACTTACCTTATGAAAATTAAAATTGTAACATCGTCCTCCAAAGTGACAATTTTTAACTCAGTCTAAAAAGAAATTTTATTGTTTTCTGCACAGGTTTAGGAATATGATAAATCTGAAGACATAGAAAAACAGCATAGATGCTTCATAAAGGTTCTTGAGTTACCATACTACCCTAGCTATGCTTTAAGATTACAAACGGGCCAACACAGTGTAAGGTCTCATGCTCGCAAACTAAAGTTTAATTATTTATGTAAAGTGATAAATATGGAAGTAAACAGAATAACAAAAATATTAAGACTTGAAATTATCAGAAACAACGTATACTGATATAAAAATATACAAGATATAATAGTGAGAGATGATTGATCGATTGAGTTACAAACCAAGTGTGAAAGGGCGTGGAAAAAGTTGATCGATAAAGAGCAAGAAGATACAAAAATGGCGGTAGCTGCTGCACAGTTTCATACTACGTACAAACATCTAGTTCACGTACTGACAAACAACCATTATATTGCCGACAGAACTAAACTTACAACAATGAAATGGATTTTTAAATGAAAGACTATTCCTTACTTTAGTACTTTGTGTCTTTTCCTTCAAAATTTGTTTAAACAGTTTAATGTTTTTATTTCTTTTTTTACCAATAATAATTTAAAATCTTATAGTGCTAATAATAAAAATCCTATTTCTGCTTTAGATAAATCTGATGTTTATAAAATTTCGTGTTCTTCTTGTAATTCTTCTTATGTCGGCCAAACTGGAAGAAAGTTTAAAATTAGATTAAAAGAACATTTATTTTATTAATAGAAATTTAAATACTGATATTTCCAGTACCGTTTTAGGCACGGGCCACCTGGGCCCGGGCCCAGGGTCGGGAGGTCCTGGAGGCCCCCAAAAGTTTGTGCGATTGAAAAAAAAATTGTGGCAACAAAAAATCATTGACATTTTTGTTATACATTTAATTTTAATGAAACTTAATGCCTACGAGTAACAGAAATTAAAAAATCCGGACTGTTATTTTTATGACTTATTTACACAAGTAAGAACATCTGCGTTATATCTAATCTCGAAATGAATATAAACTTATCAACGGTCGGTAATGATTTGCTGCTGTCGGTAATATCATTGTATTTATAAGATATAAATACAATGGTAATATTGAGAGTTTGATAACACTGGCTGCTTTGCTTCTCAATCGACAAAAGCTTGCCGCTGAACACAACTATTTTGTAGAGATCGTCATAAAATTCGGACGAAAACAATACCTACAAGGGGAATTGCTAAAATTGACAAGCATTGTATCGAAGTACAAGATTTAGTCGTTCGAACCTAAGAATAGTGATAGATCGCACTACTTTAATCTTTACTTCTAAACAAAACGCGTAATTCAATGTCTACATCTTTATGTACCTACATTTATTTTTTTCGCAATTTTTCTCAGCCAAATTATTCATAAATTATCATTACGTAAGTATAGAAAGAAATATGAGTTCAAATTAAAAATTAATTTAATACGTACGAAAACGATAATTATTACTTAATTTAACAGATATTTGATTAAATCAGAAAGATGCATCGGACTTATCAAAGTGGCGCGGCAAAAAGGCGGAAAGCTGCGGAAGAAAAATAGATGATCTTGAAATTGCCCAAGCTGACCAAATACTTCTCATCACCAACAGTTCGAGAATCTGCAGCTCCGATTCCGACAGATAGTGCAGCTCCGATTCCGACAGATTCCGAAAAAAAGTTGCAGCTGCCTCCATCACCCGTTGCTCAAGAAGATGCAACTCCATCGACTTTAACAGATACTGCCGCTCCCACAGTTCTTCGCCGTGACTGTGAATAGTTGCAACAGTTTTAAACTGGAGACCTATAGGAAACTCATCAGACAGTAACACCCATTTCTAACGACCCTGCAAACTGGTTGCAATTCACAGAGGATGATCGCTCTATCTGGATTAGTAAGGGACCTGAATTTTTCCAGAACAGAAAATGCGATTATTCTGATTTGGCCAGAAGTTATACGGAACACGATGGAAAAGTAAAAGTTCGGTGTCTGAACCCATCGGTTTTTTCTCGAAAACTGCAAAACGGCGAGACGGTTGACAGAGCTTTTATACTCTCCAACACAAAAGTTTTGTTCTGCTTTTCGTGTCGCTTTTTTTCACCCGCGTGTACCGCCTTCAGTTCTTCAAAAGGTTTCAACGATTGGAAACATTCCGGGGCTTCCATTTGGAACACGAGAACAGTTTGGGACACAGACAAGCCATCTTGACTTATTCGTCACGAAAGAAGAGCGTTGGTCTTCTAAGTGACCGTCTCGCTACTCAACTGAACGACGAAATGATTTACTCGAAACGGGTGTTGCGAAAAATTGTCGAGGTCATAAAATTCTTGGCATTACAAGGTCTAGCGTTCTGCGGGGACAATTAAGTAATCGGATCGCAACATAACGAAAATTATTTGGGCGTGCTGGAGCTGCTGAGCAAGTTTGATCCATTTCTTGCTGATCATTTGCATAATTATGCAAACAAAGGTAAAGGACACGTTTCCTACTTGTCAGCTTCTATTTGCAATGAGTTCATAGCTATAATGGGACAGCAAGTATTGAGCAAAATTATTTTGGAACTGAAGGAAGCGAAGTACTACTCGATAAACGTCAATTCTACCCCTGATATCTCTCACGTCGATCAGCTCACTTTTGTCGTGCGGTACATGAAGGAATGTTCCCCAGTAGAACGTTTCCTGGACTTAATACCAATAGAACGGCACGGAGCAGCGTACTTGTCCGATACCGTTGTATCTTTTCTTGAAAAAAAAAGGTATAAGTTTACAGGACTGTCGTGGGCAAACGTACGACAACGCACCAAACATGGCATAACAGTACAATGGGTTGCAAGCGAAACTTAAGGAGCACTGTACATGCGCTCTTTTCGTTCCATGTCTGGCGCACAGTTTGAACCTTGTCGTCGGGAAAGCCGCAGGGTGCGTTATGGAGGCAACAGACTACTTCCAGTTCCTGCAAAAATTTTATACTTTCTTCGAAAGTTCTACTCATCGTTGGAACGTGTTGAAAGTCTCTCAGGCCAGGCATAGTAGTGAAACGTCTTTCGGATACGAGATGGTCTGCACGCGCGGATGCTGTATCCGCGTTGCAGAACAGTTATCCAAGCATCATCGAGGCGCTGAAGACTATGGATGACCAACAAGAACTGCCGGAAACACGAAACGAAGCTCGGGGCATTTTGAAGAAAATGCAAATGTTGGACACTTTTATGCTGACCGAGATATGGAGTAACATTTTAGTTAGGTGCAACGAGACGTCCAAGAGTCTACAGAGTGCCAGCCTTCCTCTCGATGTAGCGCTCAAGTTGGTGGACTCCCTGACTGCGTTTGTGAAGGACCAACGCGACAAGTTGTATGAAACTACTTCAAAAGAGATCTACCCGGACTTCGAATACAAAACTAATACAACCCGTTCAAGACAAAGGAGCTCCCGTTTGACTTTCTTCGATGGAGCTACAGAAGATACCCAGTTCCAGGGCCGCGATAAATTCAGAACTGAGGTCTATATTCCAATCATCGACACATTGATCGCTCAACTGCAACTACGTTCGAAGGGTTACGATCAACTACTCAATTTCTTCGGGTTCTTTTCCAAATTGAGGGTTTTGCGAACAGAAGAGCTGGAAATTCATTGTCAGACTTACAGAGTTTTATGTAAACGATATTAATGAGAAAGAACTGCTTGTGAAATGTGAGCATTTTAAGCATTATTTGTTTCCAAAATCGTTTAAAAACGGCACTGAATATCTCTAATACCTTTCTGCTTTTGCTAATCACGTTTTGTCTACTAGTCATTCTTTTTCTGTTGATCTTAATATTAATTTTTTTCATTTTTGTAATAAAGGCCATTATCTCAACAATCTTAAAATTTTATAAATTTATCGTCTTTTTATTGGTAATTCTACTACGTGTCTCAATAAACTTTTCGATATAAGCACTTCTCCTCTTCTTAATCCTAAAATCTAATTTTATCTTTCTATTTTTTAAAATTAAATTTATTTTTCATCATTTCTGGCTGTGTGGTTATTGTTAGTTTCAATTTGCTATTTTTGACATTTGTCAGTTTAATTATATTACTTAGTATACTCCTTTATAATTAGTGTGTTAGTGATATTTTTAATAATTTATGATGTTTGTAGACATACTGATGATGACATTTTATAATGTCGAAACATGTTTATAAAATAAAATAAATTAAAACTAAAATATTTTTTGTGGAGAAGACTAAGTTAAATAATTTAATTTTAATTTTGTATTGATAACTAACAATTACATTTTTAATTTTCCAAAGAATTACGTTAGTAATATTGCTTGTAGATACAAAACAATCAATATTATCACAAATTCTTAACGAATGTTTGCGTTATTACGTAATTTTAAACAAATTGTTTTCTTTTTTCCTAAATTATTATTTTTGTGTCACACGGAAACTATTTTTTTTTAAATTATTAAATACTTAAACACATTTGGTGCAAAGATAACTTCAAAGTTCATTGTTTATCACGTTTGATGATTAAAATATTATTAGCTATTGAAAACTAAACATTTATGATTATTAGTTCAACATTATTGTATCACTGTGTGTTAGTTTAGTTGCTTTATTGGCACAATAAGAAAAACGTATTATTGCAATGGGCGTTAAGGATAAATCAAACGATAATAGGTGACAGAATTTTTGATATACCTAAAGCTTTAACGTAACATTGTAGATACGACAAATATGAAAAATTACCTAAAAAAATATTTATGCAAAGACCATCGCGTCTAACCGAATTAGCTGAGCAAAATCCGCATTTTCAGCATTTCTACTATATATTTTTCTGTTTGGTGCTACTTACAATTGTATCAACAGCAATTACTAATTATAAAAAAGAAAATAAGTAATAATTCAACAATTACCAAATTTTTAAACCTGATTTTAGGTTTTATCTAGGATCCGAAATTATTACACCGGCATTTAGAAAACTCGACGTTGCTTTTTTGATGTGGATTTGTTTATTTGTATCGAGCGTATTAGTTTATTTTGGATTTATGACTTGGATCATAATTCGAAAATTGCTTCAAAGTACGTTATTTTTTTCTGTAAAAATACACTAATTTGCTTTTACTAGATTTCGCAATCTTAAATAAGTTATGGAA
Organism: Aquatica leii; assembly: GCA_035610365.1. Lineage (NCBI taxonomy): Eukaryota > Metazoa > Arthropoda > Insecta > Coleoptera > Lampyridae > Aquatica > Aquatica leii. The sequence goes on from CM069437.1 coordinate 18,417,900, forward strand.
TGCAGTATGTTTACTTTCGTACGTATTTTATTTATTTTTTCTTTTTTATTATCCGTGTAAATATGTAATTGCGTATGATCTTGGAGTTGCTTCTTCACTAGCAGTTTTAATGGAAGCTGTAAGTATTAATATTTTTAATTAAAAAAATTAAATATAACTTTAGACGAGGCTTTCAATGAAAGTGCACGCATTTGTAAGGACGAACTGTTCTAAATATTTACAAAAATCTAATAAACAACTGGATCCAAAATTCTATCATTATCTGTATTTTTCTTTTGCACCGACATTAATATACAAAGACTCTTATCCAAGGTACGTAAATATACGAAAATCTTGAAACCAATAAATAAATGTTTCAGGAGTACCACACCGATTCGATGGAATATAATCTTTAGATACTTTTTTGAAATAATCCTAGGAATTTTGTTTTTTAGTATCGTTTACGATAATTCGTTTAGACAAAGTTTAAATAATTGTGGATTAAAACCACACTCTTGGTTAGATATTATAACAATTCTAGTACAAAACATGTACCCCACAATAATACTTATTCTAACATTATTTTATTTTGGTTTTCATTGTTATTTAAACGCTGCAGCAGAATTATTAAGATTTTCTGATCGATTATTTTACAAGGTAAATAAATTATTTAAAAGTTATAAACAAACTCAGCGTTTACATTGTAGGAATGGTGGCTCTCGAAACCGTTAATAAAAAACGTCAGAGATTGGAATCTTTTCGTACACAGCTGGTTATATATTTACGTCTATAAAGAATGTTACCATGTTTTTCCAAAAAAAACTTTTTTGTCAAAATTAGCAGTATTTGCAGTTTCAGCTATTTTTCATGATTTAATTATCGGATTTTCGTGTCGTGTATATATGCCATTATATTGTATTGGTTTAATCGCGATCGTAATTTTCACACAATTTATTGCTTGCAATAAAAAAATTCATAGTATATTATTTTGGTTGATAATCACTTTTTTGGCAAGTGGAAAGTTAACATTTTTAACAGCTGAATATTATGCTCAATTAAACTGCCCTTTAAAAATAACAAGCTTTTTTGATTATTTTCAAGTAAGATTTTTAAGTTGTTAATGTTAAATATTATTTTTAGCTTTATTTTAGCATTTTATAACTAGAATTAAGTTTAATAAATAGGCAATTGTTATGGTTTTATTATTATTTTTTAGTCAACTAGGGCGAAGAGAATCTAGCGAGGCAAATCTAAAAGTATTTTTCTGTAATTTTTGTTGGCGACGTTGACATTTATGGTTTGTGTCCAAACTTAATTGACTACCTTTGTAGCAGCTATTCAAGAATACAAAAAGATATAGTGTACGTAACATTTAAAGTTCTCGGTTACTTTAAAAGAAAATAATAATCATATGGTTATTTAAGCCATAAATTTGAAATTCCAGAAACACGTATTTTGGAACAGGATAACTAAATTTTTGCGAACAAAATTACCGGTAAGTAATGTAGCTAAAATATCTGTAGTAGAGGAAGGCAACCGGAGGGAGTTCATTATCGGATCCGGTTACTTCCCCTACGACCAGAGAAGATCACCGCCGCCGGAAGAAATCCACAAGTTGATTAACAGTGGGGCCAACAAACCGCTGATTCTCGGATGCGATGCTAATGCACACCACACCTTATGGGGGAGCACAAACACAAATCCAAGAGGTGAAAAACTTTTAGAATTTATTTTAAAAGGCAACTTAGATATAATTAATAAAGGAGATGCGCCCACGTTCATAACCGAGTGAAGTTATTGACCTTACGCTTGCTAGTCCAAAAGCGAGCAAAGCGATAAAAATGTGGCATGTATCAGATGAACCTTCTTTATCTGATCATAGAGAAAAACCGACTGGGATTTGTTCAACAAAACTTTAGCGGGCCAAATCAGGGACTGTCCCACAGTTGCAGGATCAACGCACGAGCTAGAACTAATGACGGACAGTATTGTTCATTCATTAAAATCCGCATTTGAAACAAGCTGCCCATAAACTGTCAAACAAACCCCAAACAAGATAACTTGGTGAAACAGGGAGCTTGACAAAGCAAGGGCACGCACCAGAAGGCTATTTAATACAGCCAAAAAAAGCGGAGACTGGGATGAATACAAAATCAACCTCATAAGATACAACAATGCCATAAAAAAGCCAGAGAGAATCATGGAGAAGGTACTGTAGGGACGTAGAAAATGAACCTACAAGTTCTCGACTACAAAAAACTCTTCTTTGCTGACAAAAAACGGAAAGTTTACAGACTCGGTTGAAGGTACTTTGCATGAACAACTGCAAAAACACTTCCCGGATTCGTCGTTAACTAAAGTTCCTAAGCACCAAGACCTAGAGGTACCAAACAAAAGGGCACACAAAACGAACTATGACTTAGCGAGAAAAATAATAATCCTGAAAACCTAGAATGGGGAATCAATACGTATAAACACTTTCAGTCTCCTGGAGCCAATGGAATTTATTCTATCATGCTGCAAATTGATCGCTGCTCTTCGAAACGCAATATGCGAAATTCTCAGAGCCAGCTTAGCACTTTCGCACATACCAAACAGTTGGCGGATTGTTAAGGTGGTATTTATACCAAAGCCAGAGAGATCTATGTACGCCCAGGCAAAATCCTACAGACCGATCAGCTTAACTTCTTTCATCTTAAAACTACTTAAAAAAGTAGTCGACAGGTATATACGGGACGGGACACTAAAGGCTTCGCCTCTGCACCGAAACCAGTATGTTTACCAATCTGGAAAATCTTGCGAGCTAGCAATTCACCAACTAGTAAGCAGATGCGAAAATGCAATCCAATACAATGATTTTGCATTACGTGCTTTTCTAGATATTGAAGAAGCTTTTGACAACACTACATTTACCTCAATTGCAAAAGCAATGGAGAAAAAAGGAAGGAGCCAAAGTGGCTGGCAGATGCTCACAAGGCGGGGTGCTATCACCTCTACTGTGGTGTCTTGTCATGAACGGCCTACTACAAGAACTAGGGGTATTTGCTTTAGGATACGCCGACGATCTCACCATTATCACAAACGGGGAGTTTGGGGGAACCGTATCGAACATAAAGCAAAGTGCACTAAACACTGTCGAAAAATGGTGCAAAAAAGAAGGACTATTAGTAAACCTAACTAAGACGGCAATTGTTCCGTTTACCAAACGACGGAAAACGGATAACATAAAACTACGATGTACGGAGTTACGCTCTCGATGACAAGAGAAGTCAAATATCTGGGACTTACTCTTGATACCAGACTGACTTTCAGTGCTCATCTAGAAAAAGTCACAACGAAGGTCATCAGGGTTCTTAATACAACCAAACGGATGGTCGGGCATAAATGGGGATTGAAACCCACAATGACCAAATGGTTATATACTGTGGTAACAAGACCCATCATCACATACGGCGCGCTTGTATGGAGTGATAGAACCAACCTGAAAAGCACAACTGCAAAGCTAAGCAAAGTACAGAGAATGGTATGTCTACTGATAACAGGAGCGATGAGAACCACACCCACAGCAGCTATGGAAGCACTACTTTCACTTCCATCATTAAACCTCGTTGTAATGATGGAAGCAAGACAAGCAGCATACAGGCTGCACATTAATAAACACGCGTCAATCACCGGAAAAAACAAACCGGGCATATAGAACGTGCTGCGTGAAAAAACGGCCTTACCTATGAGATCCGATTTTACAAAAAAATATCACATTTTAAAGAAATTTAAAGTGATAATACCGTCACGGGACGAATGGACAAAAACATTTACCCGGGCGCGGTTAAAGGAACTATCTGGTAAACAAATGGGGCCAAAAATCGCAACGGTACCGGAACAAGAGTATATGGAGGCAAGCACCATGGGAAGCAATTTTCGCTGACTTTGGGTAAATATGCATCCGCTTTCCAAGCTGAAGTTGCTGCTATTGACTGGTGTGTCAAGAACATTATCGACTTAAAATCATACACAAATGGGTCAATATCTATTATGTCTGACAGCCAAACAGCACTACTGGCGCTAAAATTACCAGTAATAAAGTCCAAACTGATTATGGTATGCATAAGCAGCCTGGAAACACTGGCAACTCGCCAACTAGTGCAGCTTATCTGGATACCAAAAGATCAGAAGGTATAGGGTAACCTAATGGCGGACGCACTAGCAAAAAAAGACACAACAGGGACATATATCGGACCTGAACCCGTTTTCAGAATCCCATACGAGACCGGAAAAGAAATAATTCGCAGCAAACTTGCAACGGAACATAAAAATTATGGAAAAACTCTTCAGGGATGAGGCACACAAAACTCTTCCTTACAGAGCCACAATTAAACATTCAAACTGCACTGTCAAGCATGAGTCGACAAAAATTAAGGAAATTCACGGGACTAATTACAGGGCACTGTGGCCTTAACCAACATATGCATCAAATGTGAATGCAAATCAGTCCTCTATGCCGCCGATGCTTGGAGGACGATGCGACTCCGCAGCATCTGCTGTGCAAATGCGAAGCGTATTAAATGCAACGCACAACGATTCTCGGAAAACCAAAGCTGACCGATGATGAGTTAAAAAAAGACCCTTGGAATAAACTTCTGGACTTCAGTGACGAAACAGAACTAATGAGGGAGTAAAAAATCAAAGGTGCACAAAGGGACCAAGAAGACTGCAGTGCAGGGGCGCTAGACGAACCACCTCTTGAAATAAAATTTAAAAAAAAAATGTAGGCAAATTTGTTATTAAGGGTACGAAACCGTAATACAATTTTTCATTCTGGATAATTACACAAGCTGAGCTTTTCTCAGATGTATGCACTACTACAAAAGCAAGGAATGCTATACATGCAGTCAAATTGAAAAGAAATAACGTTCTTCACCGGATTTAAGAGTTGTCCCAATTTAAAAAGAGTAGAAAACCACGTAACAATGTTGTGTAACAGATTAGACAAGAATACGCCGCCTGTTTTGAACTTGATTGTAAACGTTTGTAAAATCGATCGATTTGAGTCTTATTTTTGTAGTGGTTTTATTTTATGGCGTTAGATGTCGTCTATTTTTAAAATTTTGGGTATTTGTTTAAAATTCTTTATTGATAAGATAGATCCATTTTGATTTTGTTAAGCGGCACGCAAACTTCTATAATTTACTACTTTAATTTTTTTTTCATCAAAGTTGAACAAAACTGAATGAGAATTAGAATAACAGTGCAAAAACAAAAGTGCGATAAATTACTGTTGACGTTTCTTTCCCATGAAAACAAAATGGCAAGTAAACGGGTAGTGAGGTTGCAAAATAAGTGTTTTGATTTATTCTAATTACTTTGAATATAGTTTTTCTAAAATATATTTACATTTAATTACAAAAACGTTGCCACTAAATACCAATGTTTACAAACATAACCTAAAACGTTTAATTTATAAACCAAACCCTTACCCTATACGTACCGTAATAACTAATGCAACAGCATCTACACAGTCTTAAATGCTTATTTATAATTGTGATGCACATACATACATATACAGTGCGTTAATTTGAAAACTTTGGTTTAGGAATATATTTTATCAAACATTACAAAAACCCGTTTGGATAATACAGAGAAGAAACCAAATTGACATGGTCAGTAACAAACTCACATTTTCCTTTTTCTCGTTGAAAAAGTCTTTAAAAATGCTAATAAAAAAATGTGGCATTCCACTTGACAATTTTTAAGTAAATACAAATAATGAAGTTTGAGGAGATAAAAATTAAGTTATATTTTGACAAAATGCAAATTATTTAAAAAATTTAAAGTTTCAGCTTCAGAAACGTTATTAAAACACCCTTATTTTAATTGAAAGATTTATAAATGTTATATTACACCTTTTTATTATTGTAAAATACTTTAAATACTAGTAATATTATAACTGACAAATTAGTAAATTATGTTAATCAAGTTTTTTTACGTGCGATACCAAGCGGAGTGCGTTTGCACCCGACTAATTTTTAAGATATTCTGAAATAGTTTCGGATTTTGCTGCACGATTTTACTCAGTTGGGTTCTTGTTGACTAAAAAAATCTATAAGTAGTGAACTTTAACCTTTATATAAACTCATATTGAAAAAATCTGAAAAATGGCAAATTATTTTTTATTTTTACAACTTAAGCACAATATTTGTTTTTGTGAATTGTGAATTTTATACAGCACTGTCTTCACTTTCTGTTTTTTGGCCTTTGTAAAAAAATAACATCGGCCCTGACTTGGTCGTGGTTAGTCTGGTGGGGTTCTTTCCTTTTCAATTTCTAGAACAACCCTCAGCATGCATGCCTACTGTATCTACTACACGTCTAGTACCATTGTAATGTAAGATTATGCCTGGTTTATAGCCTACATCTTTACCACTGACTTTGTCATCTTTATGTTCGCTGAAAAGCAATATGACTGCGTGACTTTTTTGCTCGTATGAAACCAAAGTGCAGTTCTTTTTTAAAGCAAATATACAAGAAAGTATAATGGCTTTATTAAAGATGACAACAGTTCTCTCGAAAGATGAATGTTTTGCCAGATTCTGAAAGTATCACCATAATTTAGGAAATGTCTGATTTTTAGAATCAAGGTGACTCCATTATCGTAAAAGTCAGCACAAAGAACTTTCGTTTTTCACATAGAGTAAAATATGCAGTAATTGGCACCATAAGTCTGAACATATAAAGTAAATGTATCAGTAGTCGACACTTTAAGACTATTAATATTTATTACAATTGATGTAATAAATATCTTCATCTATCTTTCTTTGCTTAATTCTACATTAGACAAGATAGAAAAAAAATTAATTTTGTTTAGCATTATGTAAATCTTCGTTTCACATTTTAACTTGTTCCAATAGTCATCACCCATTCTGTTTTATTTCTACGTAGCGTTCCACAGAGTGTCAACTTTTTTCCCAAAGTTTATCCAGCAGCTGTAGACTTGTAAAAAATGATCGGTTGTTACACCGTATCCTGTACTTAAATGGTTAAGAAAATCCACGAAAACTTGGATTTGACTGATATTCAAAAATTGCATTATTTAAAGAGCAGTCTAACGGGTTCAGCTGGAAAGGTCATAAAATCTTTAGAGTTTTCTGCCAAAAGTTATCAAGTCGCATTTCAAGCTTCAGTTGCAAAATACGATAAGCTCAAGTTGGTAATTCGCAATCATTTGAAATCAGTTTTAGGGTTAGGGACTTTAACCAAGGACTCGGCAACAAATCTTAGAAAATAAACGATTCAGTTTTTAAACACGTCACAGCTCTTCGTTCTCTTGCTGATTCGGAAAAATTATTTGAAGCGTTTATCATCCACATTGTGTCTGGAAAATTTGATTTAACTACTTCTCGTCAATGGGAAACTTTTAGAAATAAATCTAAATTTTATTTACCTACTCTACAAGAATCTAAATCTTTTCTCACAAATCAAGCCAATTTATTGGATAGTTTAGAATTAAAACAGATCAAAGCTGTGCCACAGAACTCTAAACTTCTAATTCTTTCGTTGTTATGCTTGCTTTGTAAAAAAGATCATTACTTATCCAGATGTGAAGGTTTTTTAGCTATAAGCCCTAAAAACAGATCGTTAAAGGTTAAAGAGTTAAACGTGTGTTTCAACTGTTTAGGCAAAGATCACATGCTGTCTCAATGCTTTTTAAAATTCTTTATTGCATATTGATTTATCGACAATTTCTGTTCTGTTTTGACCACCTCCAGTGTATCAGCGCTTTGTTCTTACGGAGTCAAAACTCTTCTTCTTACTGCAAGCTGTAAGATCCTTGATTCTTACGACAACTCTCATTCTATTCGTGTTTTACTTGATTCAGGCAGTCAGTCAAATTTTGTAAGAGCAGATTTTTGTAGTAGTCTTTTAGGTTTACCTACAAAAGAGTTAACTTTTTAGTTGCTAGGTTGGGTGGTTCTCTTTCTCACATCCGTTCTCGTTGTAAGCTAAAACTTGGCGCACATCATTCGTTTTTTCAAATATATTTATCGTGTTTCGTGTTAGATGAAATTACAGGTGTGATACCTTCCTTTAGAGTAAAGCGCTCGGATATACAACTTTTAGATAACATTCACTTATCTGACACTGACTTTGGCCAACCAGGAAAAATTGACTTTTAAATTGGTTCTCCTGCTTTCTTTGAGCTTTTATGCGTCGGCCAAATACGCTTGGGCCAAAACGTTCCAATTCTTCAAAAAACTCGTTTTGGTTGGATCGTTTCAGAAGCAATCTGCACTAATTTATCCAATGACGTGTAGTACCATCTAAGCATTTCCGGCGTTCCTGATCGTTTAACTTGGTTTTAGGAACTAGAAAGTTACCCAACAGACAAGATTCTCTTTTCAGAAGAGAATACTTGTGAGATCTACTTTGTAGAAAATACACGCAGAGGTGCCGATGGAAGATTTATAATTTCCATCTCTTTCAAAGAGCCTATTGAAACGTTAGGCGACTCGTTTGCCGTTGCGCAAAAGAGGTTTCTGTCACTAGAGCGCCGTCTGCAAAGTAATTTAGAATTATCAGATTTATATAAAAATTTTATGAAGGAATATTTGGAATTGGGTCACATGTCGTTGTCTAGTTTAAACCTCGTTAAATTTGCGTATTGTGTACTAAAGAAAGACAGCCTAAAAACGAAGCTTCGAGTTGTATTCAACGGTTTTCAACCAACTACCACCGAATCTTCTCTTAATAACACGCAGAAGGTAGGTCCAACAAGATTTCTTTTCTATTTTAGTTAGATTTCAAAGACATCGATATGCTTTATCAGTTGACATAGAGAAAATGTACAGACAGGTTCAATTGGAACTTAGTCAACGACTTCTACAGCGAATTTTATGGAAATTTTTACCAACATATCAAATTCAATCGTACGATTTAAACACTGTCACTTATAGCACAGCTTTGGCTACTATCTTTGCTATTCGCAGCTTATTTCAGTTAGAAATAGATTGTCAAATATCGCACCCAAAAATTTCTGAAATCATTAAGAAAAACTTTTATGTTTAAGACTTACTTACAGGAGCTGATAGCTTAGATGAAGCTCGTAAAGTTTGCTCTCATATTTTCAGCATTTTAGTAGCTGGGTGCTTTAAGCTTCAAAACGGGTTCTCAAATGATGCAGCTGTTATGTCCAACATTCCTAAGTCAGATCTTTATCTAGGTGTGGTACTCATACAACATACAAACACTCTTGTGCTAATTTGGTCTTCTTCTAACGACCACTTTATGTATTCTATGTCGCGGCAACCTTTCACAACGGAAATTATTACCCAGAGAAAGATTCTTTCCGAGATTTCTCAATTCTTTGATCCGTTGGGTTTGGTTTCTCCATGCATTCAAAGCGCCAACTTTCTTTTGCAGTAATTGTGGCTAGAAAAATTATCTTGGGATGACCCAGTTTCGCCTAGTATTTAATTAGCATCTAAATGATTTGAAGATTCCTCATCAAATTATATGTCTAAAGTCTGTTCACGTCTAAATTCATGGCTTTTGTGACGCCTCTGCTCTTGGATATGAGGCGTATAGATGCAAAGCGCGACGTGCCCAAATGAACATAATTGGAAAAAAACGCGAAAAACTTATAGAGGCAGAATTGTTAAGATAAAATAGTAATAATTTGTTTAAATCTAGTTATATTGTGTTTGGCAAGTTATCTTATAAAATCTTCGTGCTGTAGTATTTGTGAAAAAATTAAAACAAATATGGAAATGTCGCACTTTGCAACTGAATGAAAAAAGTATATGTTTTACTCAAAGCATTGTTATGTAATTATAAAACTGTGATTGAAATCAAGTAATTAAACACAAACGTAACTTTAAAACTCGAAGCTTTGTTTATCTGTATTACCATTTTGACTCTTCTTTTTCTTCTGGAACTTTTGAACTAAACTAAAATTCCACTGGGATAATTAAAGACACACTTCCCAAGATCTCTCTCAAGAGACAAGAAGTTACCTGTGTGTATATATCCAGTGCATCGGCACTTTGCATGTAATTCGTACGTGGAAATGCCGCACTTTGAGACTGAAATACGTTCAAAAAGATGCAGATTTAAGTGAAAAACACATAAAATTAAATAACTTGTTTTCTTAAAATTTGTGAAATGTCGCACTTTGCATCTATACGCCTCATATGGTGCATGTATATATATTCGTTCTTTAAGTTAGTGTTAATCTATTCTGCGCAAAATCAAGAGTTGCACCTCTCAAACCTTTGACTGTGCCAAAGCTTGAGCTTTGCGAAGCATTAGTTCTTGCTAAACTTGCAAGACATGTTTTAAAGAATTTTAAAACGCCAATTTCCAAAATTTTTTTTTGCTACGACTCCACAATTGTTCTGAGATGGCTAAAAACTAGCCCAAATTTGCTTAAACCTTTTGTCTGCAACTGAGTCGCAGACATACAAGAGTTGGTCTCTTATGCAGTATTGTGTCACGTTCTCACCAAATCAAATTCTACCGCGGGGTACCAACCCTCAAACGTTAAAAGATTCTTCTACTCTTCTGTTTCTGAGCTTCCCGAGATGAAAAAGCAAGTTCAGTGTTTTGTTACATCTAACTTTGGTTTTTTAATTCCAAACTTTCCAAGTCTTTGCCTACGGCTGAAAATTTATAAAAATTATTTGGTTTCAAAAGAGGAGCGTTTGCATGGTCCCTTCACCTCTAAGAAAACTAACCAATCTCTGTTTACTTTAGTTAGAATTGCTCAATTAAAATCTAGTACTAGTGATCTTAAACGTCTTTCTCAGAGTAAGCTTATAAAGAATGTTTCTCTTTTGTTAAGTTTAAGTCCTTTCTTAGACCACGGAGGAATAATCCAAGTCGGAGGTAGACTCAACAATTCTCAATTTGTGTTTGATAAAAAACATCTAGTTCTTCTGGCAGAAAAACATCATTTATCACTTGCAATTATTGCACGCTGGTCCCCAATTGTTGCTTTCTTCTTTACGTGACAGGTTTTGCATTACCTCTGATCGTAATTTAGTAAAACAAGTTATTCACAAATGCATAAAATGTTTCAAGTTTGCATCACAACCGGTGAAACCTATCATGGGTAACTTACCTCTTTCGCGCATAGCACCTTCACCACCTTTTCACACTACCGGTGTAGATTATGCTGGTCCACTATTAGTAAAGGATTGCAAGGGTAGAATTTCTAAGATTGCAAAGGCTTATATTTGTTTCTACGTTTGCTTTTCTACAAAAGCTGTGCACATCGAGTTGGTTTCAGATTTGTCCACAGAATCTTTTTTGCTTTCTTTCCGTAGGTTTGTAGCACGTCTTGATAATTATTCTGATAGCGGAACCAATTTCGTTGGCGCAAGATCTGAACTACGTGAGCTCGGTAAATGTCTACTGACTCAAAATTATGTTGTACCGGAAACTGTCGCGTGCGAAAAAATTACGTTGTACTTTATACCTCCCCACAGTCCCCTCTTCGGTGGATTGTGGGAAGCAGGAATTAAGTCTTGCAAACATCACCTAAAACACGTTGTAGGTAACCGTGTTTTAACCTTCGAAGAGCTATTTACCTTGCTTTCACAAGTAGAAGCAACTTTAAATTCTTAACCATTGTGTCCTATTTCCTCTGATCCAAACGATATACAACCGCTTACGTTTTTACACTTCTTAATTAGGAGAGCAGCGATAGCAAGGCCAGATCTAGATCTAGGTGAGATTAAAAACTCTCATCTAACTCATTTCCAACGAATTCAACATTTTCATTATCGTTTGTGGAAAAGATGGACTCGAGAGTATATATCGGACCTTCAGCAACGTCATAAGTAGAAAACCCAAATGTCAGAGTTCAAAATAAGGGCACTTGTGCTCATCAAAGATGACAATCTACTTCTAATGAGATAGAAATTAGGCCGAATTGTACAAGCTTAGACAAGGTCTGATGGTGTCAACCGAATAGCTTCAGTAAAAACCTCAAATGGTGTAGTGCCGCAAACATTTGCCAAAGTGTGTCCATTGCAGTGTATTATTTAGTGCGTTAATGGTTAGTATTAGATCGTTTACTAGTTTTTTTTTATGTATTTTATTTCATCGTGTATATTTTGCCGTATTTTCTGTATTATTAAAATACAAATTTTCATAATTTGAAATTTGCCGGGGGGGCATGTTAAGGACATTACTTTAAATTTAATTTACGTTTATACCACCCCTCTTAGTTTTAAGTTTAAATGTGTGAGTCCGAAAAGAGTCCCACCGCCTAGGTTGAAAAAAAGGGACAGTAGCTTAGTGACACACCGGTACGAGAACACATTCAATAAATTAGTGCATATGTGAATAAATGTTTTAATTAACCCTTTCAGTCACGAGTTTTAATGCGTGAATCAAAAATTTTGAAATTAAGCAGACTTACATTTGGATTTTTTCACACTTTTTGGTATAAGCTTTAATGTGGTAAGTTTTTTATTTTTCAAAAAAATTACTATGCAGTATGGTGTACATCATGCTTCGATGGTTGCAAATTTTATTTTTTTTTGTTAGAAAGTAACACAAGTTAATTGTTAACAACCTTATAACTCATTATTTATTATGAAATAACATAAAACAATTTTGTTTTTTTGTTATGCATAAATGAAAACCACATTTGCTGCACAAAAACTGTGTCCGAGCTGTGCAAGCTGGATATCGACATCTGCTCGCAAACGTCTTGTTGGTAGCGGTGTATCTACCACACAGCTCTTGAATCACTGCAGTCAAACGAAGGTCTTCCACGTTTCTTACTAGAAAACTGATTTGTCATTATTAGATTTTCCGCGACATACATTCTAAAATGTACTAGATGCATAATATTTTTTAGGAATTCCCATGGCCATTGCTTTCTGCCTATATTCTATCCAAGCATTTGATGCAGCTAACTCGATAGCATCAGTTCTCATGCGCAAACTCGATTTATGCTATTTGATAAAGATACGATAAATAGATAATAAAAAATTCATTTTATCAACCCCTCCCATATAGTTGTTGTAATCTTTAAGAACTTCAGGACGTTGAACTTTGACGTACTTCTTTTCCACTTTGTCCCATCGAGTGCATAGATCCAATGAACCAGTCCCTTTGTAATTGGAGCCAAGTAAAACCGCTTTGTTGTCAAACCATTTGGTCAACAGCACATTATTTTTAGGATTCACAACTTGCTCCATTGATCGGCAACCTGTGTTTTTTATTTTCGAGAAAAAAACGGTGGATTTTTGAAACCGTCTACCCTAATTGTCGAAATGGCGTAAACTTTTTTTTGGTGCAAATATTCAAACAAATTGAAATTGGAAAAATAGTTGTCAAAATATACCCGCAATTTTGGGGTACCATTTATTCGCTCTAACAATTTGAGAACGACACTTGCACCTAATCCAAAAAGATCCATTTTTGTTTAGTCCAACTCTGTAGTGGACCCTTGATATAAAAGAAAATCATATAAGAGGCCACTACTTCCATATAGAGCAAATAATTTTATTACCCAGAGACACGGTTTGCCTCTAATATATTGGTTCACATTCAGCCTACCCCGTGCATCAATCCTTCTAATTGCGTCATATAAAGGATTAACTTTCCAAAATCGATTGCCTTGCCTTTCATTTGCTGTAACATCCACAAAGTGAATGTTTTGGCGCAATCTTGAAAATCTGTTCAGATTCATTTGGTTTGCAATTAGATCAATTTTTAATCTAAAATCCCAGTAACATCAAATTCTAGGATAGTGTAGACAACCCATTACAATATATATTCCAATGAAAATCTCCCATTTCTTTCAAATTTGTAGGAGGAAAGTAGGGTACATTATTTTGGACAGCATATAAATTGTTTTTTTCGACCATTAGCAAAAATAGTTGTTTATTCCAGTATTTGCGGAAGAAAAATGGCGGACTTTCTAATTTTGTCGCTTTTTCTTGCACGCCTTCGTAAAATTCTAAACTAAGGTTGTTAAATTTTGAATTGTTTTTTTAATTAATTTTGTCGGCTTTTTTTGTCAATTTGTGACTCGTCACAAAATTGTCCGCTTTTTGTTTTCTTGAAGCGTCGTTTTTGTTACTTTTCTGGTTCGCTGTCTATTTGATCTCCTTCTCGTTGAAGTGTTCAGTTCAGAAGCTTTAGAATTTCTTCTTGTGCCGCTACTATTTGTTCATCTGGAGTTTCATCCCCATCATTCGCATTCAGTTCAAGCAAGTTTACATCATAAAGTGAAATTTTTTAATTATCATTTTATTGATTTGCCCTAAAAATACCTTGATGCGCGACAGATTCTCAGCCCCCATCGTCTTTATCTTTATTGTCTAAAATCTCAATATCGGATAAACCTTCTTCGATTAATTCAAAAAGTCCTTTGTATGACGAACCTCATTTTGAAGAAATGTAAAGGATCACAATGTACACCACCGTGTACGCATTTTCTAACACAAAAAACACGCAAATTGTTCAACAATTGTTTATTTACACTATGGACCTTACAAAACACACTTATTCTCACGTGGAAAACCAATTAATCAAACATAAACAAGCAAGGGTGTTCAAGGTACTAACGATATTACTGACAGGTGCGCAAATTTCTGAAGGTCGTTACAGGTTTCTTCACATATTGGTAGTACCGTAGGTAAATAAAAATCTAGAAAATTATATGTATCTCAGAAAAGGATTCTGTAACGTAATAGAAAAAACCTGTCACTATAAAATATAGATAACTTAGTTAAAAAAAAATTAAACTAGCGTATACTACAGTGTACACGGTGACTGAAAGAGTTTAAGCACATAAAGTTTGTGTGTCATTACATTTACGTTACATCAAATCTCAAAATACAGTTCACTATCACCAAAATCTAGAGTTAGTTTGGCAACAATTCAACGAAACCAAGGTGCCACCCGCACCACACTCATTTTCAAAACGAATTTGCACTAACTGTGAAGTTCAATGCTAATGATTTAAATGTTGGTATGAATTATATTACAGCGCTCGCCGCTTATCGGAATCACGGATAATGTTTTCAATTGGGTAATGTTATCACTTTACTAAAGTAACAATTCGGACGCATGCTACTACATAGAAAAAACGCCGCTTATACCAATCATAATTTCGGTTTATGTTATCAATTTATTCTCAAGTTTGTTTCGATACATGATCAATAATGCATTATTGAGCTAAATTGTCACAATACGCTTGTTTAGAGTGAAAAATTTTATCATTGTACTCTAAAAATCTTTTTTTAGGTATACGTTATAATTTCGCGTAACAAAGCCTGCGATCCCTCTCCGAAGAAGCTGTGTTAGCCGTTGCTCTGTTTCGTTACAAAAAGACGTAACAATTTATTTTTGGCGGTTCAACTCAAGGACCCTGATTTTCTCGTAACTAATAATGGCGCCCAACGTGGGGCTCAATTTTTGTGTGTGCGATTATAATTGCTTCTAGTTTTATTGATTCTTATCTTTTCTTAGTCTTTCGTGGATTCGATTTACTTTGCTTAGCCCCTTTTAGTTATTGCTGCAAGACTTGACGTCGGAGTTATTTCACTAGCTTTTACTTCTTTGATTTGTAGTGCTGCGGTTTGAATTTATATTAGCAATTTACTTACTTTTTTTTAAATTGGATTTCTGGTCAGACACGTGTCGTTAAACTTTGCTTTGATTTTTGGATTAACTCGATTGCGTCGATTATTTCTTTTTGGCTTATTAGAGTACTTACTTGTTAGTGATACTACTTGTACTTTGATTTGAGTTTTAGTCAGACAGGTGTTAGCAGATTTCTGCTTTGATTTACTGCTTTGCTTAGTTTCTTATTGTAGGTTTAATTGTAATTTTAGTGTGGTAACTATGTATTCTTCAGATGAAGAATCACCACTTCTTACTTCTTCGGAATCTGATTCAGAAACGAACTTAAGAAATTGGAATGTAACGTTTTCTGGTAAAGATCCTTCTTTACTTAAAAAAATTCTTATTCGTATCGACGAGTTGTGTTTGTCTCGTGGAGTTTCTCAGCATCAACTTTTTCTTTCTTTCTTCTTGTATTTAGAAGTTGACGAGATACTTTACGTTCTTGGAATGAGGTTACTGCAATGTTGAAAACTGAATTTCTGCCTTTAGATTATGATGAACGGTTAATTGATTCGTAACCGAGTGATGAAACCTAAGGAATGTATTGGGATATACGTTACTACTATGCGGTATCTTTTTATGCAATTGTTAGAATTAGTCTCGGAGAAGACGCAGCTTAAAATCATACGCCGCAAGTTGACTCCATTTTATCAATCTCATTTTGCACTGGTGGATATTACATGTTTTTCTCAATTAGTCTCTTTAGGCAAACGTTTAGAATCAAACCTTAACTCTTGTAATTCTTTTAACTTTTCAATATCTGAGGGAAGTGATCGACTTTTAGAACCATATTTGGTTTATACAAATAAAACTGTGGCTTCCGCACCTTCTGTTAATACGGTCGCTGATTCTCTTACTACTTCTTCGCTTCCTTCTTCTATAACTACCCCTAAGTCTAAAACTTGTATGCACTGTCGTATTAAAGCTGAGTAACGTTTACGACTTATTTGTTCTTTAGCTTCTCTTCCTCTAAATTTTTCTTTAATTTCTAAGATTATTAGGCCTACTACCGATCCTTGGTACTTAGGTTTGGTTTCTAAAGTTTCTTCTTTTCTTCGTCGTTTCTCTTGTTGGTGTATTGTGAAAGGTCTTCTATGTAAACGTATACGCATTTCTTTGTCTGACTCTTGCGTGTGGAAATTGATTGTTTCTTGGGATCAACGCAAACAACTAATCTACGATCACCATCTACCATCTGAGCGTAAAGGAGTACGTTGGAAGCTCTTCGGTCGTTTTTACAGGCGTCGTATGAGACTTAAGGTTGCTGAGTTTATACGCCACTGTTATTGTTTGAACGCACAGCGGAGCAATCTTATTAGGCCATGCCACGTTTTGCCAGCAACGTCAAAGCTTTCCAACGCTGGTGTCGCTACAAGGTCTACGCGTCTATATAGGGATCGTACTGTATCTTTAAATGTAAAAACCGCTGCTCTTGCTTTTGCATCTCCTACAGTCGCTTCTAATTATTCTTTGCTGTCTCCTTCTTCTAACCGTTCTATTCTCTTTCATCGGCGTCGCAAGCGCCGTAAGTGCTAGTTCCCTTTTTGGGCTTTCGACTTTCGACTTTTGCTATTCTTTTGGTTCTATTCTTTCGGTTTTGGTGGTTTCAATCTTTGGATACGTCGTCGATATCTTGTTAGTTGTAGTTTGGATGCTACCCAATTGTTCTTCCCATATTGCTGTCACCAATCTCCTTTTCTTTGCTTAAGTTTCTAGCACATTTCTCACTTTTACTTTTTTTTATTTTTTTATTTTTGCTTTTGTTTTGTGTTTCGCGGTTTAGATTTTTCTTGGCTGATTTTTTTTTCTGCTTTTTTAGGTAGTCCGACTTGTGTCGACTTTTAATCAGAATCTTCTTTTTGCTTGAGATTTTTGGTTGGTTTTCTTTGCTTAGATTTTTAAGGTCTGTTTGATTTTTTGGTGGAAGAATCTCATGTCTTCTGTTGGCGACTTTTTGGACACAACTGCATTAGTCTTTCTTTTTGACTTTTCTTCTAAATCCACGTATCACAATTCAACATCTGCTAGATACTTAGTTTTTTTTTTTACTTCTTTAGTTTAGTTAGTTTTGGGTGCTTATATTTAGGGTTGGAATTGTATTTGTGCGTTTGGGTTTCAAGGGATTTTAGGGCGTTGTCCTTGACCGTGGTCTAAACTTTTTTCTTTTCTGTAGATCTTTTTTGTTCTCTTGATTTGCTTAGTATTATCCGTCAGTGAGGTCTATGGGACTGCGTTGTTCTCTTGCTTTATAGCGTAACGACTGATGTCGACCCTTAACGAGTACCTGTTCTGATACTTCTCTTCTGTTGGTTGAGTTTTTGGTTCTTTGGAGTATCATTCCGCTTCATGCGACTTTTGGACTCATCTTGTAGGTGATACTTTGCAAATTGGGAAAATCTCTTTTATCTACGTTTCTTCTTGGGTTGGGTGTTATTGTATTTGGGTTGGTTTTGGATTTCAGGGTTCTGTCCTTGGCGTATGCCTAAATTTCTATTCTTGACTTTAGCTATGTCGTATGTCTTTTCCAAATCTCTGAAACTGTATTTTTATAGATAACTGTAAGAGAATATACTGATCTATAACTTGTTATGTTAAAAATTAGTAGTTCAATTCGCGAGTATGAAAATTTCTCTTTAGGTATGAAATTTGTTCGTAGAATTCCCTACTCTTTCGTCAAAATTGTGAAATTTTAGACAGCACCTTTAACTCACTTTCTGCAAGACCATTTACGAGTTCTGTACTTTCACGTCCGGGGCGACCTTCACCTTTAGATCGTTTCACGCGAATATGCAATTACATTTGTAAGGTTGAAACGAGGTAAGTGATGTAAATTTTTATTTATTGGAGGTTTAATTTGACTGTGCTAATTGTCTGTAGCGGATATTGGTACCCACCACATATTTACCGTTATCACCAAAGATAACTAGCAGGTGGCCTCGTTGGAAAACTTTGATGACGTCACATTATTGATAACGTTATTATCTTATACACCGTCAAGGGTTGGAAACCTGCAGGATTCTCCCTTTTATAAGATTAACTACGACAAACACTGGGGAAATTTATGCTTTTAAGTCTAGGGAAAACGCTGCGCATTTGTGTTCTTAAATGATTGGATGCTAAGGAGATTTTTTACTTTTGTTAACATTATATGCTCGTTTGGATTGGGTTTAATATTACTTTTTAGGTAACTCAAGTACAAAATCAGCTAATCCTCTACTGGATAAAACTTTACTGTGAGTATTACCATTTCAATTTTTGTACTTCCGTGGTCATGTCGTTTATGACCGTGCATGCATGCATGTTAAGTTAACACAAGTAATAACATTTTGGTGCTTCACGAGCTCATAAGCAGTGGGCGTTGAGTCTCGATGGCTTAAATTGTTTGTTTCTCTACAATTTTAAGATTTGCGAATATAAACTCAAACGTTATGTTTATGTAAAAGTTTGTTGTACAGTATGTTGCTCACCATTCGACGCAACTTATAATTTATTTGACCTACGTATAAATATTTGCGAAAATTTACATTTATACACTTTCTTCATCTTCTGTGATAAAATAAATATATATATTCTGTGTTATTACTTCTGTGGTGTTATTTATTCTTTTCCAGCTACGGGTAGAGTTAAACGGTATCTCCCTAATTTAATATTTTATCGTCCTTTCGCCTTTTTTTTAGATTTACGCTATAATTTCGCATGACAAAGCTTGTGATCCCTCTCCAAAGAAGCTGTGCTAGCCGTTGCCTTGTTTTGTTACAAGACCAGCGTAACAATTTATTCTTGGCGGTTTAATTTGAGGAACCTGATTTTCTCGTAACAAACTTAGAAATCTGTAATATCAATAAAAGCAAGGCCAGATATGTCAATTTTGCGTTTGTATCTAAAACTACTAGCATTTTGCATTCAAATTAATGTTTCCAATTTTAGCGCAATCATTGTCTAACTATAATGTATATAAATAAGGGTAAAACCTATTCATGCACACGCAAATTTAGAAAGCGTCTCAGGCGCACCCCAAAATGTAATATCTCAAATATGTTTGTTCGGAAAAACATTTAAAACCAAGTAACACTATTAAAATCTTCTTTCAAGGAGGGGCATAAAAAAACTGCTCAGTTTTTCTTTGAGGCGACGTTTCGTGCACTAAATGTGCACTTCATCAGGCCACTGCAATTTATTAGCGTAAGTACAAAACAACTATCTAATTTAATAAGTTAGTAGTAACTAAATTACAGATATAACCAGAAAAAACAATAAACGTAAGAACTTACGTAGAAACAGAGCAAGTTACTCCGAAGTTTTTCGACAAACATGAAACACTACCTAAACTTAATTGACAACAATGTGATTAGTAAAAGTCAATGGTTAAAAACAATAAATAAGTATAAATAATAAATAATAAATGACAATACAATTCAACATGGGGAACAAACACTATGATATGTATAATCAAACATTATTTCAAGGTAACCTGTAATCAAATAATACTAAAAATTGAAAATAACCGCGAAACACACTTAATAATTTTTCGTAATTTTAGAAATTAAATTATTATAAATACTACTTAAATTGTTAGTGTCCGTATTAAAATTAATATTATTTTTGTATATGTTGATGAAGATCATTTCAGAGACTAATCTTTTCTTGTAATTGTTTTCCACATCTAAAATAGTAGGGTTGTTAAAATCGAAATTATGTCCTGTGTCGATGTGATGTACAGATAACGAACGAACAAACGAAACAAAAAGTTAAAAATCGTATTAACAACCATAAATATGACTGTAAAACTAAAAAAGGAGAAACAGCGTTATCTGTACATCACATCGACACAGGACATAATTTCGATTTTAACAACCCTACTATTTTAGATGTGGAAAACAATTACAAGAAAAGATTAGTCTCTGAAATGATCTTCATCAACATATACAAAAATAATATTAATTTTAATACGGACACTAACAATTTAAGTAGTATTTATAATAATTTAATTTCTAAAATTACGAAAAATTATTAAGTGTGTTTCGCGGTTATTTTCAATTTTTAGTATTATTTGATTACAGGTTACCTTGAAATAATGTTTGATTATACATATCATAGTGTTTGTTCCCCATGTTGAATTGTATTGTCATTTATTATTTATTATTTATACTTATTTATTGTTTTTAACCATTGACTTTTACTAATCACATTGTTGTCAATTAAGTTTAGGTAGTGTTTCATGTTTGTCGAAAAACTTCGGAGTAACTTGCTCTGTTTCTACGTAAGTTCTTACGTTTATTGTTTTTTCTGGTTATATCTGTAATTTAGTTACTACTAACTTATTAAATTAGATAGTTGTTTTGTACTTACGCTAATAAATTGCAGTGGCCTGATGAAGTGCACATTTAGTGCACGAAACGTCGCCTCAAAGAAAAACTGAGCAGTTTTTTTATGCCCCTCCTTGAAAGAAGATTTTAATAGTGTTACTTAAAGTTCAAATAAGGAGGATAAAGAAACCGTACCATTTAAAACCAAATAAAACGTATGAAGTGTACAAAAAACTAAAAACTACAATTACCTAAGAACCTAGATGTCACAAAAGTTTTTTTTAAAACTATAACTAAATTACCAACATAAGGGTGCATTTGAACCTTGCTTTATATTATAAGAGTTAAAAGAAATAAAAGAAAACAAAAAAAATTGATTGTCAGACATATGAATCCATTCCTTTGGCAATTAAAGGTTTGCCTTGAAAGTTTTGATAAGTTTTAATATGTTAATTAATTTAGTATTGATAACTAATGTCTCTATTTGACAAAATAATTACGTTAGTAATACTGCCTGTAAAAAATTTAAAATTATAATTTTTCTATCACACAAATTATTTTTCTTTCTAATTCTTTAATGCTTAAACACATTTGTTGTAAAGCCAACTTCAAAGTTCATGTTTTATCACGTTTGATAATTAAATTATTATTAGTTATTGAAAACTAAATATTTATTTCTATTGTTCAAACGTTAGTGTATCACTCTAAATTAGTTTAGATGTTTTATTGGTACAAAAAGAAAAACGTATTATTGCAATGGGCGTTAAAGACCAATCTAAGGATAAAAAGTAACATAGTTTTTGGTACACGTAAAGCACTAACGTATTATTGTAGATTCGACAAACATGAAAAATTACCTGAAATAATATTCATGCAAAGACCTTCGCCTCTAACCGATTTAACTGAACAAAATCCGCATTTTCAGCATTTCTATTATATAGTTTTCTGTTTGATGTTACTTACAATTGTATCAACAGCAATTACTAATTATAAAAAAGAAAATAAGTAATCATTTAACAGTTATCAAAATTTAAAACCTGGTTTTAGGTTTTATCTAGGGTCCGAAATTATTACACCGGCATTTAGAAATCTTGACGTTGCTTTTTTAATGTGGATTTGCTTATTTGTTTCTAGCGTATTTGCTTATTTTGGATTTATGGGTTGGACCATAATCAGAAAATTGTTTCAAAGTACGTCATTTTTTTCTGAAAAAATCTACTAATTTAGTCTTTCTAGGTTTTGCAATCTTAACTATGTTATCTGATGTACTATGTGTGCTTTCATACGTATTTTATTTATTTTTTCTTTTTTATTATCCGTGTAAATATGTAATTGTGTATGATCTTGGAGTTGCCTCTTCACTAGCAGTTTTAATGGAAACTGTAAGTATCAAGATTTTTAAATTCAACTACTAAATATATTTTTAGTCGAGGTTGTCAATGAAGGTGCACTCGTTTGTAAGAACAAACTATTCTAAATATTTAAAAAAATCTAATAAACAACCGGACCCAAAATTCTATCATTATCTGTATTTTTCTTTTGCACCAACATTAATATACAAAGACTCATATCCCAGGTACGATTGTAAGTATACAAAAATCTTGAAAATAATAAAACATAAATGTTCCAGAAGTAACACACCAATTCGATGGAATATAATTTTTAAACACTTTATAGAAATAATCGTAGGATTTCTATTTTCCAGTATTGTATTTGATAATTCGTTTAGACGCCGTTTAAGCAATTGCGGTTTAAAACCGCACTCTTGGCTAGACATTATAACAATTCAAATACAAAATATGTACCCCACGATAATGATTATTTTAACAATATTTTATTTTGGTTTTCATTGTTATTTAAACGCTACAGCAGAATTATTAAGATTTGCTGATCGATTATTTTACAAGGTAAATAAATTGTTTAAAAAATATAAACAGTCACCGTTTACGTTGCAGGATTGGTGGGTCTCAAAACCGTTACTAAAAAATATAAGAGACTGGAACTTTTTCGTACACAGCTGGTTATATATTTACGTCTATAAAGAATGCTACGATAACGTTTTTGCAAAAAATAGGTTTTTGCCAAAATTAGCCGTTTTTATATTTTCAGCTTTTTTTCATGATGTAGTTCTCGGATTTTCGTTACGTATATACATGCCAGTACATTGTATTGGCTTAATTGCGATGATAATTATCATGCAATTTTTTAATTGCAGTAAAAAAATTCATACCATATTATTTTGGTTGATGGTCAGTTTTTTTACGAGTGGACAGATAACATTTTTAACCGCAGAATATTATGCTCAATTAAACTGTCCTTTAAAGATAACAAGTTTTTTTGATTATTTTCGAATAAGATTTTTGGGTTGTTAATAATAAGTATTTTTTTAGATTTGTTTAAATATTTTATAACTGAAATTAATTAAATAAAGTTGTTTATTATTTTTATTCAGTTAGATTCTTAACGAAATCAAGAAATTTATTATGTTTATAGATTTCTACTTTTTCTAAAATGTAAATAAAAGCAAGACCTACAATATGCAAATAATGCACCAGGCTAATTCGCATAATATATCAATACCCAGACACAACACAACATCTTCAAGACGTCTTTTTTCTGCCTGTTTCAGGTTTGAACGTCTGTGAATATAAACGAAAACGTCTTAACGATATCTGCTGTAAGGCATCTTAAAGATGTCTGATTTAACTCTTTGTATCCTAGTGGTTCCACCGCTAATACACATATTTACAAATTTATTTCTAGTTGCTTAGGTAGCATATGCTGAAACCACAGTAGGCGGGGCTTGCTATAAGGTTCATTTTAAAGTGTAAATTTGCAGATTGCTATTTTCCCGCATTTTTAAGAATCTGGCATTAGGTGTTTACACGTGGTTATGAAATGAGTGGTGTTGCTTAAAAATTTGTGAATTTGCAATAAAATTTGATGTGATGACAGGTAAGAATTTATAAACATTGAAACATAACGAATGTACCATTGTTAATATTAATAATGTACGATGTCAGATTATTATAATCGTGTTTTTGTGTTGTAAATTATGGGGTTGAGGCGTAAGTTCACTAGACACTCGCTATCTTTTTCAGGTGGTAAATCACGTTTTACTTTTCGTGAGCTGGAAGCCATGTCCCAGGATGAATTTTTAAAACTATTAGAAGAAATTTCTTCTGGCGATGAATCTGATATTGGCGATCTTAGTGATAACGAAAATGACAAAGAAGAAGAAGATAATATACTTGATTTTAATATCAATGACTTGGATATCGTATTTTTGGATGATAATTTTGAACGGAATGGCGTTAGTGATCAAATAAATAGTAATGACAATGAAGAGTGGGAAAGCAAAAATAAACTTTCTCTTTCAGCTATACGAGAAAACGAACTAAAAAGACACACGATTTTTACTAAGTTTACTAAATACTGCATAAAACGGAAAAAGTAATTTAGCGAAACAGTGGGTTCAAACATTCTTGAAAAATATCTACTTCTACAGAGATATTTCTTTACATTTTTTCAGAGCAATTAATTAAACATATTGTGTTCCAAACCAACTTATATGCTATTCAAAAATCCGGTGGACACAGCAATGCATTTGTCGCAACCAATAGAGATGAAATAATGAAATGGGTATAAACCGCCTTCCCAGCTATTGAAATTACTGGTCATCTAGGCTCATGCTACGAAATCATTATATAAGTCCTATAATGCCACGAGATCGTTTTATATGGTTTTTGGGAAACCTACATTCTAATGATAATTCTGTCGAGCCACAGAGAAATGCACAAGGCTTTGACAAATTATATAAGTTGCGACCATTATTGGACAAACTAACTAAAACGTTCGTAAGCTCCCTCAATCCATCTGAGCAACAAGCTATAGATAAATCAGTGATTCGTTTTACTGGAAGAAGCAGTTTGCGTCAGTATTTGCTGCTAAAACCTATAAAACCGGGTTACAACGTTAGGTTCGTTTGCCAGTTCCAAATTTATACAGGAAAAGTGGACGATACAGTCGAGAAAAATTTAGGAACTAGAGTAATAAAAGACTTGTCGAGACCTTTAGTAGGGAAAGGCTACACTTTGTACTTTGACAACTTTTTTAATTCTGTTCCACTTTAAAAATCGTTACTGACGGATGTTATATACTCGTGTGGAACTGCAAGAAAGGGAAAGAAAGATTTGCCAAATGACATAAAAGAAGACAAAAAAACTTCTACGGAGTGAATCAGATTAGAGAGTTAGTAAAGATGGAATTATTTTTTTAAAATGGAAGGACCGAAAAGGGGTATTGTTTTTGGATAATGTGCACAACCCATCTGAAAACACAACTGCGAGAAAAAAGAAGAATGGTACATCTGAAGATGTAAAATGTCATCTGTTAGTCAAGCATTACAACGTATGTGGAGAAGATGGATATGTTGAAAAGTTTGTATGAAGTCGATCAAAAGTCAAAGAAATGGTGGCATTCTATTTCCTCGATGTGGCTTTACTTAACTCATTCATTATTTTTAAAAAGAGATCCACTGGAAAAACATTGAGCCTGAAAATATTTAGGTTATCAGTAGCCATTTGACTACCGGAGATACTAAAAAGAGGAAGAAAAAGTAATGATCGTCTTCCTGTGACTAATAGTTTCAAACCTACAGTAACTCTCAAAATAAGATTCGACAAATGTGCTCACATGCCGATCCATGGAAACCCTCGACGTTGTGCATATTGCAGTACTCCACGTGAACCACATCGATCAAAATGGAGCTGCTCTACTTGCAACGTTGGGGTTTGTATATACGATAAGAAAAACTGTTTTATACTAACATTAGAATGTCTTCCGGGTTTGGACCGTGTCATAGTTACAACCGAAGCTGCCAACGTTTTGCCCACTTTCGTAAGGGGCTTCTCCCAAAGACAAATTTCCTACACTTTCATCTCAAGGTGTATACCAAATTCCTTGTTCTTGTGGTTTAGTCTACATTGGTGAAACCGGTCGTTCCGTCATTACTCGCATTTCAGAACATGATCGTTGTATAAGGAAAAGGTATACTTCCAAGTCTGCGGTCGCTGAACATCATTTTACTACAGGTCACAAGATAGATTTTGATAATGTTTTGTTGATTGCCAAATCTCCATTCTTTTTCAATAGAAAATTCCGAGAAAGCATAGAAATCATCAAACACCCCAATGACTTCAATCGCGATCATGGTTTCGAACTATCCCCTCTTTGGTTCCCGGTTATTAGTCATTTACCAAAAACACGCCCCCTAGCAACCGTAACCCAATCAGGGTCGAGCTCAACCATCCGTGACAATCCTTTTCCTTTAAATACGGAGACTATTTCTTCTTAAGTCACTTCTACGGAGTTTAGAATCTGGCTTGGTTCACAAGTTGATTACCTAACTCGGTAGTGGTTCTTTGTTAGATTTTTGTTTGCTTTTTCAGGTTATCGTTTTCTTTCTTACCTTTTCATAGTTTAAGTTATGGCTTGTTTTACAAGTGGATAACCTAACTTTTGAAAAGTTCTTAGTTAGATTTCGATTGCTTGTTTGAGTTTTGCGATTTTTTCACGCCCTGATGAAGCCCCTTACGAAAGTGGGCGAAACGTTGGCAGCTTCGGTTGTAACTATGACACGGCTCAAACCCGGAAGACATTCTAATGTTAGTATAGATTCCGGCCGTGGAAGCCTTCGCTATTACAAAACTGTTTTATTCCGAACCACACAAAATGAATTCGTGTATTATCTTTTGTTTATTTTTTTTTACTACAAATGCCTGGTGGTTGCAGGGGAGACCACAATGTAACGGCCTTGTAGCACTAAAAAAAAATTAAAAAAAATTTGGCTTTTTTTTCTACTTAAATATTGATAATAAATGGTTATTTCTTAAGTGCAATAAAATAAATTAATTCCGGATACAAAGGGTTAAGGCGGTTTAAAAACATTGTTTTAAAATTCACCAAAGTTTTCTTTATAAATAGCAGAGTTGTATCAAAAAGTATGTTGTAGCTTTTGTCGGCAAGTGTATTAAATTATTTTAACGTTTGCCAAGATAGAATTTTAAGTATTTTTAAGATACACTACGGGGATTTTTAGAATTTAGTGTTGGCACTGCTGCGGCTGGCAGCATTGCACGTCATGTGAATTAATCTTTATTTAACGTATAACCACAGTATAAATCCTAACAGCACATAGACATCGTAAATACATCTCAGAGATGTCAAACCAAGATATTCAAAACATCTTGCAGACATCTCATTACGTCTTTAGACATCTTTAAGACATACTGAAGATGTCGAATGTTAACAAACTGTACATCTTATTTAGACATCTTTAAGATATCTCTTCAGAACCCGTTTAGGACAAAAAATATTTTGGGTAAAACTGCACATGCAATAAAACACTAAATTTAAGTTTGAATTAAAAAATTACATTAAAAAAAGTATATTATAGTACCTTTGTTAATTTTGTTTGTAGAATTAAAATCATTTCCTCTAGAATAGATTATTTTTAAGTTGTAGGAACTGTGTAACATGAGAGTTACTCTCGCACACAAATTGTATGTTCCTTTTCAATAAATAAATAAATAAATAAATACATATAATACATTTTTTCATTGTACGTCATACTTTTTTTTATAAGAATACTTTTATTGGAGGTTCTTTTCACGCAGTTCTCAATAATTCAGTTTTATATTATTTTTATATTTTATTTTCAAAATTTTGAAATATTTAATTTACAAAACGGCCTATTGCTATTTCTTCTTTACCTCTAAAAGATCAGTTACCAGTCCTCGTAAAATGTGGTTTTGTTGCATTCAGTTTTAGAAGTTGATATCTGAAATTAAACAAAAAAATGTTTGTACCAAATATATATACAAATTGTACAAATATACGTTATTTCAAATATTTACTGTTTTGATTCCCTTTTTATTTTATATTTTATAAAGACAGATTTGAACAGTATGTAACTATGTAAAATTTTCACTACCAAATTCATGAATGAACAGTTTCAGTGAAAAAATTTAACGACTATTACTTTTGTTGTTACATTGATTACAGTTCCATAATTCTGGTCCATTCTGCTCCTGTTTGGTAATAGGCATAACCTTTTTAGATGATTATGTAGTAGGGCATGACGAAATCGTATCTTCTAAAAATTATTTGACAATAAAATAAGTTAATAATCGTTAAAAGTTTCAATAGCATAACTGCTAACTCATTATGCTACCTTCAACTCTTTTTAAGTATATTACTATATTGTTAATCTTTACTTTTATGTCTATTTTTAACTAATTGTAAAATATATTCATACTTTCAACTAATCATGTTAACAAAGGTTTTAAATCATGATCTTTAACAAAATGATAAAATAAATGCCACAGTAAATACACACCTCCAGGCAATGTTAATCAAACTAAGCAATGCCATTTCAATATCTGATGCCTGGTAATTAGAAATTAAAAACAGAAGCATACTTTAGTAGAAAAATTAGGTTTCCACGAGTTACATTTATATTATAATTTCATTCTGGATAATTCCTGTGTTGTTGTTATCAAACAAGCTGAACTTTCATCACTCTTCATATTGGAGTATTATTCCAGACTTTGAAGATGTCGGCTGTGACGTGTGACGAAAGTTCATCTTGTTTGATAACGACAACGGAGGTATTATCCAGAACGGAAAATTGTAATAGAACCATATTGTACTAATAGTAATAGTTTATATTTGTACGATCAATACTAGCCAACTGCAAATTTGGTTTCTTTAATTTTAGGAGGTGGCATTACCACTTCATCACTTATTGAACCCTCACGTTTTAGACATTGGTATCCTAAAAATAATCTGAAATTCTTATATATATTTAACTTTGTTTATAATCCATCACGTGTTAAAAAGTTTGCACATTGTAATTGCTATATGCAATTTAGATTGAGAAAGGACCAACTGCATATAGATAAAGGTTATATCTGCACGCTAACCCAACTTTCTTATCCGGTACTGTACCAATCCGTTTATCTATTTCTGTACCAAAAATCTCTAAATTAAGTTTAAAATTCTGTGGTTATACGTTAAATGAAGGTTAAATGAAGTCCCATAACGCGCAATGCTACCAACCGCAAAAGTGCCAACATTAAATTCTAAAAATTCCCGTAGTGTATCTTAAAAACAAAAAATTCTTTCTTGCCAAACGTTAAAATAATATAATACACCTACCGACAAAGACTACAACATACTTTTTAATACAACTTTGGCATTTATAAAGCAAATGAAGAATCTTAAAGCAAATGTCTTAAGTCAGACGTCTTTAAGATGTCTTAGAGTAGATATCGTTAAGACATCTTTTTTAGAACCACAGAAGTTCAGACAAAACAGGCATAAAACAGACGTCTTGAAGATTTTGTGTGCTGTCTGGGAAGTATAATGTATAACAGAATTTTAAAATTATTTCGATATTTTTGGTACAGAAATAGATAATTGGATTGGTGCATTACCGGATAAGAAAGTTGGCGTGCAGATGTAACTTTTTTCTATATGCAGTTGGTCCTTTCTTAATCTTAATTGCATACAACAATTACAATGTGCAAACATTTAAACACGGGCTGGTTTATAAACAAAGTTAAATTCTTTCAGAATGCTATATTAGATAAATATTTAATATTTTGTTTGTTGGAAATGTAAGAAATTTATATAATGTTAAGAATACCAGTGTCTAAAACGCGAGGATTTAATAAGTGATAAGGTGGTAATGCCGCCTTCTAAATTTAAAGGAACCAAATTTGCAGTTGGTTAGCATTGACTGTACAAATATTAACTATTACAATTACTACAATATGGTTCTGTTACAATTTTTTATTCTGGATAATTCCCTTCTCGTTATCAAACAAGCTGACTTTCTAATTCTAATTACCAAACATCAGATATCGAGATGGCATTGCTTAGTGTGATTAATATTGCCTGGGGGTGTGTATTTACTGTGGTATTTATTTTATCATTCTGTTAAAGATCATGATTTAAAACCTTTGTTAACATTATTAGTTGAATTTATACAATTAGTTAAAAACAGACATAAAACTGAAGATTAACAATATAGCAACTTAAAAAGAATATAATGAATTAGCAGTTATGCTATAAAATTTTCAACGATTAGTAACTTATTTTATTGTCAAATAATTTTTAGAGGAGGATGAGATTTTGTCAAGCCCTATTACATAGGCATCTAAAAAGGCTATGCCTATTATCAAACAGGAGCAGAGTGGATCAGAATTATAGAACTGTAATCAATGTAACAACAAAAGTAATGGTACGTTAAATTTTTTCACTGAAAATGATCATTAATGAATAAGTTTAATATACTCATATTGATAGTGAAAATTTCGCGAGTTAAATACTGTTCAAATCTATCTTTAATAAACAATTTTAGGGTAAAATATGAAATAAAAAAGGAATCAAAACAGTAAATATTTGAAACAACGTATATTTGTGTATAGTTTTCTTGCATTATATATTTTATATAGAGCAAATATTTTTTTGTTTAATTTCAGATATCAACTTCTAAACCTTAATGCAACAGCTGATCTCTCAGAGGTAAAGATGTTAAAAAAGAATTAATGCAGCAATTTAGGCTAAATAAACAAGAACCTATTTTTTCATAAACAAAGAAGAGTTTCAGAATTTATAAAAAATAGTTGATAATGAAAATGATTTTAAAAATGCTGTAAATTGATATTTAAAATATATTTAAATGTCATAAGTAAAGAGCGGATAGTAAGACAAGAAAAAATACCAAAAAAGGTGGCATAAAGGGCATATTAAACCTGCCAAAAAGGCAATAAAAAAAGCACAAATATCTATTAAAATTTACAGTTTATTTTTTTTTGTTCTACAATGTGTATTAAGTGCTATTATTTTCCCAACACAAATCAAATATTTAATAATAATAATAAAGAAATTTTGAGTCAAAAGAAGGGTTGTGTCTTGGTTTTAAACAACACTTGATGCTTACTTACTATCCTGAAGCAAGTTAAGTTAAGAGAAATAACTGAGATCACAAATTGCTGTATTAGTTGTTACAAATCATACAACGTGGAAAGATAACGTTCAGTCGGTAGGTTTTGCTATGAACGCAGTCAGATGTTCATCCAAGAATTTACTCTTGCTTTTATTACTTGTAGACGTAAACTTTGCACCCTGGACGACGTCAATCTCCGCATTATTGTTAAAAATGACAATTTAGTAATTCAAATCACACTTTATTTAGTAGCTTATCGTGTTCTTTGCGTAAAACTCTTGACAATTGCCAAAAAATCTAAAACAAAGCGTAAAAATACGTTGGCAAGAAACTCCTGCTATGTGCCCTGATTACAAATAAGCTACTTTAGTTTAGTTTAGTTTCTCTAATTTAGTTTTTCAGTGCCGTAAACTGGGGATACTTTGAATCCTGGGTATACTTTGATCAAAACTTCTTTTATACTTAAAAGAATTCCTGTTGCAGTAGTTTATGCAACCAGCACGGTCCATGTTTCCAGATAGTTACATAGGTGTAGGAGTCAATCAGTCGCATGCTTTCAACCGCAAAGTTAACACGTGCTGATATCGTAAGCGAGATTTTTATACAGTTAATTTTGCTATGTGTTTATTTTGTTTGCAAAACTTTACAGACACACAAGTAAGTTTGTTTAATACCACTTTAGTTACTATTATACCATGTAAGGCATGTATTTTAAAGTAAAAGTAAGTGATAAGTACAGTATATTTCCATTACACTTTTTCTTGGTAGTTATTTCTACTTCACGGGGTTACTTTGATCAGCGTCTGGGGTAATATTGATCACTTGATCAAAGTTGTCTCTTTAAATAGATTATAATGAATATTTATACAAAAACGATTACACCAGATTGTTTACCCTTACAGAAATGCCTCGCAAACACAATCGTTTATTAGGATCAAGAAGATATTGTGATTTCTCGCAAGAGAAGTTGGAAGAAGCACTGGAAAACGTGATGGAAGGCAGGTTTCCAATTCGGGATGCATCAAGGACGTTTAGCATCCCGTTTGGAACGCTGTACAATAACTATAAAGGGAAACATGGCGGTACACCAGGCCGTCTCACAATTTTCAGTTTTAAGGAGGAGGTAGCAATACTGAAAGCAGCAGCCAAGTGTGCGGACTGGGGATTTCCCCTAACGCTATTGGATATCAGAATGATGGGCAAGTATTATTTAGACAGAAAAGGAAGAACTTTTAGTAATTTCAAAAATAATATACCCGGTGTTGACTGGTCTTACAGTGTTCTTGAGAGACACAAAACTTCTTATGGACAACGAATAGCCACTAATATTAAGAGAGCTAGAGCGTCGGTGTCAAGAGGAACTCTAGGAAAATTTTATGATAACTTGGAAACTACATTAAAAGATCTACCAAGCTCAAACATATTTAACTATGACGAGTCTAACTTGTCAGACGACCCCGGAAAAAAACGTGGCATTTACAGGCGGGGCGTAAAATACCCGGAAAATATTATGAATTACTCGAAAAGTTATACGACGATTATGGTTTGCGGCTCTGCAGATGGGACATTATTGCCGCCCTATGTGGTCTACAAGAGTCTTTACCTTTATGACTCGTAGAAAGAAAATGGTCCACGAGGATATCCATGTTGCGTTAAGCCGTGTTGTAGTTTAGGAACAAGATACAATCGCACAGCAAGCGGGTGGATGGACGGTGCAACTTTTCGAGATTGGTTCAAAAATGCATTTCTGCCACATGCTAAACGTTTAGAGGGCCGAAAAGCTCTTATTGGCAATAATCTGTCATCACACATGGACCCTGACGTTTTAAGAATGTGTGCTGAAAACGAGATTGATTTCGTATGTCTGGTACCACACTCAACACATCTTTGCGAGCCATTAGACGTAGGGTTTTTCAGACCAATGAAAGAGGCTTACGTTAACTGAGTGGAAGTTGCAAAATATCCGCATAAATACTTTCTCTAAAGATATGTTTCCAGCACTATTGAAGAAAAGCCTGAATAAAATGGACGCTGTAGTAGCACGAAATCAAAACGGAAATACAACATCTGCAATTAAGCGAAATTTGAACAGCTCTTTCCGGGCTTCAGGAATTCATCCCTTAAATCGGCAAGAAGTGTTCAAACGTTTACCACTAGTAACAGAACCAGTAACAGGTGACGACCCTACCCACGCCGTCAAAGACGCACTGACAGCACTTCTGAAAGAACAACGATTCGGAGAGTCAAGCCGGCCGCAGCGAAAGAGAAGAGACTGGATATTGCGCCTGGATGCAGTGTGTCTACAGTAGTATTCGCAAATCATGCTCAAGAATGTGATGAGGAATACTACCTTCCCTCAACTTCTAACGAAAATAAAGATAACTCTAATTTTGTCACATCCAAACATGTCACTGGACAACAAAATCAGCAAGCTGTAGTTGTAAAAGATTTGGTAGTTGATCAATATATTTTGGCAAAATTTGCATCACAACGAGGGAAAAAAACATATAAATGCATTCGTAAAATAATAGAAGTCGTTCCAGAAGTTGTGGTTGTCGGCTTGAGATCAATTCGAAAGAATAAAAGAGAATTCAAACTTATTGCTGATGACATTTCCGAAATCAAGAAGAGTGACATAATTAAGATTTTGCCATATCCATCATCGGAAATCGACGACGATGGAAACGTCTTTTATAAAATTGAAATAGACATTGAAGTTGTTGAAGTTTAAGCTTTTGTTTAATATTTTTAATGATCTAGTTCTTAGTTTACGAGTTAAAATGTTTTGATTTTGTTTCCAAATAAAGATTAGTTAACAAAAGGTTAGTTTTTTCTTTGATTAGAGTTAGCCCATAAGGTCAGGAGTCTTTTTAATGATTTTTGTAGTCTTTTTAAAGAGGATAGTTTGATATATCGTTAGAAAATCAAGCGTGATCAAAGTATCCCCAAAACCAGTTTATCTTTGATCACGAAGTTTTTATTTTTTTTCTAGAAATTCTTTGAATTTTTATCTTTCATTTTTTCAGAATTGTTAGCTGACGAAAATCCGATGTTCCAATTTTTTTTATTTGATCTTAATTATCAAATTAAAGGAGTTATTCAACTTAAAATTTAAATATTGATAAAAGTATCCCCAGTTTACGGTACCAAATTAAATTTTTTAGTTTTTATTTTGTTGTTCCTACTTTGCTTTATCCGTTAGTCAGTATCCAATTCTTTTCGCCATTTTTAAATACGTAATGTGCTCTCTGTGGCGCTTCTGAAAAGCATTGGCTTTTATTGTCAGCACTCACTAACACACCCCGACGTATTCTCAGCGTAAAGATACTTGTTGGCGCGTTTGTATAAATTATTTTTCCTGTTAGCATTGCAAAGAAAACTCCGTAGATTGACAGCTCAAATTTGAAAAACCATTACCTACGATTGAACTTTATCGTGAACCGTCCACCATGTCAGACCAACCTTCCTAAAAATAAAAGATCAGACTAGTAATATCATTTAAATAAAAATATTTTAAATGTTTAATTATTTTTTTTTTAAATACACGTATTAACAATAAAGCATTCTAGGCATTATATAATTATAAACTGTTTCTTCTTTTAAGGGACAATTGATTCTAGCAAAATACTCCATAGTTAGAATTGTAACTTTTGTACTAATAGCAATACCAAAACCAAGCCAAAACACCACCTTAAATATTGGGTTGTTATCATGTTTATTTTGAATTGTTATTATTGGGCTTAGACTTAAGTACAGAATACTCGATATTGGTATAAAAACACGGAAAGAAATGCAAAATATGTAATCGTGAACCAAATGAACTATAATGAGCACTGCTAATCTTGATAAAGATTTGTTTGGAAAAACATTTTCATAGAAATCTTTGTAGACGTATGTATATAACCAGTCATATATGAAAATGTTCCATTTTCTTAAATATTCTTCGACAGTGTTTGAAGTCCACCAATCCTGGAAATTTATATTTTAATATTTTGGATACGCTATATTGTATTATTTAAAATAAATAATTATTTTTTTTGTTTTAATACAAGTAATGTATTATTTTAGGGGGGATTAAGTTACTTATTAATGATTAGTGTAGTTACGTAATGGCAAAAAAACTCTAGAATTGCATAGCAGTATATTGAAATTTACGTAAAACTATGCATTTAAAGTGAACTATGATTTAAACAGAAGTGCGTATTTGGTAAAAAATCTGCTGAAATGTTTCTAAAAACCAGTTAAAATATTAACGAAAAACGCTTTAAGAATGATAAAAATTCAAATTTTAGAGTATTATATCTTTAACATAGTACTCTTTACAATAACAAATTTAATCATTTACCTGCAATAAAATAAAACGGTTTTTTACCCCTACAATCTTTAACGATGTCTAATTGATTTTTCTAATGTTAGTGATTACGTTTTATAAATTTTCCCATTGATTGCAAAATTTGAAAAAGTAGTGCGAAACAATAATGGAAAGATTGATAAATTTTTGTACAGTACACAACTTGATCATTGCAAATTTCTTCTACGAACATAAAAACATACATAAGTACACATGGGCAGTATTAAGCAGAGGAGAATAATTGCTAGTAGACTACATAGTTGTAGAGTAGAAAAAGAAATCAGAGCAACAATTACAGATGTAGTAGTCAAAAAAAGGTATGAACAGTGATTACTTTCTAGTAGTAGCCAAAAGAAAATCAGAAATAGGAAAAGAGAAGCTACAGGATAGAAAGAAAGAAACAAAGAAGAGCAAAAAAATTACAACATATAAATTGAGAGAAAAAAAAAGGGAAAAGATATCAAGAAAATTTAGAGAAAAAAGTAAGAAATATTATGAGAAAAACAAATAATTAAGATGTGGAAGAAATGTGCAATAGATTTAAACAAATAATTACAAAAACAGCCAAAAACGTATGCTGAACATTCAAAGTAAATACACTCCAGAATTAAACTGCATGGTGAACAGAGGAAATTAAATAAATCTTAAAAAAATAAATTAGCAAAAGTACCTAAACAACAAAGTAGAAAAGAATTACGAAGAATACGAGAAGCAAATAGCAAAAGCAAAACACTAAAAAAATCCAAACTAAATCATGGGCAGAGCTTGGTGACAAGCTTGAAGAGGATAGTAAAAGAAATTAAAAACTATGCTATTTAAAGTCTTAAAATGTCTCAAAAAAAGAAGAAAACAAATAACTTAACTACTAAAAATCAAAAAAAGTGGTATTAAGAAATGCAATTGAAGTCATAAAACGATAAAAAAAAATTTCCAGAAGCTGCTTGAAACAAGAACAGTAAAAGAAACAGAAATGATGCAAAAAGTAGCAGAGAAAACAACTAGTCTATTAAAAGAAAAGATAGAACATTAACAGAACAAATTATATATTGAAGAACTAATAGAAGTGATAAGAAAATTAAAAAATGAAAAAACACCAGGTAGTTATGGAATTTCGCCAGAAATGTTTAAAAGTATGGGAGAAAGTAGAACTAAACTATTATTAAAATTATTTAATGGAGTTTGAAAACAGGAGAAAAGATAGAAGAAATGGGAAATCGGATTAATACTACCGATATTTAAAAAAAGGAGATGCGACGGCTTTTAATGACTACCGAGGAGTAACATTATTGAGTTCTCTAATGAAACTGTTCGAAAAAATATTAGAAAAAAGGATACAGAAAGAAATTGAACAAACGCTGTCACAAGTACAAAGTAGATTTAGGAGCAAAGCAAAAACCCACTGGATCACGTATTTACATTTAAAGAAATTATCAGCAGAATGTTGGCCAGTTCAAAGACTGCATACCTAACGTTCATGAATATGGAGAAGGCGTTCGATCGAGTACCGGAAGATAAAATGAAAACAAAACTATTATATGTAGAGTACGAAAATCTTAAAAAGGTAGTTATCTCCGAATGCGTCTTTGCTGATAATATTGAGTTAATAACTGGGAGTGAGATAAATCTAAAACATATTTTAATAGTGTAGAATGAAATTTTAAAAAACCACGGGATGACGATGAATAAGTCCAAGACCAAAACAATGATAATATTGGGAGACAGAAAGGAAATCAGAAGTAGATACACGAAAATCTCATAGACCAAGTGACCAGTTTTCGATATTTGGAAGTAACCTTAGAAGAAACAAGAAACCAAGAAAAAGAGGCGAATAATATAATTGAATATGCTAATAAAGTATACTATCCACTAAGTAAAAGGATTATTAATTAAAGAAAAATTACAAAGGCGACAAAGATGAAGGTGTTGAAGGAAATATATAGATCAATTCTTACCTATGGATGCAAGTCATGGGTCCTTACAGATAAAAAAAGAGTAAAATTACAGCTGCAAAGATGAAATATTAGAGGAGAGTAAAAAGAGTAACAAAAAAAGACAGAATCAAGGAGATACATAAAAAACTAAATACGGAATCGGTAGATGAATACATTGAACAAAAGCATCTTGGATTGTGGGGACATCCACAAAGGATGGAGAGTAGAACTCAAACCAAACGGATATGGGAAACAAAATTGGCTGGCAAGAAGAAACGAGGAAGATTAAAGCCAACATGGGATAAACATAATATCTCATTTGTAAGTTATGTCTGGATGTCACCGATTTTTACGCTATACGGCACGGAATATTTGGGGTCAAAATACCTGACTTTCAAAAAGTCTATTATGGTTACTTCTTAAAATTATTTTTTATCATACATTGTCGCAAAAGCCTCGAAAGCATCAAAGTTGTGTTTTTTTAAATGAAACCCCTTCTCGCCCAGGCAAATTAGACATATGCTTTCCAAAAAATCATTTAAAGCTGAAAAATGGGTTAATACCTTTTGGGAGATCCAAATAAGAGTCCTGTCAAAAAACCGCAAAATGTTCCCATCTTTTTTAGTTTTTTAATTACAACTCATAAACGACGCATTTTACCAAAAATTTAAAATATTTTCAAAGAGGATTAAATTATGTGTCGAATGGTTTTTAGTCCGTCAAAATCGGCTTAGCCGTTTAACCGCAATCGATTTTTAAAATTGGGTCATTTTTACCAACTTATAATATGAATCATTTGACGATATTTTATTTAATGACAATTATCCAGAGACAGATCCAAGAGTGTGATTAAAGGGGGGCACGACTCTTCCTTTGGAATTTCAAGTATATTCTTGATTTTTAATGAAATATTAGATATTAGTTGTTCTGGGGTTTCAGAAATTCTAGGATTCGTGCCTCCTTTCACTCTTCTTGGATCCGCACCTAGACACTCCAAAATTATGTTATTTGGTTTCAAAATATAAGAAGGCATTATAATAAATAATGTTTTATTAAAGGTAACAACAGATGTTTAGAAACGATTACGATATTAGTTGTGTACATGAAAGGTCATAATATGAAAGATGTACAAGTTGACGATTTCTTTCGTCGTTTAGAAGAAGGCGATTGTTTTTTGCCGATGACGACGTCTACCTCCTCACCCTTCATTGCTTGTTGTTTTTCGATTATATCTATCTTCTCGTCACACTGAGTGGCATCAAGTATAACATCCTTGTCTTCAGAGACGGAATTGAGACATGCGTGTCCATTGCAGGTTATGCAGATGGTGGTGCACTTTATCTTTGCTTTACTAAAGGAGCAAGTTGTTTTGCACCTTTTCTTACATGTGCACGATATGGAGTTGAAAAGTTCTTGTGGGGCCGGTGGATCAGTCGTTATGATGAAAGCTAACCCATTGCTAGTTATTTGCCATCCCAATTTTTCTGGATCTAGTACATTACGCCTCCATACTTGCACTTGTAAATAAGCTCTGAAAGAGTGATGATCAGCAGCCGCTTCTGTAGGAGGCAAGGATGCTAAGTCAATTTTTTTTTAAAAACTTCACCTGATTGAAGGATTTGTTGCTGCCACCCGTGTACAAGGTTTTTATAAAGTGAACGCCGGTCTCTCAACTTGATCGGGAGTTGCAATGGTGCCAGGAAAAATGAAGGAGGTTTTGGTTTGCCATAAATTTCTTGATCAATTTTATTTTTCCATGGCGGAAAAATGAGAATGTAGTGTCGCACCCCGTAGAAGTATAAAAAAACAGGACATGTTTTTGGTTTTGCTTCTCGGGTTTGATGAGGACCACGTTGAAGATTAGCTCTTCAAAGACAGCAACATAAAAAATGAGCAAGACTAACAGATCGGTGTCTACTCCCACTATGAAAACATTGCCTCCTTCTTTAGACCTTTTCATTTCTGTGGTTAGAAATAGAGAATCTGCATCTTCTAAGTCTTGCTTCACGTGAATTTCTCGTCCTTCAGTTTGTTAATAATATGAGAGGCATTGTAGCCTTGGTATGTTCTTGGAATATCACCGACGCAGATAACATATCACGGACTTTTTGCGTTCTATTAGCAGACTTTATACTCTTCTCGGCTACATTCTTTGTGTGTTCATCAAAAACTATGGTGATACTGTTCTTTTCAAACGCTTTGTAGCAGTTGATGATGTCGTATGATATAAATACTGTGCTGATAAACATGTGAAAACTTAATTTAGGGATTGGGTCGTGGCACTAAAACTATTCGCTGAATTTTTGCAAATCGCTATCGTCCCTTCGTATTCTAAAGTTTGCCGTGTCAACATGCTGATCGGATCACAGTACTCTTCAATTTGATGACAAATATCCATTGCAGTGGGTATGCTAGCGATAAATCGGGCTAGTGCTATCGCGGAGTCCTCACCCACGGGATAGCCTTCTACAAGAAGATATTGCTCTCATGAGCACTTTGTTCATATCTGACCATATTTCGGACAAATGCTTTTCGCTACGCTGTATTGTGAAGTAACCTTGTACAACAAACTGTAAATATTTAGCATAGGTCAGTTTTGTATTGAGGTCTTCCATATCCTGCAAGTAGAGTTGACTAGCTTTTGCGTAGTTGAAGTGTCCGCTAGCGTAAAAATATGGAACCATGTTTATTACGCTCTGCAGGGGTAACATTTAATTCTTAGATCTTTTAACTAGGGGACTAACACAAGATTTTTAATTGTTTTTTGAACTTTTCCAAAAAAATACTGTCGGCAGTTGGGTTGTTAATGTCAAATCTTTCTGATGTAAAATCTTTTATGAGATACAATAGTGGATCAGTCTCTTTGTCTGTCATCTATGTTTCTTGAGATGTGGACTTTGTCCGTAGCAATATTTTGGCCAGAGCGAGCTTGGTCAATATATGACCTCGTGCAACTTGGAAATAGTAGTGACCTAATATTATTGTTTTTGTAGATGCCATCGCGAAACAAACACACAACAAATCTTGGAGACTACTGGCGTCCGTAGTGAAGCCAATTGAGCCTATGTAGGACATAAGTAAACAAAAAAATTCCAAGCCGCACGGTAACACAACGGCACTCTAGGCGACAGAAACAGGAATTTTCTTTCTTTTAGCCAGAGTGGAAGGTCTAAAGTGACAAAACAGCAGCGTTGGCGAAGGTCTCTGCATTTCTCAGCAGAGCTCATCTGATGTCATGGTGGCCATGAAGTCATTTCACTTTGGAAGGTCGATGTTTATTCCACTTCTCAATTCTGGTTTCTGTTCAATATGCGAATAAATCTTTCACCTTTAGCTAAAGCGAAAGGAATTTGATTATTATTATTTATTGTGAGCAAATCAGGCGAAGTCGGAAAAGTTGTTCCTTTTCACGGTGCTTTAGACCCTTACCTCTACGAGGTTAAAGTTGGGCAACGATTCACAGGCTATAAGCCCAATCGTTTTCTGGCAATAAGATCTTGTGAACGGTTAAAAGAGTAATCAGGTATCAGTTGTTTCTCCAGCCGACACTCCACAAGCGTCGCGCTGTTGCGCTGAACCTCCACTATTCTTTCAGCCTCCTCCGCCATGGAAGCTAAATCTGCTTCTACTAAGCGTCGCCGTGAAGACGACGACGCTGACGTTATCCTATCTAAAACTTCTCCCGACAGCATCGAAGCTTCCTTTGATACAGACATTACTCGTCTGACGAAAGTAATCTCTGCTTGCACTTCTCGTCAATTAGAAAAGATTGACATAGTTGGCAAACTTCAAGCGACATTTTGTAAGTCCCTTATCAACAGTCACGCCTCGCAGCAAATTGCCGATATTGCTACCGCTCGGACAGATGTCCAAACAGCCTTGCAGTCTGTAACAGCCAGGCTTTCTACAACCAAAACTGCACATCTTACCCCACTTTCTTATGCTCAAGCGGCCCGCACTAAACTTGTCAAAAAAGTCAAAGAATCTTCTGGGAAATTTGTCGCGCCTGTTCTTAGGTCGACAGTTGTAATCATTCCTAAACCCGATTCCCCTCTAATATCCGCAGACAAGACCAAGACGACCCTCATGAAAGTCTTGGATCCTCAAAAGTATAGTTTAAGACTAGACCGCGTGACAAAAAGGGACAAAAGTTCAATCAGACTGGAATCTGAGAAATCAGATTTAACCAAAATACCTGCGGTCATCCTAGAACAAGCCGGCCTGTCCAGCGTACCTGAAAAGGCTCGACCCCAAAATACCTAATACCGACTATGGACTCTGAGGACACTCAATTAACTTTAAGGTTTGCGCAAGTAAATCTTTGCAATTCACGTGTTGCGACTTTCGAAGCGATGAGTTTCTTCTCCGACAACGACATTGACTGACTCAAGAACCATACGCGTTTAGTTCAGGTTCAGGGTACAAGCTCGTTGGTGCGGCTCTACCCTTCAACAAGATTGCCGCATCCTCTTCTATGCGGTAATGCTCGGCTATTGTTTTCAATAGTTTGAATCCCGTCGGAGTGGTGACACTCAGCCATTTAACTAACGACTGCAATGCAGTAACTATAGTTACGGTTGGAAACACCTTTTTGGCAATCGTCGGTGTTTATTGACCGCCGAGTGAGGATGTTCGTATTCATCTCCAACACTTAGATAAAATTCTTTATAAACTAAGAGGTACTCTTATTATCATAGCAGGTGACTTTAACTCGAAATCGCCGCTTTGGCACTCTCCGGCGTAGAGAACCTCGTGGATGAACGCGACCTCTGTGTTGTTAATGAACGATTTCAACTGTTCACTTTCGCTAACCATTTAGGTTCAACCAACATAGACGTTACACTAGCATCTCCCTGTTTAGCCAGGAAAATATTAAACTGGCGCGTCATTCCAGACGTAATAAAAAGTGACCACCGACTGATACGGTTTGAATTAACCGTCAAGGCCCCTAACCACGTTCCGATCCCTAAAAGAATCCTTGATTACAAACGCATTGATCCCGTTCGCCTAAATAAGGCTATCTCCAGTTCAGTTCCTATTTATCTTCCACGTAGTGCTTTGTGCCACGATCCTAAATCTGTAGACGCCTTCATTAATAAGTTGACCAGGATGATCCTCGACTCTTGTCAAAATTGCTTAAACAGCATACGCCTAAGATCTAAAGCTGGTGTACCGTGGTGGAGTCCTAAGTTAGACAGGTTAAAGCGAGCGGTGCGTTGTTTACGAAAACACCACCAAAAAGCTTCTGCCGACATAGAACCTCAATGGCTTGCCTCTTATAAGACCGTGCTTCACCGGTACGAACTGGCAGTGAAGACAGCGAAATATAGCTCATGGCAAAGGTTGGTGGAAAAAACTTGGCAACGAGTCCCTGGGGGTTAGTTTACAGGTTATCCTCCCGTAAGTTCCTGTAGATCCAACCGTGCTCAAATGTTAAAGACGGCGACAGATACACTATTTCAGAATTAGACACGATCAGAGTAATAGTTTCCACATTATTCCCGGACGACGATCCCTCGACGGACAATGCCTATCATGCCCAAATAAGATCTTAATCTCTTTTGCTAAGTAATTCCCGACAGGACTGGGTGGTCACTAGCGACGATTTAGCCGCGGTGGCTAGCAAAATTCCTAGAAATAATGCTTCTGGACTTGACGGAATACATTGTAATGTTTTGCGAACGGTTGTTCTAGATTCTCTCTCATTAACGATCGTTGACCTGTTCAACTCTTGTATAAAAATTGGCGATTTTCCTACCAGCTGGAAAGCTGGTAAACTAGTCACTATTCTCAAACCCGGAAAGAAGGATCTTGCGAACCCCAACTCGTACCGTCCGATAACTTTGTTATTTGAACTAGGTAAACTTTTCGAAAAGACACTTCTAAACAAGATACATTACAACATTCCGCCTAACGTCTTATTCCATCCTAGTCAATATGGCTTGACTGTTGACGTTCCTGGCAAAACGTCGACTGACGCCGCCCGTCGATTTCCAAGTACAGACTAGCTATTTTCATAGATTTTTCTGGAGCGTTCAACAACGTATGGTGGCCTTCTATAATCGAAGCTCTCGTCGTTAAGAAAGTACTTGCAGACGCCACGCGCGTCATTCGTAGCTATTTGTCGAGCAGATCGATAACTTATTCTGCAAACGTTTCACATCCAACTTTTACGAAACGACTGACGAAGGGCTGTCTACAAGGTTCGGTTTTTGGGCCGGCTATGTGGAACTTGGTGGTAAACAATCTTCTAGACAAAGACTTACCAGCAGACTGCGACATTTTTGCTTATGCGGACGACATAACCGTCACAGTGTCCCCAAATTCCATACTAGACTTGGAGGCAAAATATAACATGTGCCTAAATATTGTAACTAGCTGAGCTGGCAGCAATAAACTAAGTATTTTTGCAGACAAGACTAATTACATGGTTTTTAGCTCTACGCTAAGACGAGATCCTTCATTGCGCCTCTTCGATTCTCATGTCCGTAGGGTCTTCGAATTCAAGTACCTCGGACTATTGCTCGGCGACAAACTGAGTTTTGTTAAACATTGCGCTTTCGTGGTTGACAAGTGTAAGAGTGTCTTGCACTTGTTCTACAAATACTCACGGCTGAAATGGAATCTTCACAAAAAACATCTTGCGAATATCTTTGACAATGCAGTCATTCCCATGCTCACTTATGGCTTAGACATTTGGTAAATTTTGACATTCCCACGTGGTCAGGAAACTGGCCTCGCTCCAATCCTTATTCCTGAGAACCATCCTAGGGGCGTATCGTACCATTCCCGTCGATACCCTATGTGTTATTTCTAAGCATCCTCCCTTACATCTCCTATTGCAGAAAATCTACTGCACCAAAGTTCTTTGCAAGGCTGGTTCGTGCAATTTCCTTGACCAGCACGTTTCAAACGACGATTTTTCGTTCTTTTCAGCGGCCAAGCGTCACCTAAAAGTCTTGATCTTGGGTGAATGGCAGCGACTGTGAGACACTTTCTATAAAGGGCGTAATGTCTATTCTCTTATCCCGGATATCTTTACCTGGGTCAGAATGCCTGTCTTCACACGGCGGATTACGTTGTCACCTAAAGCGCATTAGTGTTTTGGATGACGACAAGTGTCCGTCGTGCGGCGTTCCTGACACTCCGGCGCATCGGATTTTCGCTTGTCGCGAATTCGATGAGGAGCGGAGTGCTCTGTCAACCATTCTCAGTCCATATTCCGAATCACCTCAGGCCATCTTCGAACTGGTGCCTGATGTCAACGTATATACATTATTCGCAAAGAGAGACCAGAGTTTACAATATGAATGAAGTTTTACTTTGCTAACGAATTTTGTATGGTTTTGCTTATTTTCTTATAAGTGCGCTACGGCAAAGTAGGCATTTAGTTTTTATTACCATTAATAGCATGCATTTTATTTGCATGTCATTTATTTCAGTATTTTTATTTTGAATAACCATTTTAGTTTCTTTTTCGCCGTAGCTATTTAACTAATCTGCCTCTCTTAGTTCTTGCTCAAAATTTTTCCACCTACTTGGTTTTATGCCTTAGAAGCGAGGATAAGCCGAAAGGCAGGTGCTTCGCTGAACCACGT
This sequence comes from Aquatica leii, assembly GCA_035610365.1. Classification (NCBI taxonomy): domain Eukaryota; kingdom Metazoa; phylum Arthropoda; class Insecta; order Coleoptera; family Lampyridae; genus Aquatica; species Aquatica leii. The sequence goes on from CM069437.1 coordinate 18,462,722, forward strand.
GCTCTCAACGCACGTTCCGTTACCTAGCCCATCCAACTGAGTCTAACTAGACTTCAAATAAAACATTTTCTTTCTCTTACTTATCCTATTTGTGGCGAACTTGTACCAAGCAAGTTCGGGTGGTTTAGTGGGTCCACATCCTCCTCCTCCTCTACTTCTCAAACATCTAGAGCAAATCTGCTGACTTTGGCAATACTTCTTTCTCCAAGTTATCAGTTATGGTCTTCATAACCAGAGTGGTCAAACCACCTCTACTTGGTTGGTCAAAGTGCTGCAGCGGAATACTCCCATATACTTTCAAGGAAGTAAGGTTTGGTATGGTCTTCACTTTTTCAATAAGAGCCCTTGGGATCAGTGCTTTCTTTGGCTCGACCATTAATAGTGTCCATGTTTATGTTATCAAAAACAAACTGAATAAAAGTTATTTCAGGGACTGCTGCATAGTAGATAGTTAAAATTTTCTGATTTCTCCATATCATCACCACAAATAAAACACTTTATGCTTGTCATTTCTAGACGTCAGTAATAAACACCACAAACTTATTACACGACACGGGGCGACGTCGTCGTATAACATACGAAATTTTGAACGACACAAATCCGGCTGTACACTAATATGAATAGAAGAAGAGAGGCACCTAATGTGAGTCGCCGTGGGGTAAGAAAAGAAACCAGGCCAAGAAGGGAATGCAGGCCGAAACGGATAAAAACCATTACCTGTTCTTAAAAAAATCAACAAGTACAATTTTATGCAGGGTGCGTCGTTTAGAAGTTATAAGCGAAAAACTAAACAAATAATCAACTTTTCAGCAAAATTGGTAAAAATGGCCCGATTTTGAAAATTGATTGCGGCTAAACAACTCAGCCGATTTTGTCGAACTAAAAACCATTTGACGCAGAAATTAATCTTCTTTTCAAATAAAAATGTTTAGCAAAAAAATTGCGGTTATTTGACTCCTTCAACTTAAGCTGAACTCAGAATCCGTCGCAAACTCACAAGACTCTCATTTGGGACCCCCTAAAGGTATTAAAACACTCACCAGCTTTGGACAATGTTTCAGAAAGCATGGCCTTTTTTTGGTCTAATTTACCTGGACTATTGTATATTATTACATTTTTAGATTCTTACCTTATAAAACAGCCGATCAGAAAATCTTAACAGTTCTGACGTAATATTTAAATATGTGTGCAAAGAGCTATAAAAAAACAACAAAAAGAAAAGCAACCCTTCATAAAAATGTTCTAATATAAAGGTCAATATGTTTATCCATGTATAAGTTCGAATACCATAATCGTTTAATTCTAATAAAAACTTCTTTTCGTAAATTATACTGCAAAATATAATCACTAAAATCATCTCTAACACTTGAACAGCAGTTAATTTCCATTTGATCGGATCATTGCATCTACGATTACACATGTAATATAAAACAAATTAGTTTATTTTTTACCTTGGATAATGGTCTTTATAAACTAAAGCAGGCGAAAATAAGAAATAAATGTAATGGTTGAACGTAGGATGTAACGCTTCGTTCGTCTTCTGTGTGTATTTTGGACAGTTGCTTCGGACAAACGCATGCACTTTCATTAAACATCTTGTCTAAAACTTAAATATTATTTTATGTAAAACAACATTAGAATACTAACTGTTTCCATTAGAATTGCAAATGAAGCTGCAATGCCTAAATCATAGATTATAACAGCTTTAAACGCAAAGTAAAATAAACTTGGATAGTATAACACAAAAAGTGACAAGGATAAAATATCCCATAATTTTTTTAAGTTTAAATTAATAAAATCATATTTAATATAAGTCTTGTTTGCGTTTTTAAGCTGTATTCGTATTTTGGCCCAAACTGTAAAACTATAGTACGCAGCTAAGGTCGACAAAAACAAAAAAGGCCATATGAGAAAAGCGTATCTGAAGTTTCTAAAAGCACCATCAAGTGTACGAAAACCTAAGTAAACTCTAAAATAAGTGTTACGTTTAATTCATTTTAGTTGAGAATGTTTACCTTCCTTCATTGGCATATTCAGTAACAGCGACCGATATTACTGTTCCTAAAAACATTGCCATGACAAGATTATAAGCAGGTTTAAAATGTTTGTTTTCTGCAAATAAATCTGTTAACGGCGAATTTCTTGGTTTATATATTTTACTAGGAAGAGTTTTTGAATTTTGTTGCCTACAATTTGTTTTAATATTTAGTAGTGGCGATTTGTATTTTACGTAATACCTTTGGTCTATAGTGTCTGTTTTTTCTGAGCGGTAGTGGATTGTTGATGACGACATGTTTAGTACCTAAAAATTAAACGCCGTAAATTATTTAGTTATTTAAAAATTGAAACGAAACAAATTGTTCTTGTAATCACTATTCTGTATTCATTTTCAAGATAGAGCAAACGTAAACAAATTGAATTGCATGCTTAATGCATGATCATCACGTGCTCTTTTAAATGCTATTGTATTCTATCGCTTATTGAAACAGGTGGTGCGATTTTGCAGGCCCGGATTCCGTTAAAAAGTTTTTTGTGTAATAATACAACTTTTTTACGTAAATTATTTATGTATTTTTTTATGTTTGATTTTGAACCATCATTATATAGCGTACCTAAAATTTAACGCATACATGTAATTATTAGACGCACCAAAAAAATTTAGGAAATGCATCACTATCAACAAAAAATACTCAGTACAGGTCTGCGCGGCATGTTCACGTAAACACCGCATGTATTTTTTTAGGCGCGCTCTATCTTGGAAGTGAATAGACTTTAGAGCAGGCCTGGGCAAATGGCGGCCCGCGGGTCGAATTCGGCCCGCGGTAGAATTTTTTCTGGCCAGTAAAGCATTGTATATATTATTACTAAAAACACAAATATTAGTTTTTGTCTAACATAAATTGGTGCATAAAAATTTTTAGATAAAATATTAAGCAATACTTATACACATTATCAGGGCCGGCATGAGCCAAAATTTTCTCCCAGACAACCGCTCTTTTCAGCGCCTTCTATTCGATAATATAATTATGATATTATACTTATTATATCACATATCTATATTTAAACTTTGATCTTTAAAACACAACTGCCTTTTGACTGTTTATCAAATTAAAGTATTGTTTCTGATTCGTGTTGAAAAATTCGTAATTACATACTAATAAAAGAGAATTAATTATTATAATTATTTAAAAATATATACAATAAATAATACATCCAAAATGAATAAGAGAAGAAAGGTCGATGTGGAAAACCGTGTTTTCAACAAAGAATGGAAAACCAAATACTTTTTTACTAACGTTAACAATAAAGCTATTTGTCTTATCTGCCACGATAGTGTTGCAGTGTTAAAAGAATATAATATTTAAAGACATTTCAATTCCAAACATAAAGATATAACTCAGAATTAAATTCGGAAGCTCGATCGAAAGCAGCAGATAAATTAGCTCAGAATTTATCCTTGCATTAAAATACATTTACGCGGATGACTAAGGAAGAAGAAAATGCTACAAAAGCGAGTTATGTAATTGCCCATATATTGCAAAGAAAAATAAACCATTTACTGATGGTGAATATATTAAGGAATGCATGATTGCAGCTGCTGATATTGTAAGTCCGAGTATTAAAAATAAATTACAGAATGTAAGTTTATCTCGACGGACAATAACACGTAGAATTGAATGTATTGGTGATGATCTGAATATTCAACTGTAGGCAAAACTACAATCGATAACATGGTATTCAATAGCTCTCGATGAGAGTACGGATCTGAAGGATACAGCTCAATTATTAATTTTTATAAGAGCATGTACCCCTGATTTTGACATAATCGAAGAACTTTTATCAATGGAATTTATGAAGGATCAAACAACTGGAAATGATATTTTTGAACAAGTAGAGAATTGCTTAATCAAATATAAATTACCATGGAATAAACTCGTGAGTGTGACTACTCATGGAGCACCAAGTTTAGCCAGCAAACATTCGGGAGTTCTGAAGAAAATGAAGGGCAAAATTAGTGAGCAAAGTGATAAGGATTTTACTGTATTTTACATCAGCAGGCTTTATGTAAAAACGTGCTACAGGTTGAACATGCTAGAGTTCATTTCAAGACTAACGAACCGCTGCGCAGAAACCAATTTTGTTCCAAATGTCAATACACTAGCTAACCAAAAAACGTTTGCACTTTTCATACGGCGTTTGAAGTGTCCACATTTATTCCACAAGTTGTTACAAACTCTTTTTCATCTTTGTGTTTTATATTTTTTTATATTATATTCATTTTTTAGTTCAATTAAAGGTAAACCATTACAGTTAATGTACATCGTTAACAGATGATGTTTTCAGTTAGAATTTATTTCGCATAATCGTCAAATTCCGTATTTATCCGACGCGCACCTCACGGTTCTTTAGTCGTGAAATGATCTCTACATCTCGTATTGTTATGTTAATTAATTTTATTCGATCAAGGGGTTTGAATCATAGACAATTTACTAGCTTTCTCCAGGAGCTCGATTCCGAGTATACAGATGTCCTTTATCAAAGCCACATTCGTTTGCTAAGTTTGGGAAAAGTTCTGCGTCGGATATGGGAATTAAAAAATGAAATAAATCTATTTTTAGAGATGAAAAACATATCCGATTTTCCAGAACCTAAAGACTATAACTGGCTTTGTGATTTTGCTTTTGCACTCGATATAATTACACATTTAAATGTCCTCAACGAAGCGTTGCAGGGAAATAATAAATATGCATACAACTTATTCACGAATGTAAAAGCATTTCAGTTAAACCTTAATTTATTTAAGAAACAACTATCACAAGAACGATTAGATCATTTTCCAACAGTAACAAAATTGAATATTTCCACGAATAAATTGACTAAATATTTGGATATCATTACTAAATTAAGCGAAGAGTATTTTAGGAGATTTGCAGATTTTGGTAAAATAGAAAATCTGTTGTCGATTGTGCATGAACCATTTTCTGTAGACATTGAAAAAATACCAAGTGAATTTGTTACGCCCTGAGCAAATTTCCCTAAATCCGGTACTGTTTGATTCATTTAAGTTATACGTGTTGGAATCTGCTGTTGCTGCTAATCTTACGCTTTATTTCGTTACATTTTAAAGGTTGATAATTTGTAATATATGATTAATTAAGAGCGTATTATCTTCGCTTAATACGTGTTTAAATTCTGCTTTTCTGCAAGTCCTTATCAAGATCCTTGTTTAAAATATCAGTTACACGAGCGCTCTCACCAGTTTGCTGACGAATTTATTTTGCTATCTTCTGAGGTCATTATGACCCTAAGTATTTCGTTTCCTTCTTTAATAAGTTTCTGAGAAACTCTTGTTGAGATTATTATACCCAGGTAAAATACTTAGTTTTTGCTTTATTTAGTTAATCTAACTTCGCTTCTCTCCTTTCCTCTTTATAGCGGTTTTTCTTCCGACAAAATTGTTCTAATTCCTATGAACGTCTTCACCAACAGATTGTTTCCCCCACCTATGAGAGTTCTTTCAACTACCAAAATACTCCGTTCATCTGTAAACTCTACTAACGCTACGCTGAGAAGTCAACTTCGATTGCACTAACTGACGCTAAGTGAAAAACCAACCGTTAACCTTCGTTTTATTGTAAATTAATTTATATTTGTGCAAATCTCAAAAATTTGATTTTCTACATTGAACTTTTAATCAAAATCCTACTTGCTTAATCAACTTTAGAAATTCAAGAACTTTTCCTTATACTTTAAAATTTTACAATTTTTTTTTGCTATTTAAAATTCACTTTTGTTATTTAAACTTTGGCTTAATTTACTTAATTTAATTTTTCTTTGTTTCTATAAGAAGTTGTTATCTGATTTACCTTGAATTTTTTTTTGACATAACGTAATTGTAACTGACCTATTAACCTACATAAATTTGGTCACGCCTTCTCTGATCTACGAGATAGTAAACTTGAACCTAACTCTAATTCCCGGCTGTTATCTGCCGACGGCCAATTGTTTGTTTTAAATATTTTATTCAAGAAAACTTCGACAGGAAATACCGTGCACGGAGTTTCATCAGCGAAGTAATAAACGTAAGATTTTGTATTTCAAATTGTAATTACTGTCTTGTCGAATCCCGATCGCTGCTCCAATTTTTTTTCTTTTTGTTTGTTTTGCGAACCTAACGTAATTAAATTATTTTTACTACTTTTGTTTTAACACAAGGTAATTTAGATCCTGTATTTTTGTAATATTTCAAAATCCATTATCGATTGTTTTACTCAACTACACACATATTTTGTTTGCATAATTCAAAATTGAATATTTTATTGATTATTTTGTTTTCCATTTATTCTAAATTCATTATAGTTACATCAAATTTATTGATTGCTATTTATTGCTTAAATTTTTCCGTTCTCTTTCAGCAACCCTTCGCTATTACTAGAGCCCTGTTAAACTTTTATAATTTACTTAACAGGATCGTAACTAAACAAATTGTGTGGCGCCCATTTCTAACAATTTCTAATCACTATTTGACTAATTTTATCTACCACGACATCTCTGATTTAAATATTTCCCTCACAACTTCTAACCCACCCCATTTTGCCTACAAGAACCGAGCTACTGCGGCCATTGCTCCATTTAAATTTAGTCACCCCTAATTCTTACCGTAACAAATTTCAACTGGAAGTCATAGACTTACAGTGCAATAATAATTTAAAAGACATATAGAAGTAAAGAAATATGCTCCTTTTATAAATTTTTGGACTCTGATAAATTTTCTGATTTAAAAGCTCTAGCCAAAAAAATGTTCGTTATTTTTGGATCAACGTACATTTGTGAGCAAACATTTTCATTAATGAATTTTAATAAAAATCCGTTCAGATCCTGTATTAGTGATGAACATTTAAAAGCAGTGTTAAGAATTTCAACCACAAAATTTTCACCAGACTTTCAAAAAATTATTGGTGATACTAAAAAATTTTACTTTAGTCATTAAAATTTATTTGATTAAAGTGAAGAATGCTGTTGGTTTTATGTTAAATTTTAATTTAGTTATTTTGGAAGAATATAATTACAGCAAATTTAAATTAAGAATATATTTTTAATTAATTTGTGTTAAACATCATTTTTTTGTTACGTTTCGCACTACTAGTGCTTTTTCAAATATCGAATTTTGTTTATTTTTTTTGTTATTTTAATAATTATTGTGAGATAAAATAAAATTAAAGGAGGGAATTTTTACCTCCATCAATTGATTTAACATTTTGTTAAAAAAACAAAAAAAAAAGATGTTTAACACAAATTAATTAAAAATATATTCTTAATTTTAATTTGCTGTAATTATATTTTTCCAAAATAACCAAATTAAAATTTATGTTATTAAAATTATTTTTTTTTAATTTTTATTCATTTTATTGTTTATTGTTTTGTCTTTTTTTTCAAAAATTACTGAATGTTGGCTATGAAAATTATAATATGTCAAAACGCAAATGTCATTAGAACAGTTTTTGTAGTCTGATCAATTTAATTTTATTGGAAGATTTTTTTTCATTTCAGCATACATATTTTATTGTAGTTACGTTTTTCTTCATAAAACATAACTTATCTTTCTTTCATATTACTTGTTTATGTTTAATGAAGTAAAATATTTGATCTAAGAAATTGACAATCTCAGAAGACGTTCTGTCAAATTAATAGTTTATGTAAATCAGCCAGTATTTGTTTTTCATGTTTTTTGTGACTGTTTGTGACTCAATCTATTAAGCATAGATGATAGTGGTAACACTTTTAATAACACCTTTGTATGATAATTGTACAGTTTGATAATTATCTGATATCAATGTTTAAAAATTTTCTTTTCAATTTTTTTATTCAAATGACTTGATAAATAAATATTTTGATTCAAAAATGTTGGGTTTAAAATTCATTAGCAAAAACTATACTTAAAATTAGAAAAAAAACTGTTTGGCCTGAGGTCAAATTCTCATCTGCAATGTGGCCCGGCCCGACTATCAAAATATTTTCCCACCCCTGCTCTACATCTTCTTGAGTAGCATTTTGGAGACAATATTAATATGTTCCAGTACTTTATGTAAAATTATCAAGATGATGGTTGAAAATTGTTATAATAAGTTATCAAACTTTTAGGTTTGCGTTGTTCGTCTTGGCTTCTTTAGTTAAATTCCAAGTAGGCTAATATTTCAATAACAACAAAATAGCGAGAACGTAACACTCCAAGAACCTGAACACGGGAAGACTACCGTGTTAGACAAACCTTTTTTTTTCTATTGAAAGTGAATAACAAGTTTATGTAAAACCCATGCCGCCTGGTGTTTTAAAACCTGTTTTTGTAAGAATTAAGAAAAATTAAGGGCTTACTACAAAGGTAAAAAATCAAAAACACTTTTTTTTTGAGAACCAAAGACAACAAATTGCAACTTTGCATAGATGTTTTTTTAACCCGCTTATCGCCGCATTTATATTTTTTTCAAACGATAGTGAATTTTTAAAGTTGAAAGTGGCTACAAATCACGATTAATGTTAGAAGTACAATTACAATACATTTCAGCTTTTAAGCAGTCGCACAGCAGTATTGATTAAACCTTTTTTACTGCTTGATAAAACTATTTAGTAAAATAACACTATGATAAGCTGTTTTAAAATTTGGGCTCCCTGGCTCGTGCGCCCTCAAAATTCGTGCGCTTGGAGCAGTTTGCTCCAACTGCTCCAGGATAGCTACGCCCCTGTTTAAATTGCTTGTCAGGATGTCAAGACGATTATTTGTCTGTCCTGCTCATTACTACCCACATATTCTCAATGGGTTCAAAAGATTTTGTTGGTCATTTTAAAATCTAAAGGAATTACGCAGTTTCTGTTCTCAAACTACTATCTTATTATTCTACTCTTATTATAAATTGGCGAACAGAACATGTACGTAAAGTAACGAACAAATTAATTTTTCTTGTCAGTAAAAATAAAATAAGAGAGAACCATATATGTAGCTAAGTGTTAGTTATAATCTATTAGGAAATGCTGAATCTCAAAATACAGATAACTATTATACAATCGGACTCAAAAACGCAAAACCAAACAAAATAAAATGTCTAATGCAATGAAAATCATCAAACTTGGAAACCCAAAGACAATTTATTTTGCGATATCATTAAATATTGAAGTTATCTATCAACAACTGGAAATTAAAATCTTTTGGAAGTCCAACTTTGATCTTACTCATTGTCTAAGTTCTGAAAAATTTTCTAAACGATAATTATTTCCTGTAATGTCAAAGGATGTGTAAATTCCGGAGTATTTAGTTAAAAATAGTGCACTCATTTCAAGCATGTGTGAAAGCACCTCTACCAATAACAAGTTTTCAACAAAGATCATTAATTGTTCAATAAGTAATATTTGGAATTCAAATTACGAGTTCTGACAGTAGTCAATAATTTAGTATTTAGTAGAGCGTAATTCAGTATACTAGTTTATTTCAAGTAGACATTGATCAGCAAATAATTTTAGTTGTTATTGTAAAATACATATAGTTAAGATTAGTATAAGTAATTAATTGTTAAAAATAATCAAACATGGGTAGTGGTTTTGGGTAGATAGATTCCAGTGTAGAATCAAAAATTGCAATTCCTCGAAAGACTGCTAATGGAATTCCTCAACGTGAAAATGCTTTACAAAATGGATTATTGATAAGATTTTTAGTATTTGCTTATAATAAGCCTCTAAATTAGACTGTATCATTGATGAATTACTAATCTTAAGAGTCATTAAAAAAAATATTTTACGTAATCTTAAACGAAAAGTTTTGTTAGTTTCATTTTATCCCATTAACTAAAATTAGAATATAATATTAATTAAAATTATGCACACGTTAATGTATTATTACAATCCAAAATCGACATTAATGTTTTCAAAAATTTGTAGAGTTGAGTTTCTTTCTTAAAAATTATGTTGGTAATAAACAATTAGGGTTTAGAATAAATTAAAAAAAAATCTTTTAAGTGAAAAAGAAACACACTTTAAACTTTATTAAAGGTATTTTTGTTAAAAAAAATAACTTATTTATTTTAAGAAAACGTAATTTACTAAAATAACTGAATCATTTGGTTAAACTAAATTACTTAACTAAATACATATACAGGTGAGCTAAGTTCGTCGGTGGCTTCAAAGGTTTGATGAAGAAGGAGAAGTTTCTCTTATAACGAAACCAAAAGGAATAAGTAGAGCAACTACCATAGAGGAAGATGCAAATATTCTTAGGTGTGTTCAAAATTCTCCTTTTACTGCTCCGCGAATTCGAGAATAAGTTCATTTAAACTGCAGCGCTTCAAAAATACGACGTAGACTAAACGACGCGGGATTATTTGCAAGTAAGCTTGCGAAAAAACCTGAACTAACAGAAAGCCATGTTCAAGCAAGAATTAGATTCTGTCAAAATAATTTGTACAGAGACTGGAGTACGGTGATTTTTACGGACGAAAAGGTATTTTTATCGACACAAGAGTCGTCTATAACACAGTGGCGACCACGAAATTCAAGATTTAGTACCGAACACGTTCGTAAAAATCGACAAAGTAGAAGAATTTCTGGTGGATTTTGGGGGCGGATTTCAAAAGCTGAGCCGGGTGAATTGGTTCTAGTTTCTTCACCACAATTTACGTCTGAAAGTTACGTTCGAGTGCTAGACGAAATTTTGGTGCCAAGTGTGTGAACACTTTAGAAGAAGAATTAGAAGGAATTGTTATTGTCCAAGACAATTAGCCAATTTATAAAAGCAGAATCGTAACCGAGTGGTTTGAGGACAGAAACGACGTAATTTCTTTAGAATGGCCAGCAAAATCTCCCGATTTAAACCCCATCGAAAACATGTGGGCAGCTATGAACAGAACTTGGACCAATAATCGCCTTGACATTCCGGTCAGAAACTTAAATAATATAGTGCAAACTGCAAATGAAGTTTGGGAACGTTTCCGAGGATCGAATTTCTGCAAAAAATTAATTAACTCGATGCCGAACAGGTTAACAGAATGTTTGGAAAATAACGGTTTATATACAAAATATTAATTAGTTTGAGTATTTTATTTACAACATAACCGTATTTTTATAAAAACTGCGTCAGGGTTTTGAAAACCTTCGCTTCAAACTCTTTTCCATCTTTGTACGCAATTTTGATTTTATTTCCTAAAACGCTTTTTTCTAATTGGTTAAGTTCAGGAACCCTCTCAGTACCAAATTTGAACATTGAATTTTCCTTTTTTTACTGAATCTATCGAAGTAGGCGTTATGTTTCTTTCTACCCTTAAGGTGTTACGAGGTTTTGTTACTGGACGGCAGTGCGTGTTTCAAATGGAATAAAAATTTACCGATTCTACAATTTTTTCTCCTATTAATATTAAACAAATGCGCTACTGACTATAAAGAAGCTATTACAACCCCTACCAGCTGCAGTGGGGTAGTAAATATAAACACAGGTGAATCGCAGTTGGAATTAATGGTTAAGAGAGAGGAAGTAGGTTAATAATTTATTTACTAATTTTCTGCAATGTAAATACTAAATTTACCTCTACAGCGAGATACGGGTTTGGACTAAATCTGCAAATTATTAACTGATGCGTTCATTTGAGAATGTTACTAATTAAAAAGAAAACGAAACAGTTTCCCCCCCCCCCTAACAAGATAACAGACCGGAGCATATAGAAAAAAAAGAAAAATAAAACCTCAATCACAAAGCATGAAGTGCAAGAAAACCAACGAAACCTATAATACTGCACCAGGATTTTACCAACAAAACTAATCTTGGTGGAAAAAAGTTGCAGAGCGTATTAGGAGTCCTTACAACAAGAAAAAGTTCCTTAAGTTGACTCAAACCCAGACGTCGCCAAAGCGTTAGTGTGGGTAACACCAGAAATGGATTGGAGCCTATTCCAACCAAAACTAAACCTATAAGCAAAACACCAGCACAACACCATTAGAAACGTAATCCCTCAAGAGTAAAAACCATGACAGTTACAGGATGTTCTGTGTATAGACCATAACGTCGCCAAAAGTGCGTATAATGTTTATCCATCATCGTCAAAGTAAACTATAAGACAAATCCCTCAAAAGCCAAATAGTAGCTCAATGAGCAAGAAAACAAATCGTAAACATAAATTTGGGTGGCATTAATAACGTCGACTAAGACGTAAAGCTTCTAGAAGCAAGCAAAAAAAACCCTCTGGATAAAAATTAACCATTTAAATCAAACTTTTACCGTAGTATTAAAACTAAGTGCGCACAGCAACGCAGTGAAAAATCTACAAGAACCGGCCAAATGCAATTAACACATATGGCAACCTGTAGACTTAGTCTAAACCCGTACCTCCGTGTAGAGGCAAATCTAATATTTACATTGCAGAAAATTAGTAAATAAATTATTAACTGGTGCGTTCATTCGAGAACGTTACTAATTAAAAAGAAAACGTAACAAAGCATTAAAAAGAAAAACTTGACTTTAACATGAATCCTTTCTCTAGTCTTAACTTAAACTTAAACTAGTAATTACTGATAGTTTTTATTATAAACCTTTTTAAACCAGATTTATTAAATTATTAATTCGTTTACGCATTTTAAAATTTGAACATAAATTATCGGTTTAGTAGAATATATGTGTTTCGGTCGAGTTGCTTTTGGTGACCAGCGCGGCTTTTTTTGCGGCTAAGGGTAGCTTTATCGGTGACGTAAGATTACACCAGATATCTGTTGTTGTTCTTCTTGTAAATCATGCCTGCATCGAAACCGCCATAATTTTTGTATTGAAATGATTTGCTTAATAACTTATAATAACCAATAAACTACTACCCTAAAACAGTGAAAGATAGAGAAAAGTTGCACATAAACATTTTTATAGAGGACAAAATTTACTATAAAAAAATCTGCGGAAGGGTACAATTACCTTCAATAGTTTAGAAGATACAAGTGTGCAAAGTTGCACAAAAATGTCTCACATCACATTAACATTCTGTAACTCTTAAACTATTAGATATAATTATACACTCCAGCGGACTTTTTTGTAATAAATTTTGTGCTCAATAAATTGTTTATGTGCAATTTGCAGCGTACAAGGCGGAAGCTCGTGCGGATCTAATTCTGAAATTACTATTATTATTTTTTAGCACTGCTGAGTGAAATTAAGGCTCATTATATTTTTAAAACATAAAACGAATCATAAGGAGTATCTTGTTTAATAATAATAAACACTGCATCCAAAAAATACAAAAAATGAAGTGAAATTGGACACCCCCACTACTTCTAGCTTTGTTTCATCTGAGCTTTTCATTGTTTCGTTACATGATCCTTCGAATCAAGCATCTTATAAGTGTTTTCAACACTAAAAAACTCTTCGTAAAAATGACATCAAGCCCATATGTAACTCATAAAGACAATTGTCTAGATAGCATGTAAACTTACAGCAAGTTTGCTTTTAGCTTGCTTTTTTCTTGCCAAATGTACGAATCTTGCTGCAAATTTACAGCATTATTGGTAATATTGGCAACTTTGACGACACGTTTGAGAAATTACAGTAGCCGTCTGCAAACTTGCAGAAAACTTTTTTTGCAAATTTGCAGTACGCCGGCGTAAACGCATAAATACCGGCGCATGTCTTGCCATTTTTTTGTGTTTGTGTTCTACCACGTTATTATTTATTTCTGTGTTTACTCATTGTAGACTTTTTAGGTGAGTATTATTGCATTTTAGTGCACTTATTAGTTTGTATACTTCAATTAAAAATTTTAAATAATTTTGTAAACACTAGTAACCGAGTTTGAGACCATTAATGTATGTTGTAATTTTTTTTCTATGTGCCAACTATTTTTCTTCTTTTTCAATTTTTTAAGGTTTGCTTCTTAAACGGTTTGAACATAGAAACATCTTGTCTTGTCTTTCTCCGTCTATCTTTTTTCTTTCTTTATTGTCTTTCTTACTTTTTATTTCTTTTTTTTTTCCTTCTTTCTTTTGCTCCTTAAGGTTTGCCTTTTTGTTTTTTTTCTAAGTCTTGAATATTTTCTTTTTTGTTTTTGGTAACTTTTTTCTTCACTTCACTTTACTCAACTTTGTTTCTTTTCTTTTTCTTTCTCAGTTACTTCTTTTACGTGATTGGGTTAAGTCGATTTTTGTTTAGTTGTGCTTGGTTGAAAGCTTGGAATAGACTGCAACGTTGCATTTTTGATGTCAGTTATTGTTAGGATATAGCTTTTTTTAGGTTTCTTTTGTTTTAGGAATATTGTAACCCGTTCTTTGGCATTTATGTTTTATAGTGACATTCCAACTGACTCACAACGTTCGATTATTCTTATTCTTTTTTATTTACTTTTACTTCTTTTGTTCTTTCCGTTTTGTTTTGTATTACGTGGTTTGGATTTTTCTTAGATTAGTACACTTTAGTATTTAGTTCTTTGAGACTTTGTAGTTGTGACTTTTGAATTGCTTTTTTCTTTGCTTTTTAGGTGGTTCGACTTGTGTCACCTTTTTAATCAGGATTTTTTTAATTAAGATTTTTTCGTTGTTTTTCTTTGCCTAGATCTTTAGGTCCTGTTTCAAAAAATTTAATAATGTCTGTTTACGACTTTTTGGCACAACTCTCTTAGTTTTTTTTTTGGCTTTTTTTTTCTAATTTGCATATCACAATTCAAGATCTGCTAGATATTAATACTTGGGTTTTTTTCTTTTTACTTCTTAAGTTTTAGGGATTTATACTCAGGGTAAGATTTGTATTTGTGGGTTAGAGTTTTATAAGATTTTAGGGCGTTTCATATACTTCTTTTTTCTTGGTTTGTTTAGAATTGTCTTTCAGTGATGTCTATGGGTACGCGTTGCTTTTTTGCTTTCATTGCGTAACGACCATCAACGAGTACCTTTTTTGATACTTTATTTCTGTTGAGTGGACTTGTTTCGTTTGGTTCTGTTGGAGTATCTTTTTGCTTCATTTGATTTTTTGTCACATTTGGTTGGTAACACTGAGCAAATTAGGAAAACATCTTTCATTTACGTTTTTTCTTAGGTTGGATTTTTGATTTTAGGGATTTCGGGTGTAGTGCTTTTTTTGGTTTTATGAAAGCTTGGGGTAAGAATTAATTTAAATTTTTGTAAAAAACCACTTCCAAAACATAATCTGGGGATAAGTCGTTGTTATACTTCTTGTGATGTTTCAATAACCTTGGAGGCACATCTGCCATAAGAATAGTGAAAACCACTCGGATGCTAATTTGTGTATTTGTCAAACGTAAAATACGTGCGACTTAAATAAATATAGATATTCTCACAATTAACGCACGCATATGTTTGTTTGTACGATTTCAATTTACGCTAAATGCAATTTGCTTCGGGTTGCGAATTTACAAGTTTTGCATTAAATTGCCTTTTTATATTCATAAAATTATTCTTTGTTAATGTAATTTTGTCTTGCCTATATTTATATAACTTTTTTTTCTCGTTACAAATAAATATATTTGTCATTATAACCCGTGTTTTGTCATTTGTTCTATTTCAGTGTTGCATAGATTTAAATAATGTCTTCCATTCTAGTTTCTAATCGTTTTAACGCTTTTTTTTAATATTAAGTTATAATTGGCACATCCAGATCTGCAATGCGCTTGCCGATTCAACTAAGTTAAACGGATTTACTTTTTTTATTACAAAACAGTTAATGTAATTTTTACTCTTATTTTATTTTTTTACAACACCAATCTTCAAGAAAAGTGGTAGTATGAGATTTTTTTAAACGAAACTTGACAAAGTAAAAACATGCACTACAAAGTTATTTAATAAAGCCAAAAAGAGCGGAGACTGCGGCGAATATTGAATTAGTTTCACTACATACAACATTCTATTAAAAAGGCAAAGAGAAAGAAAAGTACTGCAGGAAAGTACAAAACAAATTTGCATATTCTCACTTACAAAAAGCTTTGAGCAAAAACCGAAATAAAAACATCAGATTGATGCTGACCAAAAGCAAGACGTTTACAGACTCAGTTAAAGGTACTCTACAAAAATTTTTAACACACGAATTGCAAAGGTGTACTTGTTTTGGGTAGTTTTACAGGGAAGATGGTCGTAGGTCAAGATGTTAGTATCAAATTTAGTTTGGTAAATCGGTGCGCTACCTTTCCTTGCAAAAATCATTCATAATTAGTCGACACACAAGTGATAACAATATTACATAATACAAGATGTATTAAAATTATAACAAGCAATAATAATAATAATTGATTTATTTTTGTCTAAAATTATTTAGAGCTGATAGTCGATCTAGAAGTAACAAAAAATGTCCTTAAAGTAAAATATCCACAAGTTCCCGTAGCAAAAAACTAAAAATTTAATTTGTTTAAACGCGTTCGCGCTTTACTATCTCTGCATTTTTTTGTATTAAACTTACCAAGATAGGTGACGTCGTCCGCGCTAGCAATCAGAAATTTGGTTTAATAACTACCCTATTAACATAAAGTAATCAGCATACTTCCGAAGACGGAGTCTGTTAGATAAATTTTGATTTCATTTTCTGAATCAGCACACAAAAATATACAAGAATAAATCAAATAATTCCGTTGAGTTAACCAAATAACTGTCGACTATTTAATTAAATTTAACATTTTGATTTTACTTTTAAATTAATTAACACCTTTACTTGTTTTTTTTCTCTAAAATTTTGTTATTATGTACTTGGAATCATTTTAATATTCAAGGTAAGTTTTTTTTTAACAAACTGCGCCAGAACTTTTTTGCTCTCAATTAATTCTATCCTTTTAATTTTATATCTAAACGTATTAGTTGGCTTATTGTATAAACAAATTATTCCACTACTAGTTGTGTAAGTTTTCATTATTACGTATAATAATAGGTTGTAAAGTTGCACTTTTTTAAGCGCAGGTAAATAATATTTCGTTATTAACCACTGGTTAATAATGAACATATTTACATTTCCTGACAATTCTAGAAGAGTTTTTAAAAAAAGAGTTTACAAAACTGTTTACCAAGGCAAGAGATTGTATTTATTGTTATTTTAAGAATTCAAATCGTTTATTAAATAAATTAATTTGATTTTAAAAAAAAGTAAGTGATTTGAAGTTCGCGCCTAATTAAATGTGAATTTTAACTGAATTAAATATATTTTAGACATAATTAATGCTTAAAGTAATCATGTATTTAAACAATTTTAGTAAGTTTAGCAAAAAAAACTTACGTTACCTATTTATTTCTGTGTTATAAATTACAATTACGAATTACGTCATAATTAATTCTATTAAACTAATGACCAATGTCAGAATCACTCAGTTGGTTTTTAATTTAAAATTAACTTCTTAAATTTTCATTTGATTAGAAGTAAAAAAAATTTAATAATTCTAATAATGAAAAAAATTGCATGTAGATCACGCTTAAGGAGATGATTATAACCTGCGCGACTTGTAACTTTTGACGATTTGCGTCTCGCGATATAATCTGTCGCTTAGGTTATAATCATACACTTCTCAACCTTGGTATATATTGAAACATTCGCAAAGTTTTTATAAACTTCGAGAACGTTCCCGTACTTTTTATCCACGTCTAGAACGCTCACGAAAGAATATAAAGGATTCTCGAATGTTTGCAGAAATGTATAAATGCGGTACAAACAAATCATAAAGCAGTTATTTCAGTAAATTGAAGTCGGCAGTGTTAAGACGATTATTCAAGTTTAAATAAGTAAGTGATTGACGCGTATCGAGATAAATACAACGAATTAAAAACGTTTATGACTTTAATGTAAACAAGTGTCAGTGCTAAGATAAATGGAAGTTATCCGCAGACATTATCTTTCGAGTGATAGTACTCTATAAATTAGTGTAAGTGTTTCTTAAATATATTTAGATTTAATTAGTTCGGTTAGTTATAAACGTGTAAACATTTTTAGTATAAATAGATTAGTTTTAATAATCGTTACAATAATTTACTATTACAGCACCTTAACCAAATCTAAACTACACTCATAACCAAAGTGAGTTTGTGGCGTAATTACAAAAAAATGATTTAAAAAAATACTAATAAAATGTTACTTATTTAATAAAATAATTTGGACAAATAATTTTTTGTTTAAATAAAATATTGTAATTGTGTAGTTAGCCTTGAACCACTTTAAGTTTATGTAAAATAATATTTTCATTAGAATGTATTATGATTATTACAAATTATAAGAAACATGTATGTATTGTAAACTAAAATTTTGTCTAAAAAATTTATACTTGAACTTACGTTAAAATATTAAACAAAACTTAATTCAACACAGTTTAACAAAAAAAAAACGTCTATTGGACGTTAAAACCAAACTTCGAATGAAAAATAAAAAAAAAATTACATATTTATATTGAAACATAAAATTATAAACACCTTTTAAAAATTTATTACTAGTTAATTATAAAATCGGTTTAAATACCAGTTTATTGCATAAAAAAGTTGTTTATAGTACGGTTGCAAACAAAAATATAATTTATCTTTGACTTAGCTTATAATTTTTATAATTTGCTGATTATTAATAGTAAATAATTAAAAATTAACTAAAAAAAATATCACAAACTTCAAAGAATAGTTAGAAACAATAAAAAAAAATCAAGAAAAAATAATCAAATGAAATTAGCATTAAGAATACAACTAAAATTAAACATTATGGTTTACAATGATTAAAAAAAACAATTAAATATTTTTCTAAATTGGTCTTCGTATTCTTACATCAGAAATATTATTAAAAACTGAAAAAAAAGTGTTACTTAGAAACTCAAGGATATATCTGTTTATAAGGTGTGATGATGACATTTTTTTAATGCTATATACATATATATTTTAAGAATTTGTTAATATAATTTATAAAAAAATAACTTGCAAATAATAACAAGAAATTAGAAACAAGATTAATTTAGATTTTATTTAAATTAAAAGTTGACAAACAAAGTTTCATTAAATAAAAATAGATTTACCAAAGTTATCGACTTCATTACAACTAAAAAACTGCTAGATCTAATTCTAGTTTAAATTTTTAGTTTTTTAAAATTGCAAAAAGTAACTCATGATAAATTTTTATTTATGGAACAATGAAATGTTTGTAAAAAATTAGAATGAGCAGATTATGCTGCACGATTGTGCTACATCGATATATTAACCACTTTATTCGATACATATTTTTTAAACACCTAAGTAATTATTTTTTGTTATTATTTGATTTACAACGCGTACACACGTAATTGTTATGAATAAATTTTATAATGAGTCACATTATTAGTATGATCATTTCTTCTAAATAATTTGTTCTAATTTTATTTTACGCCGTTAGATGTCATTAATAAAAATAGTTGTTTTTTTTTGAAGATTCCTATGAATTTATAACAAAAAATTATTCGTTTTAATCCTTATCACTAGTTAATTTTTATGTTCTACCATGTGCTCATCTATATGTTTGTTTCTTCCATGTGATTGTTGCAACTTTTCTTTTGTTCATTTAGTTAAATTTGAATTTTATTACAGTGTATTCTGTTATGTCAATTGAAACTTTTTGTCAATTAAAAATAAAAAACAAAATCGTTTAATTGTTACATCTTTGGCGCCCAACGTGGGGCCAATATATAATGGCCACGCCATTGAGACAGACAAAAGCTGTTAAAACTGATACAATACAAAATCAAAAATAAAACATCAAGCAGAAATACTACAACAGCAGCTCATCAATTTCCGCCAAAGATATAGAGAAAATAGACTTACGACTACCAACCTATCGATTATCTGCAACAAACGCAGAACAATCAAAGTATCAAGACATTGCAGCCGCTTTGAATTTGTCGCAGTTAACTATAGACACGTGATGTACAACACATTAATCGTACGCAAACGGAAGAAATTCCTGTTTTTCTCGTCGCAAAAATTTCAACCCAATTATAACAACTTTAAATAATGATTTTAATTTGAAATTTTATTGTAATTTTCATAGAGGTAGTACTATCTTTAGTTGAAAAACAAATCATTTCTTAAACAAAACCTTAGAATAAATTAGTTTATTGTATTGTATTAAGGCACTGCTTTCTTCTACAAAAAACGTTTTATTGGTATCTGCAACTATGACCGTTGTTTCTGTAAGATTTTTTTAACTATGGTTAAACTTGTTGTTGTCTCCACTCAAAAGCAAATTAAGTAGGTCTTGGTCTAAGCATGAAAAATTAATTTTCAGCTTTATTAATTTTAAATTAACTGAATCTGTTGTATCATCCATTTTATGATTGCTGTTTTTAGATCCAAGTTAACATTAGTGAATACGGTGCACAACTTTTTCAACTAATAATTGGCGGTAAGCACGTTGTTGCTTACGCGAGTCGTTTATTTACCAACTGTAGACAATAGTATAGTGTCTATAATAATAAAGCTTTAGCTAGTCTATTTGCTTTGTTTAAATGTCGAGTCTACAGTACTTATTTGTTACATAACACATAATCGTTTTTTTTGTTGCCGCGTAGCAAATCAGATATACACCTTATGCATTTTGGAGTCGTTACAATTAAAAATTGTGACATTTATTCATAAGTCTTTTGGGTATTTTGGAGTTTAAAAAACTTTATGTACTCTTAAACAAAATGTATGGGAAAAAAATTGTTAAAAAGATTTTGCATCAGTGTCAGGTATGTCAATTCTTTTATCTCCAGAGTTTCAATCCATTATACCTGAACGTCCTCATCAACTAGTTGTGTTTGATTTGTATTGTAACAAATTTTAATACTAATTTATTTAAAACTAAATATTTACACAATAAGAACTAAACCTAACTAATTAAAACTAACAATATTTAAGAAAAACAAACATATATTTATATTTTTTATTACTAGAAAAATAACGTCCGCGTATAACTTTATCTAAACTGATACTTGTTTATATTAACCACAGGTACGCGACGTATTTATGTTTTACTAGCACAAACACAATTTTATTCATTTATCTTAGCACACACGTTAATTACTTATTTATTTTAAACCAAAAATTTTTTTTACTTTTGAGTTCGAAAACTGACAGCTCGTTTTGAATAGTTTTTATATGCTTCTGTTATCTGTGCCGAGAATTTTCTACATCCTTCGGTAAACGTTCTAGAAGTTGACAATAACTTTGAGAACGTTTCATCGCCCTCTTCTTAAGACTGTTTTGTTTTAGAACAAGAAACTGGATGCGACACAGCTAGAACGGATCGTGGCAATAGCGGCACCTCTCTCTATTTCGGCAACTTCCTTGAGCATAAAAGTTGCATTCAATGGACTTTTCCTAACTCGAAATTCTACTTAGATGGTAAATGTAGACCAACACTTAAACATCTGTTTCTCGGAAGACAACCTCTAACATATATTTTAACCGTCTTTTAATCCAATTTATCTAAGCCACAACTAAACTTGAGTGCTGTCAATTCTTTAATATTGTGGAACTTCATTTACTCTTGAGATTCCATAATGTTGCCACAGATTTTTGTATAACGGTTTTGTACATAACTGCTTCTTGGCGACCAGATAGAAAGCAAAGCGTCGATCACTACGTAGTTTTAAAGTTTTGTTTTCCTATTTGTAACAGGTCTTGTTGTTCCTCGGTTGCAACTCTAAACCTACCTTTTCCAGAACCTCTGTATATCCTCATAAACTTATCGAAGTTCATTCCTTTGACTTGATTTTTGGTTCCGCTAGTTAATACTTTGATTTGAACCTGAACTTGCATAACGTTGTTATCGCTAACAAACGGAGCTAGACAGACTATCGATGTAAACCACTTTTGGATTGCCTCTGGGTGATGATGCGATAAATGACGTCATTAATACGCTGCACGACTTGATAAAGGTCCTCTTATTGACTCTGCAATTTTGGCGATTAACCGCGTCTTTTTTGAAGATTATACAACCACACCATGTTGCCAAGTTGTTACGGACGAAATTTTTATTACGTACGACTGTGTATATTGACTTGAAATTAGATTCCGGTTTTGACGCCCTCTACCGATCTTTTTCTCGTGGTTGTCATTTGGCGAAAAATCGTGATGCTGTCAATTGCATAAAATGGTCTGGACGTTTTGAGTAATTTCTTTTTCCAATACCATCCGGACTAATGGAAATTCAATTGTAATTACATTAAGTATATAAAATATTTGAGGCGTCACAGGGTAAGATAATTGCTGTCGTTTATTAAAATTCGTTCGTAATTCCTTTTTCATTTAACAGCCATTTTTCATCCACATCGAGCACATGTACGTTTTCGATAAAGGAGATGGTGAATAGTAATTCTTACTGAGAAATCACGTTACCGCACACATACGCTTTCGGAAGGCGGTTTCTACAGCACAAAAATGAGGTCTCGATAAGCCTTACCGTGGGAGATGTTATTACCTGTGGATTACTCGATTGGGTTATCAACCACCTGTTTTGAATTGCTACTTGCATCGTTCGATACCTTGGGGTTCTGTATAATGTTTAAGGAAGAAGTCGAATGTGTTATCAGCCACCTGTGTTAAGATTATTTCTTACAGTGCACGATACAACGGGTTGTTATATGCCAGTTGCTTATTTATTAATACTATCTTTTGTAGCTTTTGTTCTGTGTGAACTCGATTGTGATCCGATTTGCTTTTCACTATTTATTACAGGCCACTGACGAGAAAACGTTTTCTACGTGCAAGTGGAAGCTGGATGTTAGGGTGAGTTACTTGTTTGACTTTTATATCGAGATCACCAAAGTTATTCACAGAATTATATTTAAATGTTAATGATCGTAACTGCGTTATTGCTTATATACCAATAAGGTAATTTTTAAACATTTCGTGATTGTATCGCATGCTGTGAGGGAAAACCTAGTTATTCGGGGACTGTCGATGCTGTCCTTTTCGACATCATTTTCATATGTAATGTGTGTTGCCGGTACTACAGGTATTTACGTACGGGAATTGTGATATAATCTAGTAAATTTTAAGTGAATACTAAATCAAAATCTCCTCTAATTGCGAATGCAGATTGTTAGTCATTTTAGTAATTAGCACGCTGTGATATTGTTTAATTATATGTAAGAATCTTGTAAGTACGAATTCATATATTTTTGTTAAGGTAGGCCATTCACCTCTTACAGTAATTAAAATCGTTAAGCTATCTTGTTAGTTTTTCTCTCCTGTGGTTACTGTTATCTACGAACTAATTTTGGGTTACTCGAACAGCCGAGTATAAGGATTACGAACCTTCGAGTGAGTTACAAGTTTAGACCGTTCTGTCGTGAGCGAGACAGAAGCGTTAAACATCTTTTCTGTATTTAATGTGGACCTCCCCACCTCCGACTATTGTGAGTTGGCCGTGCAAGGGGCCCGATTTCTCGATTTTTCTTATATTGAATTTCTCATTCTTTATAGTTCTTTCTGCTGTTTTTGATTTTTTTCTCTAACTAGTGTAGGATTACTAGCAGGCATAGGTAGTTTGTATTGTTGATTTTCTCCCGATTTCGTGTGTGCGATCATGATTTTCTCTAGATTGGTTGATTCTTTTATTTTCCCCTTAGTCTTCCGTGGGTTCGATTTATTCTGCTTTGCTCACTTAGTTATTGCTACTAGACATAACGTTTGAGTTACTTCGCTAGCTTGTATTTTTTTTGTACTGCGGTTTGACTTAATAGTAGTAATTGGCTTATGTTTCTTGTAAGCGTACTGGTGCGTGGATGTCAGGATTTTTGGATTAACTTGACTACGTCAGTTAATTTTTTCTTATTACTTGTATTGTTATTAGGGTTTAGTCGTACAGTGTTACGTCACGATTAGGTTAGTTTACTTGAAGATTTTGTCGTAGCTTTGGAAAACGTGATTGGAGCTGTACCACTATTTGATTTTTGACTTTTCTTTTTTTCCCTTGTTCATTAGGAAAACTCGTCACTACTATGGCTACTTGGCGATTAGAAGTGAATCGACTTCGGAAGCAGGAGCTTTAATATGAATTAGCTTCTCGTGGGTTTGATCCTACAGTAGTCGTTTCTACATTAAGGGGGGCGGTGCGTAGTGCTTTACAATTGGAAAAAGAAGCCTCTTTTCGTATGGATACTGTTACTTCAGTTTTTGAGGATGATAAGGTAGCTATCGAACAAGCTATTGAAGAATTGCAAACGCTATTAAGCGAATTTGATGGGAATTTTTCTTCGTTTATTTTCAAACGAGCTAGTACCGTGTTCTTTTGCTAACTTACCTTCGTCTAGTCCTAAACATGTGTCGGTTGAGTCACTACTTCAGGATGAAGAACCACCGCTTTTTACTTCTTCAGATTCCGAGGCTGAAATGGATGTATCTGTTCCGACTACTTCTGCTCTTTCAAAGACTACTGTTACTAATGTGTCACTAGCTAAGTGGAACTTAACTTTTTCGGGTGAGGGTTCGTTTTCACTCACCGAATTCTTGATGCGAGTTGATGAGTTGTGTTTGTCGCGTGGTGTCTCTCCACAAAATTTGTTCAATTCGGCTGCTGAAATTTTGACTGGGAAAGCTTTGTGTCTTTTTAGAGTGAATCGAGATTCTTTACGTTCTTGGCAAGATGCAGTTACTTTGTTAAAATCAGAATTTTTACCACCTGATTACGACGATCGTCTGTGGGATGAGATTCGAAGTCGAACAATGGGGCCTCAGGAATCGATCGGCATGTATGTGACGATGATGCGAAGTCTCTTTCAGCGATTATCGGTGCCTGCTTCTGAAGAAACTCAGCTTAAGACGATACGACGCAATTTAACACCATACTACCAATTTGCCTTAGGTTTAGCACAGATCTCTACCTTGACCCAGTTGATCGATTATGGCAAGCGGTTGGAGTTAACTAAAATTTCAGTGGACAACTATAAACCACCTCCTTCGCGACGTACCACTCGACTGTTGGAACCTGCATTGGCTTATGTTAGCGACACCTTAGTTTCTTCTATTGCTTCTACTTCTAAGAATCGTTCGGTACGATTCTTAGAAAATACTATTAATTCTAATTCTTCTCGACGGGGTTTTCTTAATTCTTCTCGCGTTACTTGTTGGTATTGTCGTCAGATGGGACATGTCTCTCCGAATTGTGACAAACCTCCTAGTCTTCACTGTTACGGATGTGGACAGGCAGGGGTTAGTTGTCGCAATTGTACTCATTGCAATACTGTTTCGGGAAACTAGGACACGAGTCTACGGACCGAGTCGTAGATTCTACGCTATCTTTAATCTCGGATTCTATCTTCGACTTGCTTGACAAGCAACGTATTCTTTTGGATTTTATATTTGCCAGTGTTGGTGATGATGAGCGTCCTTATCTTAAGGTTAATGTATTAGGTCTCTCTTTCTTTGGTCTTTTGGATACCGGTGCTTCTCGAACCATTCTGGGTGGTCCAGGATGGCAACTTCTTCAGTCTTTGAAGATTCGTCTTTCTCCTTCTTCTGTGTCTTCATGTAATTTAGCGAATGACGTTAAGTGTACCGTGTTGGAATCAGTTCTTCTACCGTTTTCTCTAGAGGGTAAAGTAAAAACGCTTAATACCTTGGTTATTCCGGAAGTTTCACAACAATTGATTTTATGCATCGATTTCTGGAAAGCTATGAAATTTATACCTGATTTTCGGCAGGGACTGTGGAATTTTAATGCTAACCTTCCTTCGATTGATACTATCTCTTCGGATTCTATCAGGGCTATCTCAGAACTACTTCCATACCAACAACAACTTTTAGACAACGTGGTTGTGGACTCTTTTTCGAAGCAATCTTCAGGACTTGGTCACACCTCTCTCGTTCAACACCAAATACGTACGGCTTCTGAACCCATCAAACAACGCTATTATTCGTTATCGCCAGCGTTACAGAAGGTCGCGAATGAGGAGTTGGACTCAATGCTGAGTATGGGTGTTGTGGAGCCATCGAGTAGTCCGTGGTCGAATCCAATTGTGAGGAAGAAGGATGATACTTATCGGTTCTGTGTAGATTTTCGAAAGGTGAATCAGGTAACTCAAAAAGATGCGTACCCACTACCATACATTACCTCCATTCTAGATCGACTGAGAGATGCTAGATTTTTGTCCAGTTTGGATATTCGATCTGCCTACTAGCAGATTCCGCTGTCCGAAGACTCCAAAGCTGTGACTGCTTTTACTGTTCTTTCTCGAGGTCTTTTTCAGTTCACACACCTGCCATTCGGCCTACATAATGCGCCTGCTACTTTTCAGAGACTGATTGATAGGGTGTTGGGTGTGGATTTGGAACCTTATTGCTTTGTTTACCTTGACGACATTATTATCGCTACTCCAACGTTTGATGAACATATTCGGGTACTAGGAATGGTGTTAGAACGTTTAATTTCTGCTGGACTTACCTTACGGCGAGACAAATGTAATTTTTGTTTGTCTGAATTGAAGTACCTCGGATACGTAGTCAACAAGAATGGTCTGTTAGTAGACCCGGACAAGCTAACAGCGATACTTAATATCCCTACTCCTTCGAACATCACTGATGTCAGACGATTTATTGGTATGACTAGTTGGTACCGTCGCTTTATTCCTAATTTTTCTTCTCTTACTTCTCTACTCTCGGCTCTTACTCGTAAAAATGTTTCTTTTATTTGGACAGATGAATGTCAGGTCGCTTTTGATTCTCTAAAAAACAGTTTAGTTGCTGCTGCTATTCTGTCGTGTCCTGATTTTTCACTTCCTTTTGTGGTAGAGACTGATGCTTCGGACTTTGGTTTAGGTGCAATGTTAAGCCAAACGACTGCGGATGGTGAAAAGGTTGTTAGTTATCTTAGTAGATCGCTCACGAAGGCGGAGCGACATTATTCGACTACTGAGAAAAACTGTCTGGCTGTGTTATGGGCTATAGAGAAGTTCCGTCCTTATGTGGAAGGATCTCATTTCACAGTGATAACTGATCATCATTCGTTGTTGTGTTTAAACCGTTTGCAGAGTCCTTCAGGACGATTGGCTCGGTGGTCTATTAGGCTACAGCAATACGATTTTTCGATAATCCATCGAAAAGGAAAAGATCATGTCGTTCCTGATACGCTGTCGCGCTCAGTTCCTGTATTAGAAACTATCCATCTGTCTGAAATTTCTTCTGTCTTTTTGCTTAAATTGCCGACTGCTGATCTGTGGTATAATAATCTTCTTAAACGTGTCTTGGATGCTCCTCATAAGTTTGTGAAATGGTCTGTTAGAGATAATGTTCTCTATCGTCGTGTTGTTACTCCTTTCTCTTCTGATTCTTCGGATGACTGAAAAATAGTGGTTCCTACGGAACAGCGTGCGGAAATGATTCGTAACCATCATGATCCTCCGGTGACTGGACACTGTGGTGTTTCGAAAACTACGGCAAGGATTTTACAACGTTATTATTGGCCCTGCTTGCGTGCCGATGTCGTTCGGTATATTCGGCGTTGTCGGGTATGTGCAGCGCACAAGGTGGAACAAGTTGCTCCTCCTGGGGTATTCGCTCCTCGCGCTAAGCCATCACACCCCTGGCAAGTTCTTTGTTGTGACATCGTGAGTCCTCTGCCTCGCTCTTCGAAAGTCTATAGTTATGTTTTGGTAATCGCTGACTACTTTACTAAGTTTCCTTTGTTCTTTCCGTTACGTTCAGCTCTGGCTACCTCTATTTGTAAAATTATCAAAGAACATATCTTTCTTCTTTTTGGTGCTCCTTAGTATTTCATTACAGACAATGGTGTGCAGTTTCGTAGTAAAGAATTTGCTAAACTTTGCGCTACTTATGGGACAACGATACTCTTTACGGCTAAATATCATCCTAGGGCTAATCCCGCCGAACGAATTAATCGGGTCTTAAAAACCATGATCTCTTCATATGTCAACAAAAACCATAGACATTGAGATGTAAATCTCTAGAAGATTGGTTGCGCCATTCGTACTGCGAAACACGAGGTCATTGACTGTACTCCGTTCTTTGCAATGTTCGGACGTGAACACGTTCTTTCTGGAAATTTCTTTGGTTCATCTTCTTCTAATGTTCTTATTTCTGAATCTAAAGTTACTCGCTCAGTGTCTCATTATGAAACTATTCGTACGCATTGAAACAACTTTCTAAAACGTACACAAAGACACAAAACAGATATAATCTTCGCCGTCGACATGTGCGATATAAAATTGGGGATTCGGTATGGCGACGTAACTATACGCTTTCTGACGCCACTAGGCATTTTAATGCCAAGTTAGCACCTAAGTTCCTGGGACCTTTTATTATTAAAACGGTTAAATCTCCTTGGACGTATGAGTTAGTCACCACTACTGGACAATCGGTGGGTATCTGGCATGCTAAGGATCTTAAACCAGATCAAGGCTCTTCGGACTCTGATTCGGATGAGACTCCACACCAAGTAAATCGTCGATCGGTCAACGTGTCGTTATTATATCCTCGTCGGCGTAAGCGACGTAAAATACGTTCTAGATCATCTGTTGCTTCTCTGGGTGACTAATCTTGCTTTCGACTTATTATTACTTTCTTCGGTTCTTTTGGATTCTACAATTAATGTTAGGCAAATGTAATGTCCGTCGGTGTTAGTGTTTATTAGGTTTACGTAGATTTATCGCGGAAAACTAGGTTTGGTGGCCACTCTAGTCATTGGCTTGGGGTTTAGTGACTGATCGGACTGCTGGTTCATTTCTTTACTCAGTCAGAGTAATACGACTTTGTCGACTGTAACCAGATTCCTTATTAATGATATTCCTTCGTTGGTTTTAGGTTGGTGTTGGGTAGTCTTTGTCAGACCTCTCATAATTTTGATTTATTATTCTTTCTGGGATTTAGTAGTTTAGGAACTTTTAGTTAGTTCGCCTAAGGATGGCTACCCGTAGAGGGTTATTATTATTTTGGGTTTAGTCTATTTTTTTTGGGAAAGGATATCATACCGTCTTTTGACGACTTTACAGCACTATATCTCCATCCAAGTCTAGTGTGAGTGAGTTCTTCACACTATGTATCGACGTCTTGGGTTCTCGTTGTTGTATTTTCTTGTTGTCTTACTGCATTTGGGCGGTTGGTTGGGCAGTAGGGTAAGGTCACTCGGGGTCGGCTATCTAGGGAGAGATAGTCGAGCCGTACAACTCCATCGTACTCTCTTTTTCCTTCTGTCTTCTTGTCTTTCTTTTTCTTCTTTCGATCTGTCTCCATGAGTGGGGGGGCGCCTGTTGTGGGAACCTGACGGCTATGCGTCCGGGAAGGTTGATTGTCTCTGTCCCGGTAGCCTTAAGGTTCTGGACCAGGCATTATACCTTTCGGGGGCCGTACGGCGGACTTGACGGAACTGGACAGGGGTGACCAATTCTTCTTAACCGGCGCATAGGATGTTGCGGTTGTACAGCAGGCACCGCTTCCGGCTACAGTCACGCAATTGCGGGCTGTAGTCCTTTATATTTTGGATTTTTGGGCAAAATTATGGGATGCTTCATTTCTTTTCTTCTTTTATTTACTTTCAGGGTGGGGGGATTTCCCGGGTCTTGTTCCCCCTGGTCTTAGATCGGAATCCATCCTGGGTGGGAGGAAGACTATGGTGGGCCTGCGAGTACTGGTTGCGGTGATGTGCGCTTCTGTGAACTAACGTTGGGGGGCCCAACGACGCGCTTGGACATCTCGACGCGAGGGCTTGAGGTGTGTTTAGACCTCGACGCCACACAATCGTCCGGCACTTCAACAAGGAAACCTTAGTCTGCGATAGGATTCCTGGGGTGTTTCCTAGTCTCGTGGTTGTGGGTGCCGTTCCTTGTCCATTTTCCTATGATGCCGTAGTCCTTTTCTGAGGGGTTTCCTAGAGGTTTATATTCAGGGTTGGATTTGTATTCATGGGTTGGGGTTTTAAGGGATGTTAGGGCATTGTCCTTGACCGTGGTCTAAACTTCTTTCTTTCCTATAACTCTTCTTTTTCTCTTGGTTTGCTTAGTACTGTCGGTCAGTAAGGTCTATGGGACTGCGTTGCTTTCTTGCTTTATAGCGTAACGACTGTTGTCGACTTTCAACGAGTACCTGTTCTGATACTTTTCTTCTGTTGGTTGAGTTTTTGGTTTTTTGGAGTATCATTCCGATTCATGCGACTTTTGGACACATCTGGTTGGTGATGCTTAGCAAACTTGGAAAACTTCTTTTATCTACGTTTCTTCTGGGGTTGGGTGTTATTGTGTTTTGGGGTTGGTTTTGGATTTTAGGGTTCTATCGTTGGCGTATGCCTAAATTTCTGTCTTCATTTTAGCTTTTGTTTTCGTTATTCTCGCTCCACGCTTTTATCTTGCTGGGGGGGAATTCCGTTACGTACGAAATTTCCATTACGGAATACCCTGTAGATGAATTACAATTAGATTCGGGTTTTGGACGCCCTCTACCGATCCTTTCTCGTGACTGTCATTCGACGAAGTAATCGTGAAGCTGTAAACTACAGTAACGGGCCGGTGCCGAGGTTTTTCGAATTGATTCTTAAATTTTTAAGAACATCACGTGTGATGAACATAAATTTATAAATCGAGCGAGACTTTATTATATATAGTATTTATACTATTAAGGGCCTTTCGTAATTTCTATATTCATATGATAGCCGGTTCCGACCACGTTGTCTACCATTTTGGAATTCAACCAACAATTAGGATGCATAAGTACCATTAATGAATAAATCTACCGAGCATATCAGCTGTTGTGAGGGCCTGCTACTTAAGTAACATCGGGGTCTAGTCGAACGTTGTGTCGGGGATGCTGATTTGGGATTAGAAGTAGATTGTGTTATCAGCCGCTTGTCCTGAATTGCTACTTACATTGTTCGATACCTTGGGGTTTGCTATAATGCTTAATGAAGAAGTCGAATGTGTTATCAGCCACCTGTGTTAAGATTATTTCTTACAGTGCACGATACAACGGGTTTTTATATGCCATTTAATTATTTATTAATACTATCTTTTGTAGCTTTTATTCTGTGTGAACTCGATTGTGATCCGATTTGCTTTTCACTATTTATTACAGGCCACTGACGAGAAAACGTTTTCTACGTGTAAGTGGAAGCTGGATGTTAGGTGAGTTACTTGTTTGACTTTTATATCGAGATCATCAAAGTTATGCACAGACTTATATTTAAATGTTAATGATCGTAACTGCGTTATTGCTTATATACCAATAAGGTAATCTTAAACATTTCATACTTGTATCGCATGCTGTGAAGGAAAACCCAGTTATTCGGGGACTTTTGATGCTGTCCTTTTCGACATAATTTTCTTATGTGATGTGTGTTGCCGATACTACAGGCAGTTATGTGGGAGAATTGTGATATAATCTAGAAAATTTTATGTAATACTAAATCAAAGTTTCTGCTACTTATTGATGCAAGTGTTAGTCATTTTAGAATTTAAGGTTGGCGCATTTAGTGTACATTTATCAATTTACGGCGCTACTAAATCAAACTGTGATAGGTATTAATTCTACATGGAAACCATTAAATTTCGTATCTTTTTATTATTATCCAACGTTATGACATTAAATTGATTATACTTGTTAATCTTTCTTTTTATCATTCTTGCTCCTGTGATCATCGTTATCTATTAATTAATTTTAGCTACTCGAACAGCCGAGTATAAGGATTACGAACCTTCGATTGAGTTACAAGTTTAGACAGTTCTGTCTTGAGCGAAACAGAAGCGTTACTTTGAATCAGCTCTGACGCCCTTAAGCATATGTCCTGTTTTTTTTTAACCTCCCCTAATCCCGACTATTGTGAGTTGGCCGTGCAAGGTTCGTAAAACCAAAAAGCTTGTAACAACGCACTGACAGCACTTCTGAAAGAACAACGATTTGGAGAGTCAAGTCGGCTAGAGCGAAAGAAGAAGAGACTGGATGTTGCGCCTGGATGCAGTGTGTCTACAGTAGTATCCGCAAATCATGCTCAAGAATGTAATGAAGAATACCACCTTCCTTCAACCTCTAAAAAAATGAAAATAACTCTAATTTTGTCACATCCGAAGATGTCACTGGACAACAAAATCAGCAAGCTGTAGTTGTAAAAGATTTGGTAGTTGATCAATATATTTTGGCAAAATTTGCATCACAACGAGGGAAAAAAACATAAATACATTTGTAAAATAATAGAAGTCGTTCCAAAAGTTGTGGTTGTCGGCTTGAAATCAATTCGAAAGAATAAAAGAGAATTCAAACTTATTGATGACATTTCCGAATTCAAAAAGAGTGACATTATTAATATTTTGCCATATCCGTCATCGGAAATCGACAACGATAGAAACGTCTTTTATAAAATTGAAATAGACATTGAAGTTGTTGAAGTTTAAGCTTTTGTTTAATCTTTTTAATGATCTAGTTCTTAGTTTACGAGTTAAAATGTTTCGATTTTGTTTCTAAATAAAGATTAGTTCACAAAAAGCTAGTTTTTTCTTTGATTAGAGTTAGCCCATAAGGTCAGGAGTCTTTTTAATGGTTTTTGTAGTCTTTTCAAAGGGGATAGTTTGATATATCCTTAGAAAATCAAGCGTGATCAAAGCATCCCCAGAACCAGTTTATCTTTGATCACGAAGTTTTTATTTTTTTTCTAGAAATTCTTTGAATTTTTAACTTTCATTTTTTCAGAATTGGTAGCTGACGAAAAGCCGATGTTCCATTTTTTTTTATTTGATCTTAGTTATCAAATTAAAGGAGTTATTCAACTTAGAAGTTAAATATTGATCAAAGTATCTACAGTTTACGGTACCAAATTAAATTTTTTAGTTTTTATTTTGTTGTTCCTACTTTGCTTTATCCGTTAGTCAGTATCCAATTCTTTTCACCATTTTTAAATACGTAATGTGCTCTCTGTGGCGCTTCTGAAAAGCATTGGCTTTTATTGTCAGCACTCACTAACACACCCCGACGTATTCTCAGCGTAAAGATACTTGTTGGCGCGTTTGTATACATTATTTTTTCCTGTTAGCATTGCAAAGAAAACTCCGTAGATTGACAACTCAAATTTGAAAAACCATTACCTACGATTGAACTTTATCGTGAAGCGTCCACCATGCCAAACCAACCTTCCTAAAAATAAAAGATCGGCGCATTGATCAGACTAGTAATATCATTTAAATAAAAATATTTTAAATGATTTATTATTTTTTTTTAAATACACGTATTAACAATAAAGCATTCTAGGCATTATATAATTATAAAATGTTTCTTCTTTTAAGGGACAATTGATTCTAGCAAAATACTCCATAGTTAGAATTGTAACTTTTGTACTAATAGCAATACCAAAACCAAGCCAAAACACTACCTTAAATATTGGGTTGTTATCATGTTTATTTTGAATTGTTATTATTGGGCTTAGACTTAAATACAACATACAACATATTGGTATAAAAACACGGAAAGAAATGCAAAATATGTAATCGTGAACCAAATGGACTATAATAAGCACTGCTAATCTTGATAAAAATTTGTTTGGAAAAACATTTTCATAGAAATCTTTGTAGACGTATGTATATAACCAGTCATATATAAAAATGTTCCATTTTCTTAAATATTCTTCGACAGTGTTTGAAGTCCACCAATCCTGCAAATTTATATTTTAATGTTTTGGATACGCTATGTTGTATTATTTAGAATAAATACTTATTTTTTTTGTTTTAATACAAGTAATGTATTATTTTAGGGGGGACTAAGTTACTTATTAATGATTGGTGTAGTTACGTAATGGCAAAAAAAAACTCTAGAATTGCAAAGCAGTAAATCGAAATTTACGTTAAACTATGCATTTAAAGTGAACTATGATTTAAACAGAAGTGCGTCTTTGGTAAAAAATCTGCTCAAATGTTTCTAAAAACCAGTTAAAATATTGAAGAAAAACGCTTTAAGAATGATAAAAATTCAAATTTTAAAGTATTATATCTTTAACATAGTACTCTTTAAAATAACAAATTTAATCATTTAACTGCTATAAAGTAAAACGGTTTTTTACCCCTACAATCTTTAACGATGTCTAATTGATTTTCTGATGTTAGTGATTACGTTTTATAAATTTTCCCATTGATTGCAAAATTTGAAAAAGTAGTGCGAAACAATAATGGAAGAAGATTGATAGATTTTTGTACAGTACACAACTTGATCATTGCAAATTTCTTCTACGAACATAAAAACATACATAAGTACACATGGGCAGTATTAAGCAGAGGAAAATAATCGCTAGTAGACTAAATAGTTGTAGAGTAGAAAAAGAAATCAGAGCAACAATCACAAATGTAGTGGTCAAAAAAGGGTATGAACAGTGATTACTTTCTAGTAGTAGCCAAAAGAAAA
Source organism: Aquatica leii (assembly GCA_035610365.1). Lineage (NCBI taxonomy): Eukaryota > Metazoa > Arthropoda > Insecta > Coleoptera > Lampyridae > Aquatica > Aquatica leii. Next base: position 18,497,030 of record CM069437.1, read on the forward strand.
TCAGAAATAGGAAAAGAGAAGTTACATGATAGAAAGAAATAAACAGAGAAGAGCAAAAAAATTTAGAACATACAAATTGAGTGAAAAAGAAAAAGGGAAACGATATCAAGAAAATGTAGAGAGAAAAGTAAGAAATATTATGGGAAAAATAAATAATTAAGAAGTGGAAGAAATGTGCAATACATTTAAACGAATAATTACAAAAACAGCCAAAAACGTATGCTGAACATTCAAAGTACATACACTCCAGAATCAAACTGCATGGTGAACAGAGGAAATTAAATAAAACTTAAAAAAAATAAATTGGCAAAAGTACCTAAACAACAAAGTGGAAAAGAATTACAAAGAATACAAGAAGCAAATAGCAAAAGTGAAACACTAAAAAAATCCAAACAAAATCATGGGCCGAGTTTGGTGACGAGCTTGAAGAGTATAGTAAAAGAAATTAAAAATTATACTTCTTAAAGTCCTAAAAAGTCTCAAAAACAAGAAGAAAATAAATAACTTAACAATTAAAAATAAAAAAAGAGAGGTATTAAGAAGTCAAATTGAAGTCATGAATCGATAAAAAGAAAATTTCCAAAAGCTGCTTGAAACAAGAACAAAAAAAGAAACAGAAATGATAAAAAAGTAGAAGAAGAAACAACTAGCTAATTGAAAGAAAGGATAGAATATTAACAAAACAAAATATAAATTGAAACACTAATAAAAGTGATAAGAGAATTAAAAAATGGAAAAATACCAGGTAGTTATGGAATTTCGCCGGAAATGATTAAAAGTAGTAGAACTCAACTATTATTAAAAATATTCAATGGAGTTTGAAAGCAGGAGAAAACATCGAAGAAACGCGAGATCGTATTAATGCTACGATATTTAAAAAAAGAGATGCGACGGATAAAGAAAGAATGGAACAGGCGCCGTTGCAAGTACAAAGTGGATTTAGGAAAGGCAGGAGCCCACAGGATCACATCTTTACAATCAAACAAATTATTAGCAGAAGCGTTCGATCGAGCACCAAGAAATAAAATATGGGAAGCTCTAAAGGAAAAAAATGTGAGTAACAAGTTAGTTAGAGTGATTAGGTATAACAAAGTAATAACTAAGCGGAATCAGAATTATTTTATACATAAGAAGAGAACAGACAGGGAAGCAATTTAAGCGCACTGTTATTTAATATATTCATGGACTAAATATTAAAAGTGCCAAAATGAAAACAAAACCATTATATGTAGAGTACAAAAATCTTAAAAAGGTAGTCATCTCCGAATCCGTCTTTGCTGATGATATTGAGCTAATAACTAAGAGTGAGATAGATCTAAAACATATTTTAGTAGTGTAGAATAAAATTTAAAAAAACCACGGGATGACCATGAATAAGTCCAAGACCAAAACAATAGTAACATCGGGAGACCAAAAGGAAACCATAGTTATGATACACGAAGAACCCATAGAGCAAGTGACCAGTTTCCAATATTTCGAAGTAGCTTTAGAAGAAACAAGAAACCAAGGAAGAGAAGTGAATAGTAAGATTGAAAAAGCTAATAAAGTCTACTATGCACTAAGTAAAGGGATTATTAATTAGAGAAAAATTACAAAAGCGACAAAGATGAAGATGTTTAAAGCAATTAATAGATCAATTCTTATCTATGGATGGAAGTCATAGGTCTTTACAGATAAAAAAAAGAGTAAAATTACAGCTGCAAAGCAAATACAAAATATTAGAGGACAGTAAAAAGGGTAACAAAAAGAGACAGAATTAGGAACAAGAAGATACAAAAAAAAACTAAATATGGAATTGGTAGAAGAATACATTGAACGATGGCAACTTGGATGGTGGAGACATCCACAAAGGATGGAGAGTAGAACTCAAACTAAACGGATTTAGGAACCAAAAGTGGCTGGCAAGAAGAAACAAAGAAGACCAAAGCAAACATGGGATAAAATAATTGCAAAAATACTATTAAAGAAAGAAAAGTGTAATTAAATGTATTGTATCCTTACATCCATATTGAGTAACAGAGAAAATAATTATATATTGATGTATATATGTATAACATAATATCTAATTTGTAAGTTATGTCTGAATGTGACTGATTTTTACGCTATACGACACGGAATATTTAAGGTCAAAATACCTGGCTTTCAAAAAGTCTAATATGGTTACTTCTTAAAATTATTTTTATATTATACAAGGTGTCGCAAAGGCCTCAAAAGTATCAAAGTTGTGTTTTTTTAAATAAAACTCTTTGTCGCTCAGGAAAATCAAACATATGTTTTCCAAAACATCATTTAAAGCTGAAAAGTGGGTTAATACCTTTTGGGGGACCCAAATAAGAGTTCTGTGAATTTGCTGCGGATTCTTAGTTCTGCTTAAGTTGTGAGAGTCAAAAAACCGCAAAATTTTTGCACTTTTTTTGGTTTTTTACTTATAACTTCTAAACGACGCATCTTAAAATTTTATTTGCGTGGAATGGTTCTTAGCCCGTCAAAACCGGTTCAGCCGTTTAGCCGCAATCGATTTTTAAATTTGGGCCATTTTTACCAACTTAGCTGAAAAGTTGTTTCTACCCTTTAAATGAAATATATGAATCATTTGATGATATTTTATTTAATGACATTTATCCAATGGCGGATCTAAGAGTGTGTGTAAAGGGGAGCACGGCCTCCCTTTGAAATTTTAAGCCTAATCTTTATTTTTAATAAAATATTAGATATTAGTTGTTTTGGGGTTTTAGAAATTCTAGGATTCGTGGTCCTTTCTCTTTTGTTGAACCCACAATAATATTTTATTGAAGGTAACAACAGATGTATACAAACGATAACGGTTATAGTTGTGTACATGAAAGATCATAATATGAAAAACGTACAATGTAGTCGAGTTGACAATTTCTCTTTGCCGATCCCGACGTCTACCTCTTCATTCTCGGAATCGTGAGAATAAAGATTCATTTCTTGATCTCTTTCGATGATATCAATCTCCTCGTTAAACTGGGTGGCATCAAGTATAACATCCTGGTCTTTACAGACGGAATTGAAACATGCGTGTCCATTGCAGGTTATGCAGATAATGGTGGATTTTATCTCTGCTTTTCTACAAGACCAAGTTGTTTTGCACCTTTTCTTACATGTGCACGATATAGAGTTGATTAGTTGTTGTGATGAAAGTTAAGCCATTGATTGTTAATTACCATCTCCATCTCTTTGGATCAAGTACATTACACTTCCATACCTGCATTTGTAAATAAACTTTGAAGGAGTGCTGGTGAGCAGTCGCTTCTGTAAGAGACAAAGACACCAAGTAAAAATTATTTTTTGACAGCGATCTCTGGAAGAGGTCAAACCTCACTTGATTGAAGGATTTGCTGCTGCCAACCGTGTACAAGATTTTTATAAAGTGAACGCTTGCCTTTGAATCTTGATCTAGAGTTGCAATGGAGTAAAAAAATAAAGGCATCATAAAGGATCCTTTGGTTTGCCATGAATTTCTTGATCAATTTTAATTTTTCCTGGCGGAGAAATGAAAATGTAGTGTAGCACCTCGTGAAAATATGGAAAAACAGAGCATGATTTTTATGTCTTTGGAGAGCCGGAAATTACTGATACTGCAAACGACAATTTTCTGGTTATGCTTCCCGGGTTTGAATAGAAACACGTTACAGAAAAACTGTAGATTTGCTCTTCAAAGACAACATAAAAAGTGTACAGGACTAACAGATTGGTGTCCACTCCCACTATGAAAACATTGCCTCCTTCTTTAGACCTCTCCATTATTGTTTTTGTGGGCGCTATCGCAAAAAAAAACACTTCACAAATCTGGGAGGCCACTGCCCTCCATAATAAAGCTAATTGTGCCTATGTAGGATATGAGTAAATAAAAATCTAGAAGCCGCACCGTAACACAACGGCACTCTGGGCGACAGAAGCAAGATTTTTTTTTGCTTTTAACTAGAGCGGAAAGTATAAAATGACAAAACAGCGGCGTTGGCAGAGCTCTATGCATTTTTTCAGCAGAAGCAGAAGAGAAACTAGGCTATTGACTCCCCGCCCATGGGATAGCCCTCCACAAAAAGATATTGCTCTCATGAGCACTTGTTCTATGGTCATTTCTGACTATATTCCGGACTAGCTCTGCAGGTGTAACACAGGACTGTCACCATCCTGAAATATTGCACTCACAGCTGTATTGTGCTTCCTGGTTCCTCTAATATTTTTAATTGTCTTTTGAACTTTTTCAAAAGACTGTCGACATTTGGGTTGTTAATGTCAAATCTTTCTTATGTTCAATCTTTTATGAGATACAACAGTGCATAAGTTTTTTTGTCTGTCATCTTTATTTCTTGAGATGTGGACATCGTCTGTAGAGTTATTTTGGCCAGAGCAAACTGTGTCAATATATAAGCTCGTACAGCTCAGAAATAGCAGTGGGTAAACATTTTTGTTTTTGTGGATACCATTGCAAAACAAACACTCTACTGCCGTCCATAATGAAGCTAATTGTACCTATGTAGTATATGACTAAATAAAAATCTCTTAGCCGCTCGGTATCACAACAGCACTATGGGCAACAGAAACAAGAATTTTCTTTCCTTTTAGCCAGAGCGGAAGGTCTAAAGTGACAAAAAATCAGCGTTGGCAGAGCTCTCTGCATTTTTTAGCAGAGATTGTGAGACTCTAATGAACGGAAGGCAATATATACATGAGATCTTGTAAAGCTTATTTGATGTTATGGTCGCCATGTAGTCATTTCACCTTAGAAAGTCGATATGTTTATTCCACTTCTCCAACATCTAGAGCAAATCTGCCGACTTTGGCAATACTTTTTTCTCCAAGTTGTCAGTTATGGTCTTTATAGCCAGGGTGACTAAAACACTTCTATTGGGTTGGTCAAAGTGCTGCAGCAAAATATTCCCATATTTTTTCAAGGAGGTAGGTTTTGGTATGGTCTTTACCTTTTTAATAGGATCCCTTGGTATTAGTGATTTCTTTGGTGTAAAGCATTGGATGCCTTCCATAGCGTAAAATGTATCTTGACCATTAATAGTGTCCATGTTTATGTCAGTGTTAACAAAAACAAACTGAACAAAAGTTATTTCAGGGACTGCTGCAGAGCAGATACTTAAAATTTTCTGATTTCTTTATATGTAAATCTGAATCCCACGGCGATAAGTACGTCTACTAGATGTCTTGACTCGTACTTGCTGTAAAGCAAAGTTTCGACCCCGAGCAAGATGGGAGACGTAAACGACCGTAGACGGGTTGCTGTGATCAAAGAATGAGCATTGGTTTGGAGTTTCTTTTCCACTTTCTGCTCCTCATCGACTATCTTTTTTTGAGAAGTTGTTATGGTTTTCAAAAGTAACTGGAGAGAATGTGGTATGTCATTACTTGCATTCTGTAAGAACATGTCAGGAGAGGAATATTTGTCCAGAGCATACACCATTGAGCTGATGTTCTCACGTATTATTTCGGCAGCTATATAGGTTGTAAAAAAGGTAAACAATTGCATAATAAAACATGCTGTGATAAAAATAATGTAGTAATTTATGGACTTTTCCCACACTTTTCGGGTACTATTACTGGAGTTTGCTTCGCGAACTACTTGACATGGCTATCCTTTCTCCTCTTGCTGGTACCAATAAAAATTTTCATAGCCTTTTCTTTTATTGTGTCTATTTTATCATCTCCTTTGACAGCTTTACCACAAATAAAACACTTTATGTTCATTTCTAGACGTCAGTAATAAACACCACAAACTTATTACACGACACGGAGGCGACGTCGTCGTATAACACACGAAATTTTGAACGTCTTGACACAACTAAATCCGGCTGTACACTGTTATGAATAGAAAAAAGGAGGCTCTTAATGTGAAGCGTCGTGGGGTATAAAGGGAGACCAAACCAAGAGGAGAAACCAGACCGAACCGGTTTTGCTCTTTTGCCACCTCGAAAACTGTACTATTGGAATAGAATAGAAAATGATACGTAAGAATTGGTGTATAAATTAACTCTTTTTGTGTGTTATTCGTTTATTTGCTTAATTACATTAACTTGCGCTTCGTTAGCTAACACACGTCTACCAACATTTTTCTACACTAAAAAATCCCTCACTTCCCTAGTAAAACTACTAGCCCCACCAATCTTAAAAAAAGACGGCAAATACAAGATACATAAGATATTTAACAATTGGTATAAATGACCCAAATTAAAAAGGCGATTGCGACTAAACGGCTGCGCCGATTTTGACGGGCTAAAAACCATTTAACGCAGAATTGCCTGTTCTTAAAAAAAGCAACCAGTACAATTTTGTGCAAGGTGCATCGTTTAGGAGTTGTAAGCAAAAAACTAAACAAGTAATCATTTTTTCAGCAAAGTTGGTAACAATAGCCAAATTTTGAAAATTGATTGCGGCTAAACAACTCAGCCCATTTTAACGAACTAAAAACCATTTGACGCAGAATTTAATCTTCTTCTTTTTTAAAAATAAAAAAAAATGTAAAATAGGTCGTTTAGGAGTAATAAGCAAAAAACTAAAAAAAGTGAAAACATTTTGCGATTTTTTGACTCCTTCAACTTAAGCAGAACTCAGAATTCGTCGCAAACTTACAGGACTCTCATTAAGACCCCCTAAAGGTATTAAAACACTCACCTGCTTTGGACAACTTTTCGGAAAGTATGGCCTTTTTTTAGTTTAATTTACCTGGGCTATTAATTGTATATCATTACATTTTTGGATTTTTACCTCATAAAACAGTCGATCGGAAAATCCTAACACTTCTGACGTAATATTTAAATATGTGTGCAAACCGCTATAAAAAAACAACAAAAACAAAAGCAGCCCTTCATAAAAATGTTCTAATATAAAGGTCAAAATGTTTATCCATGTATAAGTTCGAATACCATAATCGTTTAATTGCAATGAAAACTTCTTTTCGTAAATTAGACTGAAAAATATCACTCCTAAAACCATCTCTAACACTTGAACAGCAGCTAATTTCCATTTGATCGGATCGTTGCATCTACGATTACACATGTAATATAAAACAAATCAATTTATTTTTTACCTTGGATAATAGTCTTTATAAACTAAAGCAGGCGAAAATAAAAAATAAATGTAATGGTTGAACGTAGGATGTAACGTTCCATTAGTCTTCTGTGTGTATTTTGGACAGTTGCTTCGGACAAACGCATGAACTTTCATTAAACATCTTGTCTAAAAATGTATTATTATATTTTGTAAAACAACATTAGAATACCAACTGTTTCCATTAGAACTGCAAATGAAGCTGCAATGCCTAAATCATAGATTATAACAGCTTTAAACGAAAAGTAAAGTAAACTTGGATAGTATAACACAAACAGTGTCAAGCATGAAACATCCCATAATTTTTTTAAGTTTAATTTAATAAAATCATATTTAATATAAGTTTTGTTTGATTTTTTAAGGTGTATTCGTATTTTGACCCAAACTGTAAAACTATAGTACGCAGCTAAGGTCGACGAAAACAAAAAAGGCCATATGAGAAAAGCATATCTGAAGTTTCTAAAAGCACCATGAACTGTGCGAAAACCTAAGTAAACCCTAAAATAAGTGTTACGTTTAATTCATTTTAGTTGAGAATTTTTACCTTCCTTCATTGGCATATTCTGTAGCAGCGACCGATATTACTGTTCCTAAAAACATTGCCATGACAAGATTATAAGCAGATTTAAAATGTTTGTTTTCTGCAAATAAATCAGTTAACGGCGAGTTTCTTGGTTTATATATTTTACTAGGAAGAGTTTTTGAATTTTTTAACCTACAATTTGTTTTAATATTTAGTAGTGGCCATTTGTATTTTACGTAGTACCTTTGGTCTTTAATGTCTGTTCTTTCTGAGCAGTCGTTGATTGTTGATGACGACATGTTTAGTACCTGAAAATTAAATGCCGTAAATTATTTAGTTATAAAAAAATTTAAACAAAATTTAAAATTTAAATAGCTTTTGTAATCACTATTCTCTATTCATTTTCAAGATAGAGCAAACGTAAATAAATTGAATTGCATGTTCAATGCATGATAATCACGCTATAATATTCTATCGCTTATTGAAACCGGTGGTGCAATTTTGCCGACCCGGATTTGGATAAAAAGTTTTTTGTGTAATATAAGTTTTTTTACGTAAATTATTTATGTATTTTTTTATGTTTGATTTTCAACTATCATTATATAGCGCACCTAAAATTTAACGCATACATGTAATTATTAGACGCACCAAAAAAATTTTGGAAATGCATCACTATCAACAAAATATGCAAATCTGTGTGTCACGTGAACACCGCATGTATTTGTTTAGGCGCGTTCTAACTTGGAAGTGAATAGACTTTAGAGTCTAATAATAGGATCCTTGTTCATTTGATCAAACAACATTTGCAGAAATCTAATTTACCATAGAAGTCAAAGATAATAATTTACTTCTCAACGTTTTTTTCAATATGAGCTCATCATTCTCGTGTCTTCATCGTTATCCAGTTTGCCTTTTGGTAACTTTTAGATGCGGTAGATAACGTCATTTATTTTTGCCACAATGGCGTCTCTGTAACTTTGAAGACAATCTTCGTTTTTGTTGTGGGCTGTACAACCAACCCGGATCACCAGGTTGAAACTCTCCTTCTCTAGCTCTTATGTCATATTGTTCTTTCATTCGATCACTGGCAATTTGAATGTTCTTTCGAATATTGTAGATGATCCGCATTCTCTTCTTGAGTTGGCTGACATAGTCATCCCCAACAACTCGTGAACGGATGGTCAATATGCTATTAGGAACAGATGTAAATATTTATCCCAGTCTCGTAGGTGTTTGGAGACCATTTTGGCGAGATACTTTCCCATCGTTCTATTCATCCGTTCCACGATGTCATTTTATTATTCAACAGACGTTTTTAGACAAGGCAGGCACGAAGTTACACCCTTGATCTAAATCAAGGTCTAACGGAGTCCCAAAACGGCAAAAAAGCTCTTTCACCAACACGTCCGTAACAGTTTTGGCTTCTTGACTTGGTATTGCGTACGCTTCTGTCCATTTGATAAAACACTTCATGACTACCAAAATGTACATGTCGATTTGTTTCGTTTCTAGGAATGAGTTTGAGATGTTAATTGCTACCATTTTTTAAGGATTTTTGACGTTGTACTGTCTCATAGAAGCCTTGCGCTTTGCAATTGGTCTTTTTCCAGACGCGCATAAATTACAGTTGCGGCACTACTGCTTTACATCTTCTGTGCAGTTTACCTAATAGAAGCTTTTCCTGACTTTTTCAATCGTTTTTTCACATTGAAATGTTCTGCAAAAGATTTGTCGTGCAAATGCTGCAATGCTTCTGACACTTGGCTTTTTGGTACTACTAGCTGCAGTTTCGTCTCGGTTCTAGCGTCGCTCTCCAAGAATTGCTTTAGAAAACCATTTTTCAATTTCAAGAAATCCAAATGTGCCCAATATGCTTTCACTGTTCTACTTTGTGTGGTGATTTCTTCCCAAGTTGGTTTTTGTGTATTCGTTTTGTAATTTGCTATCAAGTGTAGTTCCGGATCACTCTCTTGTTCTCAACGTAGTTGAGCTGGTCGCCGTTGTTCTGCGAAACATGTTAGTTTTCTCTTCTAGTCAAAAACAATGACCACAGTTAACCGGGCATATTTTTCTAGATAGGACGTCTGCGTTCCTTTAGAAATTATAGAAGCAATTTCAGAGCAGCATGGTCAGTCCACAGAAGAAATTTCCGTCCATATAAGTATTTGTAAAAGTATTCAACGGACTTGAGAACAGCTAACAGTTTTCTTCTAGTTACACAATTATTCCTATCAAGTTTCAACAGGACTTTACTGAAGTATCCGATTGCTCTCTTCTCTGCATTTGAGAAAGAACACCTCCAATTGCGAAGTTGATAACACTTAATATCGATACCGTAACTAAAAACTGCTTCAACTTTTGAAAAGTTTTATTATTAAAATCGCGTTCTTCTTTGATGAGTCTTGTCAGCGGTTTTCCAATGTTGGCAAATCTCAGCACGAATCTGCGATAATTCGTGCAGAATCTGAGAAAAATGCAAAGTTCGTGTTTATTTTTTGGTATTGTCTTAATTTTGTTAGGGTCGGCCAACACTCCTGTCCTGGATACACTGTGTCCTAAATACTTCACTTCTACTCTAAAGATATGGCGCTTCCTTAAACTTAATTTCTGATTTGCACCTCGCAATTGTTAAAACACTTTTTTCAAATTGCTGTTCAAACGATTTTCTAACCATAATTACGTCGTCCAAATAAATAAATCGGTTTCAATCGTAAACGCAATTTTCTCGCAGTTCTTTGGTTTCAAGTCCACTTGTCAGTAGCCACTTTTCAAATCCAAAGTGGAAAACCATTGCAAACCAGATAAGGTATCTAAAATTTTGTCAATTCGGGGTAACGGGTATCTTTCTTGGTGATCTCATTGAGTTGTCTATAATCTACACAAAATCATGTTGGTCTATTTTCTTTCTTCATTAAGACCACTGGAGATGCCCACGGACTGTTAGATGGTTTGATCACACCCTGAGTTTTCATTTCTGCGATTATATTTTTGTTCTTTTTGGTTGGCCAAAAGAAGCCGCCTTCGATGTTGTCAGATTGGTTGATCATCGCCAGTATTGATTTTGTGTTTCACAACGTCAGTTTTTCTTTAAGAGTTATTATCTATTGCAACACGTCGGAATACTCCTAGATTAGTCTCTTGACTTCACAGCGCTCACGCTGGTCAAGATTTTGACACGCTGAAGTTACAATTTATTGCAGTAACTATAGAGGACATTTTTTCGCTGATATGTTTTCAACAATCTTTGCACATTTTAGAATGTGAGACACCCACGTAAATTGACCTATCACAGTATTCTTGCTCAAAGTTACCCGGTTTAGACTGGTATTCATAATTGTAATTGGTACTACGTTTTTGATATTTACCAGAACTTTACGAACTAGTAGTCCTTAGGCAAATATTTCATTTTTGCTTGGTTTGATAGTACAAATGGCACCTTACCAAAGATATCCATCCAGACGTCCCATCACAACGCTTTTAATTTGTCCAGGTAAAATGACATCTTTTACTAAAACAACTCTCATCTTTGCATCTTTCGACAAATGAAAAGGAATTTCGTTGCTCTTTAGTTTGAAGACATCATGTTTCACGTCTCAATGGAATTCACACTTCGCTGGTTGCTGTCTTTAGTCGTATCGTGATTAGTGTTATTCTTCCATATTTTCGAACTACATCTGGGCGCACTATGGTTCTCGTCACTACTGTGTCAACCAATAGTTCAACTCCTCGTCCATTGATGATACCATCAACATAGATACTGTTCAGAGAGTTAGTTGGCGATGCAGCGTGGATGGTGATTTTTGCGCATGACTGTTGGAGGTTGAATTTTAGACTTTTCGAACGACCGCCACTGATTTTTTAAATGGCTCTTGTGTTTTTGGTTTGTGACAGCGACATTGAATGTGATCCAGTTCACCGCAATTCCAACATCTAAGCCCTTGACGTACACGACTTGTTTGGTTACGTAATACTCTTTGAAGTAGCTTTTCAATGCTTTCCTGTCTTTTTCCTTGAGCCTTTACCATATTGCAAAGACGTTTACTACCCCGATGCCTGATTTGCCACTTCAAACTCTAACGCATCTGCCAGCACCCAGTTGTTACAAAAAACTACATAGAGTTGTAAGGTAAGCTTGTTTCATCAAACGCGCAATATCCGCTTTAAACTCTTGAAGGTTTTTTGTCGACTTTTGACAACGATTTTTTACCTACGCGTGGTACACCTGTTGAAGATGGGCGTCTTCATATCGCATCTCCAGACGTGAGGTCAGCAGCTAATAATCCATATGTTGGCAATCAAGTATGGTCTGCAAGATGTTAATTGCTTCTCCTCGGAGAAACGTTTTTGTGTCAAATCATCAGTTCACTGTTTTTTTCTTTTTTTAACGCGAAAATGTAAACTCAAAGCTTTGTCATATTGTTATTAACCGTCATCTGCACCAATGCGCTCAAAGATTACTAATCATATAAAAAATTTACAGATATCGCAAATCTAGCAATTATCAGAAAGTGTTGAAAACCAACACAATATTACCTTCGTAATATAATGAACAAGATTTATTATAATTTTTAAAAATAAAGATGCATACATAAATAATCAAAAAATAAATGAACACTAATAACTAGTATTCTAGGTACATATTAAACGAGAGTAGAGTCGTATGATAATTCACCAATTATTTGTATTTAACATTTGTCCATGAAATGCCTGAGAATTGTTTCCCATAACCTCTTCATCGCTGGAAGATGATGAATCAGCAACACCAATGACTTATAGAGAATTTTTGTCATAACAAATTATGAGCAAGACTGTTCATTATCAAGAATTGCTGCTGAATTTTTCTAAAGAAGCACAAAAATGAGTATTTTGGGCGAACTTTTTCAAATCGTTAACAAAATGGTCAATAAACTCTGTCATAAGTTCGCAAATCTTTTTATTCCACTAGTAGTCCACTGTTGGCAACAACATCGAGACGCGATGTTTTTATTGTAATGCTTTAATGTCTTGAATGACCTGACTTAGTTACTTTCTCAAATCTAAGCTTTGTTTTAGGCATCAAATATTAGGAAATATTTGGGTTGTCTTTGTAACGCTTAGGTTCTCTTTTCCAAGTGATGTACGGTAAGAAACACAAAGCAAGCAACAACATCATAAAACATCGAATTTTATTTGACACAAAATATTTTGAAAGCAAAAAGTCACCTTCGCAAAGTTCAAATAATAATATTGCGCTCACAAGCATGTTATGCGAGAAAAAGGTCGAAAAATTGAGATTCACGTCCACTGACTGTCATTTTCTGCTGCTTATATACGGTGGAGAGCATTCGGATAAATTCTTATCACACTTTGTCTGAAGAAGGGATTGGGATGTTTCAGGCAGTGTGAGACAGAACAAAAAACTCTCTGGGCAGATCAAAAAAGAAGCACAGCTTCCAACGATATCGACAGATTATGTATCAACCAGATGTAACTAAATATTGACAAACGTGACTAACGAACACGAAAGCCGACTTACTGTATACATAAAATATGTTTGAACGACACTAAAACACACCAAATGTGCGTATGGAGCCACAGCCAACGTGCCGTAAACAACGCAGCAGTTGTAAGCTTTGTAAATACCGGGCTTTGCGACTTAACCTAAAAATAAAAATTTACGTGTCTTTTGGCCAAAATGCGCGTAATTATTAGTATAAGAAATTATTTTTTAAATAATGTGTTACGATCACCCACATTAAAGTGAGCTATCAACACAACTTAATAATAATCGCGTTCTAAACAATGAGTCAACTCTTTACATTCCACTCTTGTTACAAATCATAATAATATAGTGACAACACATAACATATATTTAATTGTCTTAAGAACTGTAACATACCAGATGCGTTATGACAATACCTGGGTGCAGCCGACTCGGCTCACTACGATCATGGGATTCTACCGACAACGTCGACAACTTTATTAACATATATGTGGAAATATATAGACGAAAAAAATTAGAAAACCTTTATGCGTTAGGCTCACTGGCACAAAACATATACAGGAAGATAATAAGTGTTATCAAAAATTACAAACTTAAACTTGAGTAAATAACTCCAGCAGTCATAGAATAGAACTGACAAACCAGTTAGCATAAGTCAGTCAAAACTAAAAAATTACCAAAAGTAGCAGCCTTTAAAGTTGTAAAACCAAAACGTTTCAAAGCAGCACAACGCTACTACCTTGACCAAAGTATATACAACCCACGTCTATTCATAGATCATAGGTATTCGTATCAAACAATTAAGATTCGCACCAAGACATAATCACTGAAGCCCAGGCGATAAACTATTAACTAAACATCTAAAATTACTAACAATCCAAAAAGTAAAAACACAATAAGGATATTAATAATAACTAAAATCCGTATGATAACGACAGCACTCAAACTGAATGCGGCTATTTCTTTTTCTCATCATCCTTTACGTAATCGGATTTAAGGTCTTTAACATGGAAAACACCCACGTTTTTCCCACGCTCATCTGACAACCTATATGTTAGTGGACCAGTAACTTCTTTGACGACGCATTTCACGTATTTTGTCGCTAATTTATCTACGATTTTCTTGCTGACATCTGAGAGAACATGGTTACGTTTCCAGACAAAGTCGTTTGTCCTAAAACGAACAACTCTCTTACGCAAGTTGTAATGACGTGCTTTACGCGGATAAGCTTGGGCCAAACCATTTATGAACTTCGGATAATTTTGTGAAGTCAGCAACAATGCGTTTACGATCTCCAATAGCTAAATCTTCCTCTCCGAACTGAAGTAGTTTACCGTAGTAATTGCCCGAACTTGGCACGGTTCTACTTAAGTTAAGAAAGAAAGGTGTATATCCGGTCACTTTATACACAGATGTAAGAATTGCATACGCGACTCGGTAAATTTCTGCATCCCACTGACAATGATTATCGTTCAAATACTAGTGGATGGCAGTGCCCAGAACGCGGTTTACACGTTCAACGAAATTCACTTGTGGATGGTACGAAGCGTTGCACCAGATTTTCTGTACATTATATTGATTTATCAAGTTTTTAAAGCAAACACTGGTGAATTGAGTACTATTGTCTACCATCACGATTTGTTGTACGCCAAATAAAAGACAGACGTCGTTTTCTAAAAAGTTAGCAACGGCGCGACTAGTCGAACTAATATAAATTTAGTGACCCAATCACTAACGACAATTAGCATCGTGTTTCCACACGGTGAACGACGAAAAGGACCCATTAAGTCAATGGACCAGCATTGAAATGGAAGCTTAACTTTTTTGGGACTACCCATTAAACCAGCAAGAGCACTTTGCGACGGTTTACTTGCTGGACAAATTTGACACCTGTTGACATAACGGGATACTTCACTACGCATCTTAGGCCAGTAATATGGTTCGTCGAGTTTACGACACGTTTTAAAAGTACCAAGGTGAGCTGATGTAGGCTTGTCATGGTAATGTTGTAAAAGCTCACGGCGTCTGGAACAAGGGACAACCTGTTTTCATTCGACTAAATTTGCGGTGACATCGTGATGATTAGGTATTAGTTTAAAAATAGTACCATTTTCAATTCTCCAAATGGGAAACGAATTTGGATCAGCCTTTACCCGTTTTATTAAGTTGGTATACCATTTATCACGGTCCTCTGGGACGATTTGTAAAAAACTAGTCCCTAGAAGGGCTCTAGGTAAAGCGTCGGGAACAACGATATGCTTACCCTTCCTATGTGTAATAGTAAATGGGTGTTGTGAAAGTTTTGCACTCTACCACGCTAGACGACCAGAAGAGTCTTTCATATTCATTAGCCACAAAAAAGAGTAGTGGTCCATAAGAACTAAAAGTGGGTTTCTTTGATATAAGGTCTAAATTTCTTTATACCGAATAAGACTGCAAGACATTCAAGTTCGGTAACTAAGTAATTTCGTTCAGTTTTATTAAATGTTCTAAAACCATATCAGATGACATGTTTATTACCACCTTCTCCTTGGGTCAAGATCGCCCTCACACCAACGTCAGAAGCGTCACTGTGATCACAAAAGGAAGCTTAAAATCAGGACTAGCAAAAACCGAAGTCGGCGACAATAACGACTTGAGATGTTTGAACGATTTTTTGACCTCGGAGTTCCACTTAACAAATTGTCCTTTTTTTCTACCCTGAATCAACGATGTTACAGGAGCAGAAACTGTCTAGAAATCCTGCACAAAACGACGGTACCACAAACACATTCCCAAAAATCGTTTAATTTCAGTACTGGTTTTAGGTTTAGGAAAATTAACCATAGCATCTACTTTAGAAGGATCAGTTGCCAATCCATGTTTATCAATAATGAAATCTAAGTACGACAAACTCGACCTACAAAACCGGCATTTCTCAAAATTTATAGTTAAATTAGCACTGAATAATCTTTTACGGGCTTCCTCGAGGAGTTGAATATGTTCTTCCAACGTGCTGAAAGCTATGACAATATGTTCTAAATAAACAAATAACTTTTCTCTTAGTAAAGAACCGACTAATTATCTATCAGTCTTATTTGCGTATTCGGGGCGTTAGCTATACCGAAAAGAAGTACAACATACTCAAATAACCCGCGTCTTGGAACTGTGAATGCGGTTTTTTCACATGACGTTGGGGAAAAAGTCATCGTTGAGACGGTCTGAAATACTAAAAACGTACGGGATGGGGTAAGAATCCTTCTTGGTCACACTGTTCAGTTTTTTCTCGCCGAAACAAAGTCGGTACGAACCATCAAACTTTTTAACAAGCAACATAGGTAAAATCCAGGGTAATTTCGATTCGCAAATGATTTTAGCGTTCAACATAGCATCAAGCTTGATGTCAACGTGGACTTGCATTGCAGGCGAGAGTGGGAAATAGCGCTGCTTAATGGGTGTTGCGTCTCCGGTATCAATATGATCTTCTACGAGGTGAGTTCGACTTAACTTATCTTGTGCAAGTCTTTTAAAGTGTTTGATTACGGCGTTTAAACGAATTTGATGATCACTACTTATTTGTGGAGAGGTAAAAGCGCTACTAACCATAAACTCGTAAGTTACAAAATTAGTTTTAATATAAAAAATCTTACAAAAATTGACTCCTAAAATTAAACAAGGGGGAACACTATCGCAAACTGCGGCTTCTACAATTCTGGTAACACCGGAGTCAGTTAGAGGTAACATCACGCGTCCGATCACATTCTGACGTACACCATCGGCTGTAGCCAAATTTACGTCGGCACAAGTGCCTAGGGATAAGTTAAAGTCTTGTATCATATGCATTTCTGCGGCACTTAAAATTGTAATGTTTGCAACAGAATCTATCATTGCACGAGCAGAAATAGAAAATAAAATCACATCGGCATAAGGCTGGTTATCACCGGATAGATGAAAAAATTAGTCGGCTAGTGACAATTTACGATAGGGATTAAGATTATGTCGAGGCGAACAGAAAAATTTTACATATTTTAGCCATTCCAACCAGTGTGGTTTGTAAGCCCTCAAACTCTGGAGTTGGGTGGTGGTCGGGATTGGCACTTCGTCGAACGCAGTTTAAATGTTAACGGGGGCAAGTAGGTACCGTAACGTCAACAGTATCACATAAGAAACAAAATTGAGTCAGTTTCTTAACGCATCTCTTGAAATCGTGGCTCACTAGGTAACGAAATATTGTCACGACTGGAAGAAACTTCTAAGACAGAGACTTTGCTACCACTTGCTACCCGTGAATTATTCGTTCTTGTGTTTTCTAGCTTTAAACATAAGGTGTTTAAATCATCCACAGAATCAACGTTAATTAAGCTTAAAGGTGTTGCATAAAAAAGTTGAAGATGTTATGTTAAAAATTAGTAGTTCAATTCGCGAGTATAAAAATTTCTTTTCAAGTATGAAATTTGTTCTTAGAATTTCCTACTCTTTCGTTGAAATATCAAATTTTAGACAGCATATTTAACTTCACTTCCTGTAAGACCATCGGCGAGCTCTGTATTTTTACGCCCGGTGCAACCTTCACCTTTAGATCGTGTCACGCAAATATGCAATTACATTTCTAAGACTGAATCGGGGAAAATAGTGTAATTTTTTCTTTATTGGGGGTTTAATTAGATTCTGTGCTAATTGTCTGTAACGGATTTTGGTACCCACCACATGTTTACCCTTATCGCTGAAGATAACTAGCAGGTGGCCTACTTGGAAAACTTCCATAACGTCACGTTATTAAAAACGTTATTTTTTATACACCGTCAAGGGTTAGAAACCTTCAGGATTGTACCTCTTTTAGAGATGAAAACAACAAACAACAAAAAACTTAAAAAACTTTTTCTGTTAAGTCGAAGGGAAACGCTGCGCATTTGCGTTCTTAGAAAATTGGATGCTAAAGGGAACCTCTTATGCTAACGCTATATTCTTGATTGTGTTGCATTTAATATTACTCTTTAGGTAACTAAAGTACGGAATTAGCTAATACCCTACTGGATAAAACCTAACTGTGAGTATTACTATTTCAATTTTTTTTTCGTTTGTACTTTGGTGGTCATGTCGATTATGACCATACGTGCATGTTAGGATAACACAATTAATAATATTTTGTGCTTCACAAACTCATATGCAGTGCGCGTTGAGTCTCAAATGCTTAAATTGTTTCGTTTGTCTGGGAGTTTAAAATTTGCGAATATAAATTCATACTTTATGCTAATGTAAAAGTTTAGACCGACAGGATCAGCTTAGTATACGGCGCAACTTATAATCGATTTGACTCACGTATTAGTGTTTGAAAAAATTTAGATTGATGTACCTTCTTCATATTCTGTGATAAAATAAATATATATTCTGTGTTATTACTTCAGTGGTGTTATTTGTTCTTTTCCAGCTACGGGTAGAGTTAGACGGTATCTCCCTAATTTAACCTTTCATTGTCTTGGCGCCTTTTTTAGATTTACGTTATAATTTCGCATCACAAAGCCTGCCTCTCCGGAGTAGCTGTACTAGCCGTTGCTTAATTTTTTTACAAGAAAATTAGCGTAATAATTTATTATTGGCTGCCTAACTTGAGGAACCTGATTTTCTCGTAACAAAAATTAGCTGTAATAAACATTAACTGTTCATGTAGACAAGGGAAACGACTAAATCGTAAAAAAAGTTTCTTCATAGTAGCAATGTAAAATAAAGAAGCTTCGTTAACACTTTGCTTACAAGAGCGAATCTCATCTCACAGCATTAGTTCAAAATTTTCTGTTAAAAAACAGTTACGAATTCTTGTGACAAAGTCAGTCCATGAAGATACGTCGTCTCTGATCGAGCGAAACCAAGTAAGCGCTGTACCAGTAAAAAAATCGGTCGCACCTCCAGCAAACGTACATCGCTAATATTTGAAGCTTGCTTCTTTTCTTCTAAATGACTTAGAAAGGTAACGGGCGACATACCATCCGTTGTACCAGGGAAAGAGACTCCGCATTTGCGAATAGGTACATAACTATGTCGGCTATCTTTAAGACGTTAAAGACTAGCGTCTAATAAACCTGCTAATAGGTCGGCAAAACCTTCTTTAGTCTCGTTAACGCGAGGATCAAAGATAACACGAGGCTCATGCCTTGGTAAAACAATAGATGTAGATTGGGCTTCATCACATGGTTTGCCAGCGTCAGATGAAGAAACAGGATCGACAAGCGCGAGAATATTACTAGCAGCCGTTTTAAGATTGTCTACGGCGGATTCATCATTTTCTAGGATCGATACGTTGAGCGAGGTGAAGAGCTCGAGTTAAATACTTTGGGTCTTACATGCATCGATTTCCGATTGAAACTCTAACATCGAGAAATCCACGCGAACAGAAACATTTAGGTACTTTTTCTTTTTAAAAATAGTCCTTAACAATTTACGTTTTTGCGTTACTGTCATACCATTTGCATACTCCACTCTCCGAATTTTAAGTGTATACTCTAGTTCATCGCTAAATAAACACTTTACACCCATCTTTAGAAATGGTAATACTGTAATATGTTGGAAAAATTGCTACAATGTTAAAATTTTAACGAGATTTGCCAATAAACACAAAGCCCCACGTTGGGCGCCAGTTGTCTGACTACACTTTGTCTAAAGAAGAGATTAGGATTCTTCAGCAAGTGTAAGACAAAACAAAGCTCTCGGAGCAGATCAAAAAAGAAACGTAACTTCCAACCATATCAACAGATTATGTATTGACCAGATGTAAGTAAATATTGACAAACGTGACTAACGAACACCGAAGCCGACTTACTGTATACATAAAATATGTTTGAACGACACTAAAACACACCAAATGTGCGTATAGAACCACAACCAACGCGCCGTAAACAACGCAGTTGTAAGCTTTGTAAATACCGGGCTTCGCGACTTAACCTAAAAATAAGAATTTACGTGTCTTATGGCCAAAATGCGCGTAATTATTAGTAAAGAATATTAGCTTTTAAATAATGTGTTACGATCACCCACAACAAGGTAATGTTGCGTATTTATTTATTAATAACTAATTTATTTAAACGATTAAAAATTTTGTTTACTTATTCTAGAAATATGTACACTTTTAAATTAACCGAACTAATTAAATCTAAAAATATTTAATGAAAACACTTACACGAATTTATGTATAACCGTTGTATAACACTATCACTTAAGATAAGATAACGTCCTCGGATAGCTTCACAATTGTTTGTTTACACTATAAGTCACGTTCACTCGATTCGGTGTACACTATTATTTATTTAAAACTTTGCACGTGCTAATCACTTATTTATCTTCACTTAAATAATCTTCTTAATACGGCTGCATTCGCGTTACGGCAATAACTGACCTACGATCTGTCTCGTCGCTATATATAGACATACGGAAATCCTTCTCGAGGGTTCCTTACTTTTCGCTATAACTTCTAGATAATAGATAACAGCTTCTAGAAGGCTCTTGCATTTGCAAGTAATTTCTCGAACGTTTCAGTAAGCTATCAACACAACTTAATAATAATCGCTCACTCACTCACTAAACCGACCCTTTACATTCCACACTGGTTACAAATCATAATAATATAGTGACAACACATAACATATACTTAATTGTTTTAAGAACTGTAACATACCAGATGCGTTATGACAGTACCTAGGTGCAGCCGCTTCGGCTCACTACGAGCATGGGATTCTACCGACAGCAGGGACAGTTTTATTAACTTATATATGCCTCCAATAAACGGTCTCAGAGTAGCTAACTTCCTAGCACCGGCTGGTAGATTACAAAAACGATAAACAAACGTGGTGATTTGATGACTGCAATCGTAATAATGAAAATGGCCTTTCTTCCCACTAGGAAAGTTTCCCAAAACTTAAATCATTTTTCTATTCTTTTTGGATATAGATTTAATTGTTACAAAATGTAAAATATTCTCTAGACTCAATCAATTTTAGAGCCAAAGCGGAACTTTCAGAAATTTTGCCAGACTTTGATTGAATACGCTTGGAATAAATCAATCATAAATCCCTGTCGCGCATTAAAAAAAAGAACAACAGAACTAAATGATTACTGGATTTTACCCAAGTTTTATTGCGGTTCAAAGTTCAACAGCTTCTAAGATTATGACACAATTTGAGCTTCTTTTCCACATTCTTTCAGATGTAAAAGTTGCAAAGTGAAGATTTCACCTGGAAATGTGCATTGTGCATCCACAAATTATAAACAAAATTTTTTTCAACATATTGTTGCGTTCGCTATTTCTTGTCATATCTAAAGAAGACTTACAGCAGATTGAACTCACAATAAAAACATTTTGCGACTGGAAATAATCGACATGTCTGTTTATTAAACTCTCTACGTGTTCTTAGCGTGATCCTTTGGCGCAAAGTAAGTAAAAGCAATCTTATAAGCAAATTACTAAAGACAAAGAAAAAAAAATATTAAATTTGCTTTCCCCGCTTACAACAAAAAAAAACAAATAAAAAACCTCGTTTAAGCGATAGAATTAAATTTAAACAATCATTCTCAATTTTTTCGAGTTTGACATTATCACAGTTCGTCGCATCTCTCATACAATAATCAAATAAAAAACTTAAAAACGCATATCCAAATATATTTAGCTAATTTCTGATTTTTTATATGGCGCTTAACCCTCAAATTGAAAATCACGTATGGCGGTTTGTTGGGTCTTGACTAGACGCAGGTTGGCAACCACGTAACAATTTGTAACTAACTAAAGTCTATTCACTTCCAAGATAGAGCGGCGTAAATAAATACATGCGGTGTTCATGTGAACATGCTGCACAGACCTGTACTCAGTATTTTCTGTTGATAGTGATGTATTTCCTAACTGTTTGTGGTGCGTCTAATACATGTAAGCGTTAAATTGTAAGTACTCTATATAATCAAACATAAAAAAGTACATAAATAATTTACGCAAAAAAACTAAACATATTATCACACAAAAACCTTTTTATCTGAATCCGGGCCTGCAAAATTGCACCATTTCAGCGAGCCAATGAGTGATAGAATACAGTAGCATTTAAAAAAACAATTATGCATTGGGCATGCAATTCAGTTTGTTTACCTTTGTTATATCTGAAAAATTAATACAGAATAATAACTTTATTCAAAACGTACACTCAAAGAAAAATAATAATAATAATTATTGTACGTGAAAGAAACTAGCCCGTCAGTAATATTCCTTTTGCGAATACAAAAAAAACCTACCCGTCAGTAACTTTTCTTCGGATAGGTGAAAAAAAACCCAACGCGTAAACTAACTCCCTTGAGCGAGTACGTTAAAAAAAACAACCCGACAGTAACTTCTTTTTTGCAAGTAAGTCAAAAGAAGGTTAAGGTTAAGTTCACGAACCCTCTCAGTACCAAATTTGCTAATTGGTTTTTTCTTTTTTTATTCGATCTATCGAAAGCGGCGTTAAGCTTTTTTCTACCCTCAAGGTGTTACGACGTTTTGTTACTAGACGACGCTGCGCGTTTCAAATGGAATAAAAATTTACCGATTCTACAACTTTTTTTCCTATTAATATTAAACTATATAAAAAAATTTGTAGAAGACAAAATTTGCTATAAAGAATCTACGAAAAGGTACAATTACTTTTAATAGTTTAAAATATACAAGTGTATACATTCCCGTGGACTTTTTTGCAGTAAATTTTGTGCTCAATAAATTGTTTATGTGCAATTTTCAACTATATTGTACAGTTTTTGCAGCGTACAAGGAGGAAGCTCGCGCGGACTTCATCACTGCTGAGTGAAATTAAACTTATTATATTTTTAAAACATAAAACGAATCATAAAGAATATCTTGTTTAATAATAATAAACACTGCATCCGAAAAATACAAAAAAATGAATTGAAATTGGACACCACCGCAACTTCCAGCTTTGTTTCATCTGAGCGTTTCAGCGTTTCGTTACATGAACCTTCGAATCAAGCATCTTATAAGTGTTTTCAACACATTTTAAGAATGGCATCAAGCCCATATGTAACTCATAAAAGCAATTGTCCAGATAGCATGTAAACTTACAGCAAGTTTGCTTTTAACTTGTAACGTCCCGTTTGAATTCATTACAATTAAAATTCAATTTTACATTCATTTATTTTTTGCAACTAATATTGCACGTAAATTTATTCAGTTCCGACAACGTCGCGTTGTATTTCGGGAGCGTCTGCGTAGTTGACTTGAGTAGAAGGTTTGAAGGTTAAGCTTCCACTTCCGTGTGAACATCTTGCGAGTTCACGTGTGTGATGCGAGAAAGACAAAATTTTCTTGATTATGGCGTAAAAACCTATGTAATTTAATTTTTTTTCATTCCATCTAATTATTGGTGAGTTTACCTTTATTTTGATATCATTTTTCTATTAAATTCAACATTTTTAGTGATTTCAAAGTATTGCGCAATGGTTAGACAAAGAAATTTATTTCGAAGATCGTTACATTGAAGGTGTGACGTAAGTACATGATGTCATTCAAAAAACTATTCTAATTATTTGTATTTAGGGTCTTTTTCTTTTCATTGGATCTTTTATTTTTATTTGGATCTTTTTATTTTCTGGCATTTCGTTTATTGGATTTTTATTCTGGATCCTTTCTTTTGGTTCTGTCGTTGAATTAATGGATTTTCCGTTATTGAAGTTTTATTATACATCGGTATTTATTCCTGTTGAAGAATTTTATCACGTTAACCAAGATGTGCTAAAAATAGAAGATATCTAATAACGTTATATTAAACATGGTGAGTCAACTAAAATTAAGTTGCTGCAATTTATCTTCAAATAATTAAATTGTGTTGTTTAAAACCTTTCGGGAAACATACTCGATAACAAATTTACCGTTTACTATTTTTTGCATTTAATATTAATTACTTATTAGGTGTAAGATTTTACGCTCTTTATTCATCACTTTATGTGGTTGGCGTCCAAATATTTTATTTTAAATACTGTTTTATTCTAAATATGTTTAATTCAAATATTGTTCATTGTTCTCTAATGTAAATAGTTAGTTAAGTATAGTTAATAAATTAACGGAGTTCACGTCTTTGTAGTTATTATCATTCAACCCATCACCTTGAGGGTCTGTGCTTACGATTGCTTGCCGTGGTTATATTATTTTTACTTTTTATGATACGTTCTTTATTCCGTCACTGTATTTTTTTATTACACTGTCGCTACCAACTTGGGGCTGAATTTTGAATGAAGTAATTACTGTGAACTTCCTATATTTAAAATTTTGAATACTTTTGTACTTTGTGTATTTTGTGTTATTGTATTTTAGGTTAAGATTTATTATTGAATTTGATTTTATTGTAATGATGTATTTTGTCGAAGCTCTCAGAAGTGACGAGCTATGTTATGAATTGTTTTTGCGAGGCATTGATGCTAGTAATGAAATTGTCGATAGTAGACGAAAGTTGTTACGAGCTAAATTATTTTTTGTAAAATTTGATTTAATGATTTTTCTAAATTATTCTATATTTGAAATTTGTTCGATTCTATTTTATTTAGGTTTTGAAAGAGATTTTCTTCTGTTTGGTTACGATTATGATTTGTTAGAAATTCGAAGTGAAACACAGAGTTCACACGAATATGTTTTGTCTTTTGGTTTATGCCATTTTAAATTTTGTCTTGTTTTGTAGCTCCGCCTTCAGGATGAAAGCAGTGATCATATTTTAGGAAATATGAACTGTTATTTGTTTTTGATATGTTAGTATAGTTTTGACTTGTTTGATTTTCTTTTGTTTTTGTTTACGTTTCTTGTTTTAGTTTGTGTTTAATTTTATCGTGATTTTTATTGTAAAATTTTTTTGTTTCATTTGGTTTTTATGTCAAGTAAATAAGTTCTTTGGTATTATTAGGTTGACTTTTAACGATTATTTATGTCAGTTCCGCTTGTGTTTTTGGTACTTTTTAGTTGTGGGTGTACAACATTATGAGTGGATCTCGTGAAGCTCAGAAGTTCCCTCTTCTTAGATTGCCTATCATTAATGCAACAGACTATAGTGATCTTAAGTTAATCCTATTTTTGTTTGTACAGTTCTGTTTTAGTGTATTGAAGCTGATTTGTTTACCTTAATTGTGTTATTCATTGCACTTGGAAGTTTTTGCATTCAGTATTTTTGAAATTTGGTTTTGACCATATGTTATATTTTTCTTACGGTATCTTTAGGATGTGCTTAGTATGTTTTACTTTTGTAAGGAGCGCTCTATGATTTGATGTTTGAGAATGTTTGTTGTGTGTATGATTTGAGAGTGTTGTTCCGATTGTTTCGTTTGATTCTGATAACTGTGAAGTTACTCTTATTGATACATTTGTTTTCGATTTCAAGTTCTTTTCCAACAACTTCAATTCAACTACGACTGAGATGAATACTTCTATTTCTCAATTAATTTCTTTATGTATGGCTTTGGAGGCTGTTCAGCCAACCGAGTCTCAAATTAACCTGAATTTGACATACGATTCAAACATGGATTGAAATTGATTCTTCTTTACTTCAAGCTTCGGTTTGGGATTTAACATTTTTAATTAAATTTTATTGATGCTCACCCTTGAGGGTATCATGACAATCTAAGTGATTGGATGCCATATATTTTATTTTATGTTGAGGAAATCTCAATGTTTATTTTATACCACAGAGTGGGTATATGAATTCTTTGGTTAATGCGCTGACCAAAGACTTTTATTTTATTTGCAGTTATTTTACTGCTTTATTTTGATGTATTTGATTACATTTTATTGCCGATTCTGAGAATTTCTTCTCTGGAACTCGTCTTCTCGTATTTGAGTTTTTTAATTGCTTACGTGCAGTTGTTAAGACGATCATTTTGAGTTTACCTTTGAGCATATAATTATATGTGTAACTTTAAAACTCATTTTAGAGCATTAATACCTATTTTCCTTGTTTGAAGTATTGGTGATGATTTTCGTTTCATTTTAAAGTCTTGTATTTGATCTTGTTATTTATTCATTTGCCCTGTGTGAGGACGGGAGCAGAATTTTCTCACAGCAATACCTGTTGCTTGTCGTAAGAGCCGACTAACCTTGGGAACTTTTGTTTAATATTTCTTCTTCAATTCTATTTTCAATCTCTTCTCTTTTTGAGTTATTGAGTAAGGTGGAAATTGTTTCGAGTGGTTTTGGTATTTGTGGAATATACGTCAAACGATGACGCGGATTCGCGCGACGTCCCTCTTTTATCTATATCCTTCGTTACATAGTACTGTCGAACTTGTAATTCTAGTTTCATCTTCCGCTTTGGGAAAATGGTAGGTTGGACGGTATTCCTAAAGTGTAATCCGCTATCCTCGATTGTGACTTATTAGGTTTTACTACCTTTACCGATTTTGACTTCTAGTTTAAGGTTTAGATTAAGATTTCATTAGGTTAAGTTATTTTGTTTAGGAAATAAGTTTTGGAATTTGACTCTTGTGCAACGATGTTGCGAGACTTGCTTTTTGCGTTTGTTGTTGTTTATTTTGCGTTTGTTATTGCTTTTTGCGTTTGTTGTCGTTATTTTGCGTTTGTTGTTGATTTTTGCGTTTGTTTGTTTTGTTCTGCACTTCGAAGTTTGAAACCTTCCGATTTCAAATTTTATGGAGGGGGTGTGTAACGTCCCGTTTGAATTCATTACAATTAAAATTCAATTTTACATTCATTTATTTTTTGCAACTAATATTGCACGTAAATTTATTCAGTTCCGATAACGTCGCGTTGTATTTCGGGAGCGTCTGCGTAGTTGACTTGAGTAGAAGGTTTGAAGGTTAAGCTTCCACTTCCGTGTGAACATCTTGCAAGTTCACGTGTGTGATGCGAGAAAGACAAAATTTTCTTGATTATGGCGTAAAAACCTATGTAATTTAATTTTTATTCATTCCATCTAATTATTGGTGAGTTTACCTTTATTTTGATATCATTTTTCTATTAAATTCAACATTTTTAGTGATTTCAAAGTATTGCGCAATGGTTAGACAAAGGAATTTATTTCGAAGATCGTTACATTGAAGGTGTGACGTAAGTACATGATGTCATTCAAAAAACTATTCTAATTATTTGTATTTAGGGTCTTTTTCTTTTCATTGGATCTTTTATTTTTGTTTGGATCTTTTTATTTTCTGGCATTTCGTTTATTGGATTTTTATTCTGGATCCTTTCTTTTGGTTCTGTCGTTGAATTAATGGATTTTCCGTTATTGAAGTTTTATTATACATTGGTATTTATTCCTGTTGAAGAATTTTATCACGTTAACCAAGATGTGCTAAAAATAGAAGATATCTGATAACGTTATATTAAACATGGTGAGTCAACTAAAATTAAGTTGCTGCAATTTATCTTCAAATAATTAAATTGTGTTGTTTAAAACCTTTCGGGAAACATACTCGATAACAAATTTACCGTTTACTATTTTTTGCATTTAATATTAATTACTTATTAGGTGTAAGATTTTACGCTCTTTATTCATCACTTTATGTGGTTGGCGTCCAAATATTTTATTTTAAATACTGTTTTATTCTAAATATGTTTAATTCAAATATTGTTCATTGTTCTCTAATGTAAATAGTTAGTTAAGTATAGTTAATAAATTAACGGAGTTCACGTCTTTGTAGTTATTATCATTCAACCCATCACCTTGAGGGTCTGTGCTTACGATTGCTTGCCGTGGTTATATTATTTTTACTTTTTATGATACGTTCTTTATTCCGTCACTGTATTTTTTATTACAAACTTGCTTTTTTCTTGCCAAGCTTACGAATCTTAATGCAAGTTTACAGTATTATTGGTAATATTGGCAACTTTGGCGACACGCTTAAAAAATTCGAATAGCTTGCTGCAAACTTGCAGAAAACTTTCTTTTGCAAATTTGCAGTACGCCGGCTTAAACGCATAAATACCGGCGCATGTCTCGCCATTTTTTCGTGTCTGTATTCGATCACGTTATTACTTAATTCTGTGTTTACTTATTGTAGACTTTTTAGGTGAGTATTATTGCATTTTAGTGCACTTATTAGTTTGTATACTTCAGTAAAAATTTTAAATAATTTTGCAAACACTAGTAACCGAGTTTGAGACCATTAATGTATGTTGTGTATGGTGTAATAATAATATTTTAAATATTTAAAATTTTGCATGCTTTTAGATTAGTAAACATTACCATCAAATCAGCAATTAAGGTTATTCATAAATTTCTGTTTTATGCTTCAGGTCAAACTGAACGATGAACGACAGCTGAAAATGGAACAGAATTAAAACAATCAGACAATACCTAATGAAGTTGTAACTAGTTTGTAGAAACAAGTCTTGATTTAATTACAATACTAATAAGCAAAATAACTTTTTGTTTTTCTTTGTACTTTTTTTTAAATTACAGTGATTTTACTGAGAGTTTTACGAATTTTCATGACAAGCAACGTAATCAGGTTTTGCGATTACATATTTCAATAACATTCTTACAAATCTTAAACTTTGCCATAAGAGACTGTAACGTTTCTGCAAATTCAAATCTTATCATGGCAAAATGTAACAATATTGCTACAAATTTGTCAAAACAAGGTTGTCACAAGCTTCCTTAATCAATTTCCAGCAAACTTGTTGCAAGTCTCCAAACTTGTCAAAACAATATCTCTGCAAGTTTTAAAGTTGTCACGATAAGTTTGCTGAAATCTTGATACAAGCTTACATTGCTGTTTGGGAAAGTCGGCACACTTGCATCTGAAGGTAAACACTAAATTCTTTGCTTATGTGGTTTAATCTGCATTCGTTAAAGTGTTTGTTCCGCCATCATACGCATCTCAAGGCACGATTGATCCGTTACAATACATATTCTAGTGATTGCAAAATTTTTAAACATTTTAATGTCATTAGAAGTTTGAAGTTGAAAACGGTATGGGATAAAATTATGGCAATTTGTATATAATTGTGGAAACCGCATTACAGTATTCCAGTGCTGAAGAATCCAAATAAGACAAAACAGCTGTCTACTAGTCTCGAATAATGGTTTCTGCAATTATATAAACAAATTTTTGCATTTACGTAGTAGAGTTTCGATTATTACACCGCCTATTATTCAAATAATTTTTTTAAATTCGTCGGTTTAATATTTATTATTTAACAACTTTTCTACATGTTGAGAACCTTACTTTTTCGAGGTTTTTGTTTTAGATTATTGTTTGCTTCTCTTGGTTCTGACGTTCATTACATAGTTTTTTACAAGTTCTTACTTAAATTTTGGTTGCTTGTTTGAGTTTCTCGGTTTTTCACGTTCGGAAGTTTTTTCTTACAAAAACAAGCTAAACGTTAGCAACCTGGGTTACAACAATAACACGGTCCAAATTCAAAAACGGTTTTATTTTACTATTAAATCTATTTTTTTTCATTTTAGTTTACGTTAGTTGACTTTTTTGCAAAACTTTTTAAACACACGTTCTTGTGACTTTTAAAACTTCTCAGAAAGTTTTTTTCAATGATTATATTTTGTACAAGAAGTTTTTTATTTTCTAGAATTTTTAGACTAGATAAAGAATTTTGTGTTGTATGAGATCACATCTATCTAGCAGTTATTATCCTCAGACAAACGTTTGAAGAAGAACATCAACTTAATTCTTTTAACTTTTCATCAGAGACCAATGCTAAAGTTTAACTTAAAATACTTGTGTACGTTGTTCATTCTTTCTCTTTTAATTTCGTCGTTTCTAGGATTATTAGTCCTACTACTGATCCTTGGTATTTGGGTCTGATATCTAAAGTTACTGTCTCTTCTCGTCGTTTCTCTCGTTGGTATGTTCTAAAAAAATTTTTTATGTAAACGGGTACGTGTTTCTTCTTCTGATCCTTGCGTTCAAAAATTAGTTGTTCCATTGGACCAACGCAAGTATCTAATTTACGATTATTGCATTCCATCTGGCTGTGATTACCGCAGTATTAAGCGCTTTAGAAGCTCTTCACTGTCACTTCTACTGGTTCCTATGAGACCTAAGTTTGCAATCCTATTAGGTTACGTCACGCATTGCAAAAAACGATAAAACTTTCTAACACTCGGGTCGCTACAAGATTTTCTAAACGTCTATATAAAGATACTCCAATTGTAAAAACTTTTTCTATTGTTTTTGCATCTACTTCTTCAGTCGTTTCTGTCTGTGCTTTGCTGTCTCTTTCTTGTAACCGTTCTCTTCTTTTGCATCGGCTTTGCAAGCGTCGTAAATTCTAATTCATTTTTTGGATTTTTGACTTTTGATCTTTGCTATTATTCTGGTTTGTCTTTTGGTTTTGGTGGTTTAAGTCTTGGGATACGTTGTTGTTATCTTGTTTAAAATAAATTTTACGATTTGGAACAGCAATTGTACGCATTTGTTATTTTTTTTCTCTTTCTTTGTCTTTTATATATATTTGGCGGTTCGTTGAGCACCCGTGGGGTAATCTCTCTTTTCGTTCTTTTACGGGGAGTAGTACGAATCAGGCATTAAAATCAAACCTTTTTTTTTCGTCTCTTCCTATCTTCACCTTTCTTATTTCTTATTTCTTTATTCTTGGGCTTAGAGCTTTTCTGTGTGCCAACTATTTTTCTTCTTTTTTAATTTTTTAGCTTTGCCTCTTAAACGGTTTGAACATAGAAACATCTTGTGTTGTCTTTCTCCGTCTGTCTCTTTTGTTTCTTTATTGTCTTTTTTACTTTTTATTTCGTTTTTCTTCTTTCTTTCTGCTCTTTGAAGTTTTCCTTTAAGGCAATTATCTGTTTTGTTTTTTTTTCTAAGTCTTGAATACTTTCTTTTTTATTTTTGGTAACTTTTTTCTTTACTTCACTTCACTCGACTTTGTTTCTTTTCTATTTCTTTTACTTCTCTTGCGTGATGGTGTTAAGTCGATTTTGTTTGTCGTGCTTGGTTGAAAGCTTGAAATAAACTGCAACGTTGGCTTTCTGTACTGTACGTACTTTCGCTGAGTCGGCATTTTTGATGATGTCAGTCATTCACACAACACAACACAACGAGCACTCACTCACAACGTTCGATTAGCAAGTAAAACTTCTTATTTTTTTTTATTTACTTTTACTTCTTTTTTTTTCGTTTTGTTTTGTATTATGTGGTTTGGACTTTTTTTGGATTAGTACACTTTAGCGTTTAGTTCTTTGGGATTTTGTAGTTGTGATTTTTGAATTGCTTTTTCTCTGCCTGTTAGGTAGTTCAACTGGTGTCACATTTTTAATCACGATTTGTGTAGTTAACATTTTTTCGTTGGTTTTCTTTGCCTATATCTTTAGGGCCTGTTTGAAACAATTTCTTAATGTCTGTTTACGACTTTTTGGAACAACTCTCTTAGTTTTTCTTTTTGAGTTTTTCTTTCTAATTCGCATATCACAATTCAAGATCTGCTAGATATTGATATTTGGGTTTTTTCTTTTTGTTTCTTAAGTTTTAAGGATTTATACTCAGGGTAAGATTTGTATCTGTGGGTTGGGATTTTATGGGATTTTAGGGCGTTAGACCGTGTTTTTTTTCCTATACTTCTTTTTTCTTCGTTTGTTTAGAATTGTCTTTCAGTGATGTCTATGGGTACGCGTTGTTTTTTTGCTTTTATAGCGTAACGACCATCAACGAGTACCTTTTTTGATACCGTATTTCTGTTGGTTGGAGTAGTTTTGTTTGGTTTTTTTGGAGTATCTTTTTGCTTCATTTGATTTTTTGTCACATTTAGTTGGTAATACTTAGCCAACTAAGAAAACATCTTTCATTTACGTTTTTTCTTAGGTTGAATGTTATTGCATTTAGGTTGACTCTGGACTTTAGGGATTTTGGATGTAGTGCTTTTTTTGCTTTTATGAAAGCTTTCTTAGGGTAAGAATTAATTCAAATTTTTGTGAAAACCATTTCCGAAACATAATCTGGGGATAAGTCGTTGTTATATTTTCTGTGGTGTTTCAATAATCTCAGAGGCACACTTGCGATAAGAATAGTGAAAACCACTCTGATGCTTGACGCATTTGATTACAACGGTTTATTGTTTGTCGACAAGCAACGATTCTATATCTAATTATTACTTATTAATTTTTTTTAGCTATCTTAGGAGATGATTGAAGCAAGCATATAGCTATTTGCATGTCTTGAATAATCGTGAATACCTTTTTTTCTTGTTAATAATTTGTGTATTTGTCAAACGTAAAATTCGTGCGACTTAAATATAAATATTCTCACAACGCACGCATATGATTGTACGGTTTCAATTTCAATTTAGTTTTGCATTAAATTGCTGTTTAACTTTGAGATTACATATTACTTAATTTTGTTATACTGTACTACGATAACTGTATGTGTAGAGTGTTGCTTATTCTCCAGGTCTTGTATCAACGCTATAACTGTTATATTTATGAAATTATTCTTTGTTACTAAGTTATATTCAAGGACTTGCAGACGTCGCAAGAGATAATGTAACTATTTCCTTTTAGATAAAATAGTTTATAAATACTGTAATTATGAATCAAAATAAGAGACTAGTTTTTGCTACTAATGTAACAACGTTGATAAAATTATTGTTCAAATAAACATAAATCTTTTTAAAAACAAATTATTTGATAATTCAAATAAAACTGGCGAAGTCAGTAGGATTCCGAAAAGATTAATTATTAATCGAACCGGAAAAGTTTACACGGTCAAGTGTCGAAAAAAGTGTTTATCGTAAACAGTGACGTGGCCGGCGAATTTCAATTCCTTAGTAAACGAAGAACAACCCAGAACAACCCTCCAAGTCAACGACGAGTGTAAACCCGCAACGTAGCCTAAATCAACCACAACAAGGTGCATCGCAGCATCAGTTGAAGGAAAACATCAACGGCAAACACCCAAGGAAAACACCAAGTCCGAGTCCCGCAACGCAGCCAAGGTGACCAAAACCAGGTGCATCGCAGCATCGGTCGAAGGATACGTCAACAGACAACGCACACATAAAAAGGTAGGAAAGCTAGTTCTCACATTGTTATTTTAACAAATAAGGTACTTTCTTAAAATATTTTGTTATATCCTCCATTAATTGGAAATTGCTTTTGCAAATTTAAATAATAATAAAAACACCAAAACGGACGATCTAGTTGAATCATTAGACTCGTTAACGTTAGAAGCGGAAGACATGGCAAACCCACCTGTCAATTATCAATTATTCAAACTAGAATTAGATACGATACCGTTATTTCATGGTAAAGATACTCAAATAAATGCTTTTTGTTTAACATGTTTAACATTAAAATATATACACACGTTACCAAAATATACCCGAAGTACAAACCGTAATTAGAGCCGCAATATTTTCTAAATTTAGAGGTAGAGCTTCAGAAATTTTGTCACCACGCGACGATTTATCTGATTGGTCCCAAATTAAAAACGCGATAATCGAACACTTTTCGGATGCTAGAGATTTAGAACATTTAACAGTTGAGTTTAATAATATTAAAATTAATAAATCGGAAAATTTAGTTGAATACGGACATAGGATAAGAACCTCTTTAGGCAAATGAATAGCAAAATTAAATTTATCACAATTAACGAATAAACCTATTAGGCAAGAAATTCTTATTGCTAACGGTTTAGATAGATTTTTAGTTACAATCCGTAACCAAATAGCAATGCAAATTCGTTCAAGAAAACCCAATACTTTAGAACAAGCTATAACATATGCTCAAGATGAATTAAATTTTGTACAAAAATCAAACCAATCACACGTAAATTCATTTAATACACACAGTAAAATATTTTCAAGACAACCACAAACGAATCCGATTCCAAAAAAATATTTCTAATTATAAAGACTTAAATCAACCATCCCAACCACAAATTAATCCATTTTTAACAAATGCTTCAAATCATAGATTTTCAAATCAAACTTATCCACCCCAATTCCAACAAAACCAATTTCAATTTAAACAATTTCATAAACCACCTTCAAATGTGTTTAAACCTAACCAAAACATTAACTTACCAAAACCTACTCCAATGTCAGGAATTTCGAGTATAAAAAATTATTTTCACGAAATTAATCCCGAATTCGTGATTTTTAACGAAGAAGCTAATCAGTATTACGCCCCTGTCAATTTAGAACAATTTGACCAAATTAACCCCGAACCAATTACAAATAACGAAATAATTAACGAATATGACGAAACTGAACCGGAGGTAAATTTTTTAGAAACTTCCTTAACAACCGAATCAAGCTGACACAACACTTACCTTAAATTAAATTAAATAACCCACCTTTAAAAATTTTGATCGATACAGGTAGTGAAGTTAGTATTATTGACTACAATAATTTCAAAATATTACCCAAATTCTACTAAATCAGTCAATATAAAAATAAATACCGCGAATGGAATTACTACAATGAAAACTTTGGCAACCGTACCATGTTTTGATGAACTTAAAGCTTCAGGAAATTTTAAATTCATTGTCTTAAATTTTCACGAATTTTTCGACGCATTAATAGGTATCCGTGATTTAAAGAAATTAAAATTTAATATTGACCTACAAAATAATCAACTTACGCGAGTAGATAATAACAATTTTCCATTATATTAGGACAAACCGGTAAAAATTAACATTCCACCCAGAACTAAACAAATTATGACATTATCATACGCCAAACCTAATCAAGACATTTTTATATCCGAAAACGAAATTGACGAAGTAAAAATAAGTGAAGGAATATACAACGTATACAATGGAAACGTAAACTTTGTAATAGAAAATCCAACAAACTCAGATAAAAAAATACATCTTAGTGACTTAAATGAAGAAAGAATTGACCCAAATGACGTACAACCATTTTGCTTCTCGCAAGAAACACAATTAAAAAACCTAAACAATTTAATCAGAATGGACCACATGAATTCTGAAGAACGACGAATGATAATTAAGGTTTGTAGAAAATACATCGACATTTTAAAAAAACCAGAAGAAAAATTAACGGCAACGCCCTTAGTAAAACACAAAATAAACACAAAAGACGAGGAACCCATATTTTTAAGATCTGATAGGACACCTTTTACAAATAAAGAAAAAATCAGAAGACACGTAGAAGAAACGTTAGACCAAGGAATAATCCGACCAAGTATTTCACCCTGCGGATTTCCAGTACATTTAGTTAACAAGAAGACAGACGCATCAGGAATAAAGAAAACTAGAATGGTAATAGACTACAGACAATTAAATGCCAAAACAATAGACGATAGATACCCGTTACTAAAAATTGAGGATATTTTAGATAAATTAGAAAGAGCTCAGGATATCACCAAATTAAAATGGAAAACGTATCAAAACAGAAAACTGCATTCAACACCGAGTTCGGACATTTTGAATTTAATCGCATGCCCTTTGGACTAAAAAACGTACCAGCGACCTTTCAAAGAATGATGAATAATGTATTTAGTGAATTAATAAACACACACTGCCTTGTTTATTTAGACGAGATTATCATTTTTCACCAAATTTAGAAGAACACCGAAAATCGTTAGAAAAAGTATTTCAGAAATTACAACTATATATGTAATCTTAAACTACAACTAGACAAATGTGAATTTTGTAAACGCGAAACAGAATTTTTAGAACATGTAATCACCAAAGATAGAATTAAACCTAACCCATTAAAAATCGAAGCAATCAAAAACTTTCCAATACCACGAAATCAAAAAGAAATCAAAGGATTTTTAGGACTAATTGGATATTACCGTAAATTTATTAAGGACTTTGCCAAAATCACACGTCCTTTGACAAAAAGACTAAAGAAAAATACAGATATTAAAATTGACGATGAATTTATAGAAACAATAAATAAGTGTAAAACGCTTTTAGTAAACGACCCAATTCTAAAATACCCGGACATGAACAAACAATTTACTTTAACGACAGATGCCTCTAACGAAGCAATCGAAGCCGTACTAACTCAAGAAAATCACCCTATCGCATATGGATCAAGAACGCTTAACGACGCAGAAAAAAATTACAGTACAACAAAAAAAGAACTTTTGGCAATAGTATGGGCAACTAAACATTTTAGACCCTACTTATATGGAAACCATTTTCTCATTGAAACGGATCACAAACCTCTCACATGGCTATTTTCATTAAAAGAAGCTAATTCAAAACTAACAAGATGGAAACTTAAATTGATGGAATATAACTACGATGTAAAATACAAAAAAGGAAAAGAAAATTATGTTGCAGACGCATTATCAAGACCACCAAAAGAGATTTACACAAACGAAATAGACTTCGATACGTTAATTGCAAACGCAGATGGACTCACAGATGCAGATATAGCAGAACTAGAAATTCTTAAAAACACACCACACCAAGACGACAGCGATACAGTTCACACATCAACAGGAGAAATATAAATTAACATCCCTTACAACGAATCATCGTTAAATACAGCAAAAAACCAAATTATATTTGACACCCATCGGAATACTTCAGACGCGATAATAAAAAATATAAACCTATTTGGAAACACAAAGAAAAGAATTTATTGTAATTTACCTTTCGGATATAGTCACACTCAAATTTTAAATACCTTAAAGGAAATAATACAACCAAATACAAACACTAGTATTTATTTCAAAAAAACATAACATGGAAAGAGACATTCTTAGAATAATCCGAGTAAATTTTAACGACAATTTCAAACTAAATATCACTAATAAACTTTTAGAAGATATAGAGGAACCAACCGAACAAACAAAATTCATACAATATTACCACACTGGCAAAACAAAGCATAGAGGAATAAATGAAACTTACAATTCGCTCAAACAATTATATTATTGGCCAAATATGGAAATAGAAGTAACAAAATACATTAATAATTGCGAAATATGTAACCTGTCTAAAATAGACCGTAATCCACAAAAATTACCCGTGGCACTACACTAACCCCCGATAAACCCTTTCAAACAGTACATTCAGATTTGCTATTTATTAACCGAAAAATAATTTTAACCATAATTGACGCATTCTCAAATATGCACAGGCTTACTTACTTCCCGATAGAAACTCAAAAACAATTTTAGAACACTTAACATTATTTATGCCACACCATGGCATATTTTCCAAATTAATTACAGATAACGACCCTTCCTTCTGTAATAATTTAATATCCGAATTTCTGAATACCCATAAAATCAAACATCATAAAACTTGCACGGAAAACTCAAAATCAAACGGAATTGCAGAAAGATTTAACTCTACATTAATTGAATCACTGAGAGTATCAAACATGGAAAAATCAAACCTATCATTTGAAACCCAGTTGAACATGGCAGTAATAGCGTACAATAACAGCATCCATACGACAACAAAATTTACACCTTTCCAAATTATTAACGGAAAGGAAAGAAATATTTTACCTTTTGACAAAACTACGAATACAATCACTGAAGATTACATCAACGACAGAAACAAAACCATGAATCTTATTAACCAGCACGTAAAAGAAAATATAATAAAATACAAAGAGAAAGTACAAGAAAAACAACCAAAACATTCGATAGAAAAAAATGTTCCAGGACAAGTTGTATTTGTTAGAAGAAACGCTCAAAGAAATAAATTAACACCCTATGCAAACAAAATAAAGCTACAAGATGTAACCGACAAGACTATCACATTCAAAAATAAAAAAAATACGACCACAACTCTTAAAAGAGATTTAGTAAAAAGGTCTAAAAAATATATGTTGTTGCAGGACGAAGATGATAATCCTTATGATCCTGGCCCTAGCACCAGCAAAGGAAGAGAAATTCACCATGGTAAGCAACTTAAAACCAACATTTCAGAACACGACGCTAATGTCATAAAGTTACTCAAACAAACAGACAAACAAATCCAAAATATTTTTACAAAAGTCACTAACTTTATAACTTCTAGTAGAAACAAAAGATCCCCTTTCAATTTTATTGGTAAAACAGCTAACTGGCTATTCGGAGTAATGAACGACGACGAAAGACCGGAAATTTACAGAGCATTAAACATATTAAAAGAAAACCAAAATAACGTTATAAATAATATTAATTATAAAACAACCCTGTTGAAAAACATGTTGAATCAGATCGAAACCTTAATTAATAATACTAATAATAATATAGAATTAAATGAAAAACGCCTAAATTATATCAATAGTGAAATCTCATTTTTTAACCAATACTTAGTAATACTTGAAACCTTATTTATCTTAGAGGATAATATTAAAGAAGTATAAAGTTTTGTAAACGATTTACAACAATCAATTATATTAGGTTTTAGAAATCAATTGCACCCATTTTTATTGCCTTATCCGCAAATAAATAATGAATTAAATTACTTCGAAAAATTGTATCCAAATGGTGTTATAAATTTAATAAACAATCATTATTATTATTCGAAATTGGACTAGATGCCGAAAGAATTGTAATATCGGTAGAGTTTCCTATAGTGGAGGATACGATTCTAACATTGTATCAAATTGTTACAGTACCTCATTTCCAAACCTACGTATTAGAACAATGTGATTTCTTAGCATGGTCCTACAATAAACCAATTTGTGTATCTGACTATTTACAAGTTGATAATACATTTATAATTAAAAGCAGTGTTAATGAACAAATTAGTGACAAGTGTGTGAATAACATTTTAAAAAATAGTGTCTATAATTGTACAATAGTTAAAGTAGAAGAAATCGTTACCGAACTTAAACCATTAAACGATGCCATCTACTTGTTAATAACGGATAAGACCAATTTAATTAAATACGAGTGTAAAACAAAAAGTACATTTAACGTATACAAAAATACTTTAATAAAATTACCCTTAAATTGTTCCATCGAATTTGACAATAAAGTGTACACCAATCGTAAAGACCAAATATATAATGAAATGAATTTACCCAATATTTCAGAAATAAATTTTGAAAATATTATTGTTAATTATAAAAGTTTTAAATTAAGTAAAACTAATTTAGATAAAAATATGAAAAAGCAAATTATGCAAGAAACATTAGTACAGTTAAAGGAAATACCATTATCAATTCAATTTTCTCACTACTTACTGATTTTTCTTGTAATAATAATAGTTGTCTTTGTATTGTATAAGTATAGAATTAAGATTAGAAATAAATGTAAAATAAACAGGTCGACTTCCTCTTTACCTAACAATGAAAAGCCTGAGGACAGTCTTTTAACTCGCCCCGGAAGAGTTATATTCAAGGACTTGCAGACGTCGCAAGAGATAATGTAACTATTTCCTTTTAGATAAGATAGTTTATAAATACTGTAATTATGAATCAAAATAAGAGACTAGTTTTTGCTACTAATGTAACAACGTTGATAAAATTATTGTTCAAATAAAAATAAATCTTTTTAAAAACAAATTATTTGATAATTCAAATAAAACTACTATATATGTAATTTTGTCTTGCATATATTTATATAACTTTTTATTCCCGTTACAAATAAATATATTTATTTGTTATTATAACCCGTATTTTGTCATTGATTCTATTTCAGTGTTGTATAGATTTAAACGGTGTCTTCCATTCTAGTTTCTAACCGTTTTAGCGCTTTTTTTAATCTCAAGGAAAATTAGCACACATCGAGATCTGCAATGCGCTTGCCAATTCAACTGAGTTAATTGCCAGCATATAATTAATGTAATTTTTACCTTTATTTAATTTTTCTACAACACCAATTTTCCAGAAAAGTTGTAGTGTAAGATTTTTTTTATATCTACTAGTATGAGTAAGATTTTGATATATTTAGTGTGCTTATAAACCATCTAAAACGTTTAAAAATACCTATAAAAGAGCTTTTTTTTTAAAATACATTCTAGAACAAATATTCTGATAAATTACAGTTCAGTTAACATAAAAATTCAATAAATTCGTAAAATTAAAATAGTGTCATCAACGTACCTTTGGGTTTTAAATAAAATGTAGAACATTTTTAGAACGATAAGTCAGAACAAAAAACTCTTAGCAGCTCTTAGTGTTTGTAACTAATGTTTTTCTTAAAAAATGAAATATGTAGACGTCAAAAATTTTCATAATAAGGAATTGCATTTGAAACAGTCTAAGAAGAATGAAACGAATCTTGACAAGGTAAAAACAGGCACTACAAAGTTAGTTAATAAAGTCAAAAAGAACGGAGACTGCGACAAATATAGAATTAGTCTCACTACATACAACATTCTATTAAAAAGGCAAAGAGACATTTTTAAGAAAAGTAGGAACGTAAAAAACGAATTTACATATTCTCACTTAGAAAAAGCTTTGAGCGAAAACCGTACTAAAAACATCAGATTGATGCTGAACAAAGGCAAGACGTTTACAGACTCAGTTAAAGGTACTCTACAAAAATTTTTGACACGAATTGCAAAGGTGTACTTGTTTTGGGTAGTTTTACATCGAAGATGGTCGTAGGTCAAGATGTTATTATTCAATGTAGTTTGGTAAATCGGTGCGCTACCTTCCCTTGCAAAAATCTTTTATAATTAGTCGACACAGAATTGATAAAAAAATTACGTAAAAATGGAGTTTATAGTCGATCTAGAAGTATCAAAAAATGTTCTTAAAGTAAAATACCCACAAGTTTCCGTAGCAAAAAACTAAAAATTTAATTTGTTTAAACGCGTTCGCGCTTTACTATCTCTGCATTTTCTTGTATTAAACTTACCGAGATAGGCGACGTCGTCCGCGCTAGCAATCAGAAATTTGGTTTAATAACTACCCTATTAACATAAGTTAATTAGCGTACTTCCGAAGACTGAGCCTGTTAGATAAATTTTGATTTCATTTTCTGAATCAGCACACAAAAATGTACAAAAATAAATCAAATAATTCCGTTGAGTTAACAAAATAATTGTCGACTAATTAAATTTAACATTTTGATTTTACTTTTAAATTAATTAACATGTTTAGTTGGTTTTTTTTTCTATAAAATTTTGTGTTAATATACTTGAAATTATTTTAATATTCAAGGTAAGTTTTTTTTGAACAAACTGCGCCAGAACAACTTATTTGCACTCAAATTAATTCTATCCTTTTAATTTTATATCTAAACGTATTCGTTTACATGGCTTATTGTATTAATTATTCCACTACTAGTTGTGTAAGTTTTCTTTATTACGTATTACGTATAATAATAGGTTGTAAAGTTGCACTTTTTTAAGCACAGGTAAATAATATTTTGTTATTAACCACTGGTTATATTTTCATTTCCTGACAATTCTATAACGGTTTTAAAAAAATATATTTACAAAACTGTTTACCAAGGCAAGCGATTTTGTTTATTGCTATTTTAAAATTCAAATTGTTTATTAAATAAATTAATTTGATTTTTAAAAAAAGTAAGTGATTTGAAGTTCGCGCTTAATTAAATGTAAATTTTAACTGAATTAAATATATTTTAGACATAATTAATGCTTATAGTAGTAATGATTTAAACAATTTTAGTAAGTTTAGCCAAAAAACCTTACGTTACCTATTTATTTCTGTGTTATAAATTACAATTACGAATTACGTCATAATTAATTCTATTAAAATAATGAAAAGAACTGCATGTAAACCACGCTTGAAGAGATGATTATAACCTGCACGACTTGTATCCTTTGACAATTTGCGTTTCGCGATATAATCTGTCGCTTAGGTTATAATCATACACTTTTCCACCTTGGTATATAATGAAGTTTTTGTAAACTTTGAGAACGTCCCCGTACTTTTTATCCACGTCTAGAACGCTCGCGAAAGAATATACAGGATTCTAGAATGTTTGCAGAAATGTATAAATGCGGCACAAACAAATCATAAAGCAGTTATTTCAGTAAATCGATGTCGGTAGTGTTAAGAAGATTATTCAAGTTTAAATAAATAAGTGATTGACACGTATCGATTAGTTTTAATAATCGTCACAGAGTGTCAGGTGTGAGGTTCGCCAATTTAGTGTAAACATCATTAATTTAATATCGCTCCCGTAATAAAAACATCGATTGCTTAAATAACTGTTTAGTTCGCGTGTAATTCTAGCAGTTGCAGTTCGTTAAAGTAGTGTATTTAAACTTTTTATACATTATAAATATATATATACTCGTTATCAAACCAAAATGGATGCAAAACTATTTGAATTTCTTGAATCAATAAAAAATAGTCAAGAATCGAAGAATAAAAATATGCAAGAAAAACTGAAAATTCTTAGAAAATGAAAGAAATGTTTTACGATAATTCTCAGAAAATGAA
Source organism: Aquatica leii (assembly GCA_035610365.1). Classification (NCBI taxonomy): domain Eukaryota; kingdom Metazoa; phylum Arthropoda; class Insecta; order Coleoptera; family Lampyridae; genus Aquatica; species Aquatica leii. The sequence goes on from CM069437.1 coordinate 18,539,378, forward strand.
AGAAAAACTGTTCAAAAATTCTCATAAAATGAAAGAAGATTTTAGAAAAATGGAAGACAAAGTTGACCAAAATTCTCAGAAAATGGAAGAAATGCATGCTAGTATTAAAAATTAGATAAAAACCATAAAAAACAAATACAAATTAGTGTAAAAAACCAGATAGAATCTGTTAAAGAAGAAATGTAAAACAGTATTTTAAAAATATGAGAAGCTGTAGAAGACAAAATAGAAAAAGTAGAAGACCAAGTAGAGCAAAAATTAAGAGAAAGAATGAAACTACTTGAAGAAAGAATAAATCGAATGAATTGTCACGGTGAAAGTAGCGTCACGAGTGAAGATTTGATAATGAACCATCGAGAATAAACCACTCACGAGTTAATGTGGTACCTCAAAATATTTATAGTAAAGTTTCATGGTCAACCTATTACAAGCAGTTTGAGGCCGCAGCTACAGCCAATGGTTGGAGCAACAGGCAATAAGCGACGTCTTTAATAGTGTTTTTACGTGGAGAAGCTCTTGAAAAATTACAGACTATTTCTAACCACCTGCAAAAAAATTACGGATTATTAATTTTACGTTTAGAAATGAGATATAGACATGCTCATTTTCAGCCAGTGTACCAAGCTCAAATTAAAAGTCGGGTTTAGAAAGTTGCCGAAAGTCTTTAAGAGTTTGAAGCTGACATTGTCAGATTAACACGGCTCCTACAACGCCAGATACTTTGTTGGAGCCTTGGCTATTTAAATCTTTGTTGACGGCCTCCGAAACAGCGAAACGCAGTAGACTCTCCGGTTAGCTCGACCAAAGACATTGGATGACGCTTTAGTGTATGCCTTGTAGTTTGAAGCAGCAAAACAATCATCGCAACGAGACGTTCATAAACTCAGCTGTGCTGCAGAAGTACCTGCGCAGAAACCAGAAAGCATCTAGGAGCACGACAAATACTTCGAAAAAGAGGAGTGATGCCTTTAAACTGCAGTGAAATAGGCCATAGTACTAAACCCAAGAAGAAGATAAGAAGAGCGCTCTAAAATTTAGAACGAGTTGACCAAAAGAGACAAAAGTTATTCTCATCTAGTCATGTTTCATCATTCCTCTTGACCTGTTATTGGAAAACGAGAAGCCATCACCAGTAACAGTACGACTTCGAATGGCGACGGGTAAAAAAATACCAACTCAGGGACGAGTCAAAGTAACCATTGGTTTGGAAAATAGCGTACTCGACCATCAAGTACTGGTAGCCGACATCACGGAAGAAGTTATCCTAGAAATGGACGTTATAAATAAGTTTGGGTTCTATTTGGATATTAAGAATAATGTTCTGAAGATCGACAATGAAAAAATTTTTTTTCATTCATCAAGAAAAGCAGCTGTGCGGGTCCTATTGAGTGAAGCCGTGACTTTGCATGCAAGGACTAAAAGTGTGGTGATGACACACCTAGATGTAAATCTCCGGGGAGGCTACATTCGCACGGTTGAACCAATGGAGTGCGACTTAGTTAAAAAGGAACTACTCGTTAGTAGAACTTTAGTACGACTGAAAAAAACAATGCCAGCAAAGATCTTAAATATCAACGCAGATCTAGTAACGTTGAAAAAGAAGACCGTAGTAAGCCAATGCACGCCAGTATCTCAAATTGTGAGATGCGTGAAATCTAACGAAGATACGTTGCCGAAGAAGTGTCCACAACATCTATTGGACACTCTTACGTCCAAATGTCAAAACCTCAGAACCAGCTGACTAAAGCTAAAGTGTTGATACAACAACGTCAAGATGCGTTCGCGCTAGAAAATAGTTTCAAAAGAAGAACTAACGTAGTGAAGCATACAATTAATACCGGAGACGCTTGGTCAATACGACAACATTTATGCCGACATCCTTTGGCAGTTTACTATGATGCCCTTTGGCCTGTGTAACGCTCCTGCAACATTCAAACTTTTGATGGAGACCATCTTGCCCGGACTGTCTTGGAAGACGTGCTTGGTTTACCTAGACAACGTGATCGTGGTTGGAAGGCCGTTAAAAGAACACTTGAAGAACTTGAGAGAAGTGTTCCAGCGACTACGTGTCTCAAATTTCAAACTGAGCTCAAAGGAGTGCCATGTATTGAAAAAGAAAGTGTAAAGTAAAGGCTGACCCAGACAAAATCCGAGCGGTGCAATCATGGCTCAGACCAATTGACAAACATCAGGTCCAAAGTTTTTTTGGGTCGTGCACCTATTATAGAAAATTTGTACCCAGATTTGCCAATATTGCCAAACTTTGACGAAATTGATTAAAGAAAGAGCAGAGTTTATATGGAATGAATACTGCGAAAATGCTTTTCCCCAACTAAAACAAGCCCTAGTCACTTCGCCGATTTGAAGTCATCCAAGGGAAGATGGAAAATTTGTTTTGGATACCGACGCAAGCAACCTGACCATAAGCGCGGTTATTTCGCAGGTTCAAGATGGACAAGAAAAAGTTATTGCGTATTTTAACAAAATTTTGTCTAAACCAAAAAGGAATTATTGCGTGACTAGGAAGGAGCTATTAGCAGTCGTCAAGTTCATAGAACATTTTTACAAATATGTGTATGGACAAAAATTTTTATTGAGAACGGGCCACGCCACATTAAAATGGTTATAACAGTTCCGTAACCCGGAAGAACAAGTGGCAAGATGGATCGAGAGACTGCAAGAACGCTGATGTCTTCTCCAGAAGACCAGGTCCGGTGGACTGCAGCCATTGTGCGCGATTTGAAGAAAAAGTCGAATGCTTCCAAAGAACTGCTATGGTTGATGACGAGTGGGAACCTGAGCAGTTGCGTCGCAAACAAGAAAACGACCTTAAAATAAGATTACTACTGGACTAGAAAAAAAAAACGTGCGACAACCAACCTGGGTTAAAACAATAAAGCGTACTGAACGCAGTGAAACTCTTTGATAGTAGAAGCGATCCCTGGAAAGTATTGAGGGCACAGGAAACAGACTACAGTTGGTAGTACCAAAGAGCCGGGTGTCAGAAGTGTTGAAGAATATTTACGATGTTACATTAAGACGACACTTTGGCGTAAACAAAACATTGAGGAAAATTTGAAAAAGATTTTACTGGGTAAACTGCAAAGAGGACGTAATGATATGGTGCCGTAAGTGCACGGTCTGCGCATCAGGAAATGGTTCAGCGAGAAAGCGCAAAGATTAGGAAGCTCTTTAGAAAGAATAGCGATCGACATCACAGGGCCGTTTCCAAAATCGGATTTGGGAAACACATACATCCTAGCGGCAATGTGTTATTTCACAAAGCAGCTACAGTCGCAGACGTATTAGTGAAAGAGTTTTTCTGCCGGTTTAGAGTTCCATTGGAATTACACTCCAACCAGGGCTGCAACTTTAAGTCTGGGCTGCTTCAAGAATATTGCTGACTATTGGGAATCAAGAAAACTAGGACGACGCCTTTTTATCCTCAATTTGAAGGCGTAGTTGAGCGAATTACTCAAAACATAGGAAAATAAAGTAGTTTCCGATCACCAAATAACTAGGATCAGTACTTGCACCTTTTTCTAACGGTATACCAAACACCATCCTGTGTCATGCTCGGTCGCAAAATACGACTGCCATGCGACCTCCAATTTGGACGAAGACCGGAAAAAGAAGTTACTGAAAAAAAGTGCGTCAGCAAGCTGACCAAGAGACTAGACGAAGTACATCAAGAGGTCCGTAAAAGCACACAAATTTCCAGCTACAGAATGAAAACTAGATATGACGTTAAGGCACAAAATGGTGAGTTTCAACTTGGCGACATGGTATGGTTGCATAATCTCCAAAGGAGACATGGAATGTCGCCGAAGCTGCAAAGGCAATGGGAAGACTTTTATGAAGTCGTGCAGCGTATTAATTGCGTCATATATCGCATCCAAAAATAATCTAGAGGCAAACCCAAAGTGGTCCACATTGATCCTCTAGCCCCGTTTGCTGGAAATAACCATAAGACGCAAGTTCACGTTCAAACCAAAGAAATAACTAGCAGTACCAGAAATAAAATTGAAGGAATGGACTTTGATAAGTTTATGAGCTTATACGGAGGTTCTGGAAAAACTACGTTTGAAGTTACAAGCGAGGAACAACTGGACCTGTTTTAAACACGAAAAGATTACGCCATCCCACATTGCGTGAACCAGGATCTTGACATGTCCAGAGGAGTTGCAGTCGTATTTAAAAAGAAGAAGAAGAGAAAAATAGAGTTCCACAATATTATGAAATTGGCAGTACCCAAACTTGGTTGTGGTTTAGATCAACTGAATTGGAGGACAGTTCGAAACATGTTGGAGGTCGTCTTCCGAGGAACAGGCTTTTAAGTGTTAGTCTGCAGTTAGCAAACAAAGAGAACATTGGGTAAAGCAAAGTCCATTGACTGTTACTTTTATGTTCAAGGAAATTGCCGAAATGGAGAGAGCTGCCGCTATCGCCACGATCCTTTCTACTGGTGTCACATCCGATTTCCTGTTCTAAGATAGAACAGTTTTAAGAAGGGGACAGTGAAACATTCGCAAAATTTTTGTAAATTTTGAAAACGTTCCCGTACTTTTTGTTTACGTCTAGAACATTCACGAAAGAATATAGACGATTCTCAAATGTTTGCAGAAATGTATAAATGCGGTACAAACAAATCATAAGGCAGTTATTTTAGTAATTCGAAGTCGGCAGTGCTAAGAAGATTATTCAAGTTTAAATAAATAAGTGATTGACACGTATCAAGATAAATACAACGAATTAAAAACGTTTATGACTTTAATGTAAACAAGTGTCAGTGCTAAGATAAATAGAAGTTATCTGCAGACATTATCTTTCGAGTGATAATACTATATAAATTAGTGTAAGTGTTTCTTAAATAGCCTTAGCTTTAATTAGTTTCGGTTAGTTATAAACATGTAAATATTTTTAGTATAAATAAATTAGTTTTAATAATCGTTACAATAATGTCCTATTACAGCACTTTATCCCAATCTAAACTACACTCATAACCAAAGTGAGTTGGTGGCGTATTTACAAAAACGATTTAAAAAGTACTAATAAAATGTTACTTATTTAATAAAATAGTTTTGACAATTAATTTTTTGTTTAAATAAAATATTGTAATTGTGTAGTTAGGCTTGAACCACTGCAAGTTTATGTAAAATAATATTTTCTTTAGAATGTATTATGATTATTATTACAAATCATAAGAAACATGTATGTATTGTAAACTAAAATTTCGTTTAAAAAAATGTATACTTGAACTTACGTTAAAATATTAAACGAGACTTAATTCAACACACTTCAACAAAAATAGCGTCTATTAGACGTTAAAACCAAACTTCGAATGAAAAATAACAAAAAATATTGCATATTTATATTGAAACGCAAAATTATAAAAACTTATTAAAAATTGATTACTAGTTAATTATAAAATCGGTTTAAATACCAGTTTATTGCATAAATAGCAGTTAACGTATCAACGAACGTTAATGCGACGCGAGGCCGCACGGCCGAGCGTTGCATGTGAGTGAGTTATGCTATGATTCTTCCGACGAGATTATTTTTTGTGTTGCTTCTTATAAATTTACATTCTTTTTTGAAAAAATAAAAAAAATCAACAGAAATATAATGTTGGTACTAAATTTATTACTAAATTTGTCAAATTTGACATTAAGTTTAACATCGTTTTTCTTCAATTTTAACTGAATTTCAAGATTTTTAAAATGATTCTTCCACCTGTCGCATACTTGTTCTAATATATTAATTGACTTTGAACACTTACTTTTATGTGGATTCCTAGTTTTCATTTTGCCACCTTAGAGCTTTTTTCGTTCATTACGTAACTACACTAACGAACGAATATTGACGTTTGCGATGTTGGCAGCACAAAAAAGTTGTTTATAGTACGCTAGTAAAAAAAAAGATAATATATCTTTTACTTAGATTACAATTTTTATAATTTGCTGATTATTAATAGTATATAAGAAATAATCAACTAAAAAAATATCAGCAACTTCAAAGAATATTTTTGTTTTTGAGGCTTTCGCGGCCATGATTTTTTAACAAATAATTATTTTCGGGTTTTGAACCGCGTTCCATATTTACACTTTAGTGTAATAATGGAACGCGGTAAATATTTACACTTAAAAAAAAATAACCAAATAAAATTTGCATTAAAAATACAACCAGAATTAAACATTATGGTTTACAATGATTTAAAAAATAACAATTAAATATTTTTCTAAATGTTTCTTCGTATTCTTACATCATAAATATTATTCAAAGCTGAAAAAAAAGTATTACTTAGAAACTCAGCGATATATCTGTTTATAAGTTGTGATGATGACATTTTTTTATTGCACTAGGTTCAAGAATTTGTTATTATAATTTATATAAAAATAACTTGCAAATAATAATAACAAATTAGATACAAAAATAATTTAGATTTTATTTGAATTAAAAGTTGACAAACAGGATTTCATTACATAAAAATAAATTTACCAAAGTTTAAATTTTTAGTTTTTTAAAATTGCAAAAAGTAACTCATGATGAATTTTTAGTTATGGAACAATGAAATGCTTTTTAAAAAATTAGAATCAGCAGTTTATGCTGAACGATTGTGCTACATTGATATATGAACCACTTTATTTACCACTTTAAAAACCTAAGTAATTATTTTTTTTATTATTTATTTTTATTTATTTTATAACGCGTACACACGTAACTGTTATGAATAAATTTTATAATGAGTTACATTATTAGTATCATCATTTCTTCTAAATAATTTGTGGTAATTCTATTTTATGATGTAATTAATAAAAATGGTTGGGGTTTTTAAAGACTTCTAAGACACATTATATGAATTTATAACAGAGAATTAATTGTTATAATTCTTATCACTAGTTAATTTTTATGTTCTACCCTGTGCTCATCTATATGCTTGTTTCTCTCATGTGATTTTTGCAACTTTTCCTTTTTTTCATTTAGTTAGGTTTGTAATTTTATTACAGTGTATTTTGTTTTGTCAATTGAAACTTTTTGTCAATAAAAAAATTAAAAACAAAATCGTTTGTTACATCTTTGGCACCCAACGTGAGGCTAATATATAATGGCCACGCCATTGAGACAGACAAAGGCTGTTAAAAATAATATAATACAAAATCAAGAACAAAACATCAAGCAGAAATGTTTTTGTGTTATTTCTACAACAAACGCAGAACAGTCACAGTATCAAGACATTGCAGCCGCTTTGAATTTGTCGCAGCTAACTATAGACACGTGATGTACAAAACAATTAATTGTATACACAAACGCAAGAAATTTCAACCCAATTATGCCAAGTTTAAATAATGATTTTAGTTTTAAACTTTATTGTAATTTTTATACTGGCAGTACTAACCTTAGTTATAAAACAAATCATCTCTTAAATAATACTCTAGAATAAATTAGTTTATTGTACTGTATTAAAGCACTGCTTTCTTCTCCAAGAAACGTAAAGCAGTTTTTTTTCGGTATCTGCAACGATGACCGTTGTTTCTGTAAGATTTTTTTAACTATGGTTAAACTTGTCCCCACTCAAAAGAAAGTTAAGTAGGTCTGGTCTAAAATGAAGAATTAATTTTCAGCTTTATTATTAAATTTTAATTAACTGAAGCTGTTGTATCATCCAATTTATGATTGCTGTTTTTAGATCCAGGTTCACACCAGTAAATACGGTTACTTTTTCAGCTAATAATCACTGGTCTGCATGAAAATTGGCCCTGATACCATTCTTAACGATTCTTATGTAAAATGACCTCCTGAACCCAAAAATGAGCTTCGTTTTTACCCATCACCCACCTATTTTGGGGGACCCCATTTTTATTTTATTTTTTGCATTTTTTTTAGAATTTTACCTTATAGCCGTTAAACATCCCAAAACAGGTAATAAAATTTATACCAAAGTATATGGCAAATGTTTTGCTATAAAATGTATATAGAAACAACAATAAAATACAAATATATAAGAACAGTAAAAAAATATCAATAAACAGTTAAGAAGATTCACTGCACGGCGCTGGCGATCTCAATACCACATGCAGGTTTGAACAGGAATTTTCGACAGGCTTGAACTTGTATTACTCTTCTCATTATAGTATATCACATTGTTTGCTTAACTGCTTCGATCAGTACATCTATAGCTGTTGCAGAGTTAACTTGTCGACGTTTTAAACGTGCTGGATTTTGTGTTCGTTTTTGTTCATTTGTGTAAAACAGTAAAACTACTTTTACTCCGGATTTTTTCAAGTGACTAAGTATGATTTGTGGTTAATGTCTGGCTTTGAATTACTATTTAATTATGCCACGCGAATGTAAAAATCATCCCGATAGCTTCTGCTATGTCTGCGGGAAATTAAGTTTAAAAGCGCAACGAAAACCCCTTTCTCCGCTTGTTAAACAGCTTATAAATTGTACTTTGATTGTCAAGTTGGCGACCAGGACAAGACTTGGGCTCCATCAGTTTGCTGTACGACTTGTTACAGTAGTTTGACCAAATAGCTCAAAGATACTCGTAAATCAATGCCATTTGCTGTGCCCAAGGTTTGGCGTGAACCTCGCTGTCATCTTACACATTGTTACTTTTGTATGAAACATACAATTCAGTATCCCAATATTCCGTCAGCTCTAAGACATGTTCCTCATAACGATACTTTGCCAATCCCAGAGGCCCCAAACACTTATACTCTAGAGTCGGAAATTGATTTAAAAGACTCTGAGCCACAACCTGGGCTTCGAAGGATACGTTCAATGATGATGAAGAATATTTCGCAGATTTAGTTTCTCGGCAACCTCACCTCCTCACTCAATCGGAATTAAATGATCTTGTCAGGGATTTGCAGTTACCCAAGACTAAATCTCAGCTCCTAGGATTGCGACTTCAACAGTGGAATCTCTTAGAAAATGGAGTAAAAATATCTTCTTACAGGACCAGACAAGCAACCCTGAAATGTCTTTTCTCAGAAGATAAAAATTTAATGTTCTGCCCTAATGCAAATTTATTGATGACAGAGCTACAGATGCCATGTGACCCAGACAAATGGAGACTGTTTATAGACTCATCAAAAACAATCTTAAAAGTTGTCCTGTTGGCAAATGGGAATGACTTCCCATCAGTTCCAGTTGCATACTCTGTTGATATGAAGGAAACGTACGAAAACATCTTCAGAATCCTTGATAAAATTAGTTATCATGATTATAAATAAAAACTTTGCGCTGATTTAAAAGTGGTTGCTCTACTCACGGGCCTGCAATCAGGATTCACAAAATATTGCTGCTTCCTTTGTGAATGGGATAGCCGAGCCCGAGATAAACATTACATCGTACGGGACTGGTCTCTGCGAAAAAATCTTATTCCTGGTCAGAAAAATGTTGCTCACAATCTTTTGGTTCCGAAGGAAAATATTTACTTACCACCTTTACACATCAAACTTGAATTGATCAAGCAGTTTGTGAAATGAGTGGACAAGACAGGTGGCGCATTTCAATTTTTGAAAACTAAATTTTCTCGTCTTAGCAAAGCTAAAATCAAAGAAAGCGTTTTTGTTGGTCCCCAGATTAGACAACTCTTCCAAGATTCGACGTTTATTGAACACCTAAATCGAAAGGAAAAACGAGCTTGGCTTGCATTTCAAAACGTTTGTAAGAACTTCCTGGGTAACCACAAAAGTGAAGATTATGTCGCTCACGTCGAGGAACTGCTTTTAGCGTACAAGGACATAGGATGTAACATGTCTCTTAAAGTTCACTTCCTTCACTCGCATCTGGACTTTTTCCTTGAAAACTTAGAAGCAGTCTCGGATGAACACCGGGAACGGTTCCATCAAGATATCGCTAAGCTGGAGAAGAGATTTTCAGGGAAGTGGAATGCAAGCATGTTGGCGGAGTACTGCTGGTTTTTGAAACGAGAGAGTTGTACCTCAAGGTATAAAAGGAAAGCAAGCACCAAGTAACGATGAATATCTTTTTATTTATTACTGTTTATAGCTAAAATAGTTCTTTTTCCCATTTAAATTAAATTCATGTTCATATATTTATTATTATAATAATTATTATAATTATTATTATCGTTCGATAAATAAATTTTAATTAATTTATCGAAAAGTGGTAAAATTAGAGATTTGGGGCTCCCTCAAAAATGGTGGGTGATGAAAGAAAACGGAAGACATATTTGGATTCAGGACGTCATTTTGCATAAGAATCACCCGGAATAGTGTCAGGGCTCGATAAAAAATATTTTCTTGCAGAACTAAACTAATTAAATCTAAGGATATTTAATGTTTATGTAAACTGATACTTCTTTATATTAACCTCAGGTACGAGACGTATTTATGTTTTACTAGCACGAGCATAATTTTATTTATTTATCTTAGCACACACGTTAATTACTTATTTATTTTCAACCGACAATCTTTTAAACTTTCGAGTTCGAAAACTGACATCAGCTCGTTTAGAATACTTTTTATGCACTTTTGTTATCTGTTTCGAGAATTTTCTACATCTTTCGGTAAACGTTCTAGAAGTTGACAATAACTTTGAGAACGTTTAATCGCTCCCTTCTTATGACTGTTTTGTTCTAGAACAAGAAACTGGATGCGACACAGCTAGAACGGATCGTGGCAATAGCGGCAACTCTCTCCATTTCGGCAGCTTCCTTGAGCATAAATGTTGCAGTCAATGGACTTTTCCTAACTCGAAATTATACTTAGATGGTAACTGTAGACCAACACTTAAACATCTGTTCCTCGGAAGACAACCTCCAACATATATTTGAACCATCCTTCAATCCAATTGATCTAAGTTACAACTAAGCTTAAGTGCTGTCAATTTTTTAATATTGTAGAATTTTATTTGCTCTTGAGATTCCATAATGTTGCCACAGATTTTTGTATAACGGTTTTGTACATGAGTACTTCTTGGTTACCAAATAAAAAGCAAAGCGTCGATCACCACGTAGTTTTAAAAGTTTTCCGACCGCCGCGCCGGTTGCTGTCTTCGTAGTTCATCTAAACGTCCAAACTTCTTTTTCAATGCGACTGCAACGAAGCTAGACGATCGATGTGAACCACTTTTGGATTGCTTCTGGGTGATTTTCGGATGCGATACATGACGTCATTAATACGCTGTACGACTTGATAAAGACCCTTTTATTGTCTCTGCAGTTTTGGCGACCAACCGCGTCTTCTTTGAAGATTATACAACTACACCATGTTGCCAAGTTTTTAATATTTAATAATGTACGTTAATTAAGTATAAACTTTAATTTGGTTTTTAACATTTAAATATTATTTTTACAATTTTTTTTAATTAACTGAAAGCGCGTTTAGACATATCGCGTATTTTTACACAATAAACCGCAATTCTTCTATTTTGGGTCTACAAGCACTTAAACTCATTTTTGTCGTAGTTCTAAGATCTAGTCTTTTTTGTTTATTATTAGCAGTAATGAAATTAAATACAGTGTAAGGACAAAGTCTATAAGAGAGATTTCATTAGCTTTTCTTTTAGAATAATATGCATAACATACTATGTGTCAAAAACGGTCATAAACACGACAATTTTCACTAGTTTAGAAAAGCGGTTTACGACGACGATAATCTAAGAAAACAGCAAGACTTTAATACACAAAACAATTAAACGTAATAAATACGTGATCTAGTACATATGGTCATAAATGTTAAGAATAAAACAAGAAAATTAAAACTCACCGCAAAACGCAAAAGTGCATCATTCCTCATTGGCTCTTTCTATAAGCATCGATTGATTTTACTTTCGATTTCTAATATAAAACAATGGGATGGCTAATGATTTAGAAAGCTTACTTAAACATTAAATTATATGTGTTTAGGTAGCAGTTAACGGGATGGAAATGACAAACTAAGTCAACCGACAGGATATGACACCAACTTGCAAGTTGTTTACTGAAATGAGTATAAAATATATATCGAGTAAGTAAAAATGATTTTTAACATAACAAATCGTTTCAACAACATCAAAAGTAAAGAATAAATAGTAGCTAAAACTAAGAACAGAAAATTAGGCTTACGTCAAAAATATAACCTATATAAACAAACACCTAACTCAAGAAAAAACTCAAACAAAACATAATATTTAATCTCTAATGAATATAGAGATGGAAACGTTCAAAACTGTTTTTATACCTACGTAGTTTATATATATATTAAATAAACCGCGGATTAAAATCACAACGTATAACACTGTAAGGTAGTAATGTGAAAACAACCGTTTTGCACTTATGGGACTCACAGCAGTGAGAAAACGCTCTACTGTACTTCTACAAATGAATAAGATTCTAATTTAAATTTCATACATGTTTACTTGCTACTTCAATAATACAATTTTTATAGTTTTATCATAAGCGGTAACAGAGTTTGCTTAAATAACCCTCGTTGAATCGGTTTTCTACCTTTGTGTGTTCTTCTCGGTTTTGAACTTTTCCGCTGGATTCAACATTTCATCCTAATGCTTAATCTAGGATGACAACAGTTCAGTCGTTTGTATCTATGCATGTCATCTGTGTCGTGGTCCTAAAGTCACCGGACGAGGGGGTTGAGATAGGCCGCGCGGTTTGCTTAGAGTGCAGTTGCGAACTGGTAGACGTAAATCTGGTCTGTTTAGACAAACCAGACAGCGTCTGCGATCATTTTGAGGATTTTGTTTTGGAAGCTTTGGATCTTCGTGGTGTGAGTTTTGGCAGCGTAGAATCGTACTCGCACTGCATAGGTTGTAGATGGGCGAATGATTACCTTGTAGATGAGAAGCTTGTTGTTGATATTGAGGCGGTTATTGCGGCACAGCATCAAGTATAATTTTTCTAGTAGGTTGTTGGAAAAGCCAAGCTTCTGTGTGATGTGGGATTTTTAGGATAGTTTCTGGTCTAGGATGAGACCGAGATATTTAGTCTCGTCCGCCTAGAAGACGTCGTGGCTTTTGATGTAGAGGCGGTTTGTGGGGACCATGTTCTTTCGGTTACAGAGAAGAGCGGCGCTTCATGGGGTTGACTTTTATTTGCCAGTCGTCGTACTTCTAATCAAATGAAGATCATTTAAAGGTTTCTCTCAATTTGCGTGGGTGCGTAAAATGTTGCGAGGACGGCGCGGCGGTGTCGTTGGCGTTGAATGTGAGTCCGCCGATTTATGCGGACTAAGCGATAAAAAGTTTGAGTGCAAAGGAGCGTCAATTGAGGAAGGAGCCGATGGTTGAACTATAGGGGTGTTGTTTCTTAGACGATGCATTTTGTTGAGTAGACCATATTGTCGGAACTCGGTGTCAAGAAAGACGACTCCGGTGACGTCGCAATGGTTGAAACTGTCGGTAATCTCTTCAACGACGTGGAAAGTTTGGTGAATAGTGGAGTGCTTCTTGCATAAACTGAATTGTTCTTGAGAGATAATCTGGGTGGTGTCAACTTGTTTCTATAATCTAATGAGGATTATATTTTATCACTTTGTGACCTGCGTTTGATGATTCAGCAGTTTTCTTTTTATGACAGGCCCCATAAATAGATTAGCTGGCTGAATTGGCGTTTTTTTTTTGTAGTTTGGTTTTGTTTTCGACGTTTGATACGGTATTAGCATCGAGAACGTTTTGTTTGTTGTTTGTGTGGTTTGAGTTTAATGATATTTCAAGTTGTTTTCAATCATTATTGAAATTTTCTTTTAAATGCATACAGATCCGTAATTTTGAGTTTAATTTAATACTTTATTTGGTTATCTTCGTAGAATACCAATTCAATATAATTTACGACTTCCTTTGTGGAATGTAAGTTGATACATTGTCTTGTTTAGTCTGAATCCGATTAGATTAAGCGCAATCTTGAGCCACCTGCAGAAAATGCAAGTCTCAGCGTTCTTGTGGGAAATATTGTAGAGGTCTACGTGTGGAAATTCACGTGGCTAATTATAATTGCCGTCTTTGTTTTTCTCGTTTGTTCAATGTTGTTTCTTTTACGTAGATGTTACCGCGCAAGCGAAGAGAATTTGGTGGGAACGAGGTGTTAAATATGAGAGGTTTTGATTTTTGGGGATGAATAATCTACAATCGATCGTTGGTGGCAATTTTAAATTACCGGTTACCGGTTGGTAAGGGTACGTTTCGTTATGCCCTACCGCGGAAGTTAAAAAGAAAATTGGTACCGTGAAAATGTAGTGTAGTGATGGAAAAGTTTGATTTTTATCTTCTTTTCAATTTTCGTAATTTACGGATTATGCAAATTTCACGGTGTCCATAATTATAACGCAAGTTTCAAGTTGGATATTCAATCGTTGGGTTGTACTGTGTCCAATCTTCGCATTTGTGCGGATTATGTTAAGCGTTAACCAAGAAATTCTTCCGTCGGCATAGAAAGTATTTGGAGTACCTTTTCGTTTGGCCATTCCGGACCATCTAACCATAAGTACGTTCCTGCAGTTACGACGAATTCAAGGTATTTATGTTGCACCATTTATTTAATCGAGAAGATATTATTTACGTTTACGCGATCAAGTGTTAAAAGCTTTGAATTTTCAATTAAAAATTACAAGTGTTTCGAAGTTATCGTTAATGTAACTAATTAATGACCGTATTTTACGGTACTGTTTTATTCCAAGTTTAAAATTTATTAAACGGGACCGAATTATCGATTCAAATTATATGTATATAAATTAGTTTATAAGTTTATTTCATTTTGTTTTTAAATTATATCGACACGCGCCCGGCCGTGATCATAGAGGTTTATAGATTGATTAATTTGTGCTGTTTATTTCTTTAAAATTCTGTATTGTGTATTTTATAATTTTGTTTGTGTATTTTATTCCATTAACTTTAAATTTGTTTTGATCAAACGTGCATTCACGTAATTTTTCTTTTATTTTGCTACTGTTTTGTGTGATTAATTTTGTCAATTTCAATTCAATTATTTTATTTTATTATTTTATTCATTTTGTTTTATTTTGTTCAAATAAATGTTAAATTATTAAATTGTAAAGAGCTTTTAATTCCGTCGGCCTCCGCGTGTGTAACTTTATTAGTTTATTTTAGATTTTAGCAAATGCACCCTCTAAGGTAAGTCCGTTGGGGGGGTGCATACTACAGAAGCGGACTTATGGTTGGCAAGGGTCATTAGTCCATTAAGCTTTACCCCTTCCTGGCGCCCTTTGATTTCGACTTTATTATTTATCGATTTTGTGTTTTCGACAAGTCAATCCATTTCGATCACGAAACTTTTAAATAAAACTCACCCCGTCTCCATTGAGCTAGTGGCACAACCCCCCGTTTATGTTACTACATTGCAGGCAGTGACTTTGTGTTAATTTTGGAATGTAACAACTTACCAAGCGTCGGAAATAATCTGATTGGATAGTAGATTTGGGGCATGACGTGGTATTTTCCGGGTTTGGGAATTACTATGACGTCCGCAGTTTTTTATTGATGTGCAAAGTGTCGGAGTCTTGTTAACAATCGTGGTTAAAGTAGTTAAATTTTTTTTGAGAAGAAGTTTTAAGGGTTTGTTGGGAATGTCGTTGTTCCCGGGAGCGTCGCGCGGGGTGCTTTTCGCTTCGATTTTTGGTATGTGAGAAGCGTGCCTGATGGGTTCGTTTGTGGTGATCGTTAGAATGCTTCTGACCTCGTGGTGGATGACGTTGGTGCAACGGAAGTCTTTGTCGTTTAGACGGTTTGGTCTGAATTAGAGTTTGTGCGTGTCATGGAAGGCTGATTCCTGTTTTTGATGATGTTTGTCATTTGCCAGACGCTGTGATCTTTTAGATTTAAGAACTGAAGTTTGTCGTTGAAGAGAAAATTTTAATGTTTTTGGGTTTGGGTTCGGATGACGGTTTGAGCTGCGTTAAGTTTTTTTTTTGTCGTCTGAGTGACAGGTGCGTTTCTATCTGCATCTTAGACGGTGTTTTTCGATGATCTGGTTGCGGATGTGAAGTGAGTTTTAAGCAGATCTAACTTGAATTTCGTACCTTTTGTAATACATCTTTTGACAAGCTCTATGAAACTGCTAACCGCGGTTTAAAGTTGAAGGATGTTATCTATGACTGTGTTGAGTTTGCTAGCTTGAATTAAAAAGATGGCCACAAGGTGATGTTTTGTTCAAACTAAAAATTGTAGTTTTTTGATCAGCGAGTTGTAGAAACCTGGGCTCGTGGTTAGAACTGAGATTGAAAACGGTTGTTAGATTGTTAGCAGTAGCCGGATGTTCTGAAAAATGTTGTTTGTGACAAAATTTTGGATACTAGCAAAGTTTTGTAGGAGTCAAACATTGCGGTTCGATTTTCTGCTGTGCCAGTCCGGATGTTTTGCGTTGAGGTCTCCTGCAAGAATAGTAAGAGTTCAAGCGTTGTAAATCGTGTTTAAATCTGTTGGTAAGACGTTCTTGGTAGACGAATTGTACGCAACGTAAAGAATGACGTTTTCGTTTGCGGCAGTATTAATGATGATTTGGGTTGCGTCTAGATTTTAGAGTTGTAACGTCGGGACGTGGTAGTAAGAAACCGTTTAATATAAACGACCGTTCGTCTTTCGCAAACTGTAGTTCGATTGGTGTTGTATCTGATGTAGTTTAGTTTAAGATGTTAGAGTTGCCGCACCTTTAAAGACTTTTTGAGACAAGGGCGACGTCGATGTTGCGGCGATGCAAAAATTCTTAGAATTCAAGTTTCTTGTTTAGAAGACCGTTAGAGTTCTAAATCTCAATGAGTTTAGTTTTCTTCTTGGTCGTACAGTCATTACTAGTACTGGGAACGGAGGTTGGCAAAAAATTTTCTGATAACAACGTTCTGTTTTTTAGTGATCTCGGTGTCAACGTATCGTTGAGTTTTCGTCTAAGGTTGTTTGGCGGTCGTGGTTAGTACGGGTACCGTAGATTCAGCCTATCTCGTCACCTCGGCTTTGAGACGGTTGGGTTTACTGATTAGGCGGATGCTCTTCGGGTTGCTGAAATAGAAGCTAATTGATTAAAATCATTATTACTTACTTGTCGCTGCCTTGGAAAGGCTGGGCAAGTTGGCCGGGTAGTTGGTTCGGCAGTTGCAGTAAGTAACCGGGTTGTTTTTACGCTTTTTTGAACACTTGTAACTGAGGAGGAGGAAAAGGAAGCGGACTAATCGTTCCACCCGAACTTGCTTGGTACAAGTTTGCCGCAAGAGAGATAAGATAAGAAGGAAATGTTGCAAATATTTAGGATAGTCTTACAAGACCAGTAGGATGAGCTAGTATTTGTGCGTGTCCGATGTCGCCTCTAGAGTGTGGAGTTTTGACTCGAGCTTGGAAGACTCTAATATTGGTAACATTGTCGCTCGGACAACTAGACGCTTCCTGTTGTGGAACGCCACGGTCCATTCCTGCTTCATAGGCTAGGTTTGGCGGCGGGTTTAATAGTAGACGCGGTGGCGGACTCAGTGGCGGCTACCGCGGGCTTGGTATGACAAAGCCGTTACTGTCCCGAACGCAATTTTTACCAAAACTGTCCAGTACTAGAAACCCGTTCTGGAAAACGCCATGGCGGTTGGAGACAAGTCCCGGTTGTAAAAACGCATATCACCGTCATTCAGGCCAATCGCACAAAAGACGGTTTGCTAAAAATAAAAATTCAATTTGGTGAACATATGCAGGCAGCTTAGATTCGGGCTCAACACATAATTTTATACGGGCAGACCTGATAGACTCACTTTACCGACACCCTATTACCTACGCTAACTTCGCCGACTCTACGATAAAACTGAACATCACCAGTAGAGCTACTAGCACGTACTACCTGAGAAAACAATCATACAAGAACAAAGTTTTGGAAGCACCGTACTTTCATTTTTGATCGCGGATGTATCCACCTGGGAGAACTAACAAGACAGACCATCTACTTGGTAAAACCTTTAGCAGCAGTTACACCAAAACTCGACTATAGCAACATTAATCACGGGTTTTTATACAAGCTATTACCACGTTTAAAAAACATTTTGGTCGACTTCCACGCTACCTTAAGACAACAAGCAGCATCCACCACTACTTTATCCACCACACACACGATCCGATTTCAAAAAATCTTACCATTTAGGCTGCCATCGTATCGCTACTCACCTACCAAAGAAATTCTAATTGCCCGCGAAGTCGAAAGCTTGCAAGCCGATCTCATTATCGCTCATCCTTGTAGCGACCAAAAAAGATGGACACCTGCGTTTTTGCGTCGACTACCGTCGCCTGAAATGTATCACAAAAGACGAAACCTTGACCTTGCCGGTGATCTATGAAACTTTACGCGATCCCCAACAAGGCAAAGTTTTTTCGACGTTGGACTTAAAATTCGGCTATTGACAAGTCCTACGGACGAAAAATCTAAGAAACTTACCGCGTTTGGCACACACAAATGGTGTACTTAGACAATATCATAATCTATAGCAACAGCAACAGATGTATTTCGATAACTTTTTGTGTGGAGAGTTGCCTAACTTCAAAGACTTGTATCAACGCTATAACAGTAATATTTATAAAATTAGTTTTTGCTACTATTTATGTTCCTTATTCTGCTTTGATTACGTAATTGTTTTTAAATTTTAACCTCTTCTTCTCTCATTACTAAAAAATAAATATAATGGTAGTTAAAACCAGTGTTTTGCCGTTTGTTCTATTTCAATGTTGGATAGATTTAAATTGTGTCTATCATTCTAATTTCTGATCGTTTTGGCCCTTTTTTAATTTATTTTTTTAATTTAGCACCACAAAGCTTGCGACACAAATCGTCGAATTCAACTGAGTTAGTCGTTAGCAATTTTAGTTGCAAGAAAATCTTTGTAACAAAGCAAAGCCGAAAAGGACGAAACTATATTCTGCAAAATAATGACAAGGAAATCAAACAAACGCCAGGTTCTATTACTTTTTAAACTAGCACAGATAAAAAATCTAAGAAAAGAAATATAAATGTATAATTAATTAATTTCAGAACTGCTGTAAAAAATAGTGTATATTGTTTACGGTGTTTTAAACACAATTTATTTTAGTAGTATTCTCTAGAAATTTACAAATAAGCATTTTTATGTATTTTTTGAGAGATCAACGTTTCTTCGCTCAAGCATAACTTTACTTCCACCTCCTGACAAAAAAATGACTATTTTGCTAACTTCCGCTGGTGGTACTGTTCCTTCACAACTCAAAATTTGGTAATTTGATAACAATTTCACCAGAATTAATTTGCAAACATAAACAGAAAATTTAGATGCTAAAAATAAAACAACGATTATAAATTAAAGAAAAAACATTTTAAGTTTACCAATACAAGTACGAGGACCTGATCCAAATGGAAAATAAGTTGAACGTTGTACTTGTTCAGCAAACCGCTCTGGATCAAACTTTTCCGGGTGTGGATAATACTTGGAGTCTCTATGAATTGAATAAATTGGAATCCAACATATAACGCCGGGTTCCACAACTAATTTAGTTTCGTGAGGCTGTTCGGGCTCTATCACAAATTCTTTTACGCATTTACGATCAATAAAAACGGTTATAGGCCATTTTCTTAAAACCTCTACAATTAGATTAATTATTATTTAACAAAAACGCGCGTACAAGTACCTGAAGTTACCATGTCTAGGTACTTCATGCTAATTAGAGTATCGTACAAGTCATCTTTATTCGTATTAATTTCTTGATACAATCGTTCTTGCACATCGGAATTTACGGCTAATTCGTAAAATGCGTATGATAGAAATGCGGGTATAGCGTCAAATCCTCCAATAAAAAAACCAAATAGCTGCATTACAATCTCGTCTTCACTTAGTACTTTCTTTCGTTTAGGGTTGCTTTCAAATTCAATGCTGTCGGTGGTTTCGATGTCATCGCCGTCGTGTAAATCTGATGTTAACAGGTAAGACATATCATATTCAGACTTATCTTTATTTTTGCGTACAGACTCCTTTATCAGCGAGAAAAAGAATGAAACAACTTCTTTACTAGCGAGTGATATGCCAAGTAACTAAAAAATAACGTGTGCAGATTGTATGTACCTGCTTCAAAAAAGTTATTGGACACTATTAAGCGCGACCTGGGTAGGCAACCAAACTTACGTTATAACAAAACGCTTAGATAAATTTGACAAAATTGGCATTTTAGACATTACTTGCAGCGATATTACGAGGTTACTAACCATTCTTTATAAGCACTGCCTCAACTGTTCCAGGAACATGTTTTTTACCTGCAAATATTTATCTAAAATGTACCCTAAAGTTTTAAATTCTTCTTCGCCGAGTTTTCTATTTATTTATGTTCTCTGCTTAAGTAATTAAAAAATTTTAATTATGATTTATAATTAAATAAGTTTCATCTATAGCTCGAATAATAATAAACGGTATGCTCAAATATAAATCGTCCTGTACTAATTACACTAAAAGTCTTAATATATCTGGATTAAATTAAAGTCAACATTCCGATTTTCTTTCTTATCATCATTAAAACGTTATCAGTGGTCGAAAAATTGCATTATAAATTTCCAATACGCCTTTTAAATTATTTGTATGAAAAATTAAAGGATACATATCTCCCTTTATAAAATCAAGTCTAATTTCTCATACAGAACGCAACGCATAGTACCTACTACATTTTAATAGAAATAATACCTTATAAATTATACATAAACACTATTTATGTTATAAGAACAAAACTATATATAGAAAATCCTAATAAAAAGCATGATTATAAAAGTATTTATTATTTTATTTAAATATTTGTCTTTTACATGCTAATAATGGGTGTAATATCCATTATTGGTTATACATTTCCGTAGACGGTTTGGCATCGAATTGATTAAATTGGCACATACATTAACTCCTCCAAATCTTTCTCACACGGTATTAATATGTTGATGCAAGTTGTTTATCTTTTGTATTTCTATGTTATTGTTCAGTTTGTCGTTCTACCTACGCACGACCGCCACCCACAAATTCTCTATAATATTCAAATCCGGTGACTTAGGTGGCCAACGGATTTTTTCCACTTCTGGGCAACATAATGTTTTCCAAAATTGTAAGGTAAGTTTGAGTCGTTAAGCGTTAATTGACACGTGCTAATTGCCCTGGACCAGCCTCACTCATCCATCCCCAGTACGCAGCACTAATTCTCCCACTTCTTTTGTTGGGTTGCACAAGTTTTGATTCATATCTAGAAATACGTGGCCTCCAAAAAACTTTTTTAGTATCTTGAAAAGTGCAGAAAGTCTGAAAAAATATCTATCCAATCAAAATATAAATATTCGTCTAAAAACTGCAATCTCCGGTAAGCATTTTCTTCAGTTATTACAGGTTTCGTTACAGGTCGATAACAGCTTATTCCCTCAGCTTTCAAAGTATTCCTTATTGTTTGCAAACTGCATTGTAGCTGTAGTCTTTCGTGAATGGTGGCGGAAGTTAGAAATGGAGTCAAACGAGCATCTTGGATAATGTACATTTTAACTCTGGATAAGAGAGATGGCCATCCACTTCTATGGACGGTTTGCAAAAAACGATCTATTTTCACGTCTTGCTCTTCGCGTTGAACCCAATGATGGACTATACTTTTCTAAGAAAATTTACTGAAATGCACCGATAAAATTGTTATTAATTCAAGTGACAAAGTTACGTCTTTTAAGTTAGCAGTACAAGGTTAGCAGAATTAATTAAATTATAGTTAAGAATTGGATGCGAAAAAAAAATTGTAACATTCTTACTTTTTTAGTTATGAGTCTTTTGGCTAAGTTAAAGCAAGTTATTAGTACACCATTCTAAAAAGTGTTGTAATGAATTTATTCCCTGTTTAAAATGTGTGTAGAATAATAAAAACGCTATCAGCTTTTTTCTTTTACAATTAATTAACAACAATTTAGCAACAAATTTTACACACATTTTAAACCAAATACCAATTTATTAAAACATTGTTTAGAATGGTGTACTTCTAACTTGCCTCAATGCATAATTAAAAAAGTAAGAAAGCTACAAGTTTTTTTTTTCGTAAAAAATTAGTAACAAATTCCTAATTCTGCTTTATTTGATATTGCTAATTTGAAAGATATGAAAAACTTGATACCCAATTACTATGTGATGTAGACGAATAAATGTGCAACCTGAATTATACATCATATAATACCTATAAAATAAGATATATATACCCACGTTTAAAATTGAAAACACCGCTAATATTAAAGAACATTATCAAATATTATTATTAAAAATTATCGTATAGAAAATCCATAATCCCGTAAACTAATAATATTTCCTCTAGTTTCTAGTGATAACTCTGCTCGTCCAGGAAGACGTGGCATTTTGCACAAAATTGGCACACACAAAAACACTAAATACTATACATCACAAAGTCAATTTTAAGTAACACCTTTATATACCCTACTTAGTAATGGCGGAGCTTTGGGGAGAAGGGGAGCATTACCGGGGGTTTGGAATATATTCTAGAAGAACGAGGTTTCGGGTCTCTGAAAACACTCCTTTAAGCATTATTTTGATGAGAATTTGGTGGGGCAACTATTGCGACACATAAATTTGTTTCTAATAGTATGGATTGAGATAAGTAGTCTATAACTTTTACTTCTACAATAACGTGGTAACGTGACACTATGAACGGTACACATTGCGCAAACAGGATTCCAGACCCCAAAACGTTCGGTGAGTAACGACACAATCTAACGCCGTGTCCCCGGTTGGTTTTTTGGCGGACTAAATAGTTAAATAAATACCTTTCGGCACCGGCTAAATCGCAGCGATACCCCTAATTAGATGGTCCCAGATTATCTGGACTTCGGCGAACACACTTCGTCTGAGCGAGCGTCTTCTTTAATATTGAACTTCCAGCGCAATTGCGACTTCGTTATTTTATTGCTTATAACGCCATTACAACAAGAACGAAAGTAATAAGACGACAACCATAAGAGAAATAGCAAGCGAGAAAAACGAGCTCTTTTATGACGCTATTCGAGAAAATATTCCGTCACTTCGTTTATACGTAAAATATCCGACAGGATTGGTTAAACATTTTAATTGCTTCCGTACATACTTTGACACATGCTGACTAAAAAATATACAGGAAATTACTTCCTGGAAGGCCGACTAGTTGCGCCCTCTACCCACATAAAGCTACGAATATCATTCGAGGTCAGATAAAATACGCATAAAAGTGGTAAGTTGCTTAACCATCAGTTGCAATTATTACCGAAGTAAGAAAATAATCATAACAAATTTCTCTCTAGCAAGAAGTGAGACCCACGGTCGAAATAAATTCGAACGCAGTAGCGGAGATAACTTAGAGTGAAACTTGTAAAAAAGTTTGTTTGCACTAAGCAAACACAGCGAAAACCAATCCCAACTCAGAAACCGAAAAACCACAGAAACTTAACCCGCTAGTCTTAGGAAAACCTGACTTGGACTATTTTTAGATGCATAAAGCATAAATGATACTGCTTGAAAAACCAAACACTAGAGAACTTAGAAGGCGAATATCACAAACCTAAACGTGCTCATTAAAGCCACCTCAAAGTGATTCGGGGTATGAATGATCAACGAGACGTTTTACCAAGTGAGGAGAGACGACCCAAGAAACTAAAAGAAAAAAAAAAGAGGAAAAAAAGAAAGAACTTTAGACTAGCGTCAAGAACTCCAAAGCCTTAAAAGCCCAATAAAATCCCAACTCTAATCATTAAGCAAACCTCAGAAGAAAAATTCAAAAAATGCGTCCACTCTAGTTAAAAAGTTCATAAGTTCAGAAGGATCTTCAGCTGAGAAGGTTACATTCCATTTGGCCAAGTTTGTTTCCGACTCAGAATCCGATGAAGTAAGAAATGGAGGTTCTTCTTCTGAAGAATACATCGTTCCCACGAGACAACACACTAAAACATCAGAACGAAATAATTCTACAAGTAGTCGGTAAGAGCCTAACTAAAAATAACCCTATCACATATAGCTTTCTTAAGCAAAACTTATGTCTAAAACACAAGGTCCCAAAACTAAAATTGCTACAAGCTTATAGGTCTTACGAACCTTGCACGGCCAACCCACACAGTCGGAGATAGGGGAGGTTCCAGTGAATAATAATTAAGGGCGCCAGATTTTTTATAATTAACACTTCTGCCTCGATTAAGACAGACGGTCTAAGCTTGTAACGAAGTTTTAGGTTCGTTAAGTTGGAGAGAACACAGAAAGAAACCAAATCGTTAACAACAATTGCACTTTAATTACTCTAGAAGGATAAATAGATTAAAATTTAAATCAATAACAATTACAAGATAAGTGGATAGCATAACAGTGAATAATTTTAGTCCGAGTACAAATATATGTAGTTAGTAAAATAACAGAAGTATCGACAACTTATACTATACTTAAAGCAAAAGTGTAACCATCAGAACATATAAAAAATCTTCGTAAGTAAATTATATTAATAATAGTAATAATTGACAGTTGACGTGAGCAGCATGCGATAGTAATTTACTTAAACTAATTCAGTAATAATAATAAGAAGCAAATCAATTTGGACGTTTCGACACGATTAGTAAATATAATTATTTATGAGTAGCACCGTAGCAACAGCGAATAATTAAAATCAAAAATTGACTTACCAAGATTCAGGTGTACCTTCAGAAAACGTTTTCCGACTGGCTTCCTGTAATCAAACTTCCTGAAAATAATCGTGTCTACCTGGCGACTCACAAACTACAACAGGTAAAAAAAAACATTTAAAAGAAAGTAATAGAACCGAAACTTATCGTTTGCTGTTACAATGTCTTTTCGTCCACGGTGATATTAGATATTAATTGCCTCCGAAGATAGATTCTGCCCTAGTATCGCAGCGTTCATAGGTCTACAGCTTTCGATTAAAATTTTTCCCTTGTAGATTTTAAACTAAGACTAGAACACCCATATTTAGGAGGTAGCACATGGCGCTAATGAAAAGACATAAAAATTACCTTTAATCAAAAAAGGACAAAAGCCACTTAACCTGCGTGTATTAAATTAGTTAATTATAAATACTTTCATTACCCATCGTGTCACAACACGTTGATGTATTCAGAAAACGATTTTTAATTCACGCAGACATACGTTATATCGTGAACGATGTTAAAGTCAAAATGCACGTATATCGTTTTCTCAATACGAAGGGATCAACGATAGATGGCGTCGTGAAATGGAAAAGTAATTTTAATTAAACCAATATACAGGGTAGTGCATTTTTAAATTTATGCACGTAACAAAATTTATTGTCATAGCCCACATAAACGCGAACCCACGTAATAGTATTCGAAACTCCCGCAAAAGAAAAAAAGATTTCACCCACTAGGTAGAAAAATATAAACAAGCAACCAATGAGTAAAACTTCCGAAAAGAATATCTTGAGCTTTTCTAACGAATCAATCACTAAAAAAGAAAAAAAAACAAGAACCAGTAATTGTCTACCGTAATACGGAACAGTCGAGAAAAATCTTCACAGGCTCTACGTTGTAGGTGCCATACATTTGCCACGTAACAATGGGGGAGGTGGAGAGAAAAAAAAAAAAATTTTACCCAGATGTTGTGCTTACTCTTTGGCTAGCATCACCGCAGATGGTCGTAGGTCAAGATCCAAATACATACAGTAATCTACCTGAGTAAGCAAAAGTCCGTTGCGCCACCTTTTTCTAACAATCCAAGCAATGTAGGATGTCTAGGCAGAAGAAATGAAAAATTCCTAGAATTGTACATTTCCCAACTCAAAAATACCCAAAATCCAATAATAACTATTTATTAGAAATAAACAATAAATATCTACTGGTACGCCACTGGTTACACATAAACCCATAAATAATTAAAAAAGTAAATTACAAGCGGTAGCAGGTCTTAAATAGACTCTGGAAGCAGAATTAAAATAACGTATGCCACCGTCAAAATTATAAATGGTAGCAAAAATTTTCGTTTTCCGCCAGCGTTTGATTTATCATCGCCCGAAACCCGCTTGACGTCAAGTGGAACCCGAACGAGTGTTTCAAAAAGGTCACCAATTATACGACCTCCTAAATCATTATTAGTTACAATTTCGCATTAACTGAATAAAATTTGTTATTTATATGTTTTGATTACAAAGAAATTTAATAGATTCGAATTCGGCGTAAATAATTAGATACAAAATAAAAGCAATGTAAACAATGTATCAGCAATTGAGATCAGTAGTCTATAACTTTTACTTCTACAATAACGTGGTAACGTGACACTATGAACGGTACACATTGCGAAAACAGGATTCCAGACACCAAAACGTTCGGTGAGTAACGACACGATCCAACGCCGTATCCCCAGTTGGTTTGTCGGCGGACTTTACAGTTAAATAAATAGCTTTTGGCACCGGCTAAATCGCAGCGATACCCCTAATTACATGGTCCCAGATTATCTGGACTTCGGCGAACACACTTCGTCTGAACAAGCGTCTTCTTTAATATTGTACTTCCAGCGCAAGTGAGACTTCGTTATTCCATTGCTTATAACGCCATTACAACAGGAACGAAAGTAATAAGACGACAACCATAAGAGAAATAGCGAGCGAGAGAAACGAGCTACTTTATGACGCCATTCGAGAAAATATTCCGTCACTTCGTTTATACGTAAAATATCCGACAAGACTTGTAAAACATTTCAATTGTTCCTGTACATACTTTGACACATGTTAACTAAGAAATATACCGGAAATCACTTCCTAGATGGCCGACTAATTGCGCCTTCTACCCACATAAAGCTACGAATATCATTCGAGGTCAGATAAAATACGCATAAAAATGGTAAGTTGCCTAACCATCAGTTGCAATTATTACCGAAGTAAGAAAATAATCGTTACACTGTCTAATACTTAAGCTAGTAGAATCGGTATAATTCATAAATTGGGTTAAACAGGCAAAGTTTCCATGTATTACGACAGTGTAATGAAAAAACAATTGAACATCGGATTTCAAAAAATGCAAACTACGAATAAATGTTATGAGAATGTGTAATGGAAATCAAGATTGCAATTGTTCAACTACTAATTACGTTCAAACGATGATAATACTTCTTTTACAAAGAAAATCGGATTGTTGACTTTAATTTAATCCGGAAGTATTAAAAATTTAGGCTAATTAAAACAGCAATTTTATATTTGGGCAGCAAATCAAATTATAAATGACTAATAGCTTTTTTAATTAAGGGTTATAGCATTTATTTAAAACTTGAGCAGAGAGCGTAAGTACTTAAATAGAAAATTTGGCGAAATTTAATTATATCTTTATGGTACATATTTGCAGCAAAAAAACATGTTCTTTAAACGCTTGAGGCGGTGTTTATAAAGAATGGTTAGTAACCTCGTAATATTGCTGCAAGTAATGTCAACATTACCAATGTTGTCAAATTTAACTTGCCGTTCTGTTATAACGTAAGTTTGGTTGCCTACCTTGAAGGTAGCGCTTAAAAGTGTCCAATTATTTTTTTGAGGCAGTGTACTACACTTAAATATTACCTTGGTTAAAGTGCGACTTATGCTCATTGCAAACATTCGCACAAATTTGATTCCGGAAAAGTCGTTGATTTCGTTTCCCATGTAATATAATTTAGGAAGAGGCTCTTCAAAGCAGTTACAAGTTACACCAAGCATTGTTTTTGCTAGTATATTGCAAGAAAGTTTACTAAAAGTCTCTTTTAAATCAATAACTGCTGTTTTGTTATGCTGTCGTAAGTAACTGAGCAATTCTTCTCCGCATTCGTCAATAACAGGAAACATGCGTTTGAGTTTATTTAAAGTGAAAGCTTGATTTAGGTGTTTCCGCATATCAGCCCATCCACTTTTAGCTAAACGAAAATCAAGTGTAAAGAAAAAAATTAAGAAGAACTTACCGCCTAGCGAAAATAATCCTTTGTTGTCGATTTTGTCGTTGTCGTCGTTATTAAATAGACAATGTTCTGGAAAACTGGCAAATTCCTTAATCGTGATGGTTTTTATCAATTTTGTATCACGAATTAACAGCGTTGGTCTTCTAAATTGGTAAAGACCAACGTACCTTAAAAGAATGTAAAAAGTAATTACAGTAAATTTATATTAATTTGAGTTTTACACCGAATTAAAACGTCGTAAATGAAAAAAACCAAAATTCATTTCAATAACAGTAAGAATTAAATACGTTAATTAGGTTAAATACAAAAAATTGAATAAAAAAAACAGAAAGGAAAAACAGAAACCAATTAAAACTGTCGCTGAATAATTAATAGACAACATTTAAAATTTGATTTAATTAACAACATTTAAATTTTTTACCTTTCATTAGGAAACGCATCATAAAACTGTTTAATAATTTGAGAAACTTCTTTTTTTTGAAAGACAACGTCGCTCATATTTCCAATCAATGGCCACGGTCTTACATACGGTACACCTCTTTCTTTCCAATAGTAGTTAATAATAAACAATTTTTTGTACAAAACAAACAAAACTACACCAATTAA
Source organism: Aquatica leii (assembly GCA_035610365.1). Classification (NCBI taxonomy): domain Eukaryota; kingdom Metazoa; phylum Arthropoda; class Insecta; order Coleoptera; family Lampyridae; genus Aquatica; species Aquatica leii. Next base: position 18,567,868 of record CM069437.1, read on the forward strand.
AATAAGTATCCACATCTTGTTACACAAATTTTCTGTGTTTCGTTAAAGTGTAATGCACGAGAAATTTAATTCAAAATTCTTGGTGGTATCAAATTGCTTAGTGCAAACGAACGAAGACGATAAGGTATATCTATCATTATGTTTATTTATTTATTATTGAAGGTTTTTCCTGTTTCTAAAATTGTAAATTTGTTTTACAATTGTTATAAATAGACAATTTAAATTGATAATTTTGTAATATGTATTAATTTTTTAAAATGTAGTGACTCGTAATTGTACAGATTTTTTAACAAAGTCTTAACTTACTTGTTTAAAACTATTTGTTTTTTTAGTATTTGTTATTTAATCTTTGTTACATAAGTACATTTGATTATTATTAAAATAGTATCTTTCATAGTCTATAATTACAACCTTTAGACCAATAAATATTGTAAGTTGCAAACATTTTTTTGCTTTTACTGTACCATCAGTTGTAAACAAAGAAATAAGAACTTTTTTTTAAATTATAAAACGATCACGTTTTTGATAATAAAATAAATTGTAAGTTAAAATAACTAATTTAAAATGAACGAATATGAATTAAAAATTAATACAAAATTGCAAACTGCACTCGCGCTGATTGCACAATGAATCCCTACGTTTGTTGCAGGTTTTATTTATATCCGGAACGTTATCTTTTTATGGCTTCCAAGGGTTTTCTTCATTTTTTTTAGATTTTGAACACTTTTCGGAAACAGCACGTAACACTGTCCTCTCCTTAGATCCGTTCTGTCCCAGTGTCCCAGAACAGATTCAAACTCATATCAAATGTAAAAAGGTTCATGACGGTAAGCACAATTCTGTGCTTGTTGATAGAAACAGTCCAGGGTCGTTTCCGGTCGTGTTTCTTAAGTTATAGCTGCAAACCAACACTTGAGCTCGTGTACGGAATATGACTTCTAAGATAATCTGCTCCATCCTCTAATCCAGTTGGTCTAAACCGCAGCAAAGCTTGGGGACCGCCAGTATTCTGATGTTTTGGATGACGTGGTCTCTTAGGTCTAGCAAGACGTTATATAAGTCTCTGTATTCGGGTTTCTGATAAGACAACTCCTTTGTAACTAAGTAATAAATGGACCGTTGTTAATCTTGAATCTTCAAAATTCTTCCTACCGTAGGTTGCTGTTTTCAAAGTTTATCCAATTGTCTAATCTTCTTCTTAAATATGTTACAAGCTTTTTGGTTTTACGAACCTTGCACGGCCAAACTCATAATAGTCGGAGATGGGTAGGTTCACAAGAAATATATAAAAGATGTTTTAGGGCGCCAGAGCTTATCCCAAAGTAATTTTCTATCTTGCTCAGGACAGAACGGTTCACACTTGTAACACCATGTTAGGTTCGTAATCCTTATACTCGGCTGTTCGAGTAGTCAAAAGTAATTAATAGGTAACGATAATCACAGGAGCAGGAAAGATAAAAAGAAAGATTAACAAGTATAATCGATTTAATGGTTTAACGTTGGATAATAATAGAAGATATAAGATTTAATGTTTTCCAGGTAGAATTAATACCTATCACAGTTTGCTTATGCGCCAACCTTAACTTCCAAAATGAGTAACAATTTGCATTAATAATTAGAGGAAACTTTGATTAAGGAGTACATAAAATTTTCTAGACTATATCACAATCCTCCTACATAAATGCCTGTAGTATCGGCAACTCACATCACATAAGAAAATTATATCGAAAAGGACAGCATCCAAAGTCCCCGAATAACTAGGTTTTCCCTCACAGCATGCGATACAAGTATGACATGTTTAAGATTACCTTATTGGTATATAAGCAATAACGCAGTTACAATCATTAACATTTAAATATAATTCTGTGTACAACTTTGGTGATCTCGATATAAAAAGTCAAATAAATAACTCACCTAATATCCAGTTTCCACATACACGTAGAAAACGTTTTCTCGTCAGTGGCCTGTAATCAATAGTGAAAAGCAAATCGGATCACAATCGAGTTCACACAGAACAAAAGCTACAAAAGATAGTATTAATAAATAATTAAATGGCATATAAAAACCCGTTGTATCGTGTACTGTAAGAAATAATCTTAACACAGGTGGCTGATAACACATTCGACTTCTTCATTAAGCATATTATTGAACCCCAAGGTATCGAACGATATAAGTAGCAATTCAGGACAAGTGTCTGATAACACAATCTACTGCTAATTCCAATTCAACATCTCCGACACAACGTTCGACTGGACCCCGATGTTGCTTAAGTAGCAAGTCCTCACAACAGCTGATATGCTCGGTAGATTTATTCCTTAATAGTAGTTATGCATCCCAATTGTTGATTTAATTCCAAAATGGTAGACAACGTGGTCGGAACCGGCTGTCATATGAATATAGAAATTACGAAAGACCCTTAATAGATTTAAGACAAAATATCTTACCTCGTGCCGAAAGAATCGTACTACCTTTTCCCTCAATTTATCAATTTATGTTCATCACACGTGATGTTCTTAAAAATTAAAGAATCAATTTGAAAAAATCTCGGCACCGGGCCCGTTACTGTCGTGTACAGCTTCACGTTTACTTCGTCGAATTACAGTCACGAGAAAGGATCGGTAGGGGGCGTCCCAACCGTAAGCTAATTTCAAGTCAAAATACATAGGCGTACGCAATGAAAATTTTGTCCGTAACAAATACCACGACAATCCCTATGGACATGCAGCAATTGAGCAACACAGTGTGCAAAGAAATAGTCCTTCGGTACGTCAAACAGAGCTTGTTGTACTTCTGTGGTCACTTCAAACTTTTCTTTCGCGGTTTCATTATAAGTAGGAATGAACCACTCGAAGTCTGTTATATCGTCCTTATCTATCACTCTGTTGACCATTCTCGTGCCTTCATTGTCATCCGTTTTCTTTCTAGCGTAGAAAAACAACCGATTGATGTGTACTACTTTTTGTTTGCCTCTTGGTAACTTTCGAACGCGGTATATGACGTCACTTATTTTTTTTTTAAATGACGTAACACCTTTCCGATTGTCTCTGTAATTTTAGAAACAACCCTCGATTTGATGTGGTTTGTACAACCAATCCAGGTCACCAAGTTGAAACTTTCCTTCTTTGGCCCTTACGTCATATTGATCTTTTATTTGCTCACTGGCGATTTTGATGTTTTTTTGGACGTTATCGTGGATGTTCTACATTCTCTCCTTTAGTTGACTGATTTAGTCATCCTTAACAGCTTCTCACGTTTAAACATTACACAATTAAGAATTACACTATTAAGAACAAATGTACATATTGGTTCTGGTCTTGTTAGTGTTCGCGGACTGATTTGGCTAAATACTTTGCCATCATTCTGTTTATCCGTTCTGCTATTCCATCTGATTGAGAATAAAGAGGTGTAGTCCTGGTCTTCTTGATTACCAGACGTTTTGGTTGGAACAAGGCAGACTCGAAGTTACACCTCTAATCTGAATGAAGCTCTAACGGAACCCCAAAATGGTAGAAAAGCTTTTTCACCAACACATCCGCAACAGTTGTGGCTTCTTGATTCAGTATCGGCATCACTAGCTGCAATTTCGTCTCGGTGCCATCGTCGCTCTTCAAAGATCGTTTCAGAAGACTATTTTCCAATTTCAAGGAGTCCTGTTGTGCCCAATATGTTTTCACCGTTCTACTTTGCACACTGATTTCTTCTTGTTTTGTAATTTATTAACTGTAGTTCCGGATCAATTTCTTGTTATCGACGTAGTTGAGCTGACTGCTAATTATGGTCAATCGCCGTTGTTCTGTGAAGCATGTCAGTTTTATTTTCTAGTCGAGAACAATGACCACAGCTAGCCGGGCATGATTGTCTAAATAGGGCGTCTGCTATGCGATGACTAATTCCAGTACGATCTTCTGTATTAAAATTGTACTCCTGCATTACTTTAATCCATCTTACAACTTGACCTTCCGGGAGCTAAAAGTTCTCTTCTAATTGGAAAATAATTTTTCTCAGGATTCTCCATTCTAGATTTGAAAAACTACACTTCCTAGTGCGAAGTTGCTAGCTTCAGTGTCCAACACAAACTTGCCTTCCGCTCGAAGATAGCTCAATATCGGTGCCGTAAGTAAAGATTGCTTCAACTTTTGAAAGGCTTAATTACAGTCGTAGTTTTAAGTAAAATCGTGTTTTTCTTCGGTAAGCTTTCTCAGCGGTTTCTTAATGTTGGCAAATCTCAGCATGAATCTGTGATAATACGTGCACAATCCGAGAAAACTGCAAAACTTGTCTTTATTTTTTGGTATTGGCCAATCTTGGACTGCCTTAATTTTATCAGGGTTGGCCATCACTGCCGTCCTGAAAATAATTTTTTCTAAATACTTCATTTTTTTACACACGATATGGCATTTCACTTCGCAATCGTTGAAACACATTTTTCAAATTTTCAAAGTGCTCTTTGAACAACTTTCCAACCACAATCACGTTGTGCAAATACACCAGGCACGTCTTCCAAGACAGTCCTTGCTAGATCGTCTTCATCAAACGCTCGAAAGTTGCTGGAACGTTGGACAATTCAAAAGACATAACCATAAATTGCCATAAACCGATTCCAATTGTAAACGCAGTGTTCTCACGGTCCTTTGGTTCTAAGGCCACTTGCCAGTAGCCACTTTTCAAAGCTAAAGTGGAATACCAGTTCGAATCAGATAGGGTATCTAAAGTGTCGTCAATTCGTGGTAACGAGTAACTATGTTTTTTGTTGACCTCATTGAGTTGTCTATAATTAACAAAAAATCTTGTTGACCCATTATTTTTCTTTACTAAGACCATTGGAAATGCCCACGAACTTTGAGTTTCCATTTCGACGATTATCTTCTCGATTCCTTCTCGCTTAGAAAAGAAAAGCCGTTTTGGGTGTTGTCAGATTGATTGATCCTCGCCAGTATGGATTTTGTGTTTCTTAAAATCAGTTTTTTCTTTGGCGTTATAATCTATTGCAAACAGGTAGTAGTACTGCAGTGTCATTTTCTTGACTTCATTGCGCTTGCGTTATTTAAGATCTTGACACACTAAATTCGCTATTTCTAACTGTTGAAGACATTTCTTCGCAGATGGGTTTTAAACAATTTTTGCACATTTCAGAATGTGAGACACCGACGTAGGTTGTTCTATCACAGTATTCTTCCTCAAAGTTACTTGCTTTCAACTGGTATGGATAAATCTAACTGGTATTACTTTTTTGACCTTCACCAGAGCTTTAACAACTACTAGTCCTTAGGGCAAATGTTTCATTTTTGGTTGATTTAATGCTACGAATAGAGCTTTCCCGGAAATCTTGATCCAGACGTCCCATCACCTTGTTCTCAGTTTGTCCAGGTAAAACAACATCCTTTACTAGAACAACTCTTACCTTTTCATTTTTCGACTAATAAAAAAGAATTTCTTCGTTCTCTAGTTTGGAAACATAATTTTCCATGTCTAAATAGAATTCACACTCTTTTATAAAGTCCATTCCTAAGATAATTTTTTTAGTTGTCTCAGTTACCAGTATCTGATAATTAATTGATTTATTTCTAATACAAATAGTCACCATCATTTTTCCGTGAATTGGGACTGTTTCGTTAGTTGATGTCTTTAGTTGCATTGTGATTGTTGTTTTTCTTCCATGTTCTTGAACTATATTTGGGTGCACTACTATTCTCGTCACTCCTGTGTCAACTAATAGTTCAACTCTTTGTCCATTGATGATGTCAGCAACATAGATGCTGTTCAGGGAGTTAATTGACCATGCAGCGTAGATAATAATTTGTAGGGCATGCTTGTAGGAGGTCGACTTTTGGCCATTTCGGAAGACTTCCACTAGTTCTACGATGCCTGTTGTGTCTTTGGTTTGGGACTGCGGCGTCGAATGTGACCCAGTTGGCCGCACTTCCAACATCTAAAACCTCAACGTACACAATTTGTTTGGTTACATAATACTCGTCAAAATAGCCTTTTAATGCTTTCCTGCTTTTCTTCTTGATCCTCTACCATTATACAAACACGATAATTTCTTCGATGAGACGCCTGCTTTGCCGCTTCAAACTCTAACACATGTGCTAGCGCGTCTTCGAACGTCTTAGGTCGAGCTAGTTGCATCGTTTGTTGTGTATTGCTGTCTATTAAACCATCGACAAGTGTATACTGCCAGTTGTTCCAAAAACTGCATGGAGCTGTATGGTAAGCTAGTCTTACTAAACGCGCAATATCTGCGTACTTGTTATAAGCTTCCAGTAATTTACAAACCTGGCGCAGCCAATTCGCTGTAGGATTGAAACAATATCTACCGGAGAGAGAGAAGGTTTAAGTGATAAGTTGATTTTAATGGGCGCCAGATCTCTTTTTGCAGATATAGCTCCTGCTTGATCAGCACAGGAGGCCCAAAGCTTTGTAACACCCCAGTGGTTTACTGTCTCGGAGTTGGTTTTAAAACGTTATTAATTTGAACACAATTAACATAAATTTATTCTACAAACTAAAAATGTAATTGTTACAATAAATATGTACAGGTGGTGTATTTTTATTTCCTCTCGTATAACAAATAAACTTATTTTGCTAATATTATTAATTTTGGGCTTCGGTAGAATGCGGTCTACCACTTTATGCGAAATTGAGAATAACTGAATGCGGCCCACACAACTCGCATCTAACCTTAATAAACCTGTACTTTTCCTGAAAGAGAATGGTTAAACGCAAATGGCGTGGTTATAATTTTGTTGAGAACTGTGCTAACATTCAAGTTAATTACAGGCCGGAAAATTATTCAGGTACGGTAGGTAATAAGGGTTGAAGACAAGTGTAATTAATTAAGTATTTCAGGTAATACACTGCTACGGTTAACGGGGTTTAATTTCGAATTTACGGCGGGTTGAGCACCGGTGTCTATTAATGACAAAGCTTTATACGAATAGAACACGGCAGAATTCGATTACGTTATTAGTATTACGGGTTGTTGCGGTTTGGTTATACTGTCAAACGAAAACTTGACGTAACAGAGGTTCTAATACAAAATGGAAAATTGAATACAAAAATTGTGAGAGTAGCAAGGTTCGAAAGTTGGTCGATATGAGTTCAGAAATTCCGGATACAATAGCAAGTTTCGGGGAATTGGTGCACACAGTTATACAGGATCAGGATCGGTTCGGAAAAGAGTTAGCCGGGTACAAAAGCATTAAGTCGTGAAATAATAATTAGGTCAAGAACGGGTATCAGTATATAAAAGGTACTACCAGGACTGGGTCGTGGAAGAAAGGTTCTACCAGAAGCGGGTCTCGGCAGAGAGAGAGTTTTCAGCATTGACGGCGGCTTTTATTTGGTGTTTCGTTCCGGTTGAATGATTATTCGGCAGGGGAGAGTCGCGCGCTTGAGAGCGGTAGAGGTGGTCCGCAGCCGAGCGTTCAAAGCTCACGCATAATTGAAACAAATTTATATATAATTTTTAGAACAATTGCGGCTACCTCTGCCGTTTCGTTACAGCTTGTATAAAATCTTTAAGGTTCATAAAACTGGAGGAAACAAAGAAAGGAACCAAATCGTTATCATTAATTGTACTTTAATTACTTTAGAAGGATAACTTAGAAATTAAAACTTGAATCAATCACAATTAGAGATAATTTGATAGCATCACAGTAGGTAAATTTAGTTTGAGTAGAAGTATAGGTAGGTACTAAAACACCAGAAGTATCGGCAATTCGCAATACACTTAAATCATAAGTGTAACAGCTAGGATATATAAAAATCGTTGTAAGTAAATTACATTAACAATAACAATTGACAGTTGAGGTAATCGGCATGCGATAGCAATATAATTTAAACTAATTGACTAATAGTAATAAGAAGAAAATAATTTTAAACGTTTCGCCACGATTAGTAAATATGATTTATGAGCAGCACCGTAGCGACAGCGAATAGTTAAAATCAAAAATTAACTTATCAAGATTGAGGTGTACCTTTAGAAAACGTTTTGCTACTGGCTTTCTGTAATCAAACTACCTGAAAATAATCGTGTTTACGTGGTGACTCACAAACTCTTGTTACGAGAAACATAAATTGTTACGCTGGTCTTCTCATAACAAAACAAAGCAACGGCTAGCACAGCTTCTTCGGAGAGGGATCGCTGGCTTTGTTATGTGTGATTATAACGTGAATCTAAAAAATTGGCGCCAAGACGATGAAAAATTAAATTCGGGAGATACCGTCTAATTCTACCCGTAGAAGGAAAAGAATAAATAACACTACAGAAGTAATAATACCAAATATTTATATATTTATTACATCACAGAAGATGAAGAAGGTATATAAATGTAAGTTCTTGACAATATTCACACGTAGGTCGAATGAATTAGAGGTTGCGCTGAATAGAGAGCAACACACCGTACAACAAGCTGACCCTGTCGGTCTAAGCAGTTACATAAACGTGACGTCTGAATTTATATTTACAAATCTTTAAATTATAGACAAACAAAACAATTTAAGCCTTCGACACTCAACGCGCACAGCTTATAAGTTCGTGAAGCACAAAAATATTATTAATTGTGTTAACTTAACATGCAAATACGGCCATAAACGACATGACCACCGAAGTACAAATCAAAGAAAGACATTAAAGTAGTAATACCCACAGTTAGGTTTTACCTCAGTCGGACATTAGCTAATCTCCGTACTTGATGTACCTAAAAAGTAATATTAAACCCAATCTAAACGAGCATCTAATGTTAACACAAATAAAAGGTTTCCTTAGCATCTAATTATTAAGTACGCAAATGGGCAGCGTTTCTCTTCGATTTAACAGCATAAATTTTCCGTGTTTGTCGTAATTATTCTTCCCCAAGAAGAATTGTCCTGCTTTCTAACCCTTGACGTTATCAATAATGTGAGGTCATGGAAATTTTCTAACAAGGCCACCTGCTAGTTATCTTCGGTGATAACGATGAACATTTGGTGGCTACTAATATCCGCTACAGACAATTAGCAGAATCAATTCAAACCCTCAATAAAGAAAATTGTATACCACTCACCCCGACTCAAACTTCCAAATGCAATTGCATATTAGGATAGTAGCGTGGAACAATCTAACGGTAAAGGTTAACTCGGGCGTAAAAGTACCGAACTCGTAAATGATCTAGTGGGAAGTGAGGTGAAAATGCTGTCTAAAATTTGACAGTCTCGGCGTAAGAGTAGGGAAATTCTCCTGACAAATTTCATACTCGACGAGAAATTTTTAACATTACACTCTACAACAGGTAAAAAGTTACATTTATAAAAGATAAGAGAACCGAAACGTATCGTATGCTGTTACATATGCATTTTCGTTCAAGGCGGTATTAGCTAAACGTCAATTGTCTCCGAATAGAAATATCAATTGTATCTGCCCTTGTATCGCAGATTTCGTAGGTCTAATGCTTCTTTTCAGAATTTTTCCATCGTAGATGTTAAACTTGTACAGAGAAGGAAATCCAGATTTGGGAGGTAGCACATGGCGCCTGCGTTAAATATATTAATTAATTATAGATATTTTCATTATAGATCGTGTCACAACACGTGGATGTTTTAAAAAATTAATTTTAATTCACGCAGGCATATGGTTATGTAGCGAACGACGTGAAAGTCGTAGGCTTGAAAGTTTTGTGTCGACTTTTGACAACGATTCTTTACCTGCGCGTGGTACACCTGTTGAAAATAGGCGTCTTTATATCGCATCTCTAAACGTAAGGTCAGCAACTATTAATCGATTTGTTCGTAATTAAAGATAGTCTTCAAGGTGTTTATCGCTTTTTCTCTAGTACTCTAGATGTTTTTACTAGTCTCTCTTCAACTTTCATCTCTAAATTAATAGAATATCATTGTAGTTGTTTTATGTTCTTTTCAAGCGTTCTTGAATTTTCTAACCATTTTTCCTCGAGTTTATTGGACGTTTCCATTAACTTTTCTTCAAAAATTTTAGAATTTTTTTAAAATTTTACTCGTACTTTTTATTAATTTTCTTTCTATCGTTCTGAATTTTTTTTCTAATTTAATAAATAAAGAGCGGATAGTAAAACAAGAAAAAATACCAATAAAGGTGGCACAAAAGGCATATCAAACCTGCTGAAAAAACAATAAAAAAGGCACAAATTAAAAATTTACAGTATACTTTTTGTTTTACAATGTTTATTAAGTGCTATTACTTTCCCAAGCACAAATCAAATATTTTTTAATATTTTGATGAAGAAGCTGTTGCCTTTTATCATTTAAAATATTTTTATAGAAGGAAAAAGTTCTTTCGACATCACAAGATGTTAGTGGAGCATAAAAAATGCAAGCAGATAACCAAGTTCCCCATCTTGTTATGATAGGTTCCGGTGGAAGTTTTTCTTTATAGGCCCTTACCCCTAATGATGCTTTCACAAAAACCTGAAACAAGATCCAATAATCAAAAAGAGAATCTAATATGTTAGAGATTTTTACCTTTTTGGTGGCAGAAATTAACTTGTTTACTATTGCAAAGTCGTCTCTAATGAATTCATGTATTCTCTGTGCTAGACAAGTTAAATGTTTTAAATTCGGATAAAATATTTGTAATGCCTGCGCGTATTTGATCATATAAGATGCTGCATCGGTTACGAATAAGAGAACCTTTTCTTTTTTTTACGCCATTGGGATACAGAAGTCCTACAAACATAAAATTATATAATTGTAATTAATACATTGGATTATATTAATCAATCAAAAAGGTTAAACAATCATCGAAAAAATTTGCAACTGTTTTGTGAATAGTCTGTGGAATTTCTTTGGATGCTAGCAAATGAGCTTTTCCTGGTTCTAGTTCAGACAATTTACCAACTACAAAGTTTGCTATACATCGACCTCTGCAATCCGTTGTTTCATCAACCGAAGTCCAAATGTAATGGTCCCCAATGTCATTCCTTATTGTCTGTATTTTCTATAAAAGGTAAATCCGCGTTTTGAAAACTATTAATACTTTAATTAAAGTCCTCACCGATTGGTAACATATGTCTAAATGATTTTTTTTCAAAGTCGATTCATCTGGAACAACTTGTGTATTTTTCGAGGAAATTGCGAAAAATGATATTATCAAGTTTTTTAAGAGGAATTTGAGCCGTCACCAATGCTTCGCACAAATCTAGAGCAAAAGTTGTTTTTGATGAGCCAGGTTTATTCTGTTGAATTTCTATAACGTTTTTTTAACAATGGTTGTTACATAGTTTTTTTAATATTTTTTAAACATAAACCACTACCCAAGTGTAACTAAAAGCGTTTAAATTAAGATAATACTAACTTACTGATTTTGAACAAACTTGAGAAAAAAAGTTTTCCCCGTCGGTTGTTAAATTATTGTCCAATTTACCCCACTTGTAATTATTTTGAAAATTTGATTGTTTATTAGGTGGCATTTTTTAAAACTTACTCACACCACAACAGCAATAGACTATCACAGTGTGACAATATCACAGGTATTTATAACAAACAAAGAATATTTTAGTCATGTGTTTCAGTTATTAAATGAATTCCACCGCACAGAATTAAAATTATCTATATTTGTTTGCTTTACTTAGGTACTGAATAGATAAAATATGATTCATTCCGAAATCCTTCCGGTTTTGTAAATAGTGTTCTGTTAAGCCTATCATTGTACATAATCTTAGTATAACATCTTACAATAGTTCTACTCTATAAGCGACTTTTGTATTTAATTTTTTTTGGAAACCATTGTTTAACAAAACATGAAAACCTTTGTTGTTATTTATAGGTTCGTGGTAAGACCTTTTGAGCAAAAAATGTTAATTATATTATTATACGTAATATAAGTAAAATTTTGTAATGCGTTATTGTCATCTACCGATTAAAACACTGTTTTCACAAACTTTTCAAAATTTATATGTAAAAAGGCAATAAAAAATAATACTCTTTAAAAAGGCAAAAAAGACAAAAAGTTACACAAAAAGTTACAAAATAAGCAGGCTTCAGCCATTTGCCTGACTGTCCGCACATATTAATAAAATTTTCATTTAAAAATCCTAATATTTCGCTATTTATTTTGGCACTTTAAAACCGCGTAACCGGCATTCACTCGCGAAATAAAAGTATACACAAATTGTTTATTAGCCTTTATCGCGTTAAAAATATTCCCACTTTTGACATCAATGTAACGGAAATTTAAAATCATTTATTAGTAACTAAGGGCTAAATACATCTAACAAAAAAATAAACAAATAAAATGATTTGTAAATTACAATAACTAAATTAAATTGAACGGATATGAATTAAACACTAAAACGAACACTTTTCGTTTTTTATAAGCATATCATTAACACGTGCTGACTTTTCAGTTTGTCAGTTTAAACGCAAATGCTTTGACATTAACAGAAACGAAAGACGGAGTAATCCAATATTTTCGACGGAGTTAACACAACAAAATTTAGATATTAAAAACATAGAACTATCTGTTTGAAATGATCAATTTACGTAAAAATCTTTTAAAATAACCGTTGAGAAGGTTCAATCAGCGCTTGCCAATACATTTTTTTAATGTCAGCTGAAACAGCATAGATATGCTTATGAAAGCGAATTAATATAGAAAATAGAAATTGTATTGTTGGGCAACTGGCTTTTTAATAGAAGTAAAACGAGAAATTGACTAGTGGAGTTTCTGCAAACCGTTTTATCAAAATGCTATTCGCAAACATTTTCTTTCAAGCTCCCAAAACTTAGAATTTAATGAGTTCATTACACCAGATAGGACTCAACCCAAACGAATTCAACCTATTGCCAATAAAAAGAAAATTTAGAGTTAAGTTTGTTTATAAATTAAAATTTCAAGTGCCAATTTTTGAACAATTTAAAACGGTGGTTTCTTAATAAATAAGTTGATTTTTTTAAAGTTGTGTTTATTATATAACAAAGTAATTAATTTTTCTGTAAAATTAGTTTTTTTGTATATAATTACAGCAAAACAAAATAAAACTAATAACAAAAGTTGAATGAAACTGCGAGCAGACAAACGTGCAGCATTTAATTAAAAAAAACTAATATAAAATATGTCGTTACAACGAAGAAGTATTAAATACAACATCAAAACGTAATAGAGTTTAAAGCTTACTGGTATACAAAGGTTATTGTCAATCACTTGTAGCGAGAGGTTATTAAAAGAGTTTATTATTGTACTTCGTCTACGTCTTTCTAAAACTATGAAAATTTATAATAAAACAAATTGTTTGCTTATGAAGTTTTTATTATGAACATTTTAGTGTCATGGCGAACTTAACAACATGACATTGGCCTACATTTTACTTTACTTTTTTAAATTGAAATGTTTGCAGTCAAGCAGTAATTGCAATATTCTACAAATATGTATATGTTGTTACAGACATTATTTATGCAAATTCTTTACGTATAATGTACAAAGTAAAACGACTTTTTCCGTTTTTTGTAAAGTTGTTTATTTCTGCTCCTATTGGTTTGTAAAACCATTGTAGAGCCATCACGGTTATTGTTACATATAACTCTAATTACTTAGTCTTTGTCTATTCTTCTTCTTTTTGTTTAAAATCTTTTTATCGTTAAAGACAATCGGCTTTTTTAACTTAAGCTTGTTTTTGCTTTATAACATTTTCTAGTTTTTTTTACATTTAGAATGATACGTATAATTTTTTTAGTGTTGTAATAAACGCGTTTATAAAATTTTGTTTACCAATCTATCAAAATATATTAAAAATAACATACTTGAGTTAAGCTTAACAGTTATTGAAAATGTATGTTCGTTTTCTAAATGTATTAAAAATGAGGTTAAACAGTAAAATAAGTTAAAACTAAAGCGATAAGAATGTTTTTTTATTGAAATGAAATTTCCCGATACCATTTACGATGTGGGAAACTATCCATTTGCAAAACAGTATGACTCTGATATCTTTACAATACCTACTTCTAAGCATAGCAATTATGTACAATGGCGTCTAAGTAACGTGATCGATAGATTCAATGGGTGAAGTTTCTTTGCCCTTTGGCATTATATAAAAATAAATTCAATACATAGAGTAGTTGTCAGAATTGTTTTCTAAACTGTAACGGGTTTTTCATCGATTGAATCATTCGCCTACATCGTTAAAATTTGTCAAGAGAAAAGTAAAAATATATAAAATTTTACTATGCACATAAGCAATTAATTTTGTTTGTCATCTTTTACGTTGAATATTTCATATACTATTCTTAATTATTGACAAAAAGTAATTTTAATTAAATTACAATCAATTCATATTTTTTAAAATATTAATTAAACTAAATTGAATAAAAATTTATTAAATTTATAAAATATTGTATACACAAAAACAAAGAATTGATAAATCGGCATAAAAATATAAATAATAATTACTTATCTTCGTGTATCTATAATTTATCGAGTTAATGTTGTTTAAGTATAGATGCGATAATATAAATCCGTGCCTAATACAAGCGTGGGCGTTTATTATGTTGTTGTGTAATACTAATGAGATTTGTTTTGTACTCACCAATAATAAGATTAACACGATTTTATTATTACACCTAAATATTCTACTCTTTTACTAGTAAATCGCATATTACTTACTAAAGATGAAGCTGACAGCTAACACAGAATATATATTTATTTTATCACATACAGTAGTTAAAGAGGACGAAGAAGGTACATAAGTATAATTATATAAGTTTTCCAAACACTAGTACATGGGTTGATATCACAGGCCAAGTATAAGTTACGCCCTCCACTGGACAACAGGTCGTACAGCAAAGGAACCTAGTCGGTTTAACTTTTACACTTAAAAAAGAAGTGACTTTACATTCTTAAATTAAATTACAAGAGTACAAAAATCGAAGGTCTAGAGAATCAAAGCGCACTAGATAATAATATGACACAAAAAAAAATTAACAATAATTGTGATTACAACCTAGTATGTACGTGTGGTCGACTGACCACCAAATTATTAAAAATTGAAGTAAAATAATGTTATACTTACAGTTATGTTTTATCCAGTAGGGGGTTAGCTAATTCCGTACCAGTACTACCTAAAACTCCATTGAATTCTAACACAAAAGAAAACGTACATACGGCGTTATCACAAGTAAATCCTGTCTTTAATTCATACTATCATTGAAATCAGCGAATGCGCCGAGCTCCCTTCTAATTAACTTCGCTACTTGGGTAATTACTATCTCCAATAAGATTGTATTCAACCCCTTGAACTTCAGCGACGTGACATCACAAAAATTTTCCGATTGTAACAGGTGTTTACAAGTAGAAGTGTGGAGACCCGTCCGAATAGTCTTTCTATCAAATAAACACAAAGTTTGACCGCAATATTTACGCGGAATTGTGCGAAATAACTTAATGATGAAAACTTTGATAGGTGTAGACACCGCTAAACGGAGGTTTTTGTGCAACAAAACGTTACCGGAAAAAAAATAAATTTGCGTTTTTAAAATTTGACAGTCAACTACGAAAAGTGGGCGTGTCGAGAATAAATCTTGTACTGGAAAATTTTTAGTATACCAAATTTTTAACATAACAAATTTCCCACCAGCAACATAAAAACCGGGAAAGTGAACACTAGCTAAAATCAAAAATAGAAATTTAATCATACGCCAAGGACAGAGCCCTGAAATACAAAACCAACCCAAACACAATAACACCCAAACCAAAAAAAAAACGTAAAGGAAAGAGGTTTTCCCAGTTCGCAAAGTGTCATCAATCCGATGTGTCCAAAAGTCGCATGAAACGGGATGATACTTCAAAGAACCAAAAGCTCTAACCAACAGAAATGAAGTATCAGAAGAAGTACTCGTTGAAAGTCGACATCAATTGTTACGCTATGAAAGCAAGAAAACAACGTAGTCCCATAGACCTCACTGACGGACAATACCAAGCAAACTAAGAGAAAAAAAGCAGTATAGTAAAGAAAGAAATATAAACCACGGTCAAGAACAGCGCTCTAAAATCCCATAAAACCTCAGCCCACAAATACAAATCTCGCCCTAAACATAAGTCCCTAAAACTATGTTACAAGCTTTTGGTATTACGAACCTTGCACGGCCAAACTCTCAATAGTCGGAGAGAGGGGTAGGTTTCCAAGAAAAAAAATATATATAAGATGTTTCAGGGCGCCAGAGCTTATCCCAAAGTCATACTTCTGTCTGCTCACAACAGAATGGTGTAGAACTTGTAACAATTCGAAGATTCGTAATCCCTCTACTCAGCTGTTCGAGTAGCCCAAACTGGTTCGTAGGAAATAATAAGCACACACAAAAAGAATTAATAACTTTAATCGCCCTCAGTCTATCAATAACAGTTATCACAGTTGAAATTGTATTAAGTAACAGTCATTACACCCCACAGTTGGAGTTATTAAAGACTAGAAAAATTTACATTAAATAATTATAACGGAATTAACGTTTGAGTTCGGAATAGTCAATTTAGAGAATTATAGAAACAAGAAAAATTAAGATCTCGATGCCTACAACATCGGCAACCCACCACACACAATTATAAACAACCGAGGTACATATTTTTCAACTACATACAATATGCGAAACATTTATTTCATTGAAGTTAATGACCACGATATGTAAAGTAAATTTAAAGCACTCACCCGACTTACATGATCCACTAGCCCAAAGAAAAACGTTTTTCTTCTTCAGTGGCCTGCAATAAAAGATTAATACGAATCGTGTCACAATCCCCAACTCACAAAGATAGTTCAGCTAAAACAATTTTACATTAAATAATTCATGAAATATATCTCAAAAGTAAACAAAACGCGCATCGATTACTGTATGCAGTGAAAATCGAAAATAGGTGGTTATTAATATGATTAACGTCGTGTCATCCACGTGTAGTATAAGTTTGCCCAGGACGCCTCCGTAAGACCCCAATTGCGCGGCTTGAAATCGCCTTCTGCTAGCGCTCGAGTACGGCAACGTGATGCCTCCTTTAGTAATAGTTACGATATCCATATATCGAGAATATAACAGTTGTAACATCAAGGGACGCAAAATGGCTGTCAAAAGGAAAACGAATTACAAACGAGTTTATACTAAAAGACGACTTTAGCTTACCCTGTAACGTCTCAAAGAAACTAAGTAATTAAATAATTATAAATGGTTTTCCATTATTTCCCCGATGGTAACGGATATATTTTAATATTCACTAGTTACAGACCATTTACATCATGCACATGTGTCGACTTTCTACCAAATGACATCTAATACGCAAAGGATCGTTAGCGGGCGTTAAAACCCGAATCTAATTTCGCGTCGAAAACACATAGGCGTACCTAATGAAAATTTTGACCGTAACAACTAACTAAACTCAAGAAGTAAAAAAAAAACAAGTATCTAGCAGATCTTGAATTGTGATATGCGGATTTAAAAGAAAAAATGTCAAAAAGAAAAACGAATGCAGTTGTGCCGAAAAGTCGTCAACAAAACGATATGAGATTCTTCCACCAAAAAACCCAAATAAGCCCTAAATATCTAAGCAAAGGAAAACCAAGTCAAACACAAGTAAAACTACCAAAAAGACAGAAACAAATCAGTAATCCAAAAGTCATAACTACAAAGTTTCAAAAAACTAAACACTAAATTAGTGCCAATCCAAGAAAAATCCATACCCTGTAACCCAAAACAAAACCGAAAGAAAGAAAATGAAAGAAAGAAAAATCCTAGCAAGAGTAAATAAGTAAGAATAAACAACTTCACATGCTAATCGAACATTGTCAGTCAGTGCTTGTCGTGTTGGAATGTCTCACTGGAACGTAAATGCCGAAAAACGGATTACAATATTTTAAATGGAAAAGAAACCCAAAGAACAGAAATATCCTAACGGTGACTGGCAATATCAAAAATGCTGACTAAGCGAGAGTACGTAGATACAAAAAGCGACGATACAGTCTATTCCAAGTTCCAAACCAAAAACAACAAAACAAAAACCTACTAAACCCAATACAACATGGACAGTAACTGAGAAAAACAAAAGAAAAAAACACAGTTGCAGTAAACACTAAAGAGAAAAGTTGCTAAGAAGAAAAAAAGAAAGTGTTCAAGCAAAAGCAAAAGAGATAATTGCCCTAAAAACGAACCTTCAGAAACAAAAGAGAAAAAAAAAGAAAAAAATGAGAAGTAAGAAAGACAAGAAAAGAATAAAAAAGACAGACAGAGAAAAATAAGATAAAATGTTGATGTCTGATTCAATCTTCTCTCTGTAGAAGAAACGATAGGGAGTGACCAGCCTTTCAATGCCCAACCAACCGTTTAGAAGTGAACCACAAAGCGAATCTAAAAAGTAAGAAAAATGATTGGGATATAGAAAAGATAGATAGGCTAAAGAAGAAATAAATAAAAAGTAGAATAAATAAAAGATAAAGAAAAGCGGATGTTAATGGCTGATTCGTTTTTCAGCCCGTAAAAGAACGAAAAGAAAGACCACCCAAAGGCCCAAAAGGGCAAACCTTCAGGAAGACAAAGAAGAATGAAATAAATATGGCAGGCAAGAGAACTACCTATCAAGAAGAAAAAGAAAAAATTAGAAGTAAGAAAGACAAGAAAAGAAGAAAAGAAACAAACGGAGCAAGATAAAACAAGATGTAGATGTCTAATTCGATCTTTGCTTCGTAGAAGAAACGAAAGTGAGTGACCAACCCATTTAATGCCTAACCAACCGCCCACAATAATAGGAAGCAAAGAAAAACAAAGAGGCTTTGTGATAATCCATTATACACTAAATCTAAAAAGGCGCCAAAACGATGAAAGTCTAAATTAGGGAGATATCGTTTAAATTTAAAAAATAAGAGACAGAGAAAGGCAGAAAAGAGATCACCCTACGGTGTCTAACCAACCGCCCAAAAAGGTAAACTTTCAGGAGGACGAAGAAAAAAGAAAGAAATGTGTCAGGCCAGTGATCTACTAATCAAGAAGAAGAAAAAAAAATTAGAAGTAAGAAAAACAAGAAAGGAAGAAAAGAGACTAACCCTTTAATGCTCAACTAACCGCCCATAAAAATATGAAGAAAAGAAAAACTAAGAGAAAAGAAAATATATCAGTTAGTCATAGAACGTAAACGTACGAATTGCTGTCCCAAATTGGAAAGTATACTTCAAAACTTTAGTTTCGATTAGCGACATAGAAAACTCAAGAAAAGAAAAACAAAATTCAAAAGCAGAACAGAAAGAATTCTATAGATGACGTACCAACCCAAAAAATCCGACTAAGCGGATATAAATATATACGAACGGAAAGGTAGTCTGTTCTGAAGTAAGATGGAAAAGAAAAAAACCAAAACATTTTTAGCAGAAACTTAACTTAAAAAGAATATTGGTGACAGCAAAATGGGTGAAAGTAAATAGACATCATCCCAACCACAACTAACAAGATACCAACGACCTACTTGAAGACTGGAACCACCAAAACCAAAAGACAAACCAAAAAAATAGCAAATGTCGAAAGTCGAAAGTCTAAAAGTGAACTAGCAGTTACGAAGCTTGCAACACCGATAGAAAAGAAGAGAACGATTAGAAGAAGGAGACAGCACAGAATAAGCAGAAACTATTGACAAAGTGGATGTAAAAGTAGTGACTTTTACATCAGGCAAAACAGCTATGTAGACGCATAGACTTTGTAGCGACACCAGTTTTGAAAAGCTTCGTCGTACTTGACAAAACGTAACGTGACCTAATAGGGTTGATTCGTTGCTAGTTTGAACAAGAAGAATAACGTATAAACTCAGCAACATTAGGTCTCATATAAAGCCAGTAGAAGTGAACGCAAAGAGCTTCTAAAGTACGCTTAACACTGCGGTGATCCCAACCAGATGTAATGTGGTGATCCCGAATAAGTTGCTTTCGCTGATTCGAGGGTATAACTAACTTCCAAACGCAAGAATCAGAAAAGGAAATCCGTACATGTTTACATAAAACATTTTTCACAACACACCAACGAGAGAAACAGCGAGGAGAAGCAGTAACTTTAGACACTAAGCCTAAGTACCAAAGATCAGTAGGCCTAATAATCCTAGAAACTGAAAACAAACTAGAAGGAAGAGAACGAACAGTACGTAAAAGCTTATCACCTTGAGAACGATAACGAACACGGGTATTCGAAGTAGAAATAGTCACAGAAGAAGAAAGTGTAGAAGCATTAAGAGAGCAAGTAGCAAGAATGGCGGAAGAGACAAAAGTAGAAATCTTACTAGCAAAGACTACAAATGGCTCTTGAACTTTGTCACCAATCTCTGTTGTTGAGAAGTTGAAAGAATCACGAGAATTTATTTTCGACTTCAAACGTTTACCTAAAGATATTAATTGAGCTATAGATGTGATTTCAATCAACGCTAAAGAAAGTTAATAGAACGGCGTTAGATTCCGGCGAATGACCTTGAGCTGAATTTACTCAAAGACCGGTTTTGATAGCTGAAGGAAGAGCTATTGTATAGTGGTAACGAAAGTACCAATGAATTTGTTAGGCCCCATAGTACGCTTGCAAATGGTCTCCATCAGACGATCGTCGTAATCTAAAAGCAAAAACTCTGATTTCAACAAAGCAGCAACATCATTCCACGAACGTAACAAACTTCGATTCGTCCTAAAAACAAGAAGGGCTTTGCCAGATAAAACTTCAAAAGCTAAGAAAAAAAGGTGATGACACTACGATACAAACAGGACTCGTCAATGCGAATAAGAAATTCTATAAGAAAAAAAGAATCGTCACCAGAAAACGTTACATTCTAATTTTCTAAATTCGTTTCTAAATCAAAATCCAAAGAAGTAAGAAGTGGTGGTTATTCATCTAAAGAATAATTAGCTAACACAATATGATCACGATAGAAACTAAACAATAGACTAATCAAAACAGTAAATCAAAGCAAAGTAAGTTGATAACTAATGTAAAGTCAAGCCAATATACTAAAAACAAAGAAGCCAAATAAGCTAGTGAAGTAATTCAGACGTCAGTCTTGCAACAACACCTAAAGAAACGAAATAAAACCTCCAGTAAATCAAACTTACTAAAAACAAAGAAAAAAGATAAAGAATCAACAAAACTAAAAGGAATTATAATCGCACACACAAAATAGAGCCCAGACAGTTGGGAACCATATTTGTTACGCTGGTTTACTCATAACAAAAAAAAAGCTGACGGCTAACACAGTTGTTCCCGGAAATGGGGCCGCAGGCTTCGTCATGATCGATTATAAACTAAATGAAAAAGGCGCCAAAACGATGAAAGACTAAATTAGGGAGATATCGTTTAAATCTACCTGCAGCTAAAAAGCAACAAATAACACAATAGAAGTGATAGCATAGAATATATATTTATTTTATTAAAGACAGTAGTTAAAGAGGACTAAGAAGGTACATAAGTATAATTATATATGGTTTCCAAACACTAGTACATGGGTTGATATCATAGGCCAAGTATAAGTTACGCCCTCGACTGGGCAACACGTCCTACAATAAAGTGACGTGTGTCCTGAAAAAAAATTTCGGGCTGTGTTATAAGCCATAGAGAAGTTTCGTCCTTGTGTGGAGGGATCACATTTCTTTGCGATAACCGATCATCATTCGATGCTGTAGTTAAATCGTTTGCATTTATTATTAAGCTAAAACGATACGACTTTTCGATAATCTATCGAAAACTAAAATATCATGTGGTTCCTGATGCGCTATCTAGCTCAGTTCCTGTACCTTAAGCTGTTCATCTGTCTGAAATTTCTTTTGTTTTTATGCTTAAGTTGCGTACTACTGATCGTTGGTATAAAGCTTCTTAAACTTGTCTTGGATGCTTCTCATGTTTGTGAATTGGTCTGTTAAGGATAATGTGCTTTATCGTCTTTTCTCTTCTGATTGTTCTGATGCCTGGAAAATAGTAGTTCCTACAGAACAACGTACAAAAGTGATTCGTAACCATCACGATTTTCCTGTCGCTGAACACTGTAGTGTGTCGAAAACAACGGATAAGATTTTGCAACGTTATTATTGGCTCTGTTTACGTGCAGATGTCACTCGCCATATTCGGCGTTGTCGTGTGTGAGTGCTGCCCATAAGGTAGAACAAGATGCGACCTCTAGTATATTAGCTCCGTCTGCTAAGCCTTCACACCCTTAGCAACTTTTTTACTGTAACGTTGTAGATCCTTTGCCTTGATCTTCGAAAGGCCATAATTATCTACTGGTGATTGCTGATTATTTTACCAAGTTTCCTCTGTTCTTTCGGTTACGTTTAGCTCTTGCTACCTCTATTTGTAAAATCATAGAAAAACACATCTTTTGTTTTGATACTCCGCAGTATCTTATTACAGGCAATAGTGTACAGTTTCGTAGTAACGAATTTGGTAAATTTTGTGCCACTTATGAAACTACTATACTCTTTACGGCCAAATATCATCCTAAGGATAATCTCGCCGAACGGATTAATCGTGTCTTAAAAACCATAATTTCTTCATATGTCAAAGAAAATCATCGGCATTGAAATGTAAGTTTCTTTTAAGATTGACTAGGCTATTTGTACTGCAAAACACAAAGTTATTGAGTGTACTCTTTTCTTTGAACTTTTTGGACGTAAACAGGTTCTTTCAGAGAATTTCTTCGGTTGATCTTCTGATTCTCTTATATCGGAACCTAAGGTTACTTGTTTCGTTTTTCACTATGAAGCTATTCGTACGCATATTTTCAAAAAACTTTCTAAAGCGTACACAGAAAAACAAAACAGATATAATCTTCGCCGTTGACATTTGCGATATACAGCTGGAGATTCGGTATGGCGATGTAACTATACTCTTTTTGACGCCACCAGGCATTTTAATGCCAAGTTAGCACCTAAGCTCCTGCAATCTTTTATTATTAAAACTACTAGAACTAGACAATCGGTAGGTATCTGGCATGCTGAGGATCTTAAACCAGATCAAAGTGCTTCGGATTCCAATGAGACTCTACACCAGCTTATCCTGTGGCTACTGTATTCCCGTCGGCGTAAACGACGTAAACCACGTTCTAAATCTTTTGTGGCTTATTTGGACAAACAAATTTTGCTGTCAATTTGTGTTTTTTTTTCTGGTGTTTTTAGTTTTTGCAATTAACGTTTAGGCAAATGTAATGTCCGTTTTTGTAAGTGTCGATTAGGTTTTAGTAAATCTATAGTAAAAACCTATGTTTGTGTGATCATTCTAGTCACTGGGTAAAGATTAGACTAATGTGAATGGGTTCCCTTCACTATGTATTGACGATGCATTTTTTTGTTTTTTGCTGCATTTTGGGTGGTTTGTTGGCCAGTAGGGTAAGTTACTCGTGGTCAGCTATCTAGGGAGAGGTAGTCGAGTCATATAACAACAACGTACTTTATTTTCTCTTTCTGTCTTCATGTCTTTCTTTTTTTTTCGATCTGTCGCCATGAGTGGGGAGGCGCTTATTGTGGGAACTTGAGGGCTATGCGTTTAAAAAGGTTAGTTGTCTTCGGCCCGGTAGCCTTAAGCACTGGACCAGGCATAAACGGCGAACTTGATGTAGCTTGGCGGAGGTAACCAATTTTTCTTAACTGGCATGTATTATGTTGTGGTCGTACAGGAAGCACAGCTTTTGGCTACAGTCGAGCAATTGCATGCTTTGGATTTTAGGAAAAAAAATTGGGATGCTTATTTTCTTGTTTTCTTTTACTTTCAGGGTGGGGAGATTTTCTGGCACTTAGTCCTTCTGGTCGCAAATCAGATTTTTCCTGTGAGTAGGAGAAAAACTATGGTAGTCAAGCGAGTACTGTTGCGGTGACGTGCGTTTGTGTAGACTAGCGTTACGGAGCCCAACGACGCATCTTTCCATTTTGTCGCAGAGGGGATAAGTGTGATTAAGACGCCACACAATCGTCCGGCATTTTAACTATAAAACTTTAGGCTGCAATAGAATTGCTGAGGTGTTCTTTAGTCTTGTGAGTGTGCTTTTTCTATTTTCCTATAATACCTTTGTTTTTTTCCTGATGAGTTTTTTGGGATTTATATTTAGGGTGGGATTTGTATTTGTGGGTTGGGGTTTTATGGGATTTTAGAGGTGTTGTTCTCTATCGTGATCTAAACTTTTTCCTTTTCTATACTTCTTTTTATTTGGGTTTGCTTTTGATTATCTTTCAGTAATGCCTATGAGACTGCGTTGTTTTCTTTCTTTTATAGCATAACGACTGATGTCAACTTTTAACGAGTACTTTTTCTAATACTTTATTTTTGTTGGTTAGAGTTTTTTTTTGGTTTTTTAGAGTATCATTTCGCTTTATGCAAATTTTGAACACATTTGATTGGTGATATACGTATAGCGAACTGGAAAGACCTCTTTTATTTACGTTTTTTCTTGGGTTCGGTGTTATTGTGTTTGGGTTGGTTTTAGATTTTAGGGTTTTGGGGTATGCTTAAATTTCTATTCTTGGTTTTAGCTAGTGTCTATATGCTGCTTAGGGGAAATTTGTTATGTTAAAAGTGTTTTAGTATGATGTTTGTTCCCTGTATAAGATTTATCTAGCGTTGTGTACGCTCTAAAAGACTTTTATTGTTCATTATTTACATCTATGCGAATATGGAATGGAATATTGTTGCGTTTTGAGTGATAATCTGTGTTTGAAGTAACCATTTGTTTCTTACGTTGTGGCTTAATTTAATTCTTTCGTAATTGTCTGTAGTGGGTTTCGATATCTCTACAAGAGTTCTTTGTCTGTAAAGGTAATAAGCAAATGTTATAATTAAGAAAATTTCCATGATAACGTTACGTCGCTGTAGCTTACACCATCAACACCTTTAAGGGGTCGGATGCAATTATTATCGTATTGGAACAAAGCATTGCAGAAATTACAAAGTTAATTTAATTCACTTATTTTTAATGTTCGTATAAATTAAATGGGTTTACTAGTGATAACACCGTATGTACGTCTTTGTTAAATTCCAATCAGGTTTTAGGAAATGCTAGAAAAGTGCCACTAGCTAGTAGCATGCTTTGAGAAAAACGAATTGTAAGTATTGTACTTCTTACTTTAATTCTTAATATTTTGTTGCTCAGTCGATTGTAAGGGCGATTGTACATACAGATTGTTAACTCAAGTCTCTAGATCTTCGAAATTCGTATTGTTGTATTTTAATTTACAAGTTAAATTCGTTTCTATTCTAAATGTAAAAGTTAGGGCGACTTTGCTCTACTACTTTGTTATGTAAAAAATTTGGTAGTTCAATTTTGTAGTATAAAAATTTTTCGTTTATAAACTTTGTCCCGCGACATACGCGGTCTTTTAGTTTGCAGTCGGCTGTTAAAACGCATTCATTTGCTGCTAACGTTTTGTAAATTACAGACCGTTCTTAGCAGTCTTTCCGGCCCAACAAAAAGCTTTCATTATTAAGTTGGTTCACGATACTCCACGTGGATATGTGGGCAAAGTTTACGTAGTGTTGGATGGAAGCTTATTTTGGGGTATGTAATTTTATAACGTTTTTATATTGAAGGCTTAAATTAATTTTTTAGCGGGTCCGATCCCTCCACCTGCAATTTTATCAGTGACGTTCGTAACACGTGGTGGTCGAAAATTTTTCATGACGTCACGTTAGTGTCAACGTTATTGGTTATATACCGTCAAGGGTTGGAAACTTTCAGGATTATCTTTCTTTTGGGAGACGGATAACTACGAAAACTGGGAAAAGTTACTCCGCTAAGTCAAAGGGAAACGCTGCGCATCTGCATTCTCAAATGATTGAATGCTAAAGGGGATCTGTTACTTGTGTTAACATTATATGTTCGTTTATATTGGGTTTAATATTACTTTTTAGGTAATTCAAGTACGGAATTAGCTAATCCCCTGCTGGATAAAACCTAACTGTGAGTATTACTGTTTCAATTTTTTTTTATTTGTACTTTGGTGGTCACGTCGTTTATGATCGTACGTGCATGTTAGGTTAACACAATTAATAATATTTTTGTGCTTCACAAAGTCATAAGCAGTGCGCGTTGAGTTTCAAAGGCTTAAGTTGTTTGTTCGTCTAAAATTTTAAAATTTGCGAATATAAATTCAGACGTTATGTTTATGTAAATGTTTAGACCGACAGGGTCAGCTTGTTGTACGGTGTGTTGCTTACTAGTCGACGCAACTTATAATTCATTCGACCTACGTATAAATGATTGCAAAAACTTATATTTATGTACCTTCTTCATCTTCTGTGATAAATAAATATACATATTCTGCGTTATTACTTCTGTGGTGTTATTTATTCTTTTCCAGCTACGGCTAAAGTTAGACAATATCTCCCTAACTCAATCTTTCATCGTTTTGGCGTCTTTTTTTAGATTTACGTTATAATTTTGCATAACAAAGTCTGCGATCCCTCTCTGAAGAAGCTGTGCTAGCAGTTGCTTTGTTTTGTTACAAGAAGACCAGCGTAACAATTTATTCTTGGCTGCCCAACTCGAGGAACCTGATATTCTCGTAACAACTTGTTTTGTGGAAGGCTTCTTTAGTATTTTGTTTGTGATACTAACCTACGTAATAGTGTCTGATCAAATTTCTAACGTGAACTGCTGTTTGTGATAAAATAAATATACTTTGTGTTACCACTTCTGTCTTGTCGTTTAGAGTAGATTTAAACGGTGTCTTCCACCTTAGTCTTTTATTGTTTTGGCGTTTTTTTTAATTTATTTTATAGTTTAGCACCACGAAACTTACGAGTCAATCACCGGAACAACTGAGTTAGTCGTCGCTCTTTTAAGTTACGAGAAAAACCACGTAACAATGTTTTAAAGTACAAATACAAACCTGAAGAAAATCGAATAGATTGTTCTTTAATCTTTGATGTTGTTCTACAATAGTTGGAGACATTTTTCTCCATACAGAACTTTAAAATATGTTTTTTGATACTGTCTTTTAAAAATCGGTAATTTTATGTTTTCACTGTTTTTTTTAATTTTTAAAGTGTTATACAAAATTAAACTCTATATCTATTTATTCTTAGTTTATAAAGTTCAATCAATTAATAAATCAATTAATTTTTCGTATATAAGACTTGTAATTATCATTTTAAAAATTAGAGATTGAACGTAACAGTAAATAATTTAAACCTATAGTAGACTTTTATGAAAGATTATACGTTTATTTCATAACTTCGTTTGTGGAAGTTTAAAGAGCATTTAATTACACTTTAAGTTATCCTAACCTTGCCCTTACTAATAATTGTTTGAGTTTTAATGATTTATTAGAAATTCTAGAAATTTATGCTTACATAATTTATGTAAAAAATATTTTTAGAAAATATCTGACATTAGGCAAATCTAAATTTATATTTGAATGTTACGATTTTGTTTTTGGCATAAAATGATCCATACGCGGGAATGTAGGCGGAAACAAGTAGTAATATAATTTTAAAGCCGCAAGCACTACCACGTAAGAAATAAAGAAGACCGACAAACTTATAAATTTTAGTAAAGTTTGCGTTAGTTTACTTTAGTTACGTACATTGAGCTTATCTTTTTGTTTTCAAATTATGTAATCCTTACATTCATAATTTTATAGAATTAAAAACTAATTATTAATTAATTAACGTAAAGCAAAATTTTTTATGTAATTTAGTTTAAAATCATTTATATAAAACATCAATAAACGTAAATTAGTTTTTCCGAAAACCTATTATTTGTGGTTAAAACAACTTTCGCCTACGATGCGTCTTATCTTACATTTAAATAATTCAAGTGCGAAGTTCAAGTAGATGTTAATAATTCAACTAACAATGTACCGTGCATTAAGCTCAAGTTCATTGACGTAGTCCTTCCAATTAAAATTTTGCAATAATTGCCTCCATCCTAATAATGCTAAAGAAGTTTCCTGTTAAAATAACCCGACAAAACATTTTTTTTTGTATTAGTATCACTAATGACGCATAAAATTATATTAAAAAAATTTTTTTAGGTTCTTTAGAATTAATAAGAATGTATATAAGTTTTCTTTATTTATTTTTGGTTATTATCTGTTAGAGACATTCAATTTTGAGACAAGCGCTATGGGCCATAATATGGTAAACGTCAATAAAAAGCTGATTTGCATTGACGATGGAATAAATAATTTTAAGACTATAAATAGCATTTTTTAAATTACGATTTATAAATTGTAATTCTTTTAACTCTATGAAATAAATATAAATTATTCAATATTTTGCATTGTTGCCTTATAGCAAATTTTTAGTTATCAAAACCTGATTTACACGTTTAGTCACAAAGTAGTCAAATAATTCATTATCTTTTTGTTTTTTGTTAAAAAAACTTAAACGTAACATCACTGAACTTTAACATATTAAAAGTTTATATTCCGTTCTCTCTAATTAAACTTAAGAATGTTGCTTTAACTTCATCTTGTTTTGTTCCTTTTACCTGATACAATTAGGAAAATTTCAAAAGCTTGCTTAAATTTATTAAAGTATTTTTTAACTTTTAGTAGTGCACGTTTTCTAAATTTAATTTTTTTTTAAATTGACATTAACTTACTCAGACATAATAGTAATTAAAATTTTTAATAGAATTCCAAACACAACTGCATTTTTTATTTATGATTGCTTACATGTACATTTATTGATTTTATTCAGCCTACTGAAGATTTTTATCTTTTTCATCTAAATTATAAAAGTTTTATTTGAGTATCAAATCAAGCATAAGTAAAATAAATGAAACGTAATTTTTATAAAAAATATAGATTATTACGTCAAAATGTTAAATGTTTGCTTAAAAATTGCATCATTAAAATAAAGATTGTTTATGCAAAAATTATCAAAATATTTAAACAATATTGCATTTAGAGGCGTTTCATTATGTCGTGAACTGTGACCTTGAGTTGAAAATCGGAATTAATATATTGAATGTCAAAAATTTGACAAGTCTCCCAAGCAACACATTGGTATAAAAAACGTTAAAATGTCCGCCTAATAGACGTTTATTAGACATTAAAACGCTTTTAAACGCGTTATTAACGTTTATTAGACAGACATTTAGACGTTTTTTGTACCAATGTGTTGTTTGGGCTATCTGAATTCCAAAAACGTTAGTCTGTTTAAAAGGCACTCACGTGAATAAAAATCAACAAGAGGGTCATTTAAAAAAAACATTCTTACAGTAACGCGATTTATATTTAAGGTATTCGTCTATCTTTACCAAAATAATCAATAATAAGCTCATTGAAATTTACAGTGTTTTTAATCGGAGATTTTTTAGTGCTTAGCATAGAAATGTTTTAATTCTTTTAAACGTATAGAAACATCGCATGTGCTGCAATGACGATAAATGACGTAAGTAAAGTAAGCATTACATTGCGTAGGCGGTCGGACTGTAGACCGCACGAAAGCATTTAAACATTTACTTATCTTCTTTTTTAACTCGCACAAAATTGTATTCTGTATGTCTCACTCTTGACTACGATAACTATAATTTACGATTCGGTTTTAATGTAGTATACATTCAAGTATATGTATATGCGAGCATAGTTTGGGCACAAGTTCGTGTCAGCCTCGGGTAAATTCGCAAGCTTTCGTATCTGTTGCGTTTAAATTGACAATTCTTTAAGCGCATGAAATTCAAACGCTGATAATTTGTTTTAAACGCAAATTTTCTGTAGTTTTAAAGTAAATAAAATACCTTTCTTATTTTTTGGAGGGTCATTGACCAAATAATCTAATAGAGAAGCCGCCACCGGTCTACATGTAGTTGTATTGTGGTTGCATTTAGTTGCATAACAACATAATCACTTAGATTGTTCCTGTACTTAAATAGCGTTTGTTACCTACTATATAGTCACATAGGTATAAATTTATAATTAAAATCTGAAAAGAATTTTTAACAAATTAGGTTATAAACACTCACTTCTATTTGCGGGTAATAATCTAAACCTAAACTTAATTTCAGATTTTACTATGTATGCTACCGCCCAAACTCGATTTCAGGTCAAACTAGTATGTCCTAGGCCAAATTGGTTTATTCTACGCGTGTCAACGATATACTAATTTAGCGCAAGACAATCTAGGTTGGCCTAAATATTTTAGGCTCAAGTAGTATGGCCTAAGCCAAACTGAGTCAATTAAAGGTTACAATTAAAAGGCAATTAACATTGTTGTAGTTCTAGACTAGGACTTTTCTTAGCTTTTTTGTGATATATACACATAGAAAATTTCCAAAAAATATTTTTACTTTTCTACCTAAATTAGCAAGGTAGTCAATTTGGCTCTTTGCCAAATTGTTGTAATAATTTATAATTTAAAATCTCATAATACGTTACGCGCGTAGTTGATTACTTATAAATTAATTATTAGTTACTTTAGAAGTAGTGACTGTTTGAGTCAGTTCCGGACAAGTTCGTTTATGTTGCTAGCAGAAAGACAAGCACCTACTTCTTTATGAGTTATGTGTATATAAATGCAACGCTGCATCAGTTCAGCGCAGTGTGTTATAAATGTGTGTTGAGAGCGTTTGGAAATTCTTACAGCCGTATTCATAGTCGATCGCTGGTGGTTCGCTGGATATTCGTGAGCGATTCGCTAGAGTTTTCATTGGAGGTTTCACCGGCAACAGACCAAGACATAGTTTGTGTTGCATAGTCGTTTTGCCGCCGTTTGCCTCACCGGCAAAAGATTCGTATTACTGACCATGCGCATTTCAAATGTAATAGTAGAGCGTGCTTGTCGATTTGTACACCCCGAAAAAACAAGTTGTGAAAATGACCAATATAAATATATGCTGTAACGCACTACACCTCGTACGTGCGTTTGTTTGTGTGTTTTTATTCGCTGTGCGAAATCGGGTATTCAGCTTGCCCAGGGTTCACTGATTGAAATATAATCCAGTTTAATACATTTATTTATACACAAAATGAAACTAAATTATAATTTAAACCTAAATGCTAAATGATGTACAACAATAAAATATGACACGCCTCTGGTTCGGACCGCTAGTGGTACGGCACTGGAATCTGAAATAAACGACCAAGGTTAGTATTTACACCTTTCTAAGATGGCGGTTG
The DNA here is from genome assembly GCA_035610365.1 of Aquatica leii. NCBI lineage: Eukaryota > Metazoa > Arthropoda > Insecta > Coleoptera > Lampyridae > Aquatica > Aquatica leii. The sequence goes on from CM069437.1 coordinate 18,598,914, forward strand.
ACGTTACAAGTACATTCCTTTGATACATTCGTTGCGATTGTTTGTAAAATTCCGGAGCTCAATGTGTTGTGGCAATAGGTATTCGGATAATTGTGTACGGTATCCAATTTCAATGAACCTACCACCAGGTACTGGACCAATTGCACCGCCGGAATCTTGGGTTATCGGAACGGAAATTGTACGGCGTAGAATCCCTTTCTTTTAAGAGAATTACTGAAGGATAGGTCTCGTTTCCAGGCGACGTTCGGTGCAAATGAATAAGGGATCGGTGCTTATAGCGCAGTGCAACTTCAACTACGTTAGCTTTGAATGCATCGGTAAGTACCTTTCTATTACTGAATGTCCTGGTAATGATTATAGTTTCAGATCTACGTTTACTAAAGTAAGGAATAGTATTATTTACAAAGATATAGTTAGTACCCTTACTTGAATACGATTTAATTTTTTATAACGGCATCAATTTATTTATAGTTTGGTACAGGCAACGGTGTCCTAGACGGTTACCGGACGAGAGACTGTAGGCATCCCTACAATCGAAAGGAGGGTTATGTCAACGGTATCTCGTAAAACTAGAAGGGTAATTGTAGGTATCCCATACAATTGAGGCGGTAAGTCTACTAAATATAGTTAATGGTATCCAAAAAACTTGGAAAACTTTTAAGAAAAGCGGTCAGGTAGAAGGCTGGAGTCACAAATCGGCTCATTCTCCTTTGCTATGGCTAGGTGGCTACTTATATACCCGTCGGTTATCTATCCTTATCAGTGGTGACGCCAATAAGAAGGGATTTAAAGAGTAGGAGAAGCTTTACTTATCTGGACTGTACTTGCAACGCACGCCTTTTTCTAAAATTATAATTAAAATATTTGTTATTTTGTCACTATAACTGTAGTTAATAAAGGCGGTTTCTTACAATGCGTAACGTGTACGAATTCTTTTAAGTTAACAATTATTTTTGCAGATAATCTTATTGTTATTGTGCATCGTCAATTTCCAATAAAATTCTAATTAAGTAGCTGTAAATGTTTAGTTATTAGTTTTATTTAAGTCGTCTAAAATTACACTAAAATAATACCGCTACATCCAATGGCGCCCAACGTGGGGCTGTTTCAACGCAATTTTAACAAATGGCAAATTGTGCAAACGGTACCAGAAACCCATGAAAGAATTTAGAAAGCTTTGGTAGTGCAAGAAAAGTAACAAAACCTTTAGAAGAAACTTATTGTAAGTACAATTTTATCTTATTTGAAGATTTTTTGTATTAACGCGATTTATTCTTACAATACAACCGTGTGTTGCTTATCTGTTCAATGACATTTATTATCGAATTGAAATTCAAACGTTACGGAATAAATTTACTTACTTAGTTATTATATTACGAAATTGTTTATCCCACATAACTTACGGAGCCGTACCATCCGTCCGCCTGACGATAATCCAACTTCTATAAAAATTGATACGAAAAATTCAATTCAAGTTATGGAATGGCTTACTATTACTATGACTGACGAAAAATCGCAAACGCTCATTGTAAATATTTGTGCGCTTATCCAAAGTGGTAATTTACCTAATTTAACAGTTAAGAAAAATTCTAAAAACTTTTCTGAGTGCTTTTCTAGATTTTCTGGTAATAAACGGAAGATTGTAGATGTATTTATAGATGCTATCACAATGTACAAAGATTGTTTAAATATTACAGATAAAAATGTAATTAAATGATTGTCAATGCTGCTTGATGGTCACGCTGCAACTTGGTGGCATGGTACAAAAGCTACTGTCCCGTTTTGGGATGAAACTTTAACTTTACCAAATATTTTGAGGGCAGTTTTCTAAAGAACAAGGTGATAAAGAACCAATGGATATTTTCGTTGCCATTGCTCGCTCACTCTTATCGCGCTTGCCTGCCTACCCTAAATTACACAAAATTGATAAATTAAATATGATTTATGATCTTTTGAACTCTAGAATTAGAACGCTGTTACCAAGAGAAGAAATTACTGATTTTTCTACTTTTCTTGACAAAACTCGATCTGTTGAACAAAATTTTATGGACAAACATGATGTTTACTAACCACAAAAAAATTATTTGCCTGTTTCTGATAAGTCTTTAAAACTTAGACTTAAATGCACTTATTGTCATAACTATGGTCATGTCAAAGACAAATGTAGAAAATTTGCTGCTTTACTAGCACGTTCACTAAAACCCATTACTGAAAATCATTCTTCGCCTCCTGTTAAAAAACTTGTCTTTTTGGATGTGCTAAACCAGGATACGTAAGATCTCAATGTTCTCAATGCTAACCTAGCTCAGCATAATCTTTTGACGTATTGATTACTGAAGTTAATTCAGATGCTAATCGTCCCATGTTTCCTATAAAAGTTGTTGTTCAAACCTTTCAATGCAACGTTATTTTTAGATGAAAGAATTGTTGTGCTAAGCATTTCAAAAAATCCATGGTGGTTTAAAGATTATGTTTACACAAAGTATACATTTCATTTTTAACTCTGTCTCGTACTCGCTACTGATATTACTAGTACAGATAGAGATTTCATTGATGTAACTACCTCACTTCACGAAAACGAAGCAGTTTCATTAAGTGCCGACAAAAACAACGTCCAAATATTGTTGACTGACTATAAAAATGTTTTTGAAAATGCACATGGACCTGCACCTTACATTGAACGTGCAATTCATCTCGTTGTTGACACTCAGATAGCAGTGCCTTCTTATAGAAAAAAAAAATTGATAAGCTTCTCGCGTCTAATATTATTGAAGAATGTGACTCTGCTTATCTCTGCTTATGTTGCTTCAGTGGTACTGGTTCCTAAAAAAGAAGCTAAAAAAGTAAGAATGTGTATCGACTATCGTCACCTAAATTCCCCCACGGTGCCTGATAAATACCCGTTGCCTAGGATTGACGACTTTTTGCACAACGCTAAACGAACACTTCACATGTTTACTATTGACCATCAGTCCGGTTATCACCAGTTACTTGTTAAACTTAGAGACCGTAATAAAACAGGATTTATTACTCTTTTTGGCATTTTTCGTTTTCGCTGCATGCCCTTTGTTTTACGCAATGCTCCTACGACAACTGTTGCGCTGGACTAACTGGTCTTACGGTACTAGCATATATCTATGATTTGATTGTTCTATCACGTTCATTTGATGAACATTTAAGAGACTTACAAGAAGTATTTTAAAGACTTATTTTGTTTAAACTATGTGTAAATCGTTCAAAGTGTACGTTCGCGTGTGATTAGGTTTGTTATCTCGGACATTTGATAATGCCAGGTAGAATACAAACCGACCCTGAGAGAACTCGCGCAATAATAGATATGCCACGACTTACTAAGATCAAGAATGTCATATCGTGCTTACAAACGTGTAGTTTAGTTTACTGACTAGCAAAGCAGCAAAATTTAAGTAGGGAGATGCTGAAGAAACCGTATCCTTGAATTTTAAGGCAAGCAGATTCAAATCTGGCTTATGTCATCAAATCTGATACAAGTTCATACGCTATTGGAGCATATCTACGCTAGGAGAAGGAGTCTTCTCACTCCTGCTGAAGTCAATTACTGTTGTACAGAATGTGAAACTCTAAATTTGGTGTATTCTGTAACAAAATTTTGAGGTTATATAGAAAGATCACAAGTTATTATTAAAATCATCAACCTCTCAAATGGCTAATGTCATTGCAATCTCCAAGTGGTCGCTTGACTCGGTGGGCTTTGGTGTTACAAAACTACGATCTACAAATAGAATATATACCTGGAAAAACTAACGTCATAGCCGACTGTTCTTTACAACCGCGTTTGGACGCTGATATACAACAGACTGTTTCAGTTAGCACTGTAACAACGCTCTTGCCACAAGAATCTGCAAAAAATCTTAGGGAGGAACAAAATGACGATTTAAACATCAAAAAGATTATAGATACCTTGGAATCGGACAACCCGGATCTAATTGATTATACTAGATGGACTGATTGTTACAAACCCGTATTTCCAATCAGCGCTTTGAGACGCTTGCAATTTGTTTGGACTACTTCCGGAAGCCACCACTAGCGAGAAATGGTTGTTTGCAATTGAAGATACCGTTACTAAATGGATGGAGTTGTTTCCATTGACTAACGCCACAGCAGAGGCATGTGCTAAACGTCTTGTCGACGAAGTAATTTTACGGTGTGGAACACCACGTCGAGTCATCAGTGACAATGGACCTTAATTTGTTGGTGAAGTGTTACAAATAGTAGCTTATTGTTTAGGTTTTTGACAAAATTTGATTCTTGTCTACCATCCTTTAGCAAATCCCGAAGAAAAACGCAACGGAGTTCTAAAAACTCAATTGAGGATCATTTGTGGTGAAGATCATACCTGATGGAAAGAAGTTTTGCCTGCAGTAAGGTTTTCAATAAATACGTGTAAAAACAGAAACACAGGGTGTTTACCGGCATTTTTTGCTTTGGAAGAGAACCGCGAACACCATACCAAATGCATCACGATCTACGTGCTATTACTCAAAACAACAAAAACAATTTCTTTTCTAAGCAATTTGCAATGAAATAAATATTAAATATTGCTAGCTCAATAATTTTGTATAGGTCATCATTGTTTTTATAGGCGGATGTCTAAAACAAATTCTGAAGGTTGTTAGCAGCTTTTGTGTTGGTTTTTGAATATCATCATTAATTTTAGAAGTTTTTGGATTTTTACTATCACTATGACTTCTTGAATCATGGTGATAATTTGTCCGTCAACGAATTAAATTAGTTTCAATAAATTTTTGAAGGTAATTTTTATCTTAAATATCATTTATTATTTTTAGTTATACAGCGGTCATTAAGAGACCAATTCTGGTTTCAACTCTAAACATAGCTTTATAAACCGATTGTTTTTTGCTTTAGTGATAAACTCTGTTTTTTGTACATATCTCAATCTTTCTAGTTCTATTGCGACATACGCATTGAAATTATTGCTATTCTTCTAAATCTCTTCGTGCCTTGATTCCGTCAAAATCAATACCATGGTCTGTAGTCTGGAGGTGTTTTGTTACCGCCGATCTCAGGTAATATTTTTGTACTGTAAAGTCCTGTTTCTTGGTGGATTTCTTGGATTTTGGAAACAAAGTTTAAATAAATTTTGTATAGCGAGTAGGAATAAAAAACATAAGTAATTTTTTTTTCAAATGACGAATTTTGTAATATTTTGAACCACGCTGGAGTTTTGACTTTTTCTCTACAGTAAAAAAATTGTAAGTATTTAATCGTTAACAGCAGAGCTACAAAATTTGTGATTGTCATAAACAAAAAAACGTTTTATGTATTGATATGTAAATTATTAAGGGGCTTTTTGATTTTTTGACAACAAAAAAAATTACAAAATCAATTTTTTAAAATGAAATACCTTGTAAATTTATAAATAAATTTTTATTTAAGTTTACTTTAATTTCTGTTACATCTTATACCTAAATGTAATAATTTTGTGGATAATTCACTTAGTTTGCATTATCATGTTTTTTCGCCTCAATTCCTAAAATTAAAATAATTCACAAAAATTAACATTGTTTGCGTCAGATACTTAATTATTATTTATTAAATTAATATAACATCAATTAATCCACTCACATAAAAAAATGTACAAAACAATTTCTAAAATATTTGCAAAAGCTTTTTAACATTTTAAGCGAGTTTTACGTATACTGTTTTTCATACCGTCAACAGTTGTAGGCTGTTTGTTGTATACCTGTTCTTTCACATATTTTCATAGAAAAAAAATCAGGTTTGGTTACATCAGGTAATCGAGATGGCCCCCTTTTTTTCTAATCCACCATTGAAGATATTCTTTTGTGAAAGACCCGGTATTTGAGTTGATTTTATTCATTTCATGTACTTTGAGATTGTTTGAGTAACTTCAAGCTAATTTAAGGATGTTAGTTCACGTTTTTAAATTCATCGGTGTCAATCAAGTTTGTAAGTAAAGTTTTGTATTCAATTAATTCGAAATTATTACGCTGCATACATATCCCAATTCTGCATTTACGTTGATTTGGCATTTTCTTTGTCCTGTCAAAATTCCAGTGGTATCTAATTTATGTTTCCCTTTTGAGATACTAGTGTAATTAAATATATTTTTGTAGGCTGGTTATCTTAAGTTTGTTTAAAAGTTTATTGTATTAAGTACGTTTTTAGAGCATTTGCACTTGATTCATTGGCGTTAGTTTTATTAAATTACATTTGGAGTCCATTTTTTTAAATTTATTACTTCCTAGAGACAGTTTTATAATTTAAATTTAATCTTTATGAGTAGAATTAAATCTTTGAAATCCGACTTTTTTGTTAACTCGGTATTTTGCCATGAGAAAGTTACGTTGTATTTAAATCTATTTGCATTTTCTTAGGGCGGGTTATGAAAATCTTCCGACGGTTCGTAGTCATTTGAAGGTACCTTGACGAATTTCTAGTCGACAACTGCTGGATATCTAATGGTCAACCAGAAGTTTCTTCCAAGATCTACTACAAAAATTTAAGGTATTTATTTTGTACCGACTAATCCAATTTAGTGAATTTAAATACGCCATATTACTGGCAACTTCCTGGCACACTTTGATTTTGACTTTGTTTTTGTTTGCTTTCAAATTTTCTAATCGGTTATGGAATTTTGAATATAATCCACACTCATCTTTACTGAGCACTGGCAAAACCTCGTTTATGTTACCTTAATTCAGGTGAGTTTTATTGTTCCAACTTTTGCACGTAAAAGTTTCTTACTCTAACCACTTAAACAATCATCCCCTTGATATCGGTATAAATAAAAATGCTAACTTTTAAAATTTTTTTAATTTGCTTAGCATTTTTTCTTGAGTCTTTAACTGATCTATATGATTTTCAAGTGCAGTTACGCCGGGATGGCGTCTATCAGGTTAAAAGTATCTTAATATACGTCATTCACCAAGAATAAAAACCAAATTAACCAATTTGATTTTTAGAAAACGTGGCATATTTGATTAGATTTTAAGTCTTTTGAAAAAAAGAAAAACGACAATGTAACGATTATTAAAACTACTAATTTCTCTATACTAAAAATATGTACACATTTATAACTAACGAACTAATTAAATCTAAGGATATTTAATAAAAACACACTAATTTATATCGCACTATCACTTACTCAAAAGATAAAGTCCGTGAATAACTTCTATTTATTTAAACACTAACGCTTGTTTACATTAAAGTCACGTACAAAGTTATACACCGTAGACTTATGGCAACATGCGTTAATAAATTTATTAAGACTAGAATACTCTTCTTGACACTGCCGTCATCGAATGACTGGAATAACTGACTTATGATTTATTTGTATTGATTTTATATATTTTGACCAAACGTTCCAGAATTTTCTATATCTTTCGGTGAACGTTCTGGAACTTCAAATCTAAAATAAATTTAAATATAGATTTTAAAAATACAAAAAAAAGTTGGCATTGTTGAGAATGCTATATTGTATTAAGAAATAAAAAAATAGGCGCCACTTCGTGTGTACCTGTAGATCTTTCGCTTGGAGAGACCAGGGTACATATAAATTTACTTTTAAAGAAGTTAAAAAAAAACAAAGAACTATCAACGACAGAACGCAACAAATTACTTTTATATATTTTCCCAAAAATAACAAAATAATTTTAATACATATTAGGCACACTTAAATTAAAGACACGGCAACTTTATGTTACAATAGATAAAAATAACTTCAGTAAATACTTAGCACAATTAATTAAATACGTCGTCGTTTAAATATGTGCAGTCAATAATAGAATTAAAAATATAAAGCGAAATCAATCAATTAACAGTTACATGCAGTTACAAAAATTTAATTCTCGATTATTAAGACGCGTAGTTTCTTAACGTAGTAGCTACTATTTGCTACTTTAACAAATTATCCTTAATCACTTACGAAGAGTACAAGTTTGCAATCATCGACTGAAATTTGCCAAACTAGCCTTAAATTAATCTAAATATTTAAGGATACTCGAACGAATCATATCAACATAAATTGTACTACATCAATAGCAAAATCAGCTGAAAGTTGTATAATATACTTGACTAAAAATGAAATACGTACGTAACACTATCAGTCAGCAACAGTTGGTCAAAGTCAAGATTTTTTTTTACATGTAACATGGTCGATCCACCAAAATATTTATACAAGATTGGAAATTGATCCACCAAGAGTTAGATAGGTGTGAAGTAAAACACGTTTCTACTTTTCATAGTTAGAATGTAGGGAACGACTTTTTGCTGTAATAAAGGTAGATTTTAGCAAAAAAGACAATGGCATCGGTTTCTATTTTGTTTACATGTACGTAATTTTTAGTAAAACGAATCTATCTAAAAACTTCTAACGAACATAATCCCTATTCGTAGTCCAATTTGCTATAAGCGTAATAGTGAAATCAAATAAAATAAAAACACTTATGTTTCAGAAATTTAAAGAATTACAATCACGTGCAGCAGCAATTAAATCGCTACTCGTACCACACAAAAAAATTGGTAAAATACAAATTGTGAAAACCTAATGACTAAGGAGCGGACAGTCAGGTAAATGCCTGAAGTCTGCCTATTTTGCCTTTTTGTGTAACTTTTTGTCTTTTTGCCATTTTAAAGAGTATAACTTTGTATTGCTTTTTTACATATAAATTTTGAAAAGTTTGTGTAAACAGTGTTTTAATAAGTATATGACAATAACTCGTTACAGGATTTTACTTAAATTACGTACAAAAATAAAAACATTTTTGCTCAAAAGGTCTTACCACGAACCTATAAATAACAACAGGGATTTTCATGTTTTGTTAAACAATGGTTTCCAGAAAACATTAAATACAAAAACCGCTTATAGAGAAGAACTATTGTAAGAATTTATACTAGGATTATGTACAATGACAAGCTTCACAGAACACTATTTACAAAACCGGAAGGATTTTTGAATGAATCATATTTTATAGGTCTATTCAGTACCTAAGTAAAGCAAACAAATACAGATAATTTTAAATCTGTCCGGTGGGATTCTTTTAATGACGGAAACGCATATTCTTTGGTTGTTATAAATACCTGTGATATTGTCACACTGTGATAGTGTATTGCTGTTGTGCTGTGAGTAAGTTTTAAAATATGGCACCTAATAAACAATCAAAATTTGAAAATAATTACAAGTGGAGTAAATTGGACAATAATTTAACAACCGACGGGAAAAACCTTTTTTGTCAAATTTGATCAATATCAGTAAGTTTGTATTATTTTAATTTAAATGCTTTTAATTACTAGTATATGTATTATTTTAGATCGGCGCTACTAAACAGGACCATGTAAAACAACACTTGGGTAGTGATTTACATTTAAAAAATATTTTAGAATATTATAGAAGATCAACAAAATAAACCTGGCCTATCGAAAACAATTTTTGCTCTAGATTTGTGCGAACCATTGATGTCTGCTCAAATTCCTCTTAAAAAACTAATATCAATTTTAGCAATTTCCTCAAAAAATACAACGAATAAGTTGTTCCAGATGAATCAACTTTGAAAAAAAATATTTAGACATATGTTACCAATTGGTAAGCAGTTTAATTAAAGTATTAATAGTTTTCAAAATGCTGGTTTACCTTTTATAGAAAATACAGACAATGAGGAATGACACTGGGGACCATTATATTTGGATTTCGGTTGATAAAACAACCGATTGCAGAGGTCGATATATAGCAAATTTTGTAGTTGGTAAATTGTCTAAACTAGAACCAGGAAAAGCTCATTTGCTAGCATCCAAAGAAATTCCACAGACCAATCACAAAACAGTTGCAATTTTTTTCGATTATTGTTTACGTAAGTTTTTTTTTAATGATTGATTAATATAATCTAATCTATTAATTACAATTATATAATTTTATGTTTGTAGGACTTCTGTATCCCAATGGTGTAAAAAAGAAAAGGTTCTCTTATTCGTAACCGATGCAGCATCTTATATGATCAAATACGCTGAGGCATTAGAAATATTTTATCCGAATTTAAAACATTTAACTTGTCTAGCACATGGAATACATAGGGTGTGTGAATTCATTAGAGACGAGTTTGCATTAGTCACCAAGTTAATTACTGTTACCAAAAAATTAAAAATCTCTAACATATTAGATTCTCTTTTTGATTATTGGATCCTGTTTTAGGTTTTTGTAAAAGCACCATTACGGGTAAGGGCTATAAAGAAAAACTTCCAGTTGTTAAACTTCTACCGGAACCTATCATAACAAGATGGGGAACTTTGTTATCTGATTGCAATTTTTATGCCACACATTCTGAAAAAATTAATGAGGTACAATTCATACTACAATCTGACATTGTCTTATACAATAATTGAATTGTGTTACTTCAGGTGGTTGAATTATTTGACGAGACGGCCTTTGCAGCAATTGTTAAATCTCAAAAAGTTTTTAATGACGAAGCTGTTAAGAGAGGACTAGTTTTTATAAAAACACACTTTTCCGGCATTTCTGACGAATTAAAGAAGCGGTATTACCACAGATAATTTTTTTACGTCTATGTTTTTGGCGAAGGAGCTACCGCTGCAATCAAAAACCTTGAGCGGAACAATTCGTAAAACACGTAGAAAAATACCAAAAGAATTTTTGCAAAAAGAAATCGAGCAGAATACTTAAGCGAAATTCTATATGGAAAAGACACAATTTTAGTATCCAATTTACGTACCATAAAATATAGAAGCGTTATGCTACTTTCAACGCAACACCAAGATTTGGAATTGACCAGAGAAGACCTCAGTTATAAACCGCAAGTTATCTTGGATTATAATAGCTGCAAAAAAGCTGTGGACAGCATCGATAGAATGGTGAAAGAATACTCATGCAGAAGAAATACAAATCGCTGGCCTCTTGTTCTATTTTTTAATTTCCTTGATATTGCTGCCATGAATGCATTTATTCTATACACTACGAAAATTGGAAATTTTGAAAAAGGAAAATTATCCCGAAGGAGATTATTTTTGCAAAAACTTGGATTTGAATTAGTAATCCCACATATTAAAAAACGTACACTTCAAGGATTACCAAGACATGTGCAGAATGCAATAGCGGTGGTTTTGGCAGACACAGAACCAGAAGATGTGGGACCGTAAGACGAAACTATCGCTCATCCAAAAAGAGGTCGCGTTGTAAGATATGTCCAAGAGCAAATGACAAAAAGATTCGGAAACATGTGAAAAGTGCAAACTTTTTGTACGTTAACAACATTGCCAGAAAAAAACTACAATAATATGTAATAATAGTTGTTGCCTTCACTAATTTATGTTTACATTTTATTTTTATAATTTTATTAGTTTATATGAAATCTAATGTTAATTTAAAATATTAACAAAGGTTAACATTACAAATTAATCGGTTTTTCTTTACAAAATAAGAAAAAAAACTTGGGGTCAAATCTGACTTCACTTGGTAATTGGCGCCTCAAAAATTGCTTGGTAATCCGAAGGTTAAATGATAAATGGCAACAGATTCTTGGTCAAAATATTGAAAAATATTTGATTTGTGCTTGGGAAAATAATAGCACTTAATAAACATTGTAAAATAAAAAATAAACTGTAAATTTTAATACATATTAGTGCTTTCTTTATTGCCTTTTTGGCAGGTTTAATATGCCTTTTATGTCACCTTTTTTGGTATTTCTTCTCGCTTTACTATCGGCTCTTTACTAATGACTAATGACACGTAACAATATACATTACTTATTTTTCGTAAAATTATTAGTAAACTATTTATAAAAGAAAGCAAGTAGGCAACTATGTATATTTTAAGCATTCAACAAGTAATTTAAATATAAATAACTAGAAAACAATTACGTAAAGATGTTTAAACTGCCTTATTGGCGCCATCAGAAACGTTGACAAACTAAAAAATAACAACGACTATAAACTACCAATGTATTTACAAAACGTAGATTGAGCTCATTTAAATAAAGTTTTTTTAAAGTAGGCAACATTTAAAATAATTATTAGAAACAACTGAAATTACCGTAGTTTGTTAAAGTTTTTGTTTAAGGGGGTACTAAACGGAGCCATTTTCCATGCAAATTGAGGTACACTTTTCTCAAAAACTAGTAAATCGATTTTTGTAAAATTTTGAACACGTTTTCTTTACATAGTTTTAAAACTGACAGCAGGTAGAATTTAGTTTAAAGAAATAGTAAATTTTTTATTGACTTAGAAAGTTTGAAAATTTTATTGTTTTATTAAAAGTAAAGTAAAAAAAAAAACCAGCTGGATTTTTAAAATTTGTTCTGCTGCGTTTGTTAATAGCGTCGCCATGAATAATATAAAAAAACACGCTCAGTCACCTGTCATAGTTTTGAAGAAAAGTGTACCAAAATAGAAAAAATACAATTGTTCAGGAGAAGCAAGAAACAAAAAAGTTTTGTTTTTTTATCTTTAGTAGTCGTTTTTGCTTTTCAAAGTTCTTGTTGCTGTTCGTATATTGTAGGGTTATTGTTTTACTTGTGTTTATTGGAAAGATTTTAAGATATTATATGAAAGTTTCAGTTTTTTCTGAAGAAGACAGCGACATGACTGTCGAAACGTCAAATATTGTAAATTTTTCAAAGTTTGTAAGCTTTCTAAGTTTTATGAATTTTGTGAAAAGCGTAAATATAGAACGCGGTTCAAAACCCGAAAATATTTATTTGTTAAAAATTGTGTAGATTGAAAAACAAAAATTAAAAAAAAATTGATGATTTTTGCATTTTTTTCATTAAGTACCCCTTTAACATAATTTAAAATGTTTGCAGTGTTCTGAACTGTATATATCTTACAAAAAATCACAGGTTGTATGTATACAGAGTAATTACGCTGATAAGACATAAAATTGATAATATAAATAAATACGTGTCACCCAAAAATAAATATAAAGTTGAAACTTTAATAATTGTAATGATAGCTAGTGTTTGCATTACCATCGTTGACATCATTTCAAATTTTAATGAAAAAACAAAGTCATTAGACCGTTTATTTTTATACTATTGACACAAACAAATTTTAAGTTTCAATTAAATATAAACTAAAACAAATTACTTTATTAATGTGTTTAACTTAAAATAATTTGCATATGAAAAGAAAACGTAAAAAGCTTATTATTCTTACGGTAATTTACATTAAAACGAACATTTTGGATACTAGTATAAAAAAAAAATTATACTAAATAATTGTATAACTATTTTAAAATAATTGGAAAACAAATATGATCAGTAATTCTAAATATTAAAAACTAAATTAAATTGATTTTAAATGTAGCTAAATTTTTTAATTGTTTAAATTATAATAAAATACGTCAAATCTGTTCGAATTAAAGAGCGATAAACAAAATTTGTCGATTATTTATTTTGTATTTCCTATATAACGTCATGCTGATAACTATTTTTAAGTAAATTGTGATTAAAATTTTTTACGAACTGTTATTCAATGGTTTTTTTAGATAAAATTTTTAGCGTTCGTGGTGTTAAATATACGTGTGTTTAATCGTAAAACATAAAGTGGCATCTACGGATAGATTAAAAACTGTGGGAAAATTATAAATTCAATGAAAAACAACATGAATGAATAGAAAATGTTGTTATTTATCTCGTATGCGATTGCGTTGAGCGTAGTCAGAGAGGCGTATATAAGCTCGTGCTACCCCGAGAAAACTGAACAGTTTACAATTGTGTTACTCCACTTGACAACTTATTGACACCAGCACTCAAGCGATAAGTTGCGTTGTTTTTGGAACACACTTTTACGCAATTTCGTTTGTTAGTACATAAAAGCTTTTTGTTGCGATTTTCCACTTATTATACGAGACGTTGGAGAAAATTCAATTTTCAATTTAAAAAATACTTTTCTAATTTGCTCTTAGCGTTTCTTAATTTTTTTTTCAAATAAAACAAATGCTACAAGCTTTGATTATGCATCACTAAATTTTATTTAAAAGAAAACGCGTTAATCGAAAACAATCGAAAAGTTAGATAATAATGGAAAGCAAACAGGTTGTTGGTTGGGTCGGTGTGTGTTTATTATGTCTTTTGGTCGTGAATAAAATCGATGCTTTCGAAATTGTAAGAAGAAGCACCGCTCCTGAAAGAGAATCTGACGATTATCCAGATTATCACATGGGGGTCAGATACGACGAATATCCCGTAAGTAACATTTTACATACTTTTTAATAATTTATTTTAACGAATCTAAATCTGTTAAAAATGCTTAAATTAAAAAAAATGTAACAAGTACAAAAATTTTAATTGCTAAAGCAGTTTTCTAATTAATTTTAAATATTTTAGTAACTTATCTACATGTTTTTATAAGCTTCATTTTTATGCAATGCGTGTAACTAAATTAATTGCAAATTTAATTGGTTTTAGAATGTTGACAAGAACAGTAAACAAACGTTTTTAAAAACAAAAACAATTTTCTGTTTTTAATTTTTATATTGAATACGCTTAAACTTTTTTTTATTGTACTGCACTTACAAGAAAACTTTTTTTTAAATATCTTGCATTAGTTCAACTGTAATTGTAATTATTCACATACTTTTTGACTTTAAAAGTAAAGTAATTTTAGTAAATATACTATAATTATAACAATTTTTAGCATTTATTTTATTTGATATATTTTTGCTAATATTTAAATAATATAATAATATAGTTTATTTTAGATATATTATTAAATTACACATAAAATTATATAACTATAAGCATAATTAGTAAAGTTTAAATAATAGAACATCAAATAAAATATAAATAAATGCTTGGCATAAACTTATAAGTACATTCTGTAAACCTTTTGAAATTATATAAAACATTTTCAATTCATATTTTCCTCTCTACGGAAAACTTTTGCAATGTGTAATTGTTTTAACAACGTTGAAAATTTATTCTATAATAAAAAATTGAATTTTTATTATTATGTATATACTATAAATTCAAAAATAATTAATGGTTTTATCATATAAATAATATAATACTTAAAACGTAACAATAAATTTGATTAATTTTTTATAATATTGTTAATTTACAAAAAATCTGATTATACATTTATAAAAAGTAATTCTAAGAAAAATTGATAATCTTTTCAATTCGGAACGTATTACAAAAATTTTAATGCGATACGGAGTAAGGAAAATTGATTTTTATTGACATATTTCTATAAAGATTATTTTTTCAAAGATTAAATTACGATCACGTGCAGAACGAAATAAAATATTTCATTAGTTAAATTATATTGTATTATTAACCTTTTGAAAATTTTAATTTTACATTTTATCTCAATATACAGAATGTTTTAGTATTTGTAAATAATTAATTATTTTTTTTAACAATAAAATACAGATTTTTAAATTTTTTCAACAAAGAAATTACAATTGATTAACAATATTTTTTTTTAGATATAATAAGTTTTTTAAAATTTGTTTCATTTATACATTTTATTTTTCCTTAAATTTGTATATTGCATAATTGCTCCGGTTTATAAAATGTAATAATTTGTTTTATTATAGTTTTAGAAAAAAATATTAATTTTGATAAATATTGTGTTAAAGTTTAAACTTATTTATGACATTGATAAAATTTGACAATGTACTGTATACTACAAAGCTACATCAAAGACAATAAACGCACATACAAAGTAGCTAAGCTTACACCAACACCTGTTCTTGGGACTTTTCATTTTTAGTTGTTTAGTATATCTCTTAGCACATTTTCATTTACTAATAAAATAACCTAATTTTTTGATAAATTTTAGAATTGCTCTTGCTTTGTGGAATATAATTTTTTCTATTTTCTTAGGTGACCATACCATTTCAATTCTTTGATTTATAGTGTTCATGATTGTAGTTCGTGGTGTTATTTTTGTCGTACTTTGGTATTTTTTTACTTAGTCTAACAGATTCAGTCGACAACAACTTTTTCAATAAACTACTTTTGCTAAAAAGAATCTACAGAGTGGACCAAGCAAAATATTTTCATTGTTATACAAAAAAATTTTATAAAAGTTGTAGGGCCTTTAAACTTTACATTGTATAATTATTTTAACTGTACAAGGTGTTCCATAATATTAGGACAACACACAACAAAATTATAATTAATTTTAAAATTTTCCTTCCAAATTTATGAAAAAGAATGACTTGTTTTTGAGAAATAAAAATTTGTATTCAAATGATATTTTGAGATGACAGTTAGCCATATTTGAGGAATGCCTAAAAAATTACAACACGTATTTGTGTAATACAGGGTGTTTTGTATTAAATATTTTGATTCAATGAATGATTGATGAATATGATTTATGTGCTTGAAGCAACTGCAGAAACTGTCTGTTGGTCAAAAGAATGTACCAAAAGTGGTTTCTTTAAAGAAAGTAATCATCTAGAAAGTCTGTTGAGAATTGGCATTTTGTAATTAGGCTCAGTATCGTCTTTCATATGATTGGGGCCTTGAGCCCAAGACGGAAATGGGACCCCTCCAAAAATAAACCAACTTAAAATTAGTATTTACAATTATGTATATTTTTATTTTACACAGTCATCAAAATATTTGTTAAAATAAAACTTAATCTCTTCTAATTAAAATACAAAGATGAAATCTCATCTTAAAGCATTAAGATTAATGACTATAAATAATTCGTGTTATGTAAATGATTCTTTTTTGATCTTAGATGTGCAAAATTGTCTATTATATCATCAAAATTTATACCTAGTAATATCTCATTTTCTATGCATATTAACGATAGACTGTTTAGTTTCTCTTGCAACGTGGTACTACTCAGTTTGTTTTTGATTCTGGCCAATTTAGAAAATGAACGTTCTTGACTGCAGTTAGTTATCATTAATGATAAAAACATTCTCAATGAAATGGCAACATTAAGAAATGTATCCTCTAATTTGTTAGATATTAAAATATTGTATAAGTCCAATAAACTAATTTTCTGAGTTTTATATATTTTGTCTAAATTTAAATATTGTGCTAAATAAATGCATTTTAACTCTATTTCTTTTCTATTTACAGCAAGACTGTAATTGTCTCTAAATCTTGAACAACTAAGATGCGAATCAACTTGACTGATTGTTTTTAAAATTGTTAGCAGCAAAGTTCAGCTATTAACAAATCTATAGATGCAAAATAACTTCAATTATAAATTTTTCTTTGCAACTAAATTGGGTTTCTTCAGCTGATCCATCATAAAATTTGATTAGCGAACTTCGTTCAGTTTTACCTTGCGTTTTCTGTTTGAAGTCACTATCTGAAAATTTATCTTTAGTAATGCTATAGTACTTTTTGAAATAAATTTTTTCATTATTTAGAAAATTAATTAGTGATTTAATTAACTTCACTGCTACTTCCATCGTAAGAGATTTGCTTTGTAAACTGATATTTACTTTATTTACGATTGTTAATACATTATTGCATATCTCCGTAATAATAATTATTTCCAACTTCTGCATTTTTTTGAAAATTCCAACTGCTTCACTTCTAGTTTCTTTCGATTGCGAGCAGTAATTTATCAGACTACAAATATTGTTTTATTGTATTCCAACGATATATTGCACTGTGCCACATAAACCAGTATCAAATTTAAGGTACGGAAAGGGCGTATTCACAGTTTGTTTTGAGTCTTGCTTGAAGACCCAGCTATGTTAGAGGCGTTATCGTAACTTTGACGTCTACAGTTGTTGATATCAATATCGTGCTTTTCTAAAAACTTAATAACGGTATTTGTAATGTGGTAAATTGGGTGTAGAATCAACATTAATTGAATAATATTTAGATTCCTTCACTTTAGCTATAATTTGATTTTGCGCTTTCTTACCCATAACATTGTTAAAATAATTGCAAATATTTGATGAGAGATATGATTTGCGACCTTTTTCTGAATTTTCGTATTCTGCAATAAATGGATCAAACTAACTTAGTAGTTCCAAGCATCCCAAATAATTCTTATTGCTGGAAGATTCAATTATTTGATTTACTTCACGAAACGCAAGTCCTCTGGATGCCAAAAACATAATAACAGCTTCCTTTTCAAATTGTGAAACAATGGCTGTATCCAAATAGACGTAATTTATTGTCTATGTTCCAATCGTTACATCCATTGTGTCTACTATATTTAGTTTCAATGTAAGAAAATAAAACAGAACAACGAATTTTTTGCAAAAAAATAGAGTAACCATTTTCTGTCTACCTTCTCTCTATTTTTCAGTGTACGAATGAAATCGGGACCCTTTCTTATAAATAGCGAAAGAGATTCTTCTGTTTTGTCTTCTTCTTGTTCTGCCGTTGAATAGGATTAGGAAAATCTAGCCGTAGAGTCTTTGAAGAACTCACTAAAACGTCAACAGCGGTTGAAGTTAAGGCACAAGATTCTGAATTTTTTTCTTGATTCTGGCATTGTAACAAAGGCGTTGGTAATGGATAAAATGATGTAAGTTTTGGTAATTTATTAATGGCTCCTTTTTTTAGATTTGATTTTTTTTTCCCGAATCCACTCGGATATGTACGTTTAGATATGACGTTCTAAAAAAAAAAGAGATCAAGATTTCAATAGACACATAGTTTGTTGTGAAAAATAATTTTTTTAAATTTTTTGTGTAGTCTTCATTTTTTTTAGTTTAGTGGCTGACGCTGGTTTTGATGAACAGTCTAGATTTGAATTAACCGTTTTGTTTTACCATGTAATTTACTCTTTGAAATTGAACGTGAGATACCTAAGGAATTTCATAGTACATATCAGAACACAACTCAGAAATAGGTTTTTCTAATTGGTTGTCATCAGTTGTTTTATATTTCTTTATATTAAATATTATATTGGTTTTTGATGCTGTGCTGGGGTCCCAAAGACAGTCGTGTTTGCAACATAATTTAGAAACAATTTTACTCAGATGTAGAAAACACAAAATAGCTATACAGCAGATATAGAGCAAATGTACCAACAAATTACTGACGACGTTCAGAATTTTCACCGAATAATTTGAAGATTTTTGCAAGTTGAGCTCATAAAAGATTATAAATTAAGAATCATTACATACGATACCTCGTCGGCGCCCTATTTAGATGTGCGCAATCTTTTACAATTATCAGACAATGAAAAGGACAGATATCCAACAGCAGCGTACGTCGTAAGCACTTTAGTAGTGGATCAAGCCATAATTTATCCTACATGAGGTTATGTAGAGTAATTATTACACATTTTTTGAATACTTCTAATTTTTAATCTACAGCACATTAGATCCTTTGTTGACATTGGTCCTTCAAGCAAATGAATTCATTTTCTACAACTGCGTCCCGTAACAAGTTATTTACGACTCAAGAAGATATAGCAAGGTCCAGTTAGGGGTTTATTGTCAACATGAAGAAAGATTCACCAAACAGGAAAACGAACAAGTACATTGTGAGTAAAAAAACAACGCTACAATAACTATGAGAAAAGTTTAAAATAACACACAAGATTTTGATTAAACAAGTGGACAACGGGCATCTATATTACAAGAATAATTTTTACCTACAAACAAAGAAATTAAATGTCGAAGGGGTAGCACTACTACTGAAGTATGAAAAAGGGTTATCTATTCAAGATAATACACTACCACATTACAAACACGGCTAAATGGCTCAAGTGCGGAGCACAAACAATTGAAAACATTGACTTAGACAACATTATAAATTTACCTAAGTAGACTAACGAGTGTGTAACGCATTAAAAAATACATGACACGACAATGGAGTGTTTACCCCAGCCATAATAAACATGGGAATTAATACTGACAATTGGGAAATTATTGTAGCCTATGTACTTTCAACAAAACTAAAGAGAGAAACGCATTAAATTTTATGAACAATCACTAATAGCACCACGGGAAATACAGACGTTAGACAGTTTATTAAAGTTCATAAGAACAAGATGTCAGTGTTTGTTACGAACAAAATCTGTAAAAATATATTGCTTAAAAGAAAGTAACATAAACGTGGTATTTGCTGGTTCTTAGTGAAGATGGAGGTCGTGAGTTAAATTCGGAAATCCGTGAATGATTTTGGAAAGCTCAAAAACGTGAAAATTAACATCAAAATTAAAGGGTGTCAGAAAAGTGTATAGCTCTAAAGGACTTCTAGCCTTTGGCAACTACAAGCCCGCTCTTGTTGGATACATTATAAATAGAACTTACCTTATGAGAGTGAATCACACTAAAATCTGAAATGATGGATATATATAACGCGAAAGCCGTCAGAATAAAAGCTTTGTTACAATTTTAACTGTTTAGCATTTGTTTAACAAAAAAAATCAAAAATAGTATGAAGTTAAATTAAAATGAATTGAGAAAACCCAAACAAAAAAAAATTTAAATAATAAAAAAAACAAATACACGATTAAGATGAAATTAAAAACCTTATAAACTACAACTCACAACTAAATTACAAAAAAATCGATGCAATTTAGTCAAACGAACAAAAATAACTAAAATTAAATTATATATCGCACAGCCGTGATCTCTTTGGAAGATAATAAATAATTACAAAATAAAATTAATTCTGTGAATCTTTTAAACAAAAAATAAAAATCTTTATACTAAAGTCCAAAACTACTAACTTTTTGGGTTTAACATCAAAAATACACAATTTAAAAAAAAATCTGTTTAAAATCAAAGCTTTTTAAATCACTAAACTAGCGTAATTACTGTATTAGTCTAACCTGTAAAAAATAAATAATTTAAATTTCATTGAAGTAAATTCATAAAGGGACTTTTTGTTGCCCATAAGCTTGCCAAAAGTTGTAGGCAAGGAAATCGGAAGGGTACCACTAATTGACAAGGCTTCATCGGAAGATTCTCGATAAACAAACCTAAAGCAAAAATTGAACCGTGTCGCACAACTAACTTACAGGATTCTACGATACGTAAAAACTCCAAAACACGTAAAATTTTAAAAATTGTAAATCTACAAATTAGGTATTATTTCCACTAAAAGATTCCCTCTGCTTTTTTGTTAACTGCAGCGGATACCTCTAATTTTTAAAGGTTGAGTTCATCCAATTACTCTGGAACTACATTTCTTTACTTACTCGTCAAATTTTGCAAAAAGTTTTTTGCTTCTTCCTCCAGAAAACTAAATCACTCATACTTATCAACTTCGTACACTACTACTTTCATAAACAGCTGTGACGGAAGTCTTTGTGAAAGAAATCAGTACAAAAAAGACGTGGAAGGAAAATGCAAAAAGATTTAATTAACACGCACAAGAACAGTTTGTAGACTGTCTTTTTCACGGCAAGAAATGCAACGTTAACAAAACAAAAAAATCCGAATCAAAAAAATTAATTACAACCATTAAGATTAATTTAAAAACCCATTATTAGAAATGTCTATCAGAAGTAATAAATTATAAGGTGGACTCCGAATGTAATATAATAAAATTCAACATAAATGAATTAAGTACGTACAATGAAACTTTAAACAATCTTAACACAAACAAACTTATCTTAAAAAGAAACATAAATCATAATTGGAATTGTACTAGGACAAAGAAATGTCTAAATCAACGTAAATGAAGAATACGGATGTTTAAGCAGCATAAAATCTCAAATTCATTTAATACAAAATTTTCTTACTAATTTGAATTGACAAAGATAAATTTAAAAACGTGGATTAATTTTATTAATTATTATTAATTAATTAACGTAAAATTAATCAAACGATCCTAAAGTACACAAAACGAATAAAACCAACTAAAATACCGGGTCTTTCGCAAAAGAAACCGCACAAAATCAAATTTTCAGATCGTATATAAAATTAAATATAATACTAAAATCAACACCACAAGAACATGGCAAAGCAGTATTAGCAACCGCTACGGTACGAATAAAAACTTGGTAAGCCAATTTTAACATCTCAAGGTTCTAATAGATTCTGAATCACAAGCATCATTTATTACAAGCGATGCAGCAGACGTTATAGAAGTACCACAAGAACCAGCACACATAGAAGTGTCAAGAATTGAAAAACAAGAATTAAACATAGTTTATAGATATTGTCATGAAAAATTAACGCATTATCAACAACCGCAAAAGTTATAAGCATGATAGCATGTGCAACGAAATTTTGGAAACTAGAGGAAGTGGAAGTAACCAAAGGTAAAAATGATGCAAATAAAGACTGTGAAACTGATTATTGGAATACTCATTTAAGGAACACCGATCGCATCCATACTGTTAAAATACCCTTTAACGGAAACGATGAATTATATACGGAATACAAGAATTTCATGCAGGAATACTTATCCCTGAGTCATATAAAACCAGTGATGGAAGAAAAAACTAATCTAAGATGAAAAACGTTTTACTTACCACATCAAGCCGTATTAAAAATAAACAGCGGAACGACAAAGTCATATTTGATCAGCTAAAACTTAGGTATCAGTTTGAACCAATTAATGCATTCTGGACTAAGATTGCAACAGGATTTAAAAAGCATTTTACTCAGATGGAGGAAACCCAAAATAGCATTTTCAGCAGAGATAGAGATGTACCGACAACTAAAGATTACAGACGACGATCAGAATTTTCATAGAATAGTTTGAAGATTTACGCAAGATGAGCCCATTCCAAACTAACAACTGTTATTTACGGTACCTCATTGGTGCAGTCTTTTACAATTATCAGACAATGAAAAAGATAAATATCGAACAGCAGCACACGTCGTAAACGGTCATTTTATAAACGTATTTTGATTGTCTCAACTACTGCAATTTAACATGGACCAAACCATAATTACCTACACGAGGCTGTACAGAACTGATACCTTTTAAATTTTAAATTTTTTTTAACAAAGAATTTGTATTTTTTTAAACTAAACCTAAAATTATTCTGCTACATAAAAAATATAATCCAAAACTCTCTACCTCTAACCAATTCTCTATATACAAATACATCTACTACACTACTTGTAATTTACTTCTCCTTTTTAATACCTTTTCCTTCCATCCCACTCCTTTTCCTCCTTCTCCCAAAATCTCCAATTTTCCTTTCTCTTTTTCTCTTAGTTCTATGCATTACTTTAACATGTGCTCTATATTTACCCACCCCTTCCCACATAGTCTACATTTCCTATCTTTATCTTCCTTCCAATAAAAAATATTTTCTTTATACTCGTTTATGGTTTTTTTTTTTTGTATATTTTTCTATAAACTGCTTTATTCATTTTATTGATCAGTTCTTTCACTCTTTTCTCTACTCACTTCCTCTATCCATTGTTCCTCCTGTAATTTTTTCTTACAAACCTTAATATTTTCATCTGTCTATACCTTTTTCTCCTGTGTCTAACTTATTTTCCTTTTTTTTCCATATTTTTAGCCTTACTTCTAATGACTGATGGTCAGAATCAACCTCTTTCCCTATTTTAAAACTTTCTATTTCCTTTAAAACTTCCCCACTAATCATTACATAATCTATTACAGATTGTTTTTTCTCACTTATATATGTATATTCTCCTCTATCCCCTTTGTTCATATTTCCCGTATAGACCACCCCTACCTCTCACATAACTCTGATAGCTTTCTACCTTTGTTGTTTGTTTAATGTCTTATCCATCGTTACTTTTTTAATTTCCTTCCTATTCGCTATCATACCCCCATCTTCTCCAATTCTTGCTTTAAAATCCTCATCTATTATTAACTTTCCTCTCTCTTCTTCAATCAGTAGCTGTTTCATTTCTTGGCCGCTCACCTTTATCACCGTATATTTACCCTCATCTTCCCTTAATATTTGATTTACTACTGTTCCTTGCGTTTGTTTTTTATTTTCCTCTGCTTCTACCACCCATTCTTCTCTTACTCTCGCTTTTATACTCCCTTGCGCTCTTCATTTTTTCCTTTCTTGTCGCGAACTGTACATCTCTCTGCTAAAACTACTTTCCATCTTTCTCCTTTAGTCACGTTTCTACTAAACCCACAATGTCTAACTCTTCTATATACTTCCAAAATTCAGCTCCCTATTTTTAACCACTGTAATCTTTCAAAAAACTAAACCTATTTCGTTTGTTTTTTTTATCGTTTTCCTTGATCTTCGCATGGTAGTCCCCATTTTTTAAATCTTTTACTCCTCTTATTTTTAGTTTTTTGACCTCCTTCTCTCTAATTTATTTTCTTTTACGTTCCAGTGTATCTTTCCCTTAACCCATAGTTTCATAAATCTTGTTCTTTTTCCTTCTTCCTTTAGTTTTCTTCCTTCCATCCTTATGTTTTTTTGTACATTTCTTTCCATTGGGGCCATATCATTATCTATTTTTCTATCTTTTATTATCTTGTTTTTCTTACCCTACCTTTTTTCTTTAATATTTCTAGCTTATCTTCCACAGAATCTAATTTTACCAGTATTAACTCACTTGTTATTTTAATTGCGTCTCTTATACCTTTTTCTACTCCCAATTCATTTTTAAAGAAGTTATCCACATTCCTTTTACGTTCTTCCCTTCCCTTTTGACGTTCCACCTTTTTATAACCAAGTTCTTCCTTTTCTTTTTTCTTTCTATTATTTTCATCCTTCTTTCCAAATTTTTTATCTTCTCTTACAACCTCTTATTTTTTTTCTACCACACATCGCATATCTCCATTTGCTCTTCTCTTTCTGTTTTTAACTCTTCCGTGATCTTTTCCAAATTTACTGCTAATTGATTGTTCTCTTCCTTCTCCTGCTTTATTTGTTTAATCATCTCTCTACACATCTCCATTACTCTCTGCTCCTCCTTATCACTCTCTTCTTTACTCGGGCTTCTTTTTGTTTTCTTAACCCTTTAAAAACTTTTCTTGCACAATTTCTTGTTTTTTGTTTTTTCTTTCCGATCCTGTCGATTCGGATTCTTACATGATTATTTCCAATCATATTTAATTAAAGCCCGCCACAAATATTAAAAAGAGATGTACTTCACATTACCTACATAAGTCTGTGTAGGGATCAGTTATAATTACTCATTTTCAAATATTTCTGACTCTTCATATACAACACCTTAGATCTCTCGCTGACACTGGCAGTAATCAATTTTTTTTTATACTTCTAACGTATACGCAAGCACCATAAGAGTCTTTAGAAGGGTTACTAAATCTATGTATGTAAAAGTAGAAAGCTTCTCACGTATCACCTGACATGGAATAGATAATTTATTTCATATGTGTGTTTTTTTGTAAATTCTTCCAAGTTTGTTTTAAATTCTCTGAAATATGGTCATCCCAGGAAAGTTAATGACATCGTAGTTGCTCTAAAAAATTCTTCATTAAAATTGTGTACGGTGTGACCAACTTAAATGAATCGTGCAATCATGATACTTCAGATAGTATAGCTCTTTTTGTAACAAAGTTAGCTACAAAAGAATTCAATTTGTAAGTAATTTTAATGTAACCTTAATCAATTGTTTGTTGTATAACTTAAACCTTGTAAATGTGATAATAAATTGTTTTTATCAAAATAATCTAGTAGTTCTGCTTTATTTGAACCTCATTTTTGTAGTTTAATATAACCGCTGTTGATTCCTTGACATAACATTGCGGTTTCTTCTATCGTATTTGTACCAGAAATTAGATCATCTACGTACATATGTTGATTATTCTTGGTGATTGCTATTGGATGTTTAGTTTTAAAATTTTTTACTACTTCCTGAATAGATCGCATAGCAAGATATGAAACCGACATTATACCATAAGTTACCTTTTTAAGTTCGTAGATCATCAATTCTTCGTCAACATTTGATCTCTACTAAATATGTTAATATTTCCCGTGCTTTGGCAAAACCTATATTTGTCTGTACGTTCTTTTTATCATTACAAAATGTCATTATAAAACACAACAGTGTATTTTCTTAATCAAATTAAGATAGAAATTAAATCAGATTGCAATAATGGTCCTAAATATTACAACACTATGGTGAGATATGAAGTAATTTTGAGCATTTGATACCTTTGCTTTAGACATATGTCAATAATTTTTTACTTTCCTATAAGGAATCTATAACAATTGCATTTTTTTTCAAAACAATTTTTTTGCATCATTTTATGTTTCAAGGTCTCCTGAATCAGAAAAATGTGTTTTTGACAAAAAAATTGGGCGTCTGTGTGTATGTCTGTGTGTAACGATGTACCCACGATAAACTCTCGAACCAAAAGTCTTAGTAACTTGAAATTTGATATGGAAAAAGATGGGTCTGTTAATGAAACCGGTAGTGGGTGTATCCGCCATTTTTAACAGTTTTTCTTACATAATTTTGTACGTATGTAAATTATTTGAAATAATTGTACAGTTTCTTATAGAGATAATTCTTCTTAACAATTTGTTTAAATCAAAAATTTTCTAACATTAACAGTTGATTAGACCTTTTATTTATAATTTAAAATAAATTTACGAATATAATCTAGGTTCGAATTCTGCGACAATTCATTTTAAAAAATTATTTGTGTTAAATTGTTGTTTCACAATAGTGAATGTTTTTTTATTTGTTTATTTTATTTTCTTTATCGTATCTTTCTCATCTCTTTGCTTTTAATAATTATGTAGACTTGCGTTTTGTTTGAGTTAACTTTTAGTTCCTATTTTTCATATTATCTATTAAATTGTTAATTCCATATATTGTCGGTAAGTCTGCAAGTTTCTCTTTAATCCTTTTTTTTTAACGTTTCTTGCCAACTGCAATATTTTGATGATTACGACATGATCAAATTCATATCTTTATATTCAATAAAAACTCATTTATAATTATTTAAAAAAATTTAGAGTAATTTTGTTTTTATAAACCACTTTTAACAATAGAAAAACACTAAGTAATTTTGTAAAAACGAGATTATGACTCATCGGTAATAACTTTGTATATACATATAATTTTACGAGAGTCTACATGCTTAATAACACTTATACATAAAATAGCAATTCCAACAAAAAAAATTTTTTACAAAAAAAAAACGTTTTTATGCACAAACCTTTCAAACTAATTTTATTTTACCGTACAACATAAACAAAGTATTTAAGTAATAAAACAACCAAATCCCAGGTTTCAGAAATGCGAAACGCTTGTTTTTACAGGTTACAGTTGAATAGAATTTTACTTTTAAATACAAAATTAGTTTTTTTATTTTAAATTTAGGTACATGTGTGTATTTATTTGAGATTTGTGAAAACCAGTTTAGTTTTGTTTGAATAAACAATTTGAAATTAAAACAACACCAATTATTAATAACGCGATTAAAAAAATTAAACAATATTTTACTAATTAATTATTTTAATATTTAAATTAATATGAAAATTAATAAAATTGGTTTCTGTTAGTACAGTTTATCTTAAACGAGAATCTTATTATATCCTAAATTTTAGATACCAATGTTTGCAAAAATTTAATTTGCAAATGCAGCTTAAATTGTTTTATATTCAGCTAAATTTTTGTAATGCATTTTAGTTAAAACAGTTAGCTTTAGTATAATTATGTAAAATCACTTCTGAATTGATTATAAAATCGTAAAAGCTATAAACTTAGAGTTTAATCTTGTTGTATTTTGTATAATTTAATAAAACAATTTTAAAAGTTTGAATTTTAAAAAAAATACTAAAACTAACGGTTTCTATATTTTGCGATGTAGTAAAAAATACTTACAAATTTGACTATTAACTTTTAAAACTGACAATAGTTTTGGATATAATATTTATTTTTTATTTGTTTTAAATTAAGTCTGTATTAATAAACAGTTTACAATTTCTACGCTTTTGCATTATTTTTGAATTCGATTTTTTTTTAAATTATTATAACCGCGCCTAAACTTCCGCAGATTTATTTGAGCATCTAAGTTTAGTATGTCGTTGATGTTATTTATTTTAATTTAAAATGCTTTTTCCTATTTAGTCGATATAATTTATTCTATGGTAATTCGATGATTGTTTGTTTTAAAAATTTTAAATTAGTTGACTGAATACTTAATTACAAGTAATGTAGTGTCACAAACTTTGCAAATACGTGTTTTATATACTTTTTTTAAAAAACACTTTCTAAAGGTTAACTATTTTGTTTGTCAAATGCAACATATATTAGTAAAAGTTTTTGTTTTGTTAGAAAACAAGAAATTGATTGACTTTGCAACTAATCTTTTTGTAAACATGTCTTCATTAAATTGAATCAGTATACGTTGGGTATGATTTAATATATGAAATACGTAGTGACAGTGTCAACAAACACAAATTTATAATATAATTTACCTTAAAAATAATATAGAAAATCCCATTAGATTTGTAAATTTGAACAAGTAAATAATTTGAAAATTGCAGAGGCGCAAAGCACTTAAATATAATTAGATACTAAGCCGCAATTCTATCCCTTAGTATAACAATAAATTTTTGATTGTTTTTACTTTTGAGTAAAAACAAAACCTAATGCAATTGTAAAGGGAGCTTTTACGTTTTAACGTGATTGAAATTTATTTAATCAATTTTATCAATAATTAGTTTAAGAAACCTTGTTTACATAAGATATATGCTTAAAATTAGGATTATTTTTTTTATAAACACAAAGATTAAATAAATAAAAATAAAAACGTAGCAAATCAAACCACAAAATATAATTTAAATACATTTGTGTTGTTACACAAAAACATCTAATCTAATCAAAAAATATTTTTTTTGCTTTGTAAATATAACCAATGCTTTTATCATAAAATAAAGTTTTTTTTTTATTTTCATAACAAAAACTAGTAGTTTTCTTAAAATAACTATCATTTCTAATAAAACTAAATAAAATCAAACAATAACAAAATCAAAATTAAATTAGTACAAATAAAATGATTAAAAAAATTATATGTATACACAATAAAAATTAATTCAAATAAATTTTTTCGTTAATTTGTTATAACGTTAAACATATATAAGCAACACATTTTTAGATTTATTATACGCGACACTTTGAACTATTATAATAATTTTTAAATGGTTCAATTGAGATTTAATATTTCTCTTAGCAAATCTTTAAAATTGTACTTGTTTGTTATATAAATTTAGTTCTATATACTTATTAATTGTTTCAAATTAAATTAAAAAACATGCTGGTTTTCTTTAAGACAATTAAAACTGTTCTTAAATTTTTAGTAATTAGCGGTTTTTGCCGAGGTCTAGAATTACGATTTTTATAATTGATGAAGTGTCTACTTTGAGAATCATCAACAAAATTTTACCCCAACGTGAGTCTGATTAAACAAATACTTTTTTAGAAAAACGACGTAGAAGAAAACCGCAATTGATGTATAGTTCTCTTCATAAAATTGTGTCTATAAATGTAAAAACAATACAAATATTGAATTAATCAAATTAATGAATAAATATAGTGTTATATATAAACATTTATTGTTTTAAGTTGCGATACAAATCTAAAAATATATTTTAATAAATGTAATCTATAAATATAATTAATTGTGTTAAGGTGTTAACTTGAATAATATCCCTAATTAATTTATCATTTTTATTTTTCTATTTTTGCAAATACATGTAATTGAAATGTAAAAGTAAAGAATTTGTGTATGCCATTCATTAAACACTGAAAACATTTATCAATTGTTTTTTTTTAAGAATAATTATAATTTAATCAGTTAGTCGTTGATTGTGATAATACAAAAGGATCTACAACAAAACTCTTTACACTTTCAAGATAAAAAAAATCTTGTAAATCTACGAGGAGTTTTTTTAGTTAACAGAGAAAAGGAAAACTATAAAATTACTGAAGATTTTGGACTAACTGCAATTAGATTTAATATCTTTTAATTCACCCGGTAAAAAGAATCTCTAAAATTAACTCTGTTGATATATCAGAGGTTATATAAATGATATTATACGTAAAATAGGGCTATGATAAATTTGGTCTGAAGAAAGTGACGCATTTTTATAATTGTTTTTTTAGTTTGGTTAAAGTTAGTTAATAGTAAGAGTAAACAAATAAAATGGAAAAATTCAACACTCTTATTCAACAGATATTGCCGTCCAATATTGAGTTTACTAAAGAAACTTCAGCAAAAAAGTTGTTTTAGGTTTAGAAGATCAAATCTATACGCTTTTGAAAGTGAAAAATAACAATAAAACATAAAACAGACTGTAAATATAACTCTATGCTAATTGCTTGTAACAAAAAATAACCTTTTTTCGCAATATCAATCTTAGTTATTCTTAGCCAGGTCTTCAGTTTCATGGATTTTGATGTTGGCATTCCCAGCACAGCTTGGCTCTATGCTCCATGCAATATGGCCTGCGACACGCAGAACACGCAAAACTTGTTTTTTCTGTCTTTCCCTGGTGCACAAAAGGAACATCTAACTTTTTTTGTTAAAGTAACATCATTTTGCGGCGGGGGGACTTCAATTATGAAAATTTCAGAAATTCTTTGCCGCAATGGTTTTTGTAAAGTAGCAACCACCAAACGTTCTTGTAAATGTAGTTCAATTAGAGCCATCCCTAACTGCTTTAGAAAAGATTTTCGATTATTGCTTCTATTTTCCTTCCAGTGCGGATTTGAGAGGGAAAACAAAACCATTGCATTTATTCCACTAGCATCAAGTATATTGAAAAAAACTCAACGTCTGGTCTTACGTGAGGTAGTATACAAATGGCAAAGCTGATCAAATGTATCTGTTCCTCCCTTGGTCTCGTTATACGTATGTATAATATTGGGGTTCCCAATAACGGCATTAAGAGAGGCATCAGAATGCAATGTTGACAGCAAAAGTACAATTTTGTTTTGTTTAGTAGTGTAAGAAACAAGAGTTTTATTTCTGTCAAAAGCAACTAGCGATGTACCCACTTCTCTCTTGTTCTTTCTCAAAGTTCCAAACCGAGTTAATTTATACTGTTCTAACATTTTTTCAGCTAGTGGAATCAATGTAAACCTCTTACCATTAGTTCCATTAGTATTAGTTCCATGTATTGGTTTTGAAAGTTTTC
Organism: Aquatica leii; assembly: GCA_035610365.1. Classification (NCBI taxonomy): domain Eukaryota; kingdom Metazoa; phylum Arthropoda; class Insecta; order Coleoptera; family Lampyridae; genus Aquatica; species Aquatica leii. The sequence continues at coordinate 18,629,910 of CM069437.1, forward strand.
GAACATAATAAGCTGGTACTGCCTTATTGTTTTCTGTTGCTATTCTTCCAACGTATGGAATTGCATTAATCATATAAAATGTTTTTGCATCATTCAGCATCATTATTTTGATTCCATACTTATCAGGCTTACTAGTCATGTAAATTCGGAATAGACACTTTCCTCTGTATCCTACGAGCTGCTCGTCAATAGTGCAGTATTCATATGGTGTATAGTACGATGTACAGTTTTTCACAAAAATGTCCCATAATTCACGTATAGGTGCAAATTTATCCACTAACCGTCTTTCGGCTCTAGTTTCTTTACTATCAAACCTCAGACATAACGCTATAAATTGAAATCGCTGCTGTGACATTGTTGCCCGAAGTGTTCCATTTCCATATTTTACTGACCAAAGTTCATCTAAGTTACAGTTTGATACACGTAATGCACCTGCTAAAAACAACAGCCCAATGAAAGCCTTCACTTCTGTCTTACTTATTGACCTTGTGTAACTCTGATGTCTAATATCATTGCATTTACAAGTAATTTCTTCATTTGAATGTAAAATAATAATATCTATCATTTGTTCGTTGAACAATAAATTCCAAGTTTGTTCAGGAGATTGAACTGTTCTGGCTTCTTTTTGGGACCAGGTAAATGTAATACAATTTTTTTTCGTCTTATACGACCTTGTCTTGCTAGTGGTTGTGTGCTCCAACGATGACCATTTTTCCTCAGTAATCTAGGAATATTTCTAACCGGTTCATCCACTACTTCGTTTTCATTTTCGCTTTGTTCACTGTCGCTATCTGAGAGTTGTTTTTCAACATAATCTTTATCAGAATCTTCTCCTCTAAAAATATCTTCCACGATGTCGTTTTCAGTCTCATTCTGCCATATATTTTCTGCCTCTCTCTGTAATTCTACCTCAGTTAAGGGACGACGGTTTTCTCTGCTAGTTGAAGCCATTATACTAAAATAATTAATCATAAGTTGAAACAAAATAATTATCATAAACACCACACTTGGGTCTGACGTACCCATGCTCGAATTCTTGGAAATATCTTACCTCGTTGTTTCACTAAAATGCAGCAAATGACCTATAGTCTAACTCGGCTAACTACAAACTGAATTTACATAAATTGGCGACACAAACAAACCACTCATGCGCATGTTACATTGCAATTAATGACGCTCTGGGTTTCTGAGACCCAACAGTGCAGTTCTAGAGTTAAAATTGCATTGCGGAACCAAATGGAATGTGTTTTGCATATATCATATAATCTACAATTTAAAAATTGTTTGCTCTAAATACAAAAGAAACTATACAAAAAAAAATTTAAAGAAGAGTTTGCGTTAATAATCGACAAACCTTGTCAAGGTGTCAGAAATTCCAATAGTGAATGAATATGGTTTCGCAGTAGTTAGTCACTCTGTTATGCTTTCAAATTTGTTTGTTTGCGTTTTTTTATAAGTTGGAGTATTGCTTTGCCTTTTCTGTAATTTTGTGCCATTGCTTCCTATCCTACATCTTTTCTTTCGCTCTGGTTATTCCCATTTTTTTAATGTCATGTATGATTTTATCCTTCTAGTGGAGTTTAGGTCTTCTTCTCTGTCCAATGTTAAGTGGGTTTTATTTCATGGTTTTCTGTGTAGTTGCTTCGTTTCCTCTTCTTTGCACGTGTCCGTACCACTTCATTCTCTTGGCTTTAATTATTCTTGTCATGGTTTCGTTTTCTAATATTTCATTCACTTCTGTACTCATTAGTTTTCTATATCCTCCGTTTATTTTCTTGAGTCCCATTATTTCTGTAATTACACTTTTTTTTAAAGATCTTCGTTTTTTCTTTATTTTTATATGATAGACATATTTATTTTTATTCTTTGCGCTTTTGTCATTTTTTTATTTATTATTATTATTATTATGTTAAATAACATTGTTGATAATCCGTCTTCTTGTCTAACCTCTCGTTTTATTGCTATTTTGTTTATTGTTTCTTTATGTGTTTGTAATACGGCTTCTAAGTTTTCCATGGTTATTTTAATTAAACTTCTTGTTTTTTTGGGAATACGTTGTTTTTTGCATATTTTATTATCATTTTTCTTTTAAGAGTATCGAAGGCTTGTTTAAAGTCTATATACATTAAGTTTTTTCTATGATTTGTCTATTGATGGCCTTTATTGTTGATTTTTCTGGCCGAAATCCATTTTGATATTCACCAATGGTCTTTTCTGTGTATTTGTTGAATCTTTTTTGTATAATTGTAGTTAGTATTTTGTACGTTGTGTTCAGTAGTGTTATTTGCTTGTAGTTATCACAATTTCTTAAATTTCCTTTTCTGGGTATTGTTTTAATAAATTCTGTTTTTCATTCTTGCGGTATTGTTTTCATTTCTTATGCTTTACTTATTACTGCGTATAATTTTTCTGTCAGTTCTTTTCTCCTATACTTTAAAATTTCGTTACATATATTATCTGTTTCTGCGCATTTTTATTTTTTAACTTATTTATAATTTCTTCTATTTTTTGTTTTTGTGGAGCTTTTATCTCGATATTGTCTTCCTCATCTCTACCTTGTGATTCTTTTTCTTGTTCTTTTTCTTCTTTTTTTGTTTTTTCAAGTAAATAATTTTTCCAGGACGTCCTGTCTATACTAGTGCTTATGCATTTTTTTGGGTCTTTAACTGTTGGTTTAATATTGTTTTTATTACAATTTCTTATTTTATCTATTATTTTAGTTGATTTTCTCACTTTTTTTTCTGTCATTAATTTCGCGCCTTATTTTCTTATTTTTTTGTAATTTTTGTAATGCTCTTGCTTGCTGGTTTTTATCCATTTTATTCTTGCTTCTCTTTTTTTTTATTATTATCTCTTTGCATTCTTCATCAAACCATCCGTTTCTATTTTTATCTTGTTTTGTCCCAATTATTTTTCTGTCGTATGCTATGGTAATTGTTTTAATTACATTCCACTTTTGTTTTATACTTTTTTTTGTTCTGCTTCTGTAGTAGATTGTTTATCTCATTTTTGTATGTCTTCTTTTCTTCTTCTTTTTTTAGTTTTTTTATGTACCATTTTTCTTACTTTGTTGTCTATGTTTTTTTAACCATTCATTTTTGTTGTAACCAGGTTGTTATCTGTTTCTACACTAGTTCCTCTCTAAGATCTTACATCCTCAACCGTGTTTTCTCTTTTCTTTTTAATTAAAATATGGTCTATTTGATTGCCTTATTTTTTCCAGGTATATTTCATGTGATTTCATGTTCTTTTTTGTGTTTAAATTTTGTACTTAAAATATACAGGTCCGTTTGCGTTGCTAGATGACATAGCCTCTTGCCGTTATCTGTTGTTATTTTGTAGATAGTTTTTTTCCCAGTCACGTCTTTTATGAAATATTCCTATTTTTGCACTGTAGTCTCCTAATAATATTAACGTATCTTGGTTGGGTATTTTTTCACAACTTTCTTGTAGTTTGTTATAGAAAACTTCTTTCTCTTCTAGTGCTGCTCTTTCTGTGGGTTCATACGCATTTATTATGTATATGTTAGCCTACTTTTAATTAATTCTGAGATATGATATTCTTTCGTTTATTTTCCTAAATTGTATTAGTTTGTTCATAATTTTTTTATCTATCATGAATGCCGTCCCACGTTCATTTTTTTCCCTTCATACAATATTAAGTATTTTGCTTTGTCTACTCTTCCTTCGATACCTCATCCTATCGTTTGTAGTGCTAATATACTAATTTTGTATCGTTCTATCTCTCTCTAATAATGTTCTAATGTTCCAAGTTTCTATTCTAATAATGTATTTTTCTTATTCACGTTTTTTCTTGTATATTTTACTGTTTCTTTTACCTTTCCATTTGATTACGGCGTTTTAGGTAAACCGTATCGTTGTTCATTGCTATGTTTGTCTTTTTTATTCTGTGCTTTATGTGTGTTTAGTAGTTTTTTAGGACAGTTCTGTTATTTTTTTTTTGATTTTCTTGAAACTTATCGCTTTCTGAGGATCTTTTGTTTACAGTCCTTTTTTGTCTATTTTTATCACTTGTTTCTCTATTTTCATGTTCTTCTTCTTTCCCCAAGTCTTCTGTTCTGAATGTTCCGTTATTAATTATTAGTTTGTCATATCTTATTTACGCATTATATCTCTTACTTCTTGCCTTCTTTATGTACGGCATCGATTCAGATATCTGTGCTTTTTTGCGTTTTTTTTAAATATTCATTTTTGTGTATTCTTTTATTAGTTTAACCGTCCGGTTAGTAACCGGGTATGCATTTCAGTTTCCAAAGCAAAATTTATTAACTTCTCTTTAAACAAATTTTATTACCGCCAGGATTCTCAAAATTAAAGTATTTTGACGTCAAATTTTCTTCAAAATTTTTCGTAATCCATCAAAGTTGATACCTCCTCCGTTCAATGACCGGGTACCCGGATACTCACTACGGTCATTATGTATAAACGCTGGTTGTATACGCACTGAAGAGACCATTTATCATAGTATTTATGTAATTTGACTTTTGAATAAATAATCAACTACATCGTTTGGAATTTCTTTCATTTAAACAATTTTTATTATAAACAACAGTAAAAATTATAATAGGTAAAGAAAACATCTTTCCGTTTTTTTTAATCAATCAATTATTTTTTTTTAAATTTATAATAACACAGTGCCATATGAAAAAAACAAGTAAATTTAATTATTTCGTACACACAGTACAGTGTTCATCACAAATAAGGAACTAACATAGCGAACAAGAATTTCCAGTTTTTAAATTTGCTCTGGAGACAAACATGGCGTACACCAGTGATCTTTTTCCTTCTAGTTGAATCGAGTTGTGCCTGAAGTTTTGAAGATTCAGATACTGTTGGTTGCGGATATGGAATCATAGCTCGACCAAAAAAACCAATCGCAAATTTCGTTGCGAAATGCCTCATAATTTGTGGATTATGCGAACGATTCTCGACGAATGGAGTACACAGTTCTCTGCTCAGTTGCCGATAAAATAATTGTCGTTCATAAGATTTTTTCGTAAGCATTTTGTTATTCATAATAAAAAATATATGCTGCAAGACAGGCGACATCGAGAATATTGTAGAAAAATGCTAGAGACCACCATCGAGTTGATCTTTTTGTAGTATATCTACGAAGCATTTTATCCATCGTGTCCACTCCAGCTTTTGACCAGTTATAAAATAATTTCAGATTTTTTCTTTACACCATCTCCAATCTTTGCTTCTTAATGCATTGACGATAGCATAACCACTGCTTTTTTTATTTTGGCACATAACTGCACATGGTTATTTTTTCATGAAAGCCAAGCACAGTGGACATTTCTTCTCGTGTTTTTAGTGCAGTCATAGCCAGTGGAATGTACGGTTTATTTTTCTTCAAAGTGCCAACAATTGTTAGATCCCAGAGCAGTAAAAATTTTGCCAATGGCAGAGTAGTGAAGTAGTCCATTGTAATGTTTTTACCGGATCCTTTGTACGGTACCACCAAGTCTTTGACAACTCTCTCTCACAACCGGCACTCGATTTTCCAGTGTAAATTGTCCAGTGAGTGGATACAAGTTGAATGATGGAATATATTGTGTGAATTTAGTTGGACCCCGATATGGGTAAAGTTGCTCGTCGATTGTCAGATGCTCTGTTGGTTTATAATGTTTTACTAAATTACTGTTGAGCATTGACCAAATATCTCGTATTGGAGCAGCTTTATCACTCTCTATGCGCGGAGCACGAGTATTGGCATCATCAAATCGAATAAAACGAATGATGCTTCAGAAGCGAGTGATGCTTATTGCTGCACGATAAAATGAATATGAGTACGACTGTCACATATTCTTTGTGTTGTCAGTATTTGAGTTGTTAGGGCCAGAAGTTGTCAAAATAGTCAAGAATGCATAAAATTCCTGAAGCTCGAGATTTTTCCATACTAGCTGTTTTTCTCCTGGATTTTTTTCATTATATGTTGCATATGTTAAGCTTGTTTTTTTATATGTATGACGTATAATGATATCGGCTATTTCTGGAGTAAAAAATAATTTGAAAGTGTCGAGGTGTGTCAGCATGTCGGTGTTCCTATTAGGTCCACATCTTTGTCGCACAATATTACGCCTTCCAACTTGATGTTTACTTGTTGGTGTCTCAACTCTCTAAGTACCATCTTTTGCTGTCTTTCCTGGCCCATTACCTGTCGCTTCTATATCATCTTCTTCATCATCTTCATATTCATAATCTTTATTTTCATAATCTTCGAATGCAGTCTTATCAACTTCCTCTAAAAATAAGCACAATACATAAAACATAATACCGGCATCATCACAATCCGAAGCTGCCACCTCACTCTCTGGAAAATATTCATCGTCGTTACTATCCGACACATGGTCATTATCAGATTCTTCTGCTTTGAATATTTCATCTAAATTCTCCCTTCTCTTAGAACGCGTGATTCTACTGAAAAAAGTTTTTAGTTTATTATTCACTATTTTTTAAAGATTGAAAATATAAAATAATTCAGTCTAACATACTACAAGGAAATCACGCCTTACCGTCGAAAATTTGATGAATTATCCATCGAATTTATATTCAATACAATTATTTATTTATAGTATTAATAACGTATATTTGTTCTCACTTTTACAATAAATTTTGTAGGTTATAATTTTGTTCTGTTCTCTATGTGCTGAAAAAACTTGCTTTAGCATCTGCTCGGTTGTTTTTTGTGGTGAGGGAAAGGGCATGCACCAATTACGTTACTGTGCATTAGGTAGGTACCTGAGCACTCGGCGACAGTTAGAGTTTGCTATTGTTATTTTGCCTTCTGCGAACGCAGCGTAGCCATGTGGCGCGCAGTAGGTGGGTACCCGGGTACCCGGTTATTGAACGAATGGTGAAAGTTTGGTTATTGACCAGACGGTAAATCATTATTGGTCTTGTTTTTCCTTCATTGTATTTCCCAATTCTTCTTTTTTCATGTAATTCTTCTTTTATGTTAAACTTTACTTCTGTCTTCTGTATTACTGTATTAACTTTGTCTTACGTTTATTTCTCGTTTCCGTTCTTGTTGTCTTTTATTCTTTTTGTATTATTGTGTTTTTTTCACTTCTTTTTCTAGTATAATATTTTTTTCCTGCACCGCAATTTTTTCAAGGAGTATTGTTTTTTCCTCTTGTATCTGCTTTATTTCCTTTGCCATATTTGTTTTGTTTTGCGCGTATCTTCTCTTGTTTCTACATTGTATGCTAATATAGACCTAACACAGGTTTTATAAATCTTTGCTTTACTCTGCGTGGCCATGTTTTTATTCTTCCAGCCTACGTCGCTTAACGCACCAGATATAGCTTTTACTTTATTGGCTTGCTGTTGTGTCTCCTTGTTCAGATCTCCCCAATTTGTTGTTGTGGTTCTTAAGTAAAAGAATGTCATCACCTGTTCCATTATTATACTGATTATTTCTAGTTTGCACTGTATTTGTTCTTTGCAGTCTATTCTCACTTTCCGCTACTAAAACAATGTCTAATGACATAATTTGGATCCTCTCTGCTCTCATTTTGTATCCTCTACTGACAGTCTTAGCTTTTTTCTATAATATTTTTTATCACTAAACAGAAAAGCGGCGGACTCAAACTGTGGCCTTGTTTTATTCCAAAGTTGATTTTTGTTGCATTAGTCACTTTTATGTTTTTTATTGCATGTTGTACTTTTGCTTTGTCTATGCCAGCAGAGTGTTCTGCGTCGACCACGTCTTCTTCATCATCATGTGTTATGAGACCCCATCTTCTGTGTTTTCAGGATTTACTGCTTGCATTTATTCGTTGGTATTTGTTTACGTTGCTTTTTCTTCTCTTCAACATTTTTCATACCTTTCTTTGCGCCCCATAAAAATCACTTTCCATTCTTTTTGTAAAAGTTGTTCAATAATCTTCTATTATTCTTCTTATTTTTGCGTTTACTTCGTTTTTTACTCTATTGTAATGTTGGTGCTCATTTTTTGTCTGGTTGGATAAGTATCGCAGATACGCTTTTTGCTTTTCTTTAGCTAGTTATTTTATCTCGTCGCAAAACCATAGACTTTTGCTATAGTTGCTATTAACATTTAGTTTTTTTTGTACCCAGTACTTTTTTTTCTGTTTTCAAAATGTTATTTTTAATTTTCTCCCAACTTTGTTTTACTGTATCTGATGCGATGATTTTGTTGTTATTTATTTTTGTTGCCATTCGTCGTGTGTACAGATCTCTAACACTTTTGTTATGTATTTAGGAAACAGCCTTATTAGAGTTGGTATGTTCATTCTAAGTTTGCACAACAAAATTCTATGCTCCAATCCCACATTAGTTGAGGTAAGAACCTTTACATCTAGTATCTGTTACGGTAATATTGCTCTATTTGTTATTATCTATTACAGGCGCATTTATGCTGCATTTTATGTGGAAAATATGTGTTGTTAATGCGTAGTTAATTATGCGCACAAAAAATTATTAGATATTCTCCACTTGGGTTAAATTCTTCTTTGTTGTATTTTTGTTAATGCCAGGTATTACTTCTGTACCGATCCTTCCATGCAAGACCCACATAATAATAATTTTGCTATGGTTGCTTAGTTTATCTGGCCGACGTTGCGGTTTTATGTAAAATTCTTCAATTTCCTCTAGTTGCACCAGGAGCATATAACGATGCTAAATATAATTTATCTTTTCCTACTTTTAAGGTTACTATTATGATTCTATCATTTAAGTAGTCAGTATTGTGTAAGTTGTATTTGTATTTTTCGTAAATTAGTATACTGACTTCTGAGGTTGCTCTTCTTTCTTCTTTTTCCCTCTGCATATTAATATGTATGGGGAATACTTTGCTGTTCCTTGATCTTTGGCTTTTACTTCTGTTAGTGGGCATATATTAATTTTGTGTTTTTGTGCTTTCATTGTTTCTTGATCTGTGACCAAAATATAATTTTCCAACAGGCTAGTGTTAGTTTTTGTTTTTTTTTAGTTTCGTATCCGTTGTCTCACATGATTTGTCATGTTTTAAGTCTATCCTAGTTCGGAAACAATTTTTATTTTTTTTCTTATTCAAAATTGACTGTTAATTATATGTTTCTGGGCGTCATTACTTATTTTTAGTTTTCTATTCTATGTCCTCTTCGTAGAGTGGGCTTAATCCTTGGTACTTTGAGTTTAGTTGGTTTTACCATAGGCAAGTAGCTAACCTTCTCGTTTCTCATCCGGGTTTGAGACCAGCCATGGCGGAAATAAGATTTTGATAAGTGAACGTAAAAGAATCGCTTAGGTAAAAGTGCATTTTTATTTTGCGGTGAAATTTAGTTTTTTTTTTAATAAAATTTTACTACCGAGTTAACTTTAGAAATTCTTTAGATACTGTTAACTATTACGTTCAATAATTTCTTTTTTTAATGAATTATTGTATCCATTTGAATTTTCAACATTTTATTCAACGTTTAGAGTTTGTAAGTTTTGATGACTTCCTTTTTACCAAAGTTCTTATTAAAGGTTTGTCAAATGTATCATCAAACGAATTTTGTTTTACCATGACATGGATAATTACTTCTTGCCGTGTATCAAAATCAGTAGGTATTATTTTTTATAAATTTGTTTTCAATTTATAAAATCTAAAAGTAAAATACCATTTTCATTATAATCTTTGTTTGATTTTCGTACTATTATTTGTGAAGAACCTGATATTATGGTTTGTTATATTTGTTAACACTTAGTTCATACTCATACGTAGTATTTTAGCATAATTTTGCATTGTAATTTTAAAGTTATCTGGCGTTTTACAATTTATCTTAATTTTAATTACATTTTATTGTTATTTATTTATTTGTTAAGTATCAATATTTATTTATGTTAATTATTGTTATCATAAATTTAAATTGTTTTAAAACTTATGTTTTCTAAGTCGTAAATATTTTATTTGAATCGTTAAGATTTGGATTGTAATTTAATATTGCTTTAATTAGAAGTAAGTTTTGTTTACTCTACTATTAAGATGATTATTTGTTTTTGCTGACAGTGGTAAAAACTTTTTTTTTGCAATTCCTTGTGCGTTACGTTTGTTTGGTTTATTTTGTTTTTTGGGTTTTATATACAAAAGAGAAAAACGAGTTATTATATTCCAGATAATTTGTTTTAAAACAAATATTCTAAATCAAATTCTGAATAAAAATGTAGTAGTACCGGGAGTTCTTTTTGGGTAAACTAGTTAAGTGTATAATGTATTTGTGAAATGTCTAGAAGTTTAGCATCGTTTTGTATTTACTCGTTCCTCAAATACAAATCAATTGTTTCATTTTGGATATTTTAATATTTAAATGTAATATTTAATAAGTACTTTACACAAAATAAATTTACATTTATTCATTGTTACATATTCCAAATTTCATTTTAATATTTGTACTAGTTTTTAATTTATTGATTTTTGCAATAATATGTAATAGTACGGTGCCATTTTTAACACAACAGGACACACATTTTAACGAATTGATGCTTTAAACATTATTTTAAAAAAATAAAGTAAAAATATAGAACTAGATAAATTAGTCTTAGCATGAGCATCGTCTTAAAACTTATTGTAATAACATTATTTTTATACTTTTATAACAAACAATATAAAAAAGTCATAAAAATACAATGTATGTTTTTATTTTAGATTTTTTATGTAGTTAGGTTCCTTATAGAAAATCTTGAATTTGAATTCTATTAAGGTCATTTTTATTTGCTTCTTATCGTATTTTTTTATCGCTTTATATTTTATGTAATATTTTGATAATGTTTTTATCTAGCTTAAAGATTCTAAATAATTTTATTATTATGCAAATAAAAAAATAAACAAAAAATTTTAAAAATCTGGTATTTCTAACGTCAACGTTCTAAAAATAATTTAAGCAACTTATTTGCAAAAATTAATTACAAAATTAATATTAAAACAACATAAAAATACTACTCTTTCTTTTAAAATTAAAAAGGTAAACACTAAAAAAATTGTTTTGTGTGTCTGTAAATTTTTTAAACCTTAAATCTAAATTAACAATAGTATTTTTTTAATTAAATAGTTTTTGTTTTAAATTTTATATAAATAATACTAAACTACCTACAGCGACAATTTAATTTGTAAATAAAAATGTATAAAAAAACAACGTTACAAAATCGCTCAACGCATCCAAAAATATGTTTCGAAATAAAGTCAAAATAAATTAAGAGCAGTATAACTAGATATTATTATGCTAAGAATAAATAAATAATGTTTACTGTTTAAAAATAAAAATTAACCCACGTTATTTACTTACTGTTAAGCGAAGTTTTAATTTATTAACTATTTAGAAACAATTGTTTTAAACAACGCAAATAGTAAATATTATTTTCTTTTTCAGGTAACAAGTTCAATAACCTTATGTTTTTGTAATTGTAATTATTTTATGATTAAAGAGGCCATTATAGTAATTGAATTGGTACGTTACTACTTAAAATGCCCTACTGGGAGCATGTAAGATAATACAATTTTCATTAAAATTAATTGGGTCTCTATGTTACTTTACAGTTTAAGTTAACAATATTAATTGATATTTTAATATTTTTGACTTTTAGCATTTTTTCATTCTACGAAAAAACATTCTAACCGTGATATCTTTGTTTGCTTTTTTTAAACACTCTTTAAAGCTCAATGTTACCGTTAGCTTCTAAAATTGTCAAAACTACATTAAAGTTTCAAATCCTTTTTCGTATTTTCCAATTGTTTTTCATCTGTACAAACAAACGCGTTTTTATTGCTTAAACTGCTCTTTTACTACAAAAAAAAAATTCTAGAGCCTCAAAGTGATAAATCGAAATCTACGAAATATTATTTAAGTAGAAGTGTATGTCTAATAAAAAGTACATTTAAAAATTACTAAAATTTTGTTGAACAATATTAGAGGCAATTTAAAAAAAGATCATAATATTTTAGACAAAAATACAAAAAAAACAAAGGTAAATGCAGCTGTAAAAAAAATTTGAAAAAATAATTTTTGTTGCAAATTTGCAGTGAAAAGTGAAAATCAACAGTTCTTATCTTTAGTCAAACACAAGTGTACACGTTTATCACACTTGAAATAAGTAAATCCTTTCCAATTAAGCATTTTATACCTTTTGCGCTTTATGTCATATTTGATCTAGTGCGCAAAGTCATCCATGCAGACAATTTTTGGAAGAGCGTGAGTTGCAAAACTTTTCTGACGTTTAGCTTTTATTTCATCTTTAATTTGACTGGATGACGTTGTATTTCACTCCTTCTTCTCTATTAGACGCATCGTTCTTGCAATCTCAACTCTAAACTACTAATTTATCATAATAGTAGATGTTTTTCTTTAATTCCCACGTTCTTTTATATAAGATCCAAGCGTTTATCACAGTCACATCAAATAAATAGAAGAAAAGCTTAAGATACGACCGTTTTGGTCCAGTTAGAATTTTGTATCGCTCAAAATGACTGTCTAGCAAGTCAATACCACCCATGCGGTTATTATACTCATAAGTTACGTGAGACAACGGAACGATCACATTTTTTCTCTTTTCTGTTGTTTCTTACATCAGGGTCATGTGGTTTTTACCAAAGCAAGAAAAAATGGTAGTCACTATTTTATTGTCATTCTAGGAAGAAACTCTATTTATACCGTCGATATTAGCTACATATTCTTCTGTAGATTTTTGTGTTTCAGTTTATTGTTTGAAATTTAGTTTAGACAAATTGTAGCCAGAATGTAGACACCCTGATCTGTCAACTTGGCAAATCACGGAATAAAAGTATAATAATTGTTGCAATAGTATTGATGGTTCATATTTTTGGTACTTGCACCTAATTCAACTTTGCTTGGTTTGATTTTAGTAAATCAATTGAATTTGGTATATATTTTGGAGTACGAAAACAGTTTAGTATCACAGACCATAAACAATTTAAACTTTGTGCTTTTTTATGAATGATGATGCCTCGCTTTAGTGATACATATCTGCTCTTTAATAGATAATTTTGATTTTAAAAGAATTGAGGAAAACTTTGTGGTTAACTCGATAATCATCGGTCTAATTTTATGAAAATTATCATAACAGAAATCACTTTTGTGTTGTGATTAAAATCTATTTATATTTAGTGCGGATCAAATACTTGAAACTTGTTACATGCAAAAGCTGTTAAAATAAAAATTGCCTGGATAAGGTTACATAAAGGCCGGTGCTCAGTGAAGATGGTCGTAGGTCACTTTAAAGCAAATCCGTGATTGATTGGTAAAATCAAAATAACAGATTTGTACCACAAAGGTTTATACTATATATACTAGTCAGAGAAAAAAGTCCGGTGTACACACTATTGGATACTACCTTTATAGTGTGTAGTTACTAAATTCTAAAAAAAACTGGTGTAATCACCACACGGTTTTCCTATAAGAAATTTTTACATATTTTTTATTTTTAAATTGAAGAAGTCAAAAAAAATATAAAAAATTCAGAAAACTTAATTTTATAATTTTATTTGCTTAAAAGAAATAATACTAAGTACTAATTATTACACGGTATATACATATATACACGTTTGAATTGACTTCCTAGCATGCTATAACTTTTTTGAAAATTTGCTTCTCGATTTCATTAAGATATAACCGAAATATGGTAAATTGAGGTTATGTTGTCATATCGACTAACTTGTTTTATTGGTAATGGGGATGAATGTGCTGTGTTAGATTCTATTGCCGTACTGTTTTGTTTGTAAAGTAAAATTAAGATCATTGATACCTTAGTAGTACCAGCAGTGCTGCAATCACTTATTTTGAGAATCAATTTTTTGCGAACGTTTGATTTTATTCCTAATTTTCGTAACGACAGTTGGTCTTTTAGGTGCAATGTAACTGCTATTACTACTGACTCCGTGTTTTTGGTTTCTAATTTAACTTTAGATTAATCAGAAAGATTGACTAATATTATCGAACGTCATTTTGCTGGACAACTTACTAACTTGGGTTGTATTACGTTCGTAGAACATCATATTCGAACCAATTCTGAATCCATTCAGCAAAAGTATTACCCATTGTCATCCAATACTTGACTTAGGTGTCGTATAACCATCGAATAGCCTTTGGTCTAGCCCAATCGTGTTGGTCAATAAAGATAATTTGTATGTGTTTTGTGTAGATTTTAGAAAAATTAATAAAGTCTTAAAAAAAGACGCATATCCGTTATGTTACGTCTCTGCTGTGCTTGATCGTCTTCAAGACGCACATTCAGACATTTTTTTTATTTATTTCAAGAGGCGGTTTGTCTAGCGCCCCTGCACTGCGCTCTCCTTGGCCCTTTTGTGCACCTCTGATTTTTTACTTCCTCATCAGTTCTGTTTCGGCAATGAAGTCCAGAAGTTTATTCCAAGGGGCTTTTTTCAACTTATCATCGGTTAGCTTTGGTTTTCCGAAAATCGTTGTGCATTGCATTTGATACGCTTCGCATTTGCACAGCAGATGCTGCGGAGTCTCGTCGTCTTCCAAGCATCCGCGGCATATGTTTGTTAAGGCCATAGTGACCTGTAATTAATCCCGTGAGTTTCCTTAATTTTTGTCGGCTCATGCTTGATAGTGCAGTTTGAGTGTTTAATTGTGGCTCTGTAAAGAAGAGTTGTGTGCCTCATCCCTGAAGAGTTTTTCCATAATTTTTTATGCTACGCTGCAAGTTTTCTGCAAATTATTTCTTTTCCGGTCTTGCATGCGATTCCGAATACGGGTTCAGGTCCGATATATGTCTCTGTTGTGCCTTTTTTTGCTAGTGCGTCCGCCATTAAGTTACTTTTACCTGTTGGTCTTTTGGTATCCAGATGAGTTGCACTGGTTGGCGAGTTGTCAATGTTTCCAGACTGCCTATGCATGCCATTTGGATTTTATTACTGGTGATCTTAGCGTTAGTAGTGCTGCTTGGCTGTCAGACATGATTGATATCGGCCTTTTGTGTATGATATCGAGTCGATATCGTTCCTGACACACCAATCAATAGCAGCAACTTCAGCTTGAAAAGCAAATGCATATTTGACCAAAGTCAGCGAAAATTTTTGTGAAGTCGGATCTCATAGTTAAGGTCGTTTCTTTTCGCAGCACGTTGTATATACCCGGTTCGTTTTTTCCAGTGATTGACGCGTGTGCGTTAATGTGCAGCCTGTATGCTGCTTGTCTTGCTTCCATCATTAAACGAGGTGTAATGGTGGAAGTGAAAGTAGTGTTTTGATGGCTGCTATGAGCGTGGTTCTCATCGCTCTTGTTATCAGTAGGCATGCCATTCTCTGTACTTTGATTAGTTTTGCGGCTGTGCTTTTTAGGTTAGTTCTCTCATCCTATATAAGCGCGCCGTATGTGATAGTGGGTCTTGTTACCACAGTATACAACCATTTGGTCATTGTGGGCTTCAACCCCCATGTGTGCCAGACCATCCGTTTGATTGTATTAAGAACCCTGATGGCTTTCGTTGTGACTTTTCCTAGATGAGCTTTAAAAGTCAATCTGGTATCAAGAGTAAATTCCAGATATTTGACTCAGTTGCCTCAAACTTCCCGTTTGTGATAATAGTAAGATCGTCGGCGTATCCTAAAGCAAATATCCCGTCGTCTTCTAGTTCTTCTAGTATGTCGTCCATGACAAGGTACCACAGTAGGGGTGATAGCACCCTGCCTTGTGGGCATCCGCTAAGCACTTTGGCTCCTACAGTGCTACGGTAGAAAGTAGCTGTTACCGTCCGATTCCAGAGCATTGAGTTGACCCAGTTTTGGACTAGAGGTATAATTTCATTTTTCTACATTGCCCTTGCAATTGAGGTAAAAGTAGTACTGTCAAATGCTCCTTCAATATCTAGAAAAACACCCAATGCAATATTATTGTATTGGATTGCATTTTTGCATCTGCTTACTAGTTGGTGAATTGCTAGCTCTCAAGATTTTCCAGATTGATAAGCATACTGGTTTCGGTGCAGATGCGAAGCCTTTAGTGCCCCCTAACGTATATACCTATATATACCTATAAACGTATTGATTCCCCATTCTAGGTTTTCAGGATTGATTATTTTTCTCGCTAAGTCCCAGTTACTTTTGGGTGCTCGTCTGTTTGGTACCTCTAGGTCCTGGTGCTTAGGAACTTCAGTTAATGGCCAACCCGGGAAGTGTTTTTGCAGTAGTTCTTGCAAAGTACATTCAACCGAGTCTGTAAACTACTTTCCATTTTTAGTCAGCAAAGAACCAATGTTTCCAGTGCGGCCTTTGCTCAGAGCCTTTTGGAGTCGAGAACTTGTAGGTTCGTTTTCTACGTCCCTACAGTACCTTCTCCATGAGTCTTTTTTTGCCTTTTTTATGGCATTATTGTATGTTGTGAGGCTGGTTTTGTATTTATCCAAATCTCCGTTTTTTTGGCTGTATTAAATAGCTTTCTGGTGCATGCCCTTGTTTTGTCAAGCTCCCTGTTCCACCAAGCTATCTTGTTTGGGGTTTGTTTGACAGTTTTTGGACAGCTTGCTTCAAATGCGGATTTTAATGAATTAACAATACTATCCATCATTAGTTCTAACTCGTGCGTTGATTTTGCAATTGTGGGACAGTCCTTGATTTGGCCCGCTATAGTTTCGTTGAACAAATTCCAGTCGGCTTTTCTCGGGTTTCTGTATTCCGTTACGAGTTCCCTGTTTGATTCAATGTTGAATCGAATGTATCTACGATCAAATAAAGAAAGTTCATCTGATACATGCCACATTTTTATCACTTTGCTCGCTTTTGGACTAGCAAGCGTAAGGTCAATAATTTCACTGCGCGACACGGTTATGAACGTGGGCGCATCTCCGTTATTTATTATGTCTAAATTGCCTTTTAAAATAAATTCTAAAAGTTTTGACCTCTTGGATTTGTGTTTGTGCTCCCTTACAAGGTGTTGTGTGCATTGGGATCGCATTCAAGAATCAGCGGTTTTTTGGCCCCACTGTTAATTAGTCGGTGGATTTTCTCCGGCGGCGGTGATTCTGTCTGGTCGTAGGGGAAGTATCCGGATCCGATAATGAACTCGCTCCGGTTGCCTTCCTCTACTACAGATATTTTAACTGCCACTAGGTCTCTAGAACATGAATCCCACAATAGCATTAAGTTTAATGCATTTTTTACAATAATGCATGTGCGATGGTTGTGCACAAGCTGGGTCGCAAGCAGCCATCGGCTTGGACAGTAAAGCCCTTTTATTGTTCCTTTGTGGATTCATGGCTCCTGGGCAAGGGCAATGGCAATATCGTGTGTTACGATATAAGCACTGAGGCCCGCTGAGGCTGCCCTACAGTGATGTATGTTTATTTGAACTACTTTCAGCATTAGATTTGCCGTCATCAAGTTTTTTCTGGCTCTGGATTTACATCCACTTCCTCGTCAACATCCCTTGTAGCATCCGGTTCTTTGCTGTTCTTTTTGGATTTGGCCTGCGCCCGGAGAGTGATCTTTGAAAATCTAAGGTGCAATTGGTTAGTTGACGCTTCCACCTTCTCCCAGGACACCTTGTCCAAAGCAAAACGCATTGGGTTATTTTAAGATCGGTTTCAGAGTTAAATACCCGCCACGTTTCGGTACTGATGATGTTCTGAACCGATTTTCTTTTCAATAGGGTAGCTGGTTCCAGTGCTGTTCCCGATACCAAAGTGATAACCTTCTTAGGTACAGGAAGGTCGTTGAGATAAATAATTTCTAGTTCTTTATCATCCCCCAGTAGATTCTTAATATTTGAAGTGCCGACTAGCTACTCTCTGGTTGCTTTGTCTGCGCACGTTCTTTTTAGAAATCTCCTTTTATGGGTACATTCCTGAAAACGCGGAAAAGCTTGCCTTTTTTCCAATTCGTCAATCGATTCAAGTATCGAGGTTTTTATGACCTCAGATACCTCAGGACTAATGGTGTTTTCAGAGAACCCTTTTGATATAATTGCAAGAGCAATTCCCGTCAGAGTGTCCCTAAATGTCTTTTTTTTTGGGTTCTTTTGACCCTTCGACTTCGCTTTACCGGTCGTTTCTGCGACAACGGTGTGCTACTGCTAGAAAGCTTGCGATTTTGCGCCCTTGTTCAGACAGTTGCGTACGCTGTCTGGTGTCGCTGTTGAGTTTCTCAAGTGCCCGCTTTTGTTTCTTGTATAGGTTGGTTTCGTTCTCGCGTCCCCGCCATCAAAATGAAACCGGTTGCTTGTGCTCCAGATTTTCTTTGTTTTTTAAGCTTTTGCCTTGCCGCCCCGAAAGCTTTTTGGATTTTTCGGGTTTACGCTCAGCGTCAGCCGTTATTTTTGGGTTCTGTTTAGAGTCCCCGTCTTTTTTTTAATTAAAATTTTTGGTCGATGGTTCCATATATGTTCCCACAAGTGGACATTTTAGGCCAAGTGCTAGACAAACTTGCGACGGCTGGTTTAACTTTTTGGAAAGACACATGTTCTTTTTGTAGACCCCAATTAAGATACTTAGGATATGTAGTGAATTGTCATAGTCTATCGGTAGATCCCGAAAAAGTTTCTGATATTTTAAACATTCCACATACTACTTTGGTCACTGAAATTCGGCGGCTTATTGGAATGATTAATTGGTACAAGCAATTTATCCCTAATTTAGCTGCTTTGGCAGCGCCTTTTAATACTCTTACATAAAAATCGGCTCCTTTTGTTTGGTCGATTGTCACTCGGAATTCCTTCAGCTTAAAAAGAATTTAATTTCTACTCCTATCTTGTCTTGTCTAGACTTTACGTTACCTTTTGTGGTGCAAACAGATGCATCGGATTTTAGGTTAAGAGCGTTACTTAGTTTTTTCTTGGTTGGTCCCTGTTCTTGACATCTTAGAAGTAACTCCTTCGTTTCAGAGTATTACTTTATCTATTGACGATTCTTGGTATTTAAATTTGATTGCTCAGATATCGGCTTCGCCTAGGAAGTTTTCTTGTTGGTCAGTTGCTGATGGTTTTTAGTTTCTGATCTTTCTGATGCATGGAAACTTGTAGTTTCTAAGAATTAAAGAACACAACTCATTCCAAATTATCACGATTCATCTATTGCAGGTCATTGCGGAGTATCAAAAACTACCGAGCGCGTTCGTCAGTGTTATTATTGACTCCATATGAAATCCAAGATTACGCTGCACACATAGTTGAACAAACTGTTCCTCTTGGTTTATATGCTCCTAGGGACAAACCTTCTTGACCATGGCAAATTTTGTGTATTGACATTGTGGGACCTTTATCTCGTTCTTCTAAAGGTTACTGTTACATCCTTGTGTGCGTATATAATTTTACGAATTTTTTTTGTTCCTTTCCAATGCGAATTGCAACGGCTTCGATAGTTACTAAGATTGTAGAAGAACAGATTTCCCTATTGTTTGGTACTCCTCAGTACATTATACCTCATAACGGTGTACAATTTTGTAGCCGCAAATTTGTTAAATTACGTTCTGAATATCGTGCTTTAGTACATCCCCATTGTTGTCGAAAACGACACGTAATGATTAATTTATGTTTTCGGATCTTCCTTGCGACAATCTCGGTTTAGACTACCCGATTTTGACTTTTTTTAACCTTGTTGCGGGGGGGTTAAAAAAATTCCCCCTCAGTGTCAAACTGCCTAAGATAGAAGTCCTCTAAACGTGACTTTATTGAGCTTTAACATTTTGATGTGCTCTGATGACGTACTTCGTTTAAACTTTTAATTGGAGCTGTTGTCGCTTTTCTGTTTTTGCATTAGACAGACTTAATTCTTGTTTTGGTAGATTATTTGCGTTGGTCGGTTTTTGTAAAAGTGGTTAGTTATTTTTGGTTACTATTTCTCTTGATTAGTGTTAGTACTCTAATCCTTTTATTGCCTGTAAATTCATTGTAAGTTGAGACGGCGATGACAGATTCCCCTTAAAGAGATTACGGCAATTGGTCAGTTATTGGAATTTTTTGCCGGTTAGGTACCGCTGTAGAAGCTTTTGAAACAAAAGTTCTCCGAATTCGGTACCAATTTTCTTTTCTTTGATTTTCTCGGATTTGAATTTTTTTTCTGTTGTTACTTTGGGATGTTGGTTAGTAATCTATTGACTCACCTTAGTTATCTATGTTATTCATAGATGATGTTTGATTTTTGTCGTTGTGAAAATTAGTACTTATGGTTTTGCCATGTGCTGTTCCCATGACGTACAACGCGCTTTTTCCTACTGATTCCACAAATTCCATGTTGTACTATGGTTCACTGTGTTTTTTGTTTTGGTATTTGGAATTAAGTTTTTTTATTCTTTTTATGTTATATTTGTTTCTATTTTTGTACGCTTTAGCAGAATAAATGTAACAAAACGATTAGGTTATGCAACACTCTATACGGGCAAGTAGTCACAGTAGTAAAATTAAATTTGAAAGTGAAAAAAAGTAAACAATTCCAAATCAAAAGTACATATTTACTTAATTCTCAAGTTTGAATAATTTCACTAATCAGCAATTCGTTCTAATTCAACTATTGAAATTTTATTTGATTTTATTTACACTATTAATAAAGCGGATAAATTCTTAAGTTAAAGTTTCGCTAAGCACTTTCATAACACGTGCTGTCTTCTTAACGAAAAACGGAAATAACTATCAAATCCAAAACAGTCGCAACAGTTTTTCTGGTGTATGAGATTTTATATTTTTTACGCAGTCGCTTATTCTAAATTTTTCAATAAAATTTTTTGCTGTTTTCGGCACTATATTATTAGAACAATTACGCGTATTTGATACCTTCTTCTGATTATTCTGAATAATTGACAGAAATATGTTTTTTTATAAATTCGATTCAGGATCTGAAAGATTTTCTTCAGAGTTAAATCCCTCCACTTTTTCCATCAGTTTGCTGTACGTCATAATCTTAATTAAATGGTAAGAATTTTATTTTGGTGATTTAAAAACAAAAACTACTATTAGAGTAGCGTTACAAAAATCGTACCATAATACTAATTTGTTTCATGCCAGAATACATAAAAAATTACTGAAGCTTCTATGAACAATAATCTACAAACTCAAACTTAAACAAAGTGTTATTTACATGTTACAATTTTTGGTACAAATTATGTATCTATTCCCTTTAAAAAAAGTAAAATTATTCATCGATGCGATTCAAAACTTTGGTTAAAAAATTGTAACGATTTTTAAAACACTTACATTAATTTATCTATTACTATCAGTAATCCGCACTTTTTAATTTTATCTAAAACTGATACTTGTTTATGTATTTATGTTTACTAGCAGCGGCACTTTATTTATTTATCTTTACACGCGTTGATTACTTCTTTACTTTAAACCGACAAAATCTTCTCGATTCAATTCGAAAAACTGACCTATGCTTCCTTTGAATCGTTTTTATATATTTCTGTTATCTGTCTCTAGAATGCTAAACATTTTTCGGTCTCGAATTTCACAATAACTTCGCAAATGTTTCAATATTATATTTTAAGTGAGTTATTTAATTCTTGATAAAAATATTTTCTAAAGAATAGTAAAATTTAGTATGAAATATTTGTGCTAAAAATTAAAAAAAAATTAATTTAATATGAGTTATAAAATAAATTTAGAAAAAAAAACTAAAATAATACTTATTTAGCAAGTTAATTGTCTGTGTGTATTTCCTGCTCTAATTGAAAGTTTATGAAATACAAACGTTGATGGTACGTTTTGCTTGCATTTAACTACTACGTAAATCAGTTCTGTAAATTACTTAAAAGTAACATTAAATTAACACCGAAACTGACAAGAAAACATATTAAATTTCGTTTGATTACTAATGGTATAAACTTAGTATGCGCACTATGTTAAATAAACAGTTTAATGTTTATATAATTGGAAAGTACCAACACACCTGTTAGATATGTAAAGTTTGCTTAGGACTGGTTAATTTATTTAATACAAAAATGTGACAACGTAATTGTAATTAGGAACTAAATTTTAAAAGATAATTGTAATTATTATTTTACACCTTCCATTGAAAGTTAAACTAATAATGTAATGTTATTTTTTATACAAATTATATTTTTATAACATACCTTTTACGAAATTATTAATTTGTTTATTGTGTTTTTGTACACTTTTTTAATTAAAATTTTGTATAAAAATTAGTTATTGTGTATAATAATTTGATTTTTTTAATTAATAATTGAGCTTAATGTAATTAACGAATTGTTTCTGAGTTTAGAAAAATTAAAGTAAACTTTGCAAACTTTGTAATTGTTTTCAAAATTAAATTTTAACCTGGTTAGATTAATATTTACGTTTTGTAAAAAAAATTTTAATTATCGCAAAAATACAATAAGTAGGTAGTGCTTATTAATGGACGATTCCGATTTTTTTTTGTGTAGCTCATTTATGTAGACGGATTATATTTTATTCGTATGTATCTGCTTGTGTCTGGCTTTTCCGGAAAATTTCTATCATTATAAAGTTGTTAATCCAATTACATGCATTTAATTTTAGTCATTATGAATAGCTGAAACTTTTTACCAGAATTTTATTATTATGCGTTAGTGTTTTATACTATTGTATGTTTATTTTTAAATTTTAGCGTTTATTTATTAAATTTATGTATTACACAAGATGTTGTTTTGAGTATTAGAATAATTTTGAGTTTTAATGAACTGCGGCAATACCATATCTACTAAATTTTTATATCCAAGTGCTTTATTAAGTAAAACGATCTTCGTTTTATAAACAATACACACATGGTATAAAAGTTTTCAAACAAAATTTCATAGATGCGAAATTAGAACGAAACGTAATATCACGTAAGTTAGGACGTGGTTTCTTACATCGTACTGCAACCGTAAGCATAGATAACGAAACATAAACGAAACTTTTATTCGTGTTGAAATAAACTGCTAAAATATCGAATTACTTGTATCTTAAAAAATAAATAAGAATTGCCAGTTAAAAATATAAATCTGAATTTAATTAACACAAAAAAAACTTAAATCGGTATAAACAACAAAAACAAACGGATGTTTTAATACTAAAACCATAAACTAATTAAAACAAAAGTTTACAAATTTGAAATAATATAAACTTTATTTGAAATACGTCAATCAAATAGCAAATCAAAATTTAAAAAAAATTTAACTGACAACGTAAACGTAACACAAACGTAGATACGAGAGTATCTACCGTTGCGATTTGATCAAATAACCCTAACTTCTTATAGCGATTCCACACTATAGCAGTAAGGGCTAAAACCAATCAATAAAGCAGACCTGAACAATTAACGAGACATGTAAACCAGAGCAGGAAGAAAACTACTACAAAGGTGCCGTACCGGCGACGCTCACAAAACATTACTAGCCCGTATCACGACCAAGAATTTTGAATAACCATAGTTACAGTATGCAAAAACGCGATACCAAAAGAAGTATACTCCTGTGCTGCGTCGTGTTAGAAAGACATAGACAGACCATGTAATAGACTTAGACAACCGGCCTACAATGTCAACCATAGGCTACCTAGAGCACTTCTAACTATGATTTGTCCAAAAACATAACGAAATAGTTGTCAATTAATAGGCATAAGAACCATGACGCAGAAAAAAGTTGCTGAGCATAAAGAAAAATAAAAAATAAATGGAAGAAAAAAAGCGTCAAATCTAGTAGTAAATAATAATTTTCAACATCGGTAAAATGCAACAAGCTGAAGATTTGGGAAAAATATCAGACTTGACACAATGCATTGCACATTGATAATTAAGAAAGCAAGCCCTGCTTTAAGAGATCCAGATGTTGCAAAATTCTACAACCAAATAGCATCAAACACAAAAGCATCTTATCATAAAAACAGTCACAAATTAGCTGCTGCAAACATCAATAACATTATGACAATAATTTAACTTGACAACTAAACTAAACAAAAAAAAAACAAAATCAAAACTAACTTAAACAAAAGAAGGGTAGTATGTTTGGAATTGGCATTAACACCTGATACCAAACAAAAGTAGAGGACGCGTTGCACTTCACAAAATTCGTGCATTTGTGTCTTTCACAACTAAAGCCAACACCAAACGATAGCACCTAGCTGCAAACAACTACAGAAAAATAAAATAAATATTAGACAAGATAGCAGATAAAAAAAAACAAATATTAAAAAATCGTTAATTAGTCATCTCTTACAAGTACTACTGTAGAGAGTATTTTTACTTCGTCTCTAGACAGACAAAAGAAAACTAAAGCAGAACTAAAACAAAGAAAAACTAAAAAGGAAAAAAAAGAAGAAAATCAACTAACGATCACCAATCAGGCAGAACTTCGAATTCTTTGTATTCCATCTGCCTTTTTATACTCTCGTGTCATCAGACAACTCGTAGGTCTAATACGATACTTTTTATTTCACATAGAACGGACCCAACTTGGTCGAAAAATATTGAAATGCATCTGAAATAACATAATTTTTTTGCCATTGTGTTTTCCACTACAAAAGATGCTAGAGGACGACGTAAATTATAATAATGTTTAACGCGGACATAAGCTGCATTCAAGCGATTTTTAATGTCGACGTGAATTTTTCGAAAAAAGAAGCAATAAAGTACGATCTGCAAAGCCAGTGACTTCATAACCGCCAGTACGAATACCAAAGGCTATTTTACTTGTTATCAATTTAATACGATGGCATTGTCTTATATTGACTTTTCCAAAAATTGCAACACCTAGAAGTTGTTGAATAAAAAGAAAAGAACAAAAGCTTAAAAAGTTTTTTCAATAATGTGTTGCTCCGCCACGATTTGTAATGCACTCATTTAGACGTCTTGGCATGCTATCAATCAAGTGATCTATAGCTGCTTGTGGTATATCGTCCCAAGTTTCTTGAATCCGTAGCTGGAGATCGTGTAAGTTATCTGGAGGGTGTGGTAAATTACCCAGTCGCCTACTAATCATATCCTATACATGTTCAACAGGCGACGAATCCGGCGACCGAGCAGGCCATGGGAGAACGGCAGTGTTAGCTTCTTCCAAAAACCGTATGAGGGCGCGCATTATCTTCCTGAAAAATGGGATGTTGCAGCTCACAAAATATGGAAGCCCAACCGGTTGTATCATACGATATCATAACTCCTTGAGTAAGGGCTGTGTTGCGTTCTATAAAAAATGTTAGATTTTACCGTTCTCCACGCATCCGTTTGACCCTTCTACGACCATTGTGGGTCCACAAGCAAAACCGGGACTCGTCACTAAACACAATTTGATGCCATTCTTGCGCCCAATTAACCCTTTCTTTGGTCCACTCTAGTTTGCGTAGACGGTGGAGTGGTCTAAGGGGAAGACATAAAAATGGACGATATGAACGCAACCCATAAGATCTTATCCGCCGATACACAGATGACATTGACATTCTGAGTCCTATACCTCTCATCCAATCATTTGCAATTCATCGAGTTGTTGAAAAACTGTCTTTTGTGGCGAAAACTTTTAAGTGACGTTCTTCACAATCTGTAGTCCTCCGAGGACCTTCAGATACACAGTGAGGATGTTGAACTCCTTCCTTGGACCATTTGGACCAACATCTCAATACCGATAAAAAATTTTGGTTTATACAACGAGCAATTTCTATTAGCAAAAGTCCGGCTTTTCTCATACCAATAATACGGCCACGTTCAAAATCACTTAATTCGACAAAATGTTGAAGTTGACGTACTCTCGGCATTGTTATCAAGTTCAGAATGAAATTATGAATAAACAACAATTTGCAAACTTGAGAATTACTAAATGGTCTACTACTTCAAATTTATTGTTACTATGTTACTATGGAAACAACAGGAAAAAATAAAAAACTACTGGCTAGATTTTATTCAAGTTTAAATCATCGCCTAGTTTCATGAAAATAGACGTTTCCTTCTAGGTTCTAGAAGGTTCTAGAACTTCTAGGTGTTACAATTTTTCTGGAAGTCAGTATATTAACCTGATGGATTCACTTGTGGATGATAATCGGTGTTATACTAGATATATAATGATTTTGAACTTATAAAGTAAAACTATTTTCTTAAAGTCAGAACTATAAAATTGTGTGCCGTTATCGCACAGAAGATACTGAGGGACTCCAAACATTAAAAAAACATGTTCAAGACGTTTTTGCAATAGCGGAGCGTAGCGAGAAAAACAAAACAAATTTCAAAAAATAATCGGCAACCACAAGAATTTATGAATAATCACTCTTAGATCGCGGTTCAGGTTCAGTAAGATTGGTACAAATTAAACTGCCATGGGTTGTATACTACAAAATGGCAGGACATAACACCAGTAGGACGTTTTTGTTCTGTCCAGTAATAAAGCGGTGAAATTCGTTCCAGAGAATAAAAAACACCAAAATGTCTAGCGGTAGGCTCGTCGTGAAGCTTTGGCAATATTTCGATTCGTTTGAATTTCGATGCAACTTTTCTCCAATTTTCATTCTCAGAACGAAGATCGCGATATTCTCAGTAGCATGCTTAAATAGCTTTCTGTCGATAATTTTCCACTAAAGAAAAGCGGTAGGCAAACGCACATTCCATAAGTTTTGACAACCATTTGTCCAAAGATTTAGGTTTGTTAGTGTCCCAATCATTAGTAATGTCGTCGATATCTGGTACTGAACAAGTACTAAAATCTAACGGTTTATTGTGCTAGACAACCAGTAAGTTCCTTTGAATTGTATAACCATACATTCATACCTCTGTATGCGATGGTTTGTCAAAGTAAAATTTGAAAAAAATTTTTTTGTACAAAACGATACACATTTTTCCAAAATCGTTAAAACAATAAAACACATTTATTTCAATATTTTTGTACTTCTTGTTAAAAATGTTTCTACAATTATGATGCTTTTTATTTCATATCTTTTGGTTCTTTAATATATTCACATTTGACGTTTAATATTAATTAACTTTATTTTAATTTTTAATTGACTACATGTTTTTATTTTATTATCTTTTACAGTTTTTATTTTAAGTTTTTCTTAAATAAATCTTAGTCCATTTTTACGATTGATTGATGCTTTATCATTTTTCTTTTTTTTCTTTAACTTCAAAACTTTTAATTTTTAGCTTAAACGATTAACTTTGTCTAATACGTCACCTTCCAATTTTTTACCAAAATTTTCATATCGATGTAACATTTATCTTTGTCATTTTCATATTTTTTTCTAATTTAATTGAAGTCTTTTAAATTTTTTTCAAGATTTTTTTAAATTTTTGTTACTCTAAATTTATATATAGTTTTTTTTAAATCTTTTTTTTTTGACGTACTTCTAATTTAAGTGTTTAGTTTTGATCATCTTTCCAGTTTTTGTTACTTTTCAGTTTTCATTTATTAAGTTCAATTTAATCAAGAATAAAAGTAACTTTATTACTTTTTTCACCCCTAAACTTTTTTAATTTTTGATTCTAAGTTTTTCTATAAAAAAGGTTTTCTAAAATTACTTTAAAAAAAGGTAGTCAATAGTTTTTTTTATTGTTATTGGTCAATTTTTAAATTATTAAAATTACCAGTCTACCAATAATAAATTCTTTAATTTTCAAAATTTATTTTTTTACATATGTTTCGAGCTATAGAATAATGAAGCTCATCTTCAGAAAAGTTTACAAAAACTATTTACAACTTATAAAAGGTTAAGATTACAAAGAATATTTTAACTTTGTAAGGGCATATTTTTACCATAAACAACACAACACATTACATCTTTACACCTTAGTATATATTACATTACATAGTCGGTAATATAGTGGGCTAAAATAATATGACAGAGGCATTCCGGGAGTCCGTGGCGTTACATTTGTCCCCCTTTGTACTACATCAACGGCCTCTGATGAGGTACAATGAAACGTTGGGTGTCTATTCGTAGAACCTATTTCTTGGCGACCCTCGTTGAAGATCTAACAAGATTAGAAGTAGGTGGATTGGCACATTGCTTCTGCTTCGGCACAGCAGTGGGTTTGAAAGGTTGTCCCTTCTTCCGTATGGAATGCAAAGGCAGGTTCTCGTCCTTCGCAAGAGAAGCATACGGGGTTAGGGTTAATACGTGGTATGTCTCTAACGGAACCGTTGGATTATCAAGTGTAGCGACCTGGTAAAATGTCGGGCTCACTACCTTAATGATCACATAAGGTTCATCCCGTCGGATGGATGTTGGTCGAGGTTTGGCATTGTTCAATACGTGAGTGTCTACAAGCACACGATCGTTCACTCGGAAAGGCGGCACGTCGCGACACGACCGATCGGCGAACTTCTTACTTGAATCCTGAGAAAGTTCATGGTTTTCGCGAGCTTGACTTAAAACATACGCTAACGTACGTAATTACGGAGTTATTTGCGGCACAAAATTCTCATTGTCTATGATTTGACATCATCTGGAGTACGCAGAAAGACGCGCTCAAAAGTTAGATATGCGAGAGTAAATCCTGTTGAGTGGCAACGAGATGTGTTGATCGCAAACCGTACACAAGCAAGTTTGTCTTTCCAGCGGGTATGATCACTTTAGGTTAGAATCGCGAGTTGCGTTTTAAGATCTTGATTTTTACGCTCGACTGGGTTAGCGGCAGGATAATATGAAAAAATGAATTGCTAACCCTCCCCCTGGAGTAGAACCGCAGCTATTGCGTAGGAGCTAGCGTCTGTGCGTAGTACATACGGTTGCATAGGGTCGGCCTGACGCAGAATCGGACTGGTTGTCGGCAATTCCTTGAGCCTCTCGAAAGATGCGTTTTGCTCAGGACCCCATTGCCATTTTTCGTTCTTTTTGGTCAAGTTGCTAAGAGGCTTAGCAGTTTGGGCAAAGTTTTTCACAAACCTTCTGAGCCAAGAGCATGCTTGTAGAAAAGTCAATAACTGTTTCACATTCATGGGTTCGGGCATGGACGGATAATTTTAGCTGGGTTTGGGGATATACCTTCTATCGTAAAGATATGTCCTAGGTTTTCTACCTTAGTACTGCCAAAAGTACATTTAATACGGTTCAACGTTAGCTTAAGCAATTTCAGACAAGCGAAAACTTCTTTTAAGTCTGTTACATGCGCTTCAGACGAAGAGAAAAGTATTACTAGGTCATCCGGATAGGCAAACATTAAAATATGTTGTAGACTTAATCGGAATCGGTCCATCAAACGTTGGAACGTTGCAGGTGCTGTTTTGAGACCAAAAGGCATCATTTTATATCTAAATGTGCCAAATGGCGTAATGAACGCAATCTTGTCTCGATCGTCTAACTTAACCGGGACTTGGTGGTATTCGCATTTCAAGTCAAGCGTGGACATGTAGACGGCATTATACGTGGAATGGAGTTGATCGTCTATCCTCGGGAGCGGGTATTGGTCCGAATGTGTGACTGAGTTTAGACGTCCTTAGTCGACTCTATTGGTTCCATCTTTTTTTGGTACTAGTACTACCGGAGAAGCAAAAGGCGATTCACACTTTTCTATTATTTCGTGTTCATGTAAGTTCTCAAGTTTCTTTCTGAGAACTACCTTTTTAGAAGAAGCTAGGCGGTAGGGAGGTACCAAAATTAGAGTATCATCTGATAATGGAATTCTGTGCTCCGCAAAAAGAGTTGGTTCTGTTCAAAGCAAACCGTCGGAGAAGTTGAATCCAAGAATTTGGATAACTGGAATCCTCATGGTAGATCTGAAGAAAATAAGACTTTCAGTTTCTGTTTATAAACGAAATTATATCCGAAATAACGAATTTATAAAGTGATCAGCAAATATTTTAGAACATGAACAATTTATAGAAACGTTTGTATATGTCCGTTATTTACTTACTTTAAGCAAGACATGACGCTACACTTGGGTCATCCTGCGGTATCTTCTGTTATGACTTGCAACAGATGGGAATAAAAAAAAGTTTTTTTTCATTTTAACATTCATGGCAATTTTATACCTCGAGGTAGAGAAGGATATGATCCGCTGTTCACAATCGTACCTATAAAGGCATCTGACATTTCACTTGGTATTTTGCGATTGAACCGAATACGAGGGGCTTACCAAGAGAAAACCGTTGTCAAAGACGATGTCTTGGTATAATAATAAAGTTGTGACAAAGTTATCAACGTATGTTATGTTTTCAGAAGCGAAGAACGTCACAAAAAATTGATTGTCCCCCAAAGTATAGTAAAATACTGAACGAGTAACCTTAAAAATTGTTCATATTCAAGGACGGTAGTGGCTAATTTAAATTGACGAATGCAAGCTTGCACTCCTCGAAAGTGGCGGGGGTATATTACTGAAGTAGCAATTATTACTATCTGCTAAACTAAGAAACTCCAAGTCTAGGAGGAGTAAGTCTTACGTTACTTATAGTAATTTGAACGTTCTGTTGAAAAACTTCACTATGTTCTTAAATTAATGCTTCCAGGGGGACACGTTCAGAGTCGTTCACTTGCGTGACTTTAACTTTTCGTAGAGATAGATCGACGTCGACGGAGTTAACCATTAACATTTGCGTAGCATCACCAGTTACAGGTTCTTGATAAAAATCAAAATTATAGTTTGGGTCATCAGCAAACGACCATTGCATTTTGGAAAAATTCAAAATGATTTGCGCATGAGCAATAGAATCGACTACAAGAAGAGTTGTGCTATTGGTGTATTCGGGTATTGCTACGAACGACGTAAAAATTGTTATGTTCTAAAGTTGAACATCGCATTGGAAGACTTCGGCGTTAACCATTCTGGCTTGACCATGGGCTAGAATCATTTGCCTGTTTGTCGTGGTGAACGGGCAATCAATTGATCGCAAATACGAATACAATTTGTAACCTGCAAGACTGCATGTTGCACCAGAATCAACATATGCTAAGCCGGTTTTGTCAATTAATATTAAGGGCCGAGAAAAACTCGTTGGTATGCGCACATCTGTAGATAACAATTCGATGGAAGCGGCATTGTTAACGGTAGCACTGCGACCGTATATAGCCTGGAGTTCTGCAACCAAAACATGTTAGTTGTGCATTGTTCTGCAAACCTGGTTTAGGTGCTTCCGCTTTTGATTGTGAACTCTATGACTGGTTCGAAGTATATTTGCAACATTCTGCTTGTACATGTCCAAAATTTTTGCAATACCAGAATTTGGGGAGTAATTTTGAATGTTTTTCGGAAGACGCAGTAGTACTAATATTTTGCTGTACTGAAGTTTCAGCAAAACTGTTTTCTATGTTTCGTTTCGTTTCGTTAAAAGTTTTAACGTCGTTGCGCGGCAATCATGGTCGGATTTTCCGATTCAGTAGCCCGTATATCATATCTATTTGATGTGTTTGATGAAGTTCGGGCGTAGGAGGTAAGCGAGCTAATAGTGCACGAGCGGAGGTTACGAACACATCTGTAAGTTCTTTTGCGCCCTGCTCTTTCGAGAAGAGTTCTCTAAAGATTTGGTACAAGGGTTTATTAAATCCAAACGCCTGCCTAAGTTCCTTGAGGTCATCGTCCCAGGAGGTGATAGTGGCTTTCACACCTTGGTACTAAGCGGCGGCCTAGTCATCCAACAGCATGGACAGGCTCTTGATCGCGTCTGAGATCTTTGTAAACGTTGATTACGTCGTTTTTCTTTCCAGCAAAACGCGACTGGCATTTTGAAAAATTACTGTATTTATTGGAGTAACGGCGACGGAAACGGCACTCGTGTCCCCGGCGAGGATATTTCGCATACCTAGCAACAATGCGTTCAGTTGATCTTGCGTCATTACGACTGGTTCCATGATGACGTTTTCGTTTATAATCTGGCGAGATCTGAGGTTATAAGGCATAAATTTTGGTAGGAGAGGTGCGGTCGTGTGATGCGAGCCGAAACCAAATATGCGTTACCCGTGTTAGATTACTTCATAGAAAATATAAAACGGTTATTGTGTATAGCTCCTTTAGTAGGGTAGATTTGCCGGTTCTGCGCCACTTTAGCTCCCCCTCTAATTATTACCAAGCAACCTGATTGGTCGAAACCCCTCCTACCTATTTTTAGCCACACCCATCAACCGATTTGAATGCGTTCGAGTAAGATCGGGCAAGCTCGGAATTTTTTCGGCTGAATTCGTGTGCGCGCGCAGTTATCAAAATTGAATTTCATGTAAGTTCGGGTTCGGGCAAGTTCGAGTTTTGCGAGGGGGGTTGTATTAACCACATTTGTAGATTTAATACATCCTGTTTGCAGACTATTATAAGGTTAGCATTATCATGAATTAATTGTTTTGGAATGCGGCTGTAGGTTTGACATAAGTAAAAACAATTTATGCTATTATGGTGACCCATACTAAAATGCTCTCTCATTAAATTTTGTTTATCACACGCGACATCTACAAACAGCTTTGCAAACCAACCGCTTTGCAAACCGACCATTTTGCAAATTGAGCACTTTGCAAACCGCTTTGCAAACCGACCGTTTTGCAAACCGCTTTGCAAAATGGTCGGTTTGCAAAGCGATTGGTTTGCAAAGCTGTTTGTAGATGTCTCGTGTGATAAACAAAATTTAATGAGAGACCATTTTAGTATGGGTCACCATAATAGCATAATTGTTTTTACTTATGTCAAACCTATAGCCCCATTCCAAAACAATTAATTCATGATAATGCTAACCTTATAATAGTCTGCAAACAGGATGTATTAAATCTACAAATGTGGTTAATACAACCCCCCCCTCCCAAAACTCGAACTTGCCCGAACCCGAACTTACATGAAATTCAATTTTGAGAACTGCGCGCGCACACGAACTCAGCCGAAGAAACTCCTAGCTTGCCCGATCTTACTCGAACGCATTCAAATCGGTTGATGGGTGTGGCTAAAAATAGGTAGGAGGGGTTTCGACCAATCAGGTTGCTTGGTAATAATTAGAGGTGGGCCAGTGGGGCATCATCGATTCTGATTGGTTTAAAACAGAAAAAGTGGAGGGGGGAGCCTACATGTTAATTGCCCATAAGAAAAGTAAGAGAGGGGGGAGCTAAAGTGGCGCAGAACCGGCAAATCTACCGTACTTCCTTTAACTTTTTATGCAAACAATACAGTTTGAAATGCACCACTTTTGTAAAAATTTGACAAAGTTGATACACGACGTCATTGCAGAAAGGTAAAACTAAAAACTTCCAAGTTCATGCAATTCACGATCGCGTCCATTATATTTTATACTTACGTTACGTGTTATCGTTGCCGTTCGTTAATCACTGTACACTTGCATTTAACAATGTACTTAGGCACTTTATTATTATTTAACAAGGCCACAAGTTGGGCGCCATTGTAAAGGCATATTGTAAGAGGGTTATAATCGCTTTAATAGCTTTATTTTACTATAAACCACACAACATATTACATCTTTACACCTTAGTATATGTATATTACATTACATAGTCGGTAATAAAGTGAGCTGTAATAATATGACAGGGGCATTCCGGGAGTCAGTGGCGTTACAACTTACATTTTTTTTAAAAATGTCAAATATGAAAATACTAGATAATTAAAAAATGTAAGTTTTACAAAATGTTAAATGTAAATTTTTTTAAAAAAGGAAGATGGTACAATTTAGAAACAAATCTAAGAAAATTGAAGTTTAAAATCATAATTGAAATTGATTTGACTCTAGTAATTTAAGAATTTGTTTGAATTTTAAAAGTTAACGAATTTATTATTGGTGGACTGGTAATTTAAATAATTTAATAGTTTTTTTGATTTTTTTACTTCTTTTTTATAAAAGTTTTTTTTCTTACCTAATTTTTTCCGTCAACAAAACCAGTTGTCTTTTTTGTTTTTGTTTTACTTTTATTTTTTTTTAAATAAACTTTATTTATTAACAAAAAACTATAATCAATAGCATTTACGTTTTTTAAATTTTGTGTTTTTTTTTCTTTATGATCTTTTGATTCAACCTCAAACCAAAAAGAACTTTTATTCATCTATTTAAGTACTTGAGATTGCTGGAAACGGTTTGGTAGTATCAGGACGCTGTTCGCTACATTTGAATGTGCTAATGAAAAATTGTTCAATATACTAATCGGATTAAGCAATTTTGTTAATTGCGTGGCGTTCTCGGCGAGGTTCTACGGACTACTACACGGCTTTCTCGGGGATATAAATCTGTGTGAATCATCATTTTCTCGTAAATGGAGTACTCAGCTTAAAACCTCCAGAAACTTTACGATCCGAGTCAATCGATTAACATCTCTGGAGTCCGCCTTATTTCTAACGCCACGGGTTTTGATGACTTGCGCCTCCTTCTAAAGTTCGCTTAGTATCGTATCGAAAAATACTAATAAATATTCATTATATTTGATTTTCAAATTATCAGTCAGCTTTCAGAATGTGTTTACTTAAAAATTCACCGGATTACTTGTTCTAATTAATCAAAGCGTAGATCATACTAATTCATTTTAGCTTTAAATCATTTTTAACCTTATGTAATTTAGTTTGTCTTGAGTACGCTGACGTGAGTTTCTTCAATCATTCTCAATGTAATCAAAATCAAAGTTAGACACATAACGTCGTACGTAAGCTCACATACTACGTATACTTTTGTCCATAAATATAAAAGAAGTGGTAAACGTTGCTATTTGTTACAAGGAACTTTGGTGGGATAAGTTCTGTACTAATTTTTTTGTTATTTTCTATTTATCTGCTGTAGTTCTACCTTGATTTAAAAACTTTCTCTTTGTTAAACTAACTATATTCGTTTTTATAATTGTGTTGTGCAATTTGTTTACCTTCAGTGTTCGACAGATGTAAACAAGGTCTGCAGAGAATATTTCTACCGTTTTGGCGCATTGAATTCTACAAACCTGTAGACTCCAGAAAATGTCAATTCTTCAACTACTATAACGAACGATTTGTAGCGATAAAGGCGACTCCCATCTATGCTGCTTAATATCTCAGTTGGGTTGCTACTTTCAATTCAAATGAAATTTTAATACAATTATTGAATCGATACTACAAATTCATGACGCCATTTTATTTCTATTAAACGAGTCATGTTCAATTACCATTTTCGATAATCAATATACGATCCAAACTATTTTTGATTACCAAATCTTAAAGTTGTTGAGGATACAACGAAATTACGATAAATTCTACAAAATTAATTTTTAATTACATTAAGAAAGTTGTTGAAACAACGTGTGCATTTAACAAACGGCACAATAAAAAAAGAAAAAATGCGTGTTGCGCATGACATTTTTTATATTTGCGAGATTGCTATTTAACATAAAATTTCCATAGGCGTAGTGTTAAAACTTTAACGTATGGGTTCGAGCGACAATTAAATTTAAAATTATGCGTTACACGTTTCCGTCCAGCCTTGAACCCATAGGTTACGGAAGATGTGTGACTTATGTACTAATAGAATAACTATACGATTTAACTTTGATAGATGCCATATTCTGGGCGGTAACCATCAACGAGTACTTTGATTTTGACTAGCTTTGAGCATATTTTGCTCAGCACTTACGAATATGTCCTTCAATTTGGAAATTCTATTAGCCCAATTACTAAGTAATCACTATCAACAAGTTTTGCTTTAGAAAGGAGTTTTTCATTTCCTTACCAAAATTTAAAAATGCAAGAAAATACTTTGTTGATTCTTGAACTGACGAGTTATGAGCAAATTGAATCTCAATCAAACTAATGTTGAAGATTATCTCCAAGATAACTATCAACTGTTTGATGTTCTTATTACTACGTCTGTGAATGATAATATGGTGTGTTCTGTACCCTATATTACAGTTATGTGCTAAATCTTTTATAGATGAACTAACAACATTTTTGGCATTATCAGACAACAAAACTCAAAGACAACCAAAGCGATTCAATATACAAGAACAAAATTTTTCTGCAATAACAGACGAAGTGGAAAAGATCTTAAAATACCAACAAATACACGTTTCCTTTATTACTACGTAGAAATACTCATTAAATGATTTGTTAAATATTAAACGGTTTAACTAAATAACGTGGATACATTTTTCCATACGAAGAGTGATTAGAATGTTTGTCTCTCTGACAAGTATTACAATGTTTGACATAACGTTGTACCTAATCTTCAATGTGACTTATGGACTCCTAATTGACCTAACATAATATCGTCATAAGAATTTTTTAATTATCTAAGCTTATTTGAATAGGGAACTATTAGTTCTAGTGCTCACTAGGATCTTCTAATTCACCTTTCAGAAACCATTTTCTAAAATAATACAAACGATTAGACTTTATTTTTCAATTGGGATGCAAATCTGGCGAAGTAGTAACTTTATGAAAATTTCTATTGTACCAAGCGTCTTCAATATTATTTACCAAATTTACCAAATTTACCAGATTGATAGTTTCATTTCTACGAAATAAAGCATCTACTGCACAGTTCAATGAGCTTTTTCTACACTAAATTTCAAAATTAAATACTTGTAATGGCACAGACCAACGAGCTAGACGACCGGTAAATAATTTTTTTTTGACAATCTAGAAAGAGGCGACACTAATGTGGAAACATTTTTAATGAATTTCCTATACCATACTGCCATGCCTAAAGATGTGCGTATTGCTTTACATTTTTTGGAGCTGGGAACGAAACAACTAACTTAACCTTATCAGGATCAACGGTAAGACCATTTTCTTTTACACGATAGCCTAAGTAATTATCTTCTTTACAAAAAAATTCACATAAGGTCTGCAGAATGCAATCTGTTAAAAATTTTACAATGAGTTTCGAAATTAGGAGTACAAATCAAAATATCGTCCAAAAATACAGATGTATATGGATGTAACTCAAGATCAAACACATCATCAGTCAACCTTTGGAAAGTTTTCGGTTGGTTTGTAAGACCAAAAAGCATTACTTTATAACGAAATAAACCACTAGCTGGAGTTATGAAAGCAATTAAATCTTTATTGGTTGCATTTGTTAACGGAACTTGAGGAAAAGCTTGTTTATCTAATTCAACGTGCATTCATTCTAAAACGTTTTGCGAATATTGATAGGCCTTCTGTTTAATGGACATTTATCTTTAATTATTTCAATATCATGAACTAAGTTAAGAGTAAATTCTGTAGATAATTCTACCTTTTCTACACCTTTCTTAATTATTTTATCAAAAATTTGCTTCTCAGAAAAATTAAAAGGAAAATACCATACTAGATTGTTTACGACTATCAGGCAAATTCAGATTGATTTTGAAGACCGTCCTCAAACCAGCATGTATCCAAGTGTGAATTGGTACATATTTTTGATTTTGAAATGGTATCTAAACCAAACAATAACGATACCGATAACCAGGGTAAATGGAAGAACTGGAAAATAAATTTCCGTTTCCCAAGATACAATGAAATAACAAAAAACTTTATAACTGTTGTAATGTTTGAGTTTGCTGGCTCACAAACAAATGGTGCAACTCTAGTAGGTTTGTATCCGAACGATAAAAGTGTAGCAGTCGTGTCTTTCCCTACACAAGATAGACTAGAACCACTATTAAATACTACACAAAATGTTTTGCATTCAATATGATCCGTTAAAAATACTGGAAGAAACCATTGTTTTTGGATTAAAACCACGATTTTGGAATGTTCGAAGTAGAAGTATTTATAACTGTTATTGCACTAACTATTTGTGTTGAGTTATCTAACGAATTGACGAATTAATACTGTGAACAACAATTTCCAAATTACTACAATTATTAACTACGCTACTATTTACAATAACAGTGAGAACCTGAAGTAGAAGTCAGGCCGGTTCTAAGACTAGATCTCATAACAAGTTTTTTGGATTACAATTAAGACATCTTGACAATGTAAATTTATAGGTTGATCACAATATTGGAATAAATGACAATATAATACAGAAGAGATGGTTTAACGTTTCCTCCGAATTTTTGCGAGTTTCTAAACTTCAACAGACGAACAAACATGTTCCGACAACGATGCAAATGATTCACTTTTAGACGAT
This sequence comes from Aquatica leii, assembly GCA_035610365.1. NCBI lineage: Eukaryota > Metazoa > Arthropoda > Insecta > Coleoptera > Lampyridae > Aquatica > Aquatica leii. The sequence continues at coordinate 18,667,804 of CM069437.1, forward strand.
GCGATAGTATTTTTGGCAATTTCCTTTGGTCTAGGTTTCAAAATACTTTTACTAGAGGTTTTCGAAATTAAATACACCTTGCTAGAGGATTTAGATGTCGACTATGTGTCTCGGATTAGTCTAGCAGTGGTCAAGAGAGATAATTTTTGACTCCTTTCAGTTATAAAATGTATCAAATTTAAATACGACGGAATTTCTTGTAAAGAACATTGCTCTTCAAAAACTCTACTAGAACCATGATCTAAATTCAGTGATGCGAATTAGAGAAGAAATCTGCAACGTCCGAAATACCAAGGACATCTAAAATCTTGAGGTTGCTTTTACGAACTGACAAAAATTAAATTAAAAAAAAATTAAAAGTTTTAAAACTACTTAATAAAGCATTAGTTTTTACTAGTATCTGATGCCTAGATTTTGTTATTGCGTTAATTCTTCTTGCATTTAAACAAAGTCGAATACTTCCATCTTTCTTAGTAACTACTACCAGTGGGTTTATAAATGAGGTGCTAGATCTTTCAATGATACCTTGCTCTTCCATTTTTTTATTTCTTTCCAAACCTTTCATTTTAAACTTTGTGGAACTTGATGTGACCTGGCCTTAAATAATTCTTCGTTGACAATGAACAACTGATGTATACATACTCATGTTCGTTCGATAAATCTTTATTTATCCTTAAAAGTAATACTACCTTTCCTTTGTATTCTTGTGGGCATTTATACTTCATTTCTTCTTTAATCATTTTATTATTATTTATCTTATTAAAATTTAAAATTGCTTCCTTATAATATTCTTCATCTTCTGTACTTTTCCATTCTACTTCTTTATTTTCTACGTAAATTTTCTTTTCTTCCATGTTTAAATTGATTCTAAACTTTCCTAAAACGTCCATTCTCAATAAACCATTTATTTTGATATTCTTCATTATCAACAAACCGTGTCCAATCATCATATCCGCAATCCTTAACGATCCATACACCATACTATCTATTATGGATATTTTCTTTATATTCGCAGTTACTAAATTGAATAATAATTAATATTTATAATCTTGTTTTTAAAATAATTTATGTTGTTTTGCATCCAATTATAATCGATCAACGAAACCTCAGCACCGGTATCCAATAATACATATAATTTTACATTTTCAAATTCGACTTTTATTGTTGGCAAAGATACAATTTATTTTTCATATTCTTTATAATTACTAAAATCTATAAATTTTTTTGGGTGTGTGTAATTATTAGTAAGTTAGCTACTTTGGATTGTCGTAATCTAAAAATCCTGTCTCTATAATTATTATATCTTCTTACATTATCTGGTTGTTCCGGTCCTAAAAACATTCTGTCTATGATTATCGTCTCTTCTCCATCTATATAATAACTTCTATAATTTTCATGTCTTTCTTTTACAAATTCCACTGTTTTATATAAATGTTTTAAAATTTGCATAAATGCTTCTATACTACCAATATTTGATAATCCTACCCTGTTTACGTCCTCCTCAAAAATGTTCTCTCATTTTCAAACGTATGCACGTCCTGCTGAACCATTAAAAACCATATTTCTGCGTCTTCTTTCATTGATTTTCTTGTTATTCCTTTTATCTTATTAATATCTTTAATGTTCTCAATACTGTGTTCTAAATTTTTAACGAATACGCTCATCCATCCAAGGTTATCATTATAACACCGAATTCCTTTGCTAAATTGAGAGTTTCAATTGTAAGATGGCTCTCATGGTTATCTAGAATCAATATTTTTGGATTGTCTTTAGAAGATCCACTGTATTGAATTCATCTATCCTGAAGGAGTTGCTAAGCCTAAAGTACCGGGTGGGGCACTATTTAACATATGATGTTTGAAATTTTTCCTGGGGAACACCATAACAGGAGGTAGTGTATTTTCCGTAGCACTGATTACACAACAAGTTGTTAGTAATTCACCACGTTCTCCACTCGTGCATTGGCTCACTTGTTTAGTTTCCGAACGGTCATATGCAATTTGAAGGTTGTCAAAGAATAAATTAACATTATGCTCGTTAAATAAAGAGGCCCTTGCAAGACTGCAACCTTCAGGTTGTTGAATGCTTAGCTTATTATTGTGTCTCTTTAGGAATCCATGTAGCCAGTTAATACTTGCTGTCTTGTTCTGTTCCCAAGTTGCGGGTATCTTTTCTGAATTAATTTTAGCCATTTCGTAAGCTAAGACACGTGTATCTTTTGTGGTTTTACGATAGCACATTTTTCAGCACTTAATAACATACTCAACTAATTTCTCTTCATCTTCAGTAAAAACCAAACGGTGTTTACAATTACTCTTCATTTGTATTTGTAAGTTAGATTCGATTTATCTAAGTCTTTTTTAACATATCTACTTAAAGTTTGAAAGGATACGCTATTTTCTAAGGCTGCTTATCAAAGCGACATTTTTATTCCATTTTCTTCTATTAACACTTGTCGGACGGCGTTTCTCATACTCTCTTCAGAAAATGACCCTTTCTGATTCTTCCTCGTACGTCCTCTAGACATCTAAAATATTTATAAAACCTCAAATTAGTGTATTATCTATATACGTAAATTTTTTTTTATTGTGTTTATTATGTCTCATGGTGACCTATTTGTGTTTTTTTTATAAAAATGTTGATTAACACTAACAAGATTTATTATTTAATAAATTTTATAATACTGAAATAAAGCTACTAAATGGCCTTTAAGTTGTTATAAAAATCTTACCTTTAACTTTAATATTCGTTTCAGAAAAGCTTCCCAAAAAATTGGCTCAAAAAAATTTGTTGGCACAACATACTGGGCCTATCTAATATTTTTCACAATCACAAATATAGTATCAGGTGGGGGTACGTAGTATACTCCTTGTATTAATAGTTGGCGGTAAGTCACTTAAAGAAAAATATTAGATTGTCTCATGGTGGCCCACTTTACCTTACCCTAATCGTTCCTATTTTTAAGTTTTCTATGTCTCCATGTTGTTTTATTGCTTCTTTTATATCTTTGGTTGCAGTCAATAAGTCCATTCTCCTGATGATTAGGTTTTTTGTGTTCACTTTTTCTCCGAATTTCTTTATATTTATTTTTTCGTTTCCTTTCTCTATCTCTTTTTTTATTTTGTTTAACGCTTGTTCGTTTGTTTTTATTGTTATTAACAATTTTCCTTCTTTAGTACTTCTTATAGTTCTGATTTTTTCGGTTTCTGCTTTATCTTTAAGCTGTATTATCATTTTTGCTACTAATTCGTAGTTCTTTTCCTCTTGCTCTACGACTAGCGCGTAGGTCCTCCTCTGATTACATTGTTTTTCCGTTTTTTGCTGTGCGTCAATTTATTTTGGTACTATTATGTTTATTATTTTCTGTTTTGTCTTGAACACACTCTATCATTTTTCTTAATCTATTTACACTCATTGTTTTAATTTATGCAGCGTTATCGTTCCATCCTCTTCTTTTTTTGCTCTTACTTTTTCCAAATTTTTCCACATATCCTCATCCAGTTCTTTACATATAATTCTTATAACTTTTATTTTATTCATATTTGAATTATTTTTTATTTTCGTTTTAGTTTCTTTTTCCAAGGTTTCTATTTCCTCTTCCCCCTTATGTATTTCCATTGAGTTTTTAGCTGTGCTGGGGCTTTTTAAGTATGTTTTCTTAAGCAAAGTACGACTTCCCCAGCTCTAAAATTTGAGCAAACGTGGTTTAAGTCATTTAGGCTAGATTTGAGGATTAGCCTGGTCAGCTTATCAATGGAGATGTCAATAGGATTAGGATCGTGACAATTAGCTCCAGGTGGAAGATAATAAAGAAGTAGAGCACTTACCCCTGTGTTCTGCTTGACAAGATTTATGCGACTGACATCGAGGATACGCTTAAGCAGGATTTTGACGGTCAAGTCAAAACGTATCAGTAGGTGGTCACTTTCAATCACCTCTGGAATAACTTTCTAGTTAGAAATTTTGCTACCTAAAGATTACTATGCTAGAGTGACATAGATGTTTGGATTACCTTGGAGTTTAGCAAAGGTGAAATATTGATCAGGTTCATTTATAATACATAAGTCACGTTTGCCCGCGAGGTTCACCACACTTCTATCTCGTGAAAGGAATGCCAAAACGATCATTTTGCATTGAAATTACCTGCTATACTAATTAGGGTGCTTCATAGTTTGTCCAAAACTATATCTAGATGTTGTAGTTGAATACGAACATCCTCGCTTGGTGGCTAATAAACGTCAACGATACTCAAGGAGGTATTTCCAACTGTGATCATAGGTACGCTAGTGCAGTCATTAGTTAGTTAACTGAAGGTAGCTTTGCGCTATTGTAAATAATAGCCAAGAAATACCATATATAAATGGATGCGGTAAACCTGTTGAAGGACAATGCCGCACCAGTGACCTTGAACTAGAACTATACATATATGACACTTGAGTCAGTAGAATGTCCATGTCATTGTCGGTGGAGAAGCTTATGATTTCCAAGGTAGCAGCACGGGAATGCTGAAAATTCACTTGTGCAATCTTAAAAGTCAGAAAAGCGTCTTCACAGTCTATAATCGGTATTAGATGTCTTGGTGTCAAACATTTTTAAGTACGCCGAGCAGTTGTTAGAAGACGCCTTGTGTTTTACAACTTTGCTTTTACGGCAATATCTCATACAGTTAACACATACAGTGGCTTTTGCAGTTTTTAGGCAATCGTTCGTATCGTGTTTTTAACACTATTACCGCTTTGGAGCTTGCTATTGCAGTCACTTTGTTGGTAACCAAACTTTTGGCACTTGAAGCATCTTAAAGTGCGCACATGATCATTCACCCTGGATAAATTCCAAGACTCTACAACTGGCCATTAAGTATTTTTATATTTTGTTATGATCTTAAGGTGTTCTTTAACGTAAGGGTCGCTTCTTTGAACTGCTCTGAGGAAAGGTAGATAGAACTTTCGAAAGAAAAATCTTAGGAACGGCTTTGTCTTTCGGTCTGATCACAAAGCATTGTTGAGGATATCCGCTAAGATTTTAGACAGGTTTGTCTTTTCGGACTCCAGGCGAACGGATTTTCGTCCAACTTTCGTCACTCAGTTTAGTCGTAAACCGAGCGTAGGTAGGATTTAAGAGCATCATTAGGATCCTTAGCTGGTTTAAAGTATGTCTCGGGGTTTTGGAGATTTGCCGTGAGGTACGTTCACTCTCTTGGCAATTCTGCTCGACCGAGCTTCTTTAGCATACGAAACTGGACCAGTTGTAATCTGCTGGGTAAGAGCTGACAACTTGTCAGTTACGGACTGAATAGCCGTTTGTACGCTCCGAACGGCATCAGAGATGTCCGAATGTTGTGTAGGCATTCTTAATATGAATTGGATGCGGGACAATACATCCATTAACTCTATACGTCTGGCCATAGATTCTTTACCGGTTTAACTTAGACATAACCAAGACCTCTGCTTCAAAGGATTCTTCTAGAGTAGTTAGTTGAGAAATGTCGGAATTGGAATCGTTGGAAAAACCTCTATATAGGAGGTTTCATTAAAAACCATATTTCTGCGCCTTCTTTCATTCATTTTCTTATTATTCCTCTTATCTTATTAATACCTTTAATGTTCTCAATACTCTGTTCTAAATTTTTAACGAATATGCTCGGATTAATGCGATTTTCTCCATAAAATTTCATACTGTCACATATCCCGTGAATGTTTTGGCACATAATTTCCATACTTATAATTAATTCCTTATTCATGTGGCAATATTCTTCCCTAATCCTTTCCTCTTTCTTGATTTCTATTCTGTTTTGTCGTTTGTTCGTTTCCGCATTAATATAATTAACCTGTTCTTGTAATTGCTTCGTGTGTATTACCAGTCCTTGATTATTTCTTTTAATTTTTTCTTTCATATCCAATATATTAGTTATTTTCTCATTTCTGTTCTAGTATTCTTTTCATATTGTCTTCCATTCTTTTGAATATTCATATCTATCTGATCAATTCTGTTCCAAGATGTTTCAACTTTTTCTTTAATTTCTTGTACTCTTTCATTTACTACTTTACTTTTTTAATTATTTTTTTTTCTTATTTTTTATTTTGTTTTTCTATAATTTGTATCTTTTATTTTCTTTATATCCCGTTCTTGTTCTTCTTTCCTTTTTTTATACGCTCTTAATTCTTTAAAAATATCGTCATTGTTTCTTTTCATTTCTGTTCTAATGTTTTTAAATTCTTCCATACACATTTGCATAAAATTCATATCACACCGCTGCAACTCAATTTTTTTTTCTTTTCTACATTTTTCCGACCTTCTTTACTATCTATGTTATTGTCCAAATCTACATATTTTTCTATTTCAACTGGTTTACTTATTTTAAAGCTAGTCACTTCCTGATCTTCCATGGTTTCTACGTTGTCTTCTTCACTAGACCCGCTTTTAATAAATTTTTTTCCGCTTTTAGTTTCCATTTAAGTATAAAATATTTTAAATTTACACAAGTATAACAAAATAAATCGTATTTCTCACCTTTGAGATAAAAATACCTAACAAACTTTGCAAATAAAAATAATCTTTCTGCCAAATTATTTTATCTGTTTATTTTTTATAATAATTTTCTTGGTCCAAATAAATGTACCTGACCTAGGTTATTAATCCAATTATTAATCTATACTACTTAACCCACAACATTATTTTGTTTTCCTTATAATTTAATCAAATATGCTTCAAAGTTGAGCGCCATATAATATATGCGGTGATATTAGAAATTTATTTATTAAATACGGATTAAAATTTAATTAAAAAATTTACCGCACATACTTCCGGTAGGTCGGGTTCGAAAATTTTTATCAGTAAAAAAATATGACTATACTGCTTATTGTTAAGTTACCCATCCTTTAAAAAAAAATAAAACAAAATCTATACTACATTTATTGATATGCAAAAAGCAATTAAAAACCAAATAAATCAAATCAAATAAAAACACATAAAAAATAACTAACATCAAGACAAAATAAACGCCTACATTTAAATAACAAATAAAGTAAACTAATCGGCCGAAAACTAACAAACGAAATTTATGGATATCCATAATTATTTATGAAACTAATAACTAACTTAAATAAATTATTTTTATTAACTGCAGGTCTCATTCTACTTCGACAACACTCTGTATATTCAGTTTATTTTGTTTCTTGCATAACATTTGTTTTATCACGAACGCACTGGTATGTTCACAGTTAGTTATGACTGCATTTTTGGTATGTTCAAATTTATAATTTACTTTTCTTTCTTCTTTTTTAATGTCTTTGTTATAGCACAGGTTTAAATTATTTACTAGAATTGCTAACCCAACTGAATATCGTTAAAAAAAGGTACAAAAAAAACATGCGAGGAGCTTCATTACACGGAATTCGACATTCTTCACAAAAAGTAAAAAGACAAGAAATAGGTCCGGAAAAAGAGTGGCGGTATTTATGTTTTTATTCCCACCATCAAGGATGAGATATTCTTTCTTTTTCTAATTATAGTCTTTTTGGCGCAAATCACGTGGTTTTTTATTTATTTTTGAGGGGCATCCCTTTTTAACTATTTTTAATTTCTAAATTTTTCTTATCATTTACTATTTCCAAATGTCCCTCTCCTGTCTCAGCTTTAATTTCAAAATCCTTGCCTCGATCAACAAAATTTTTATCTAAATTTTATGTCGATGATCCTATCTTCCATTGATGTATAATTTTCTTTATTCTTCTTATTATCTTCTTTCAACACCTTGAGTTCAATGACCACACCATGTTTTACTTTTTTTAACAAATTATTTATTCATTTACGACTGATTAAATTGTTTTAACTCTTTAAAATTTTCACCTAACCTCAAAATTTTAAGATTTTGTTTTTATAAAAATTTTACAAAAGTAAACCTGTTTTTACAGATTATGAAAATACTAATCCTAACAATACTTAAATTTTCTACATACATTATTATAAAACTCTTTTGTTTTTAACAAATTTTAACAAATAGGTTCACTTAAATTTCAATAAGTTTAGTCATATAATTTTGTAATATTAACCCTCTGTCAGGCGCACCTCTGAACGAAACAAAATCAGGCGTAGCTGGCCTGGGAGGCCACCTACATAATTTGGCGTTCTCTTCCTATTCAACAGCTTGCTTAAGGTTTTAATACTTTGCTAGGATTTGAGAAGAGCAAATATAAGATATTAAAAGAAAAGAAAAAGTTTATTTAAAAAAAAATGAATCTAAACTAAAACAACCAAAATTGTCAAGTATTATAAAAGAAAAAAATTGAGATAAAAAGGTAATGCATTCATTTTTTGCTGCAGTCGAAGGCAAAACCCTATGTTAAACCTCCAAAATCAGCACCTCAATAACAGGTATGGCACAGTGGTTTTATGTGGGTTAAGCAGAGCGGTCCATGGCAGTTGTGACATTCGTAATTTGTCATTATTCTAAACCCTGATTCAAGCATGCATGTCCCACATTTACGTCTTTTGGGAGGTGTTTTGGAAGATGTTTCACGTTGTTCTTGAGGTAAGCACCTTTTCAAGCGTAATTGTAACTGAATTCGCATTCCACTTGAGTTCAGACTTCGCCGAGCTAGATGTCCAATCATTAGTTGATGAGACAACGTTTTCAGAAAAACTCTTCTTCTTAGTAGTCCTAAGCTATTTGCAATTGAAATCACTTAAGAGTTTATACCGGCCACGTTCAGGCAGGTAAAAAAAATGACCATAGGCCAAAGTCGTGTATTTCTGCTAACATTAAAATTTGCACACATTTCATCAGCTGTGTCAACTCCGGACTTGGTCCCATTATAAAATGTAATTACTTCGGGTTTTTTTTGCTCTCCAATAAACGGATCAATAGCATCAGTTTCGCAGAGTGATAAAACGAGAATCACATTTTTTTCCTCTCTTGGTATGTACGAAACTAACGTGTTACCATTGTTGAAACCGAACACGCTGGTATATTGAGGTCTTCTTTTGACATTGACAAAAGCAGCTAGTAACTGTCTTTTATATTTTTGTACTGTCTCAACATAAGACAGTTTGTTTTTTTTCAAATCGTTTACCAGAACAATGTCTGTGAACCAATTGTCACACGTGTTGTTACGTCCAGTTTTAAAAATTGGCTGTGCCATTCGTTTCACCACATCAACTGGCTTATTGCTTACCAAATATGGCCCTTCAGGCTGCTTTTCTGCGTAAATTTCCATATTGTATGTATTGTATGTATGTATTGCTGGAAACCACACTTCCCACAGAATTGTGGCAACATCTCATCTATTGTGAGGCTTTCTCCTGGAACGTAGTTTTTTTGACAGTTTTGAACAAAATACTCAAACACTTCACGTATTGGGCAAAGTCGATCATATTCTTTCCGTTGTAGTTGGCTCGTACGATTGTCAAAACGAAAACAAGGTATGAGGAACTTAAACCGTTTTATGCTCATCACCAGGCCAAATTGTTCAATTCCGTCTCCTTCTGATCCCCATAGCTCATCTAGGCTTTGACGGTTTCCTCTATAAGCCCCAGCTAAATACAATATACCAATAAATGCCTTGATTTTGATGAGGTCTGTTACTTTTGCATCTCTCTCTTTGACAAAATTTTCTTTGACTGAGTCAATGTATTGGTTTGTATATCTCACAATCAATTCGAAAATATCAGTACTGAATAAACATTCCCAACATTTATTATGGTGTCAGCATCTTTTGCATTTCCTTTTACACCTGGAAGGTGTGTAATAATGTTGTGGCGTTGTACACGACGACTAACAGCCGGTGATGGTTTTTTAGTCCACTTTGTCTGCTTATCTTTCCCAAGAAAAAAACTACACTTATATGCTTTCTCCTCACTTGTCAATTTTTCCTCCTCCTCATCATTTCCATCTCCTTCTTGATCAGTTTCAGAGTCCAATTCACGTTCTTCAACTTTGTCCTCACAAGCGATATCGCTCTCTTCGCCCAAATCCTCAACCGAAACAGGATCATCAGAATCATTCTCGAGAATGCGTTGTACTTTCTCAATATCCTTGAGATTAGATAGATCATATAGTTTTTTGACCATTTCCGCAGGAAATTTATAACTGAAGATAGAAAAAAATAAGTTATCAAAAATTAATTATAGATATAGTGTTATTGGGCGCACTTGGCCTGAGAGGCCAGTGTCCGAATGACACTTATTTCTAAAGATATCGACAAATTTCATCAGATAACGGATTTATTTGGAGTAAAATGAACTGCTAAAATAAATATATCTTAAAAAAACTTACGTTTAAAATGACGCAACTGCGCGCATTTGTCTTCACAAGCCGCATGCGATACAATCGACCTGTATAAAAACTTACGGGAAACTGAAGTAGTGTGTACAGCGTCATCTGTAGCGTTTTTGTACTGTTGAAATTGATTTTGGTTTTTTGCGTGTATCAACTGCAAACAAATTGTACCCATAACATTTTAAACGTGCGCATTTTTGAGCAAAACTATTTTCTTACATATAATCAAAACGTTTTTATACAAGCATTTGATCTTCTTTAAGAAAGTATTAATTTTAGAATAATAAAATGATAATTAAAAACTTCTCGTCTTAATTCGTCTGAGCCTAAACTAATAGCAAAAAAGTATTGTAAGTTACCACTCATTACCATAGCTAAATTATTAAATGTTTACAAATTGATGTAACAGGGAAAACATGTTCAAAAACATCTAAGTAGAGGTGATTGACACATTCAATTCTAACGTATTTTTAAAGTATTATCAGTTACATATTCACGTAAACATATTTACGTGTTCTAATTTTCAATTTAAACGTACAACTTTACTACGCCATCTACAATTGTAAAATCTTAATCCCGACAAAATTGAAGCATACAATTTGAACATACATAACTAACTTTGCGTTTTCAGTAAATCTGTTAATAAATTTTGTGCTTCACCGAAACTCTACAAAATATTGAGGTTTAGTTTTAAACTTTCCTTTCAACGTGATAATTCGGTTAATTGTTTAAGTGTACAATTACAATTATTTCAGTTTAACGTTTAAAGTTTAATACGTTTTAAATTTTTTTCGGTTACAAAAGTATATTAATTTTGTATATAAAAATTATATAAAAATGTATAATAATATTGTGCAGGATTTTCGTATTTGACAAAATCTTTATTAATTCTAATACAATATTAAAAGTAATTGTAAAAAACATACTAATAAATAAATTTACACAAATAAATAATAACAAAGAAAATAAAAGCTCTCATAATAAAAAATAAAGCAAAATGTGTTGATCATGTCGCGCTTCAACTTTAATTATTAATTATTCCTTATATAAAGTTATAAAGTTTAACAATTAAAAACTTTCGAAATATAATTAGATTTACTTGTCGTTATGTATAACTTTGTACATTTTTTACACAATGTTGCTTAATACATAGAATGAAACATCAAAAACTTTTTTTAGATTATTTACAAATTTAAACTTATTAGTTGGAAAATATCGTTTATATATAAAATGTGTTAGAATCAATTTAAAAAATTTTACACGTAATATCTGTTCAATCGCTATAAACTTACAAAACCGAGACATCTAAGGGTGGCTAATGTAATTTCTTCATAACCCTCAGTATGGTTCAAGTGTACATGCTTTCCTGAACGGCTTTTAACTGCTCTAATGGTTTCATATTTAATAATACACTTGATGCTGTATATAATTGATATCAGTAGGGGTTATACAATAATGGACAGATTAATAAATCTGCAGAATAAATAAATAATTTAGTTTTAGTAATAAATTAGTATTAATAGACACGGTCATTTTTTGAATTTATTTTTGTGTTCTTAACGCCAGTTTACTATTTTTATTTCAGTTTCTTGCATCCAAAGTAATGGAATTAAAATTGTTTTATACGGTAGTAGATTCCCACGTATAGTAAACAACGTCAAGAATTTATTAAAATAAACCTTCTAAAAAAATAAAATAAATGTTTTAGTCAAACAAAGCGTTGGTGTATATGTAATCGAACAGGGATTATATATAAACTGAAGGTATATAGATAAATGTTGTATTTATTTAATTACCAAGACCAGTGTTTGTACGTAACTTTTAACGTTTACAGCATTGTCTTGCAAATTCAAATTTTATTTACTGTTATTTAAAATGGTAATTGTGAATTATTTGATAATGTTTACGACTAATTAATTTAAAAATATATTTTGTTTTAAAAATTTTCTTTCTTAACTACATTTTTCAAATTCAAAACTGTAATCTTTACCTTTGAATTTTACACACAATGATTTATAGGCTACGTAACAATTTTTGTTGTATTTATCTTATTAGGAAAACATTTCAACACTACCATATCCGTTTTTTGTTAATGTATTTAGACCTGATTATTTTCATAACTTTATAATGGAAAACAAATCTAACTTTATTTCTAAAACGAGAAAATTGATTTTTACTAATTCTGGTAAAGATTAAAGGGCGTACGCAATGCTTTAACTTCATACAAAGAGGTTCAACTGTCAATTGGCGACAAGGAAAATTTTGAGAATAATGCACAATTTATAGAATTCACACAAAATATTTCGACTCGATTGCATTAGCAAAAAACTAAATCAAAGCGTTTTAACTGCACGGTCTCAATCAAATAGTCCCCATGCCTTTGAGCAATATTCCACAAGTTCAAACATCGTCAAGTTGCTAGCCATTGTCTTACCCAAGTATACGCGAAATGCAAAAGATTACTGTTACGTTTTGTTTCCGAAAAGTGTTTGAAAGTTAAAGAAAATGAAGAAAACTTGTGGAAGCGATAAGAAATTAACGTTCCGGATACAAATAGAACTTAGAATGTAAAAAAAATTACTAAATTAGAAGAAAATGGAAAGTACAAGTAAAAAAGAAAAAAATCTTAAATTCTGGAAGAAAAGTTAATAGAAAACTCCAATAAACTCGATGAAAAATTGATGAAAAATTCAAGAACGCTTGAAGAAAACATAAAGCAACTACAAGAATATTTAATTTAAAGATGAAAGTTAGAAAAAAAGCTACTAGAAACATCTAGAGTAATGGAAAAGAAATTGATCTAAAGTTCTATGATTATGGAAGAAAAATGTTTCTAAAATTCCAGAAAGTTACAGGAAAAACAAACAAGATAGACAGACTACTGGGCAAAAGACATGTGACTCTAAAAACAATCATAATACCCAAAAACTAAAGTAAGGTAACATCAAGCGTACGGATCGCACCGCCACGTTCGATGTCAACACACCGTGGTCGATGTATTACAAACAATTTGAAGCTGCTGCAATGGCCAATAAATGAAAGGACCAAGAGAAAGTCATTTCGTTGATTGTTGCCCTCCAAAAAGAAGCGGTAAACACCTTGCACACCATCGCTGATTGCCAACAAATGGATTATCAGCTGCTGACCTCACGTCTGGAGATACAATATGGAGGCGCCCATCTCAACAGGTGTACCACGCGCAGGTAAAGAACCGTTGTCAATAGTCGACAGAAAGCCTTTAAGAGTTTGAAACGGATATTGCGCATTTGTGAGACTAGCTTACCTTACAGCTCCATGTAGTTTTCTGGAACAATTGGCAGTACAAACTTTTGTTTTGCTCGACCTAAGACGTTCAATGACGCGCTGGCACATGCGAGAGTTTGAAATCAAAACCGTAGATGTTGGAACTGTCGTGAACTAGGTCATATCTGACGCTGTTGTCCTAAACCAAGAACAAGAAAACCATCGGAAAACTAGCTGAGGTCGTTCAAAAAGGACAAAATTCAACCTCAAAGAATCATGCCTCAAAGATCACTACCCACGCTGCATCGCCAACTAACTCCTTGAAAAGCATCTATGTCAATGGCGTAGGAGTTGATCTGCTGGCTGACACAGAAACTACGAGAACAATATTGCTCCCAAATGTAGTTTGGGAATATGGAAGAATAACACCAATTACGGTACAACTAAAAACAGTCCCAATTCATGGAAAAATGATGCTGACTGTTTTTATTAGAAATAAACCAATTAAGCGTCGGATATTAGTAACTGAAAAAATGATTTTAGGAATGAGCCTTATAAGATTGGATTTCATTTAGACATAAAAAATGATGTCCTCAAGTTAGAGACGAAATGTGAATTTTGTTTAGACATGGAAAAGCATGTCCTCAAACTAGAAAACAAAGAAATTCCTTTTTATATGTCGAAAGATGAAAAGGTAAGGGTTGTTCTAATAAAGAATGTCGTATTACCTGGATGAACTGAGAACGGTGTGGTGGGACGTCTGGATGGAAATCTCCAGAAAGATTTCATTCGTTGCATCGAACCAACCAAAAATAAAATATTTACCCAAGGATTTTTCTAGTTGGTAAAGCTCTGGTGAAGGTCAAAACGTAATACCAGTTAGAATTATGAATACCAGTCCAAACCGGGTAACTTTGAGGAAGAATACTGCGATAGAACAATCTACGTCAGTGTCTCACATTTTGAAATGTGCAAACGTTGTTGAAAACCCAGAAGCTAAAAAATGTCCTCAACAGTTAGTGCTAATGGTGACTTTAGCGTGTTAAGATCTTGACCAGCGCGAGCGCAATAGAATCAAGAAACTAATCTAGCAGTACCACGACGTGTTTACAATGGATTATAACTCTAAAGAAAAAACTGACGTCGTAAAACACAAAATAAATACTAGCGATGTTCAACCAATCCGACAACATCCGAGGCGGTTTCTCTTGGTTAAGCGAAAAAAACCGAAAAAATAATAGCCGAAATAGAAACTCAGGGTGTAATTGAATCATCTAACTGTCAGTGGGCATCTTCAATCGTCTTGGCAAAAAAAAAGAATGGTTCATCAAGATTTTGTGTCGATTATAGATAACTCAATGAGGTAAATAAAATCTTAAGCTTTCGCGTTTGTTATGTTTATGATTATAAGCGACTTTCGGCTTAGACCTTGTCGTAGTAAAACACCCAGACTTAGGCTTGGTCTTAGTCTCTTTTGAGAGCCAAAACAAGAAGTAGAACTTGGCCTTTGCCGTATTGTCGTTCGTGAACCCAAAGGCCAAGTTCTACTTCTTGTTTTTGGCTCTCAAGAAGAGACTAGAACCAAGCCTAAGTCAGAGTGTTTTACTACGACGCGGTTTAAGCCAAAAGTCGCTTATAATCATCAACTCAATAAAGTCATTAAGAAAAATAGTTACCCCTTACCCTGAATTGACACCACTTTAGATACCATTACTGGTTCGCAATGGTTTTTCACTTTGGATTTAAAAAGTGGCTACTGGCAAGTAGACTTGGAACCAAAGAACAGCAAGAAACCGGTTTTTGATAATTTACGGTTATGCCGTTTAGATTGTAAAACGCTCCTGTAACTCTCGAGCATTTGATGTAGACGATCTTGCGAGGACGTATTTGGACGACGTGGAAATTGGAAAATCGTATAAAGAAAATTTGAAAAATTTGCAAGAAGTGTGCAAATCTAAAATTAAGACCGAAAAAGTGTCATATCTTCAGAAATGAAGTAAAGCATTTGAACACATTGCATTCAAGACGGGAGTGCTGGTCAACTCTAATAAAATTAAGGCGATTCAAGATTGGCCAATACCAAGGGATAAACACAAACTTTGCAGTTTTCTCTGATTGTACACGTATTATCCAAAATTCGTGCTGGGATTTACCAAGATTGAAAAAAACCGCTGACAGAATGGAGAATACAAGGTGATGGGACACTTTTGTAAACTCCTGCCAAAGCCTGAAAAAAAATATTGTTTAACTAGAAAAGAACAGTTAGCTGTTGTCAAATTTGTTAAACACTTCTACAAATACTTATATAGACGTAAATTTCTTCTACGGATTGACCATGCTGCTCTGAAATTCCTTCTTTAATTGCGAAACCCAGAAGGACAAGACCGATTAAACGATTGCAGGAGTACAATTTTGATACAGAAAATCGTGCTAGAACTAGTCAACGCAACAAGCCTCCTATCTAGACAACCATGCCCGATTAACTGTAGTCATTGTTTTCGACTAGAAGAGAAAACTAACATGCTTCGCAAAACCACAGTTAATAATAAATTACAAAACAAATGGACAAAGACCAACTTGAAAAGAAATCAGTGCGTAAAGTAGAACAGTGAAAGCATATTGGAGACAGTGAGACTTTTTTAAATTGAAAAATGGTCTTTTGAAGCGGTCCGTAGAGAGCGACGATGGCACCGAGATAAAACTGCAGCTAGTGGTGTCGAGAAGTCAAGTGTCATTTTGGTGTGAAGAGGAAGTTTGAAAAGGTTAGAGAAAGGTTCTATTGAGTAAACTGCAAAGAAGATGTAAAAGAATAGTGCGGCAACTGTAATTTATGTGCGTCTATAAACGGACCAATTAAAAAGCGCAAGGCTTCTAAGAGACAGTACAACGTCGAAAGTCTATTTGAAATGGTAGCAATTGATACAGCAAGCCCATTTCCAGAAACAGGACACGGCAACAAGTACATTCTAGTGGCCATGGTTTATTTCACCAAAGGAACGAAAGCGTACTCGATACCGAATCAAGAAGCCACAACTATTGTGGATGCGTTAGTGAAAGAGTTTTTCTGCCGCTTTAAGGTTTCGCTGTAGCTTCATGCAGATCAAGGGCGTAACATCAAGTATGTGTTGCTTCGAAACGTGTGTCAAATGCTGGTAATCAAGAAGGCCAGGACTACACCTCTTCATCCTCAATCAGATAGCATGGTGAAACGGATAAATAGAACAATGGGGAAGTATCTTGTCAAAGTGGTCTTCGAACACTAATGAGTCTGGGACCACTATTTACATTTGTTCCTAATCGCGTATTGATAATCTGTTCACGAGACTACCGGGTAAACTCCTGCTTGTGTGATGTTTGGACGTGCAATAAAGTTACCGTGCGATCTTCAGTTTACAACTCTGGAGAAGAAGTTGTTGGGGATGACTACGTCAGCCAACTCATGAAAAGAATGCAGATCATTCACGATAACGTCCAAAAGAACATCCAAATTGCCAGTGACCGAATAAAAGACCAATATGACGTAAGAACCAGAAAAAGAAAGTTTCAAGTTGGTGACCTGGTTTAGTTGTACAACCCACAACAAAAACGAGGGTTGTCTTTAAAGTTACAGAAACAATAGGAAAGGTTTTGTCAAACTTTGTCTACCGCGTCTGAAAGTTATCAAGAAGCAAACCGAAAGTAGTACACATCAATCGTTTGGCCTCCTACTCCGGAAGCAACACGGACAACGATAAAAACACGAGAGTAGTTAACCGATTGACAGATAAAAACCCAAGCGAGAAACTTCGAGTGGTTCATGTCTACCTATAATAGAACGGCGGAAGCAAGATTTGGAGTGACCTGTTTGACGTAGCAAAGGACTACTCACACTGCACACTGTGTTGCCCAAGATTTGCGCATGACCAGATGGATTGCCGTGGTATTTAAGAGGAGATTTGAACGCATATTCCACGTCATGGAAGGAATCATGGCTGTAACTCCACGGGAAGCTGTAACCTTCGTGTTGAAAAAATCTTAACAAGACATGGGTACGCCAGGGCTGTTTGCGCCCAAATTCTAGCACATTGACAGCGCTAGATCAAACCCTCAATTTTGTGGATAGATTTATTATCTTGTGGAAAGCAGATGATCCCTGACTTCCATGCTGTGACTGATCGATTTTCAGAGATGCTAACGACTATTAAAGAAAGAGGGTCAACGACTGCTTTATGGATTTAGTATTTCTAAATGTATACGCCGCTCTTCATAAAAACTGAAAGAATGGGCAATTGCAAACTTTATCTAGATTGTGCAAAAAAAATGATACCGTACTTTCACGTTGCTGGAAACCTCAATTATGCCAAAAGTGCTCATCTCTATTACCAAAATATAGTCACCTTACAGGACAAAATAGATCTTCACAAATATATGAGGTTTACCACAATTGGATACTTTTCCATTCTCTGGTCCGACAAGGGTATTAAGCAGGTCCTCTTGCAAGCTATGAAGAGCTATAAAGAACCCACTTGTGCACGCGGTGCAAACGATTCTTAGCTTGCTAGATAGACATTAGGGACGCTGTATCTTTGAAACATGTGTAAACAAATAGAATTGTTGAATCTGAACAGCTTGTGGACATGAGAGCAATCGGAGTAGTGAGAAACAACATAGACATTGATAAACTGCGCGCATGGTTTACTGAACACTTTCCATTTCTTCACATCCAAGCGATAGTTTCTCTGAGCACAAGAATCATTTGTCATGGCAATGTAAACTGTCACTTAGCACGTCAAATAGGTATATCATGCATGAAGAAAGTAGTGAGGGAAAATTTTGAAAAATTTAATTAAACGGAAAGATAAGTTCGTGATTCTTGCTTCCGTTTACTGCTCGTTGAAAATTGCTGGTAAAAAAATTACTTTGAACTCGCGCCCTTTTTATATTACTTTATACTGTAGAAAGACTACGCAAGAAAACAAAGTCTGCAATGTACTCACTTTTTACTCCCATACAGGAAGTCAACCTTGACGACAGGAAATGTAACGTGATTGATAGAGGATACCTGTTACATAAAGTGGTGTGAAAAAAAAAACTCCTACGACCGCTTTTGACACGCTGTGCTCTACGCATATCAACTACGTGCAGAGATACTTTGAAAGCAATGAGATTGCTGTATTTGATGGATACCCCACTAACGCCGGCTATTAAAACAGAACGAGTTCGCCGTTCTGCATTACAATTAGCAACCAGAGTCGTGTTCTCCTCATCTACCATGGTAACTATAGCACAAGAAAAGTTTTTGGGAAACAATCACAATAAAAGCGCATTCATTTCGATGTTGATGGCACGAATGGCGGATGCTAGCATCAAAGTGACGCAGGTATGTAAGGACGCCGACGTGATGATTGTCAGCATCGCCATATCCAAGGTCAGCTAATTTGACAGTATCATTACTGCTGAAGATGTAGACACACTTATTCTGTTGACAGCGTTACGTACGTCTTCTACTCGCCAAGTTCCTGCTCCTTTTCCCCCAAGGACATAGTTTTCCTCCACGCAGTGAGTAGTTGTGATACCACGTCAGCACCGTATGGATTGGAAAAGAAAACAAATTTGCAGCACCTACATAGAGAATACCTCTTTTTCTGTAGTAGTGGCTCCGTTTCTCGTACCAAACATTAGTTCTTGGCAAGTTAGCGACGCTAGAATAAAGTTCCTTGTAGCAGTTTAGAGAGGCGACATAGACAGTGACAACCTCGACACCGATTATTCACACGATCAGTGACAAAGGCTAAATTTCTACTAGCTCGCCTACCACCAACAAAGGACGCTGCCAAAAACCACTTCTTCCGCACTTACCAGCAAATATAAGCGTGGTTAGGAAATGAATTTTTTTGCAAGTGCAACAAAAGCACCAAAGCTTACAGCGTCAAGAAAAAAGATCTCCGGTGCTCATCAATATGCGAGCACTGCACAGGCCACTCCTGCAAAAACTCCCTCGTAACTGATTTGAACGAGGAGGACGAGGAGAAGAAATCCTGACAGGCAATGTAATGAGTACAAATGCGTACCTACTATGATAAGTACTCGCACATGTATATATAAATACCGTTCCATAATAATATCTCTATTTCAGAATGTATGCCTTGTGAATAATTTAATACTGTTAATGACATGAATTTTTTTCACGAATGCACCTAGTACCTGCCCTAAAATAATTATATAGTGGGGGAAAAGCAGAATATCGATCCAAAAAGTAATTAAAATCAATACCAACATGATGTGAGTATTGTTGGCTTTCATCAGAGAAGAAAAATAGCTTTTGTGAAGTGGGGTTAGGTGTAGGAAAGAGCAAGGGGGTTGTCTAAAGTTAGTGATTGTAACCAGAAACCATAATTGCAACAACATTTTACGATAATTTGGGTATAACAAAAAAAATAAGAGGAAATTCTGTATTTTTTTACACTGAATTTTGAAAAATAACCTTTTTTTTTGAAGCGCCATATCTCAATAACAACCCACAAAACCATAAGTTCCATGTAGGTTCGATAAGCATTCCCAAATATTCATTTCTAAAGCATTCCAATAGTAGTTTGTGTATGGACTTCTAATAACACACTTAATTTAAAACGTATTCTATAAGAATGCCTATATAAGAAGAATAAAGTACTCTAAAAGATTCTTTTAAAAACACTTTTATAGGAATACTATATTTAATTTAAGAAAGAAGTGCTTATAGCAGCCTTAAAATGGCAGTTGATTGGAATTACTGAAGTATTAGAAATGTAGCATTCTAATGGCGTTCCCATATTGATTCTATAACAATGCATATAGAAGGAGAATAAAGTACCCTAAAAGATTCCTTTAAAATCACTCCTATAGGCCTTCTATATTGATATAAAAAATAATGTGTTTATAGCAGCCTTGACAATCTATTAAAATTCAAGTATTACGATTAACATGATAACATTCTTTTAGTGTTTTAGTACCTCTAAAATCGGTTTAATCGTTCTTTATTTGAGATAAAGAAATATAATTTTTAATATCAGAAAAAACCGTTTGTACAAGTTGCTAAATTGTAATACCTAAACAAAAATAACTTCCTGTAGAGATTAAACGCCCACATCTAAATTTTGTTGATAAAGATATGTACGCAATAAAAAACCTATGCATTCGCGTTTGATACTGTAAATGTAAATAAGATTGTTGATTTCTGAGAATTGTGACGAGATATGTACCGTCTACCGAGTTTGATTCACCAGAACGCTTATCTTTGCTTCTAAGTAAGTACTTATACAGTTACGGGTATATGCAATTTTACGTTTACGAAAGGAAGACGACTTCGGGCTTAGTCTATATTTGTAAATGTGTTCTTTTTTTGTGCTGAATTAAAGAAGAAGCTATTAGAAGTTCTGCTGATTTAAGTAAAAGTAAGTACAAAAAGAAACAATTGACAACATATCTATTTTTGTACGATCAGCTTATCCACGTTTTAGCGCTTTATTGTTATTGTTTATTTTTTACTTGGCATCCAGTTATTTTTTTAGAACAGGGGTGGCCAACCTGCGGACTTAAACTTAAAAAGCATTGTAATAAAAAATTTATTTTATTCATAAAAAGAAACACATTTTTGTTATGAATCTAGTGAAAATGCATGCGACTGATAATAGATAATAAAAAATAATTAATCGCATAATTTTGTTATAGAGTTAACCCAAAGTTGATTCAAAGGAGTTCGTATAGATGTTATTAATGAGAAGGTGTTCCAATGGCTACGTCATGGCAAAGCGAGATTAAAAAATGAAATAATTAGGATGATGCAGCAAACTACAAATTCGCAAACCATTGATTAAAAATTATTATAGTTTAGACAAAGATACTGTACAAATTTCTTAATAAAAATGACTTAAAACTAATCATTTCATGCTTTTTGTGTTTCTTATGGTATGCTATTAAAACCCTGTAAAAGCATGCAAATCAATTACCTTTTAGTCGTTAACTTTGTCATGCTATTCTACAATTTAGGAAAGTACTACATTGGCACTATTTTAAAGCATTCTAATGGAACGTGAAAACTTCTACCTTTGGCCTGCTTTTGTACAACGTCTAATAGAACTCTATAAGCGCTAACTGTACAGCATTCTACTGGAGTGTCAAAACCTATCTCTAAACATAAACCATTCTACTGCTACAGGAAGGCTTTCAGTAATATCAATACTGCCTCTATGCTTCTAAAAGCATTATTATGGAACCTATTTGGTTTTGTGGGAAATTGACATAAAAACATGTTTAGTCAAAATTGTAGAAAATTTTACGTTCTACAAAAAAGGATCAAAATGTTTTTGCCGTAAGACGTTATTGAGGTCAAAAAATTTGCATTTTAATTTGATGTCTTCTATTTTAAGATTATTTTCGAACGTATGTAAGACACTAAATTTATCTCTTCTTTTATATTAGACATGAGCTAAATGTTTTTATAATGAATTTTCAGAAGTATTTTGGTTTGCCTTATATACGTTTGGTTACAGTCTTTACAACTAATTTTATGTATTCCCGATTTATCGCACATATCTATTGAATCTTTCGGGTTGGCTAAAAAGTTTTTTATGTTATTGTTAGTGGTTGTTACTATTTTGTTATTAAATTTTGACAAGATTTTTTAAGTCCTCTAGTATATATGAGATAATACGGAAGGTTTACATATTTATTTTCTTTTTTGCTGTTAATATTTTGTAACGTAGTCGCATTTTTTAAATATAATTTATGTTTCTGCTTTCTAATGATATTGTTGATTATTGATTCCAAAAATCTATTGTATGTTGCAATATGTTCAATATGTTTTAATTTTTTGTTAAAATCTTTTGAGAATGGGAAATTCAATAATCGTTTTTTGCGGTAAATGTCAATATCTAATTTATTGCCCTTTCCGGCCATTAAAATGTTCATAAATGGCTTACTTATCATCCTATTCTATTTCCTGGGTAAATTTAACCCTTTCGTCCCGATCGGTACAGGTATGTACCACCTATTTTTAAAAAGTCCTGAAAATTGAACTGAACATAATATGCATATGGCAAATGTACCACGCCGGTGTTTTGAAGTTAAAAAAATAGCCACCTGCAGTAGAAGCCACCTGCGGCGTTGTTTTCACAACTTATTCTAATGTCGAGGTTAGTTTAGTGTTGTACATGACGAGTGATACTTGTGAAATCTGAATATTTTTCTATTGTAACGAGTTAGTTTATTTGAAATTGAATCGTAGGGAATAAATAATACTCCAATAGACACCGATCATCTGTAAGGTATCTATATTTTGTTTTTATTCGGTGATTATCCCAATTTTTTGTGACGCGGTACATATTTGTACCAGCAGTGATTTTTGACGGTACCTATTTGTACCATCAGGTTTATAGATGAATGTGTTTTTAGAATTATTATGGCCCAAAAACGAGCACTGACACAAAAGGAGCTGGAATATGCCACTGAACACTTATCAGATTATGATGTATCAGATGAGGACGAAGACTCATATTCAGATGGGTCAAGAGATGATTATGAGCCTGGCAGTGACAGTGGATCAGAGAGTGACCTAGAAGATAATGTTTTGCTAGCCCGAGAAACTTTAGTTAGTGAAACGGACAATGAGATGGGCAATGCGGAAGAAAATTTAGTAAATGAATCGATAATCCAAACGATTTCCAGTGAAGGGTGTCGTATTTTAGACTGAGTATATCTAACCGAAAACTTTGTTCCGGCAAAAACTCTTTCATCAGATAGAAATTGCAAAGTGAATGAAGATATATTGTCAACTTTTAGCCCACTGCAAATTTTTCATAAACTTATTCCTCACTCACTTTACTTACAAATTGTTAAATGTACAAATCAACGCTTGAATATAATGAACAAGGGCAAAAATCATAAGGCGAAACTCACTGATAAAGGCGAAGTTCAAAAATTGTTGGGGTGTATATTTATAATGTTCTATAATAAACTGCCTGTATTGGAGTGGAAAAGAATCTCTAAGCAATCGTGCAATCAAAAAAGCAATGTCCCGAGACAGATTTATGACACTAGTTTTAAAAATTTATTTTGCTTCGCCGGAGAAACCACCAAATCCATCAAAATCTTACTATATTGATGAGCTCATGTCCTGCCTGAAGCATACATTTTCAAAATGTCGCCAAAATAGTGTATATCAAAGCATCGATGATAGTATGACTAAATTCAAAGGGCGTTCGACCCTAAAGCAGTACATGCCACACAAGCCTACAAAACAAGGCATAAAGTTATGGCTTCGATGTGATGCCTAGTCTGGCTATATATACGATTTAAATGTCTATTGTGGCAAACAAGCTTCTACTCCGATAAATCAAGACTCACTAACCCTTGGGGAAAAAGTTGTGAAATCTCTTGCGTCCACAATCAAAGAGAAAGATGTGGTGCTCTGTTTTGACAGATTTTTTACTAGTGTTCATTTATTGGAAACATTGAATTTTGCTGCATTAGGAACATGCATGTCAAACCGCAAAAATGTCCCAACAATAAAGGATAAACTGCAGCGTGGACAGTCTACGTTTCGATGTACTAAGAGTGGGTTATTATGTACAAAATGGCAGGACACAAAAGAAATTATTATTATGAGTAATTGCCACAAACCTAATATGACAACAATTTCTAAAAAAACAAAAACGGGGGAACGGCAAGTTATTGAATGCCCAAAAGTTTTATCGACAGAAAATGGGTGGAGTTGACAGAGCAGTTTGTAGGCTTATACGATCATGATAGAAAGTCAAATAAATGGTGGAAAAAAGTATTTTACACTTGCCTAAACATGTCTGCTGTAAATAGTTGGATAATATACAATGACCTAAGACGCAAAAATAAAAAAGAACCTCTCCTTTCTTTTATCGTAACACTCGCAGAAGAACTGATAGCTGAGGGCATTCAAAATATTTCTTTACCACTTCCTAAAAGAGGACCTCCAAATAAAAAGAGGAAAATGTACGGTACGGTACCCTTGCACCTTCCTGTGGAAAGACAGACAAGAAGAAGATGTTCAAGGTGTACTGAGCAGAAACATCAGAAGCGGACTAAGACAATTTGCCAAGAATGTAATATTCCTTTGTGTAAGAATTGCTTCATGTTGTACTACGTAAAATAGCAATTAGTTGGCTCTATTAGTGTGCAATAAATAATATTTTTAAATGATTGCAGAATTATTTTACACCTGGTGGTACACATTTGTACCACATAAAAACCCTGTTGGTACATATGTGTACCACCCGTCCCCCCTTCTTTTCTAGAAGCAATTTTTTTTAAAGTGAAATCTGTTATTTATAGGCAAATTAACAAAATCGTAACTCGTTACTAATCCTTAAGATAATATTTATATTCAAGGACGAAAGGGTTAAATAAAAAATGATGAAAAGTTGCCATTTTTGGACTTTTTAATGACCACAAAAGGCAATAAATCAGATATTGACATTTATACTACATACGTGTTCTAATTTAAAAAAAAATATATACGTTGTTTTAAATTTAACGTTATCTTGTAACGTTATTTTTTGTTTGTAACGGTTTGAAACATTTTATTAAAGTAATAATACATATAGTAGACTTTTATTTTCAGTTAGCAATGTTAAATCGGCGACAACAAATAATCTCACCCCAGAGCTTTTAAGTTTTAGTACGTAAAATAAGTTATTTTTATATAGTTAAATTTTAAGCGAAAATTTATAAGTCTGAAAAACGTCTACTTTTGTCTATATCTTACTTTTTTAATAACAATATTAAACATGTATGTTGAAAATGACTAGGCAAATAATTTTAACAAAACACAGTTGTAAAACGTTTCGATTTGTTGTTTAAGATTATTGACAACATTATCACCTGATTAAATCCTAAAATTACAATTTGTTTCGTGAATGTTATTTAATCCTGTTTTTAATTACAATTGTTTTCGCAAATACGAAAGCTTTGTTATATTTGACCCAAATTGGCTTATTACGTTTTAATTACTTACACAAGCTGTCGGTACGCGAAGATCTATATTGTGTGTGACAGTTTAATCAAAAAGTAGATTTGAAAAAGGAAGATACTAATCAAAAAGTTTCCTACTACAAAATGATATGAATAAAAATATTCTGCGCAATTATATAATACAGTGTTTTTATTTAATTTAAAATTTAAATACACAATTATTTCATGTAATTGAAACCGTTATATCAAAATAACGTTTTTTTAAATTCTAATGTATAACTGTCGTTTTCGGTTATAAAAACTAATACGTAGTTCTTTTTCTTTTTTAACTTTGTTTGCTATAAAGAGAATCTATTAGTAGCGTGATGTAAAATAACGGCTTATAATTTATCCTTTCTTTTTCTGAAAAAATATTGTAAAGCTACAAAAAGTTAAGAACAAAAACGTTTTTATTTATTAGTAACGTTTTAAACTACCGTATAAATGTTTTTTTATAATTAAAAACACACTACAAATACCATTTAAAAAAAAAATTTTTGGATTTAGTGAAAAACATATTAAAAATTTGTTTAATTAATAGAATATAAAAACTTGAGTTATTTTGTGTAGAAAAACTATTTAGTAAATTAACTTGCATTAAAAGTTAACTAAACACTAAATTTTAACTGAAG
Source organism: Aquatica leii (assembly GCA_035610365.1). Lineage (NCBI taxonomy): Eukaryota > Metazoa > Arthropoda > Insecta > Coleoptera > Lampyridae > Aquatica > Aquatica leii. The sequence goes on from CM069437.1 coordinate 18,693,952, forward strand.
TCATTAAATTTTGCCTTAGATAGAGCCGAGTTGTTATAGTGGCATTCATCACCAACTCTTTCAGAAGATGACTTAAAAACTGAAATTAAATATATTTTGTTTTTGAATAATGATAAAAATTTTATATAAATTTTAAAACTTTACAAAAAAAATATACAATTACATAAAGTAAGCTTATAACGTGTTTTTAATTTTAGCATTTAAAGATTGTTTAAACAGTATTGTAAAATTCTAAAAAATACCCAAATCCTTTAAACATTGCCTGTATAAGTTTAATTAAAACTTAAAATGAAATATTTATGGCTTTTTTTTAATTTTCAACTGTCGTTTTTCCGTTGACGTGCGTATATAATTTTTGTAATACTTTAACCATGTAATAAAAAAAAATAATAACTATGTAATTACACAACCTGGAATTTTCAATTATTTTCCGTTAAGTTTCTTGCATTTAAATAAACGTTTGATGTAGGTGTAAGAATTTCTTGAATGTAACGCAATTAAAACTGTGTACCAAGTAATTTAACTACAAAATTTTATACAAAACGTTATCAAAAACAAAACTTAGATTATCTTCAACCTATGTGCAATAAAAATTGAAAAAACAATATGTAATTGACAAAAAAATTGTATATTTTTTGAGTTTTTTATGTGTAAAAGACAAATTATTTATGTTTGTTATTTAAAATAAATATAAATAGTTTTTATTAATATACATAGTTAAAGTAATCCATGTCTAAGTGGAGAAATTGTAATAAAATATAATATTTTCTATAAGTCAATCCACAATTATATTTTGATTATAAAACTAGTTTCAACAATTTAAATTGTCATCATCAGTTACACTAAGAGTAAATGAATTAACAAAAATAATTAAACATTTAAAAGAGTTTTCAAATTATATCAAATTATAAAAATTGAATGACAAACGTCAACAAATAAAAAATTTTAAATTGAAACTGACATTAAATACACATCCATAGGTGATATGAAAAGGAAAATGAAAAATGAAAAAAGTAAATTAAAATTTATTATTAAGAAGTGGATAAATATTTAAATCAAGAATTTCGTTAACACAATTATCTAAATTAAAGAAAATGAATTCCAAGATGATTAAGAAAAGAACTTTTGTTACAAAAATGAAGAAATTTAACGGTAAAGTCAGAAGAAAAAGAATGACCAGTAGATAAAATATGATTAACGAAAAAAGAACAAGCGTTTGATATACTAGAATTTAAATAACTTTTAATAAAATAAATAGGTTCTTTTAATCTTGTTTTAAACTTTCTACCAGTTTGTCTTACATAAGAACAATGGCAAGAACAGCAAGAAATTTTATATACACCAGATTTTTTTAAAGAAGAAACATAATAATATTAAAAATAAGATCCTTTCTAATTCTTCTTTTTTTAATATGATTAGCTTTTGGTTTAGATATGTTGATGATTGCATTATTTTTCTAATGGTTCTTTAGATGATCTAAATAATTTTAATAATTTCGTTAATTATATTCATCCTAATATACATTTTACTTATGAAATTGAATGTAACAACTCCCTTCCATATTGGGATCTTCTTTTTTTAGGCGAGAATGAGAAATTTAGTTTTGAAATCTATCGTAAACTTACTTACACTGATAACTACACTTATAATCGTAAAATTGCTTTTTTTCGTTCTTTATTTAATTGTCTCTTTTCTATTCCTCTTTCTAAGTCTAGTTTTAATCAAAAATTTGATACTATTAAACAATTAGCTTATAACAATGGTTACTTTTTTCATATTTTAAACAACGTTTTCTGTAAAGTTCGTTTATACAATTTCTTTAAAAATTTTTCTTTAAATAAACTGGATGCTACTATCTATCGTTCTACGCTTTATATTAATCCTTGTTCTCTTTTTCTTAAAAATTATTTTAAAAGGCATAATATTTCTATTTCTTTTTGTACTCATCGTTATTTAAAATATTTTATTGTTAATAATAAAGATTTTGTTTCTTCTTTAGATCAATCTGGTGTGTATACAAATTCTTGCTTTTCCTGCAATTGTCCTTATGTAGGACAAACTGCTAGAAAGTTTAAAACAAGATTAAAAGAACATATTTATTTTATTAAAAAGTATTTAAATTCTGATATATTACATAATACAATAGAATTGTAACGGATTAGTATCACGATACTGTTACCTAAAACTCTTATTAAGTAAATATAAGCTTTTTTGTATTTGCTTTAAAAAATCTCCGGGTGTAAGCAACCTCACCGAACGTTTGTGTTACGGGTAGATGACGTTGCGGATCATTTGAAACATTTCACCTCTAACAACTACAGTTACGACTTTCTACAACAAAAACAAAACGTAGAAAAAAATCTGGATTTTGTTACTAAAGTAGACCTCAACTATAATAGCTCATTCACAAAACACGAGTTTGATCAGGCGTTTGGCAAAATTTGCCAAAACTGTCCCGGCGCAGACAAAGTGCACTACAAATTCTGCAAGCAAACATATGCAGATTTTAAGGGTTGCACGTTAACGATATTTAACCGTATATGGTCCAAATGTGTTTACCTCCCTCGCTAATAAAAAAACCTTGTTTTTCCTTTGTTGAAAAAGAACAAAACCCCCGATCAGTCTCACGTCATGTCTGAGCAAGCTTCTTGAATCGATTGTAAATAAAAGGCTTACTTGGTGTATGAAGCGTACGGCATGACGTAACAATTTGGAATATTAGAATAATTTCATAAATGAGGTTACCGTGGCAACATCTACCACCCAAACTCTAAAAAATGAAATCTCTCAGAGTTGGTCTCTGAACATTACCCTATTTGCTATCGCAATAAACAAAATATACGGCGGGTTAAGCCAAACTATTAGCTAAAGTATTTACGTAGATGACATCGCCATTTTTGTATCTGGCCCTCTCAAATTAAACATTAATCGAAAAATCTATCCAGACTGCTATAAATACTATAGTAGCGACAGGAGCGGAAAGAGTTTTCAAGTTTTCTAAAACCCAAACAAAGTGCATGCCTTTCCGCCACTTACGCACTCTGCGTCACAGACCTTATCTAACCATGAACGGTCAAGCGCTTCAATGCGTACCTCACGTAATATATTTGGGGCTGATATGGAACGACCGCTTACTACAAAAGAACCACATAGACATCTAAACACTCAACCTTATTAAATGCATATCCCACATAAGCTGGGGCGGTTACCGGGAGCAGCTGCTAAATTTATATAGGTCTTTAGTTCTATCTAAAGTCGAGTATTGCTCATTTGTCTACGGTTCAGCGGCCCAATCGACCTTACAATTCTTAAATATAATACATACGCCCGGGGTTAGGTACGCCATTGGAGAGTTTTATACAATCTCTAGGCAGAGTTTGTACGCAGAATCTTGTATCCCAAAACTCACAATTAAGAGAACCAATTGGCATTTTTATATATAACCAAAATTTAAATATAGGGAAGCAACAACTTAGCAAAGCCAGCGTTGGAAAGATGTATAGAACCGTCCAGGCACGTCCGGTACACTTCCTGTCTTTACGCGGTGCTAAAAACATGGAGCAGAAGACATGTTGGAGATCTGTATTATTAAGACCCAAAAACAACAGTTTTTAGTAAAAAAAAAATGCAAGAGAAATGGCTGCGCAAAAGACAGGTGATCATCATCAGGATAAGATTGGGACACACGCAAATTACGTTATCGACCTTGTCAAAAGTGTTGCTGCACCATTGTGCAACAGGTGCCAGGGTGCTCTTACTGTCAGGCACATACATTTATAATGTCTGAATCTGGGAGAAGTGAGACAAAAATATATCTTTGAGGAAAATGCTACAATATGACGCGCAAAGCGTATAGAACATTTTAGAATTTTTGGGCGAGTGGCAAACAAAACATAGAAAGAAAACTGAAAAATAATAACACTAAGACAAAGAAGTGCTAAATAGCCTCAGTTGCTGATGCACTTAAAAAAAACATAAAAAATGTTTATAATTGTTTAAAATATCTTTATTTTAACAAAGTTTATATATGAAGCAAGTTCATTCCATACATAATTTAAAAAAAAACTATTAATTTAAGATTTTAGTTATATTTTGCTTATATTAAATTTGACTATAATTCTATTTTACATAGTTAAGTTAATTTTATACAATACGTTAGTCTTTAATTAAAAAAACTAAAATATTTCTATTTTTTATTTGATCATTTTTCTTATAATCTTAACATCTTAACATCACTAAATAATGAACAATTTTTGTACAAACTGATCAATTTTTAGTATTTTTGGCAATACATTTAAACTTCAATATAACCTATTTTTAATAGTTGCATTCAATAATAATAAATTATATTTTAAAAATATGTGTTTTTATATGCATTGCGGATGTAATAAATTTTGAATAGCCTAAAACTGTGTGTATTGACTTTTATGTTACAGTATGAATTTAATAGGTTCTGCATTTTGTTAAATAAGCAATTGCAAAAAATCATTTTGTAATAACGTGTGTTTATAAAACTGAAACCTGTAATGACAAAATTTAATTGTTTTTGAAATTAATTTGATAATTACATTATAGTATTACAATTTAACTTATATCGTTGTTTTTAGCAATTGTAAGATAAAAGCAAATGACACATTAGTTTAAAAAACTGTTAGAGTTATTCTAAACAATAACACAAATGTATGTTAACAAATCTGACAGATTGACAGATGATGTTTAATTAATTAATTACTGATTATTAGTGCCAACTTCTAGTTATAAAATTCTACTACACTTTACCGGCTTAAGTAGGAAAAGTAAAATTTTCGGCCGAATATAACGCCTGTAAAATACAACAAAACGGACGGAAACACAAAAACACTTTTTTATTATTAGTTTCAATTTTTATTTTAATGACTGTTGTGTTACGTGTCGCCACAAACGTATTCAAATTCTAAATCAGATATCCTCCCGAATTGATCCACACGTAGTGGTATTGTAAATCGCTATAATAATTGGGGAAAATTAACGTGCATTGCAAAAATCTGAGTCAAATGCTTATCCCAGAAAGAATTTTACAAAAACAGCGATAATAATACACCCATTTATAACACAGATGCTTGTGAAATTTTAGAAGTAAAAACTTCGTTAGGCTCGTATGTTAGAGCATACATATGAAGTGTATCACATTCACCGGAAAAATTGTTTTAATTTGACATCTTGACCCTGTCTTTGTTACGAAAAGTGGGAGCTCCGAGAACAAATCTAATAGCAAAATATTAAAATTAAGAAAATTTTTTTTACTAAAATAGAAGACGAGTAAAATGAAAGAAAACTCTAAAATTCTGGAAAAAAGTTAATAGAAAATTCTAATAAACTCAAAAAAATTGGAAAATTCAAAAACGCTTGAAGAGAACATAAAACAACTACAAAAATATTTTATTAATTAAGTGATAAAGGTAGAAGAAAAACTACTAAAAACATCTAAAGAAATGGAAAAGCAACTGATGGAAACTTCCATGGTTATGGAAAAAAAATTATTAAAAAGTTTCAGAAGGTTAAAGGAAGAAACAAGAAAGATTTAAACTAATCGTAGGACTACAAAACGAAAAAAATGTGACTCCAAGAACGACCGGAATACCTGAAAATAAAAGTGAAACAATATCAAGAATACGGATAGCACCGCCGACGTTCGATGGCAAGACACCGTGGTCGATGTACTACAAACAATTCGAAGCTGCTGCAATGGCCAATAGATGAAACAACCAAAAGAAAGCCACTTCGTTGGTTGTTGCCTTCCGTGGAGAATTGATAAACATCTTGCAGACCATCCTTGATTGCTAACAAATGAATTATCAGCTGCCGGCCTTAAGTCTAGAAATGCGATATGGAGACGCCTATCTTCAACAGGTGTATCACGCGAAGATAAAGAATCGTAGTCAAAAGTCGACAGAAAGATTTGAAAAGTTTGAAGCGGATATTGCGCGCTCGTGGAGACTAGCTTACCTTACAGCTTTATTTAGTTTCCTAGAACAAATGGCCGTACAAACTTTTGTCGATGATTTAAGAGACAGCGATACAGAACAAACGCTTCGACTAACTCAACCTAAGACGCTTGACGACCCGTTGGCATATGCGTTAGAGTTAGTTATCGAGGTAGTCATCGTGTTCATAATATGGTAGAAGATTAAAAATAAAGGCAAGTAAGCGTTGAAGAGGTACTTCGACTAGTATTACCTGACCAAACAAATCGTGTACATTGAGATTTTAAATGTTGGAACTACGGTGAACAATTATGCCTCGGAAATCACAATTTCGCTGCATAGCCAACTAACTCCATAAACGGCATCTATGCTGATGGCACCATTAATAGACGAGAAATTGAACTATTGGTTAACACAGAAGCGACAAGAACAATAGTGCGCCCAGATGTAGTTCAAGAATATGGAAGAATAACACCAATCAAGATACAACTAAAAACAGCAACTGGCAAATCAGTCCCAGCTCATGGAGAAGTAATGGTGAGTACTTGTATTGAAAATAAATTAATTAATACTGGTGGATGACATAACTGAAAAAATGATTTTAAAAATAGACCTTATAAGATTAGATTCCATGTAAACATAAAAATTGATGTCCTCAAATTAGAGACGAAGAAATTCTTTTTCATTTCCTTTTCAAAGTTAAGGGTTGTTCTAGTAAAAGATGCCGTTTTACTTGAACAAACTGAAAGCGTTGTGGTAGAACGTCAGGATAGAAATCTTAGGAAAGGTTCCATCTGTAGCATTGATCCAACCAAAAATGAAATATTCTTCTAGGTTGTATAGCTCGGATAAAGATCAAAAACCTAATACCATTAAGAATCATGATTACCAGCCCAAACCGGATAACTTTGAAGAAGAATACTGTAATAAGGCAATCTACGTCAGTGTCTTACATTCTGAAATGTACAAACATTGTTCAAAACCCATCAACGATAAAATGTCCTCAGCAGTTACTGGAAATTATTATTTTAGCTTGTGAAGATCTTGACCAGTGCAAGCGCAGTAAAGTCAAAAAACTCATCCAACCGTACCACGACGTGTTTCTAGAGAAAAAACTGACGTCGTGAAACACAAAATCAATACTGGCAATGCTTGATCAATCACACAACATCCAAGGCGGTTTCACTCAGGATGTGATAAAACTATTTAAGAGTCTGCGGGCATCTCTAGTGGTTTTAGTAAAGAAAAAAGGTGGGTCAACGAGATTTTCTGTTGATAGTAGTTACCTGTTACTTTGAATGAACGACACTTTAGCTACTCTATTGCAATAGTTTTTCACTTTGAATTTAAAAAGTAGATTTGGAACCAAAAGACCGCGAGAAAACTGCGTTTACAATTGAAACCAGTTTACGGCAACTTACGGTTATTCCCTTAACGCTCTTTCAATTTTCGAGCATTTGATGGAGACGATCTTGCGAGGACTGTCTTGGAAGACGTGCTTTGTGTATTCGGGCGACGTGATTGTAGTTGGAAAATTGTTCGAAAAGCATTTAAAAAATTTGAAAAAATTGTTCCAAGGATTGCGAGGTGTAAACCTAAAAGTCCAAAAACGTGCCATATTTTTAAAAAAGAAGTTTTACAATTTTCTCGGATTGTGCACGTATTATCGCAGAGTGGTATTGGGATTTGCCAATATTGTATTGACTGTAGTAAAGTTTTTTAAAAATTGAAATAGTCTCTAGTTACGCAACCCACATTGTGTAACTAGGAGAGAACTGTTATATGTTTTTACATTCAGTAAACACTTTTACAAATACTTATATGGACGGAATTTTTTTCTGCTTCTTTAATTTCGAAACTTGGAAAAACAAGTTGAGAGTTGGATTGAACGATTGCAGGAGTGCGATTTTGATACAGAACTTCATGCTGGAATTAGTTATTGCAACGCAGACGACCATGCCCGATTAACTGTGGCCATTGTTCTCAACTAGAAAAAAAACCTAACATACTACGTCGAGAACAAGAGAGTGATCCGGAACTACAGTTGATAATAAATTACAAAACGAATAGACAAAGACCAACTTGGAAAAAAATCAGCGTGTAAAGTAAAACGGCGAAATCATATTGGGAAAGCATTAGAACTCCTTGAAATTGGAAAATAGTCTTATGAAGCCATCTATGGAAAGCGACGATGGCACCCAGACGATACTGCAGCTAGTAGTGCTAAAAAGTCGAGTGTCAAAAGTATTGCAGCATTTGCATGACGGAACTTCTGGAAGACATTTTGGTGTGAAGAGGACGCTTTAAGATGTCAGGGAAAGGTTCTATTGGGTGAACTGCAAACAAGATGTAAAGGAATGGTGCCGCAAATGTAATGTATGCGCGTCTGGAAACAAACCGATTGGAAAGCGCAAAGCTCCTATAAGACAGTACAACGTCGGAGGTCTATTCGATAGGGTAGCAAATGACATTGTAGGCCCATTCTTAGAAACAGGGCAACAAGTACATTCTGGTGGCCATATATTATTTTACCAAATGGACGGAAGCGTACGCATTACCAAATTAAAAAGCCACAACTGTTGCGGATGTGTTGGTGAAAGAGCTTTTCTGCCGCTTTGGAGTTTCATTGGAGCTTTATTCAGATCGGGTGCGTAACTTTGAGCCTGCTTTGTTCCAAAACGTATGTTAAATGTTGAAATGAAAAAGACCAGAAGTACAGCTCTTTATCCTCAATCAGATGACATGGTAGAACGGATAAATAAAACGACGTGGAAGTATCTTGCCAAAGTAGTCTTCAAACACCAATGAGACTGAGACCAATAATTACATCTGTTCCTAATGGCGTATCAATCATTCGTTCACGAGATTACCGAACAAACCCCTGTTTTTGTAATGTTTGGACATGAGATAAGGTTTATAACGTGTTTGTTGACACCGCGCGTCGTACAGGCGGTTGTGATTTTTATTAGATAAAGGTATGGACAGTTTACCCTAATTACTGTTGGGCGCCATCCAGTTATGTCCAAACTAAAACGGATGAATTTTACTATCTAAATTAGTTAACTTTGATGAATATTAAAAAAAGGTAATAATAACAATAAAAAAACTCCTTCACACTTTGCAAAAGATATAACTATAAAATTAAAAAAATATATGAAACTTAATTGTTTGTCTTTCTGTCACTGGATAAATTACGCATATGTTATCTTAAATTAATTTACTTATTTTTATTACTTAGACATAAATTCGTGTTAAATAGTGTGCTGAAGCAGCAACGTTGTAATTGGTTATTCCCGTGGCTGCCGTCGACTAGCAGCGGCTGAGTTTCCACTACAGTCTACATTTATCTTCAGTCAAAGTTCAAACAGTGTCTGATCATATCAATATTTCTATTAGGATAGGATAGGAAAGGAATGAAGCCTGCAAGAGATATTTATAACTCGTACGTGTCTTCAAAAAAAGTAAAAAAAGCTAGTTGCTTACCATTGGCGTCAAATAACATAATGAAGGGCAAATGCCAATAATCAAATCCGCTAAAAGCGATAGTTTAGTTCGATTGGTACTTGAGAATTCTGTCGCACCGTTTCCCCCCAAGCGACTACCCGGAACAGAATTGAATTTTTACCAAAGAAAATATGATTTTTGAATTTGCGCACGACTGGTAAATACTCTGTGTATTAGAGAATACAAAGTTACGTAAACGGAAGGCATGTAAACTGCAATAGATTGCAGCGAGGAACTTTATAATGTTTCGGGATTACACTGAACAAAAACATTATAGGTTATCGCGCGATGTTCAGTTTAGATGCAAGCGTGGAGAAAAAATTGTTGGGGATGACTACGTCAGCTAACTCAACAAGAGAATGCAGATAACGTCCAAAAGAACATTCAAACCGCCAGTGATCAAATGAAAAACCAATGTGGCGTAAGAACCAGGAAAGAAGGATTTGGTCATTTTGGCTAAAATAAATGATATCATCTAACGCATCCAAAAGTTACCAATAGGCAAACCGAAGGTAGTACACATCAATTGGTTGACTTCCTGCGCCGGCAACAACACAGACAACGAGAACAGTCAGCAGAGTGACAGAAGAACGATGCAAAAACTTTGAGTAGTTTATGTCCACCTACAATGGAACTGGAAAAGCAAAGTTTGGAGTGACCACAGAAGTAGATATGTTTGACGTACTAAAGGACTACACCTTTGCACACTGTGTTGCCCAAACCTTGCGCATGTCCAAAGGAATTGCCGCGGTATTTAATAAGTAGTTTGAACGCATAGATAAACTTCGAAAACAGCGACCTACAGTAGAAAGAGTTTTAAAGATTCACGATCAACAACAGTCTATTTACTATTTAGTTACTAAGGAGTTGTTTCGTCAGAAGCTTGAATACAGAGACTTGCTGGACTTAAGAAACCACGTCATGCAAAACAACATCAGGAAACTAAGCTTCACTGCGGTTAAGACTAACTGGATTGGAGGATGGTACGGAATATGGTAGAAGTCATATTCCAAAGTAGACGAGGTCAAGTGTTGGTTTGCAACATAACTTGAGAAACGCGACTGGGAACAACAAGGCCGTGGACTGTTAATTCTATCAACACAGACGAATCAGAAATGGACAGAATTGTGCATATCCTCATGGCCTTTTTACAGATGCTATGAGTTTAAACCTGTTCTGGGACAGAACGTGTCTACAGAGGGGGCAGTGTTACGATCTGTTTCCAAAAAGTGTTCAAATGTTAAATAAAATAAATGAAACTCTTGGAATCGATAAGGACATAACGTTTCAAATATAAATAGAACCTGCAACAAACGAGAAGATTTATTGTGTAATCAGCACGAGTGCACTTCACTGACCTTTACGTTATCGTATGCGCAATAATGATAAACAAATAGTGTCAAAATAAATCAATTATTATTGACTTGTTTGGAAATATTAGTTATTATGGTCCTAATTGGTATAATCTTTTAGCGAAAGTTCGTTTTAGTTTTTAATTCATATTCGTTCATTTTAATTAAATTATTTTAATTTACAATTTATTTGATTTCGTTTAATTAATTGTTAACTGTTATTAGCCCTTAGTTTCTAATAAACGATTTTAAATTAACTTTACAATACTACAACAAATGCGGACGGTAACATCGTTTAAATTGCTTTGTATAAATAACGAAAGAAATAAATCAACATTTAAAATTACACGTTTTGCATAATCTAATATTAAATAAAATTCAAAATTGTTAAATTAAGCATAAAGTTGTTACTTTTAAATGTTGCGCGAAAATGTTTCTTAAGTTTTAAATGCGAATTTTCATTTTATACGATTTGCTGAATTAAGTTATCCTTTTTAAATTACTCTAGGGAAACGTTTAATATATTTTGGTTTCGCATTTTTATTACACATATCGCGTTAGTTGGGTTCACGTTATATAGTTAAATGCCCTTTTTATTTTTTTAAGTCAGAGCTTTGTTAAAATTTAATTAAGCAGTTCCGCATTTACAAGTTCGTTTTTTATTACATAGAAATTGACAAATATAATTTGTTTTGCTGGTTGTATATTTTTTTAACCTTAGCGAAAAGTACTTCTAGTTTTACGTTTTTTCTTTGTCATTTTTAATTTGTTTGATTTTATTGTATATAAACGTTTAACATTGAATCAAATATTAAATGAGTATGAATAAATTATTTTTTTATCAGTAATTTTTGAATTGTTTGTTGATTTTGATAATAATAGTCAACACAACATATAAGAAAATAGTTGATTATGCAACTAAATTGCAAAATAACACATTTTGGCATTGTATACTCTTTGGTAATTTTAATGTTCTGTTAAAATTTTAAAAAGCTCGACGGGCTTAATGATTACATTTGACACAAATTATTTTTATGATGTGCTATCTGAAAAGTAATGACATTAATTAATTGAAAATTAATTTATAATAAATGTAATGTAGTTATGGAGAAAAACCTGTTATTTTAATGATTAGAATTTATGACAAACTAAGCACCATTACAAATTATAAAAATTGTTGCCAAAGCAAATAAATAATTTAATAAAGTTAAAGGCCAATTAAGAAAAATCAAACAAAGAATCGACACTAATTAGCGTCTTTATTAAGAAAGTTAAATATTTTCTTACTTGTTCAAATTTACTGTTTCTTTATTTTATTCTTAAAAACTAATAAAACTCAATCTTAGTAAATTAGGTATTGCTTTATTCATACTTTTATTGGCAAACAAAACCACCAACACAACACAAAAGATACAAATAATCCTCGTAAAACTGTACAAAATCTTTTATTAGTTATAAAATTTTTCAGCGTTAAGCTTAGAAACTCATTTTTAAGTATACAAAGTATATAAGAAAATTAAAAAACTTAATTTTAATTTTTAAGGTTTATTATTATGTGTTTCATACAATTAAGTTGTAACAAGTAGTACTTACGATCGCTGCTTATTAATATAATTTATGTTTTTTTTTTATAATCAAGTAAAAGTTGCCGACGACGTTGCTTGCAGGACTAATTAAAAAAAAATTATAAACCTGCGATGTAAGTATATATTTTTAATGTAAGTTGTTTTGCTTAATTGTAATTGTTTTTAGCACTTGTTCATTCTACTGTTATTACATAATGTGACACAATTCTTGTTAAAATGTACAGTAGAATGGAAGTCACAATTATTGTTAGTCAAAGATCTATATTAATTAAAATTATTTCGAAAGATAACCAACTGAAATTAATTACTGTACTTGGAAATACATTTTTATTATATATACATTCTTTTATTAACGCTAGGATGAATTTGTCAAGCTCGGTGTAAAGTTTGAATATTTGCACTCTTATTTCTAAAGTTTTTAATTTACTTTGTGTGCTTCCGTTCGTTTTGGTCGGAAAATTTACTTTTATGTACATTTTATTAAAATAAAAGTAAGCACAAAAAGCTTTGTCTATCACGTCTTGAAAGTATTTTGCAAGTATTTGCGTTTTGTATTACATTCATCTATCGATAGAACTTTGTAATCTCTATCGCATACTGTTTCTTTGTGTTCTTGGGTTAAGGAGTTCCACGTTTCTGTCACGTGTCGCGTTAATTCCATAACATTTCTTTCTCTCACTCTACTCGCGTTAAAATGTTATCATTCTTTAGTGAGATTGAAGTCAGGTAATTTGGCAGGCTATGGTAAAACTTCCGCATGATCTTCAACCAATTTTGCGCTATGTGCTGTGATTCTATTTCATTATGTAGGCTCTGGTGTTAAATCTTGGTAGTGGACAATTTCATCAAGACAGCTCTTACATATCCACTCCCAAAAACTAAAATTGATGCGTCTACTTGTTTTTTTATAAGTACATTATTTAAATTTTACTTAGTTTTGTTTTGTTTTTTTTAATTGCATACAAGAGTACTGCGATGACGCGTTTTTCATTCAAAAATATAACGATTGACCAATCCCAATTCAAATTTTTGTTACAAAATTCTAAACTTTTTGCAGTGTTTCGGTGAGATCAAAATTTTTCTAGAGAGATAACGACAACTTATTCTTTCATTATGGAGTTGACGCATTATCGCTCTTCTGCTACACGGTAATTTCAAACTTTCTTTAATTTTAGGCGTTGATATAAAAAGTTTTTTTCAACCAGTTCTTTGATCACATTATCTTGAGCCGGTGTTGTAACACGTGATGCACCTGGTCGATTAATAAGCAGTTTTTTAGGTTTATTACGGCGGATCCAACAACTTACGGTTTGTCTCCAAATTTAAAAAAAAACTAATTTCTTTGAATAGCAAAGCCACAACCAAAAAACCTAAAAACATTTGAATTTAAAAATGTATGCGATTTATTTATTCCTTACTAAACCATGATTAAAAAGTTAGGCAATTCTTCAAGTATTTAGAGAAGTTGTGCGAATAAAAGTTACCGCCATTTCTGAGACCAAATTCCTTTTCTGTATAGCAAAATCTGCTTATCAATTATGTGTGAATTATATTCTTTGGATAAAGAAATTTAAATATATGTTTTCTATGCTTACAGGAATAGCGTTTAGTGTGATTTAAAGGCTGAATATAACCATACTGCAACTAGTGATCAAATAAACTAATTTCTGGTCATTCCATTTTATAATATGAGTTTCATTTTATTTGTCAAATTTGTAGCCAAAATATCTTTTTCTTTCCATTTGTTTGTTGGAAAGCAATAGACACTTTTGTGTTCGGTTTTCACGTATCATTCCGGGTTTTATTTTCAGATCTCTTAGTTAGTAAAATTATCAAAAAATAGCTCATGTTTTTCATACTAGTTGTTGCTTGTTTATTTAAACAGTTTTCTTAATACGTCCGGTTTCGAAAAACTGACCTATGATTCCTTTGAGGAGTTTTTATATATTTATGTTATCTCCCTTTCTACATCATTCGGTAAACGTTCTGGAAGTTGACAATAAGTTCGTGATTGTTGTGATCTAAGCCACAACTAAGCTTGGGTACTGCCAATATCTTAATATTGTGAAACTCCATTTCTTTCTTAAAATTCAATAATGTTCGCCATAGATTTTTGTATAACGGCTTTGTACGTGAGTATTTCTTGATGACTAGATAGAAAACGAAGCGTCGTTTATCACATAGTTTTAAAACTTTTCCGACCACCGCGTCGGTTGCTGTTTTTGTAGTTTTTCTAGCCGTCCAAACTTCTTTTAAATACGACTGCAACCCTTCTGGTCATGTTAAAATCCTTGCTTGTCCACCAAACGTGGCTAGACGATTGATGTGCACCACTTTTGGTTTGCCTCTGGGTGGTTTTCGGAAGCGATATCTGTCGTCATTAATACGCTGCATCATGTACTTCATCTAGTTTCTCGATCAGTTTGCTGACGTAGTCTTCTCCAACAACTTTTTCTTCAGTTTTTTTTTCTAGATTGGAAGTCGCATGGCAGTCGTGTTTCGCGACCGAGCGTGATACAGGATGGTGTTTGCTCTGTCCAAAAACTGATCCCATTCTCTGTCGTATTCGGGTACTATTTTGGCTAAGTATTTTCCTATAGTTTAATTCATCCGCTTAAGAGCAGCATTTACCAAATGTATCATCGCGAATTGAAAGTTATGCAACTAACATCACTAGCAGGACGCAGGAGGTAAGGGGATACTTCAGTAACAACTTCGGCTCTCGGATTTTTTTCAATACTCATCATAGTGTCATATATCAAGCATGTAACTAATGACATGTTTATATTTCAATATAACTCAGTCTGATAAACACTCGAATAAGGAATTAAACAGATAACGCTGAGAATATGTATTTGTATAAACATAAATACGGTATTATACATAAATAAAATTAGTGCAACTATTCGCATACAAATATTGTATTCCAAAAGTAAGAATGTTTAGCTTCTGTTTTTATAAAAACTACTTTCTGTAGTGGACGTGGAAAAAAATGTATATGTAGGTATGATATAAAATTTCAAAAACGATTTTAGATACGAATTTGACCTTTTTCGAAAACTGAAAAAAAGTTACATCTACCACAGTTGCTAACACGTACAATGATTGTTTTGTTTACTACATGTAAAAATATTTTATACTTCACTTCGTTGTAATTTACTCATAACGACCCCTCTTGCAAAAGTGATATATATTATAAAATCAATTTGACAAGTAAATAATTTAATCGTCAAACTATTTATTATTCTAAACTACTAGATATATTTGTAATAGAAACTTAAGTAGTTGTTCATTTTTAGTTTGAATTTTATATAAAATAAAATCTTGTATACACCACTAGCGTTACTAGACGATTACGCCCTTGGTACATAAATGGCTATTACAATCTATAGACTCTAGCTATACTGTAACAAACATTTATATTCAGCAATTCTTTATTGAAGAAAACGGCACAAAATAACGAAATTAGCCAAAACAAACTTGTTTTTATTTTTGATGAAATTAAACGTCACATTTATTATATATAAATTTTTTTTAGCAAAACAAAAACCGACAAAAATTATAATTTAATTTAGTTACAATTAAATGACGAAATTTGTATTTACACGAAATGACTTTTTGAATTTGATGTGTGAAACACAAAATCTATTAAAACTGCACCGACTTCAAATAGTAATTTAGTGTAAATAAAAATTTCGTCGTTTAATTGTAACTAAATTAAATCATTATTTTTTACTTTTTAGTGCATTTTATTTGATGCTTGTTTTTGAAGTCGGTTCTTGTTTGTTAAAAAAATTTTATTTTTCTCTTTTTGGTGACATCAAATATAATTAAAAAAAACAAAAATGATTCGTGTACAGTTGGTTCAGTAAATATTGGTATCTTCTTTCACTCACTGTAACCTTGAAAATGTACATCATTGAAGAGTTTGATCGTTTTCTTATGGATCTCATCATCAAAACTTGACCAAATTAAAATGGGACCACTCCCGAGATACCCGCTTTCTAATAAAAAACAACGAAATCAATCAACGTGGTAAAGAATGAACATGAAAAAAACATATTCTGACAACGTGAAAACTGTTTTTTTTAAAGCGGTTGAAAAGCACAAAACTTTTGCAGAATTTTTTTGGGTAATTCGGGCCATAGTTTTCGAAAAAAGATTGATACTTGATCACAAAATGCTTTTGCATTTTTGAATGTTTTCTTTGCTCGTTTGTCCTCACAATACAAAAGTGTCATTTTGCAATCGAGTAATGAAAATAACTAATTTAGTTATGTGTAATATCAATTCTTCAATATTGTCAAGTACTAATTATTGTAAGTCAACTGACTAATATTTACAGTAGTTAACTCAGATATAATATACCAACAACCTTGTTTTATATAACCAATTAAATGATACAGAATTTAAAAAAAATATATATGAATAGCGGCAACTATCTTAGTAAGTGTTGAAGAATTGCAGCTTGTTTATTATGTGCATCGCTGTTTATTTGATTTTATTCTTCTGTATTCTTATTATTATCATTTATCTACCTATAAATACATAATTGTTGCTTCGCTTAAACAAAGAATTGTACCAGCACAAATTCGCCCCTGTTCGCTTGTCGGGCCATTTAAAATGACTATTTTTATATCTTTCCTTTTTTTCATAATTTTTTGTTGGATTTTATGATCTACAAGTTTCTCTTAAATTCGTATGTACTTTATATAGTTAGTATTTTTCGATAATTTTAACTGAAACAGGTTGTTTACAAGTATTATGCCAAGACTAAAATTTAGTTAACAAGATAACTAAAAATGAAAGAATAAATGCTTATACATGTAAATATCTGATTTACTCTGTTACCGGTCAATTAATCTCTGATTGGAAGATTTCTATTAAACCTAGAATTTACTAACTCTGGAAGTAGTTTTTCCATACAAAAATTAAACAACTTTTGTTGCATTTTTGTATTCCAAAAGTCTTTGTTTCGTACTATTCTTCCCCTTATTATTTCGTGTGGACTCCAAATTACAAAAATGCAATACTCTTTATCTGTTATTTCTAATTGTCATTGGACTTGGTAATAATAATCGTGACTAGTCTTTAAAGTAATATCTGCTGAAATATTGCAAAATTTTATAATTTTTGTTTAATGGCATCTTGTGGACTTAAACGCCTTGAATTGAAAAGACATTTAATTTCTATGATTCCATTATTGTCCAAAATTAGAGCATCCGGAAAGGCACCTAAATATTTAAAAGGTTTATAAACAAAAAGCCTTGTGGCCTTCGATCCATAAAATTTTGAATAAAAAATATTTTTTGTAGTCTATTCGTTTGGTCTCTCAATTTACAAACTTTACCAAAATTTGATGATGATCTTTTCAAATCTCTTACCACAGTTTCGTTTATTGCAATATTTTGTGAACTTTTTTTGTGATTATCAGAATAAAGTTTTTCAGTTACTCCACACATGTTACATTTAAAAACTAATTAACAACTAAATCCCATTCTTAATTTTTTTCAAAAAGCCATGTTAGTGACGTTACATCCATATGGTGATTCGTGAGATTCAAAATTTTTTAATTAATGAATTAGAAAATGTATTTCAAATATTCTACGACCTTCTATTTTTATATCTCTATTATCGTCTTTTTTGTCTTTTTCAATAAGAAAACTAGTATCCTTGTCAATGTCTTTGTTTATGTGGCTGCTAAGCATCTTAGATTCAAAAACGTTATTAGAACTGTAAAAATTTATATGTAAAATTTGAATAAAAAAATATATATGATTGCAATACCTACTTGCCATCATCTAATTTATCTAAATATCCGTTTTGAAGATTCTCGATATTAACGCCTTCAAAAACCGGGGACCTATCGTCATTATTATTAGTAAATTATTAATAATTATTTTATAATCTTACGTTTTACTAGTACGCAGATCGTGCGCCTACTATGCTGTCTTGAAGATAATTTTTAATAATTCAATCTACCTTTTCCTATATTTTTCTGTTGTACGAACACTTGCACAAAACACACTACTACTCAGTTTAATACTGCGTTAGCAAATACTTTGCAAAAAGTTTCTATCTTTGGTAGTCCCAACAAAAAAGGTTAAGACTGGAAAACTTACTTAACAGTTTATCTTTGGTTGTCAGATAAAAACTCGATCTTCTTGTGTGTTACTAACTAAAGAGTATGTAAAACTTAACAAAATGATTTACCCTAAATAATATTAACATGTAACAAGCGGCATAGCTTCAACCGAGAGATGCGTAAAGTGTAACTAAATTGGTAATACTCTTGTATGATATTAATTTATTTTCCAAAAATAGACGCTATCTTAAGAACATCAAAAACTTGTATTGCCGATCGAAAAGAAGTAGTTATTGATTTTTTTTCGTTAGTTTTAGTTTGTTATTTAGGCGTAGTTGTATTTGATACAAATAGTTGCGATTAGTGATAAAACGAAGTTTAATGTTAACAGTAGAATTGATGTAAAAGCAAAGAACTAAAAAATATTATATTTATAATTAAAAAAGGTAGTTAGATCACAAGATAATTCATCATCAAATTTTAACAATTTTTTTTATTTCTAATAATCAAGCAATTTAGATTTTTCCAGAAAACTACATTTTCAAAATTTATAAATTTATATAGTTAAACATGGTTAACTTATTGGAACAAAAACACATATTAAAAAAAAATAATTAACATTAATCTACATTAAGTATAGTATATATGTATATATAAAAAATAATAGTTTTATGAAAGAAGTTTAAAACATATTTTTGTTCAAACGTCCATAATCGGGTTCTTTTTTTACGCTTCTAATTCTAGCAAGAAAAGTAGCATTTTTATTTATTTTAGGTATTTTGGAAACATTGATCGATACACAATTAATTAGCATATAATTTTAATTCTGTATTTTAGAATTTCTAGATAGAATTTGTTTACATGTTAACATGTTTAAAAGTTAACCACAGAGAAATTTAACAATAAATTTAAATCTTTTTTTTTTACTTCTAATAATAGAGAAATTAAAATCTTTTATCTGAAATATACTAAAAGATGTGATGTCTATGCTGACCAGATCTTATTAGTAGCGTAATGAAAATTCGATGCTATCAGTTTCGGTAAACATTACAGATAAGTAAGTTTACATGAGCTCAGATTTAATTACGTCTGCAATCTGCATTAGCTTTACTGTTTCATGCACTTCATTAACCGATGGTTCCCGAAAGAATCGTGTCTTAGTTATGCGCGCCTAGAGTAGGGATGGAGAATCTCGTAGCGTTTGTAAAATACTAACAAAAATAGTGTTTGTAGACGTTTACGGTTTTAAATATTTTGGATCTAATTGTTACGTTATCGCAGTACAATTTTTTTTATATTGTTCACAAAATGTGTAGCTACAACGTGGAGTTCGATTTTTTTAAATATTTATCTTAGTTGTTTTGTACTGATTGATAGAAGTTAAGCATTGTTTTGTGTGTTCTTCAACAGCACGTAGCTTCAAAAAAAAATAAAAAATTAAAAAAAACTAAGCTCCACGTTCTAGCCACATGCTTTCTGCATGTCTGGAGAAAATTTCAACTCAAAATGTTTTAAAATAACTTTAAAAAATGTAAAACGGTAAAGGTCTAAAATGCTACATTTTTAGATAGGTAAATGCCCGCCTTAACCATGCCATCAGATTAAGAATAAAAAAGCGTCGTCCTAGTTTTCTTAATTCTCAACAGTCGTCAAATTTTTTGGAACAGCCTAAACTTGAAGTTGCGGCTTTAGTCGGAGTGTAATTCTAACGGAACTCCAAACCAACAGAAAAACTTTTTTACTAATATGTCAGCGACTGTAGCTGCTTCTTGATTGGGTATGGCGTAAGCTTTTGTCTATTTGTTTCCCGAATTATATTCTGAGTACGGCGATACTCTTTTTACAAGGCCTCTCACGTTATACTGTTTAATCGGTGTTTTGCGGTGTTTTGCTAGATCATTTCCTGATGCGCAGACCGTGCACTTACAGCACCACTTCATGACGTCTTATTTGCAGTTCAGTCAGTAGAATCTCAAACTTTTCCCAATGCCTTTTTTACGCCAAAGTGTCTTCCTGATGTGAAAATGCTTCAATACTTGTTACACTCTGCTCTTTGGCATACCAACTGTAGTCTGTCTTATATGCTTTCGACACTTTCGAGGGATTGTTCAAGTAGTCCGACTGAGCCCAATACGCTTTGATGCTTCCGCCCAAAGCACTCACTTCTTTTCAGGTTGGTTGTCGGACGTTTTCTTTCCAATTAAGAAATAGTTTTATTTTAGGATCGTTTTCTTGTTTGCGACGCAACTGCTCAGGTTCCCATTCGTCATCAATCGTAGCAATTCTCCGAAAACATTATACTTTTTCTTCAATTCGCGAACAATAACTGCAGTCCGCCGAACAGGGTTTTCTGGACAAGGCATCAGCGTTCCGATGACTGCTTTCGGCACGGTGTTCTGTGTAATAGTCATACTCTTGCAGTCTCTTGATCTATCTAGCTACTTGTCTTTCCGGGTTACGAAACTGCAATAGCGATTTTAAAGTAGCGTGTGCACCTGCGAAAAGACCCGTATTTTTAGATACGACGTTGCCTAGGTACGGCACGTCTTTCTTAAATACGTGGCACTTCGTTGGACTCAATTTAAGATTTGCGCTACGTAATCGCTGAACACTTTTTTCTAGCTGTTCAAGTGTTCTTCAAGTCTCTTCCAAGACAATCCGCGCATTAAACGCTCAAACGTTGCAGGAGCGTTACACAGGCCAAAGGGCATTATAGTGAACGGCCACAAATTAGTTTCAATCGTAAAAGCCGTTTTTTTACGATCCTTGGGTTCTAATTCTACTTGCCAATAACCACTATTTAAATTCAACGCGGAAAACTACTAAGGTTCTGACAAGTATCGTCAATTCTCGGTAAAAGGTAGCTGTCATTTTGGGTCACGTCATTAAGCTATCTGTAGCCTACGCAAAATCTCGTTGATCTATCTGTCTTCTTTACGCGTACCACAGCAGACGCCCATGGGGTATTTGAAGGTTCAATCACAGCTCCTTTCTCTATATCCATAATTATTTGTTTGGCTTCTTTTCTTTTCGCCAAAGAAAGCTGGCGGAGATGTAGTATAGGCCGAAAGTCGGTATTAATTGTATGCTTCAATACCTTAGTTCTTCCTTTGGAACCACTTTTTAGCGCGAACTGATATTGCTGAACCAACACATTCACACATTCACTTTTGCCAGCTGGTCTTGGTTAAGGTTTTAGCAGTTGGAAATAAGCATGTTTAGTAGATGTTGTCGGCACTTTTCAGTTCTTTATTAGAATTCACGCATCTTACAATTTGAGATACTGGCGTGCAGTTTCTTACCGCGTACTTTTTTCAACGTTATTGGATTTGCGTTGACATTTAAGAACCTTACTGGCAACGTTTTTTTCACTCGTACTAAAGTTCTGCCAACGAATAGTCCTTTTTTACTAAATCGCTTTCCATTCATTCATTCGGGCGTATATATTCTTCCTGGAAATTTTCATTCAAGCGTGCTATCACCGCACTTTCACTCCTTGCAAGCAGAGTCACATCTTCACTCAATAAGATGCATACGGCTGCCTTCTTTGACAAATGAAAAAAAATTTTTTCACTGTCGATCTTCAGGACATCGTTCTTCATATCCAAATAGAACCCATTCTCCTTTATCACGGCCATTCACAAGATAACTTTTTCCGTAATGTCGGCTACCAGTACTTGATAACTGATTACTGTATTTCACAAACCAATGAGTAATCCGTGAGTTGGTATTTCTTCACACGTCGCGCTCGAAATCGTACTATTAGTGGTGATGTCTTTTTATTTTCCCGTAGTATGTCTGGACGAATGATGGTCTTTGTCGTTTCCGTGTCAACCAGTTACTGAACATTTCTTCTTTTGATCTTGTTATCGAGATAAATGCTATACAAATGCTCTATAGACAATACCATGTAAACAGTAATCTCCGGAACATGACCAGATGAGATTACCTTTTGTTTCTTTTGGTCAACTCGTTTCAAATTTTTGAGCGTTCTTCTTGTCTTTCTCTTAGGTTTAAACGCAGTTCAAAGTCGTTACTTCTCTTTCTAGTGTCCGCGCGGATACTTCTTCAGCACAGCGGTGTTTATGACTGTCTTGTCGCAATACCGGTTTTGCTGCTTCAAACTCCAAGACATGCATTAAAGCGTCATACATTTTCGGTCAAGCTAACTGTATATTCTGCTGCGTTTTGCTGTCCCGGAGGCTGTTTACAAAGGTTTTAATAACCAAGGTGCTCCAAGAAAGTATCTAGTGCTGTAGGATAAGCAAGCTTTGTTAATCAGCGATCTCAGCCTGTAACACCTTCTCGCGGTTCACGCGCTACTTTGTAACTCTTTGAAAATTAATCTGATCCGCGGCTTTACATGAGATAAATACTCTTTTCTCTCTAGGGGATTGACATGATGAGTGTAGCTTCCTAATCTGCGATCGTAGCTTCTAGGTTCATAAATCGACGTGCGAGTTTTGTCTTGTTTTCAAAATTATTTCATTCATTCATGTGCATTTCGGCCCAAATCCTGACGTCAGCTTCAAGACATTCTACTGCTGTGTGCACTTGATGTATTCCTTCAATTCTCGATATAATTTTCTAACTTTTTTATAAATTTTATAGGATGTAAACTTTTTTTATTTTCATCAAGTTTTGGTTTATCGTCAGTAACTTGAAGTAATAAATTAGGTTTTGAAATTAATTGTTTAGTTTTATTTTTTCTATATTTAATTGTCTTATTTCTTCACTTAGAAATGACACATCATTGTTTAACCAATCAACTTCATCAATTACTTGACTTATATTTCTTTCAACCAAAGTTTTGTCAGCCCTGCATTCTATTCTAATTGTATCAATGTCAGCTTCTAATAACTGAACTTTATTTTCCATCGGTTTAATTCAATTTTCAAATTCTTGTTTTGAGTTAAATTTGGTTTTTATTAATTCTTCTTTTTGTTGTACTTCGCTTTTTTCCATTTTCTTTGTAAGGTTATTTTCTAATTCTTTAATTTGTGCTTGTATATGCGTTCTTTGATTTGCTATTTGGATACTTAACATTTTTATAAGTTTGGTTACATCAATTTGCTCTTCTTGATGCTCAACAGCTTTATCACTGTCAATAATTTGTTCAGTTGCCTCTGTTTTAGTTAGTTTAATTGACGTATTATAAAATTTACCAGATCGTAAATACACAACGAAAATGTATGTGTTGTAATACAAAGATAGCAAGGGAATAAATTGTAATTTGATATTTTCTTAAATAAAGTAACGTTGCTTTGTTCTTAACATTCAATTCTTTTCAAAACGAAATCAACCGTGTTAAAATAATTTTGAACAAAGCAGCAGAACAAAGTTAAAAGTGAAACGTTAGTACTTCCAACGAATGCATGTACATCCTTAAAATTTAAAACAGATGTTTTCAACCCTGAAGTGCAAGCAAACAATCAAATTAAAGTTTTATCCAATTATAAAATAATGAAAAAACTGCCTATGTTTTCAAACAACAAAAAACACAAATTATTTGATTTTTTTAATGATTAAAGCGTTTCGTGCCAAACGTCTGGCGACATGTTGTAACACCTTCTCGCGCTTCACGCGTGCTACTTTGTAACTTTTTTGGAAATTAATCTCATCCGCGGCTTTACATTAGATAAATTCTCTTTTTTCTCTAGGGGTGTGGGTAGATATTGATCTTCTTCTTAATAATAAAAATTACAATAAAAAATGTATATATTGACTCAAACTAATTTCAAAACATTAATTAACAAACTTAAATTAATATCATGCACTACGCTTACTAACTCGATCTATATAACTACAAATATAATAAAATGATCGCAATAACATAATAAAAAGTCCAACCTTTTGTTACATGCAAAAGTTGAAACAATGTCACTGCCTGAAATAAGGTAACATAAACGATGTTGTGCCGCTGCTCAGTGGAGGCGGGGTAGGTTATATTTAAAATTTCGTGATTGATTTGGATAAACTTGACGAAAACACAAAATCGAAAAGTAATAAAGTCAAAATCAAAGGGCGCCAGGAAGGAGTAAAGCTTAATGGACTTCTGGCCCTTGCCAACCACAAGCCCGCTCCTGAAGGATACACTCTAAATAGACTTACCTTAATAGAGTGTATCTCACTAAAATCTGAAATAATTTAATAAAATTACACACGCGGAGGCCGACGGAATTAAAAGCTCTTTACATTTAACAATTTAACATTAATTGAAATAATAAAAAAAAATAGAGTTCAAACAAACTTGAATACTAATAAAAAAAAATAAAATAAAATAAAATACTGGTATTGAAATTCACAAAATTAACCAAAACAAAACAAACAAACAAAAATGTACGTAAAATGAAATTAGTAAATCTTAATTACCTACAATCACGGCCGTGTGCGCGTCGAAATTAATTAATTATAAAATGAAATAAACTTATTCAATATAAAACTAATATAAAACTTGAATCGAAAAATTATTCGGTCCCGTCTAACAAATTTTTAGCTCGGGATTATGTCACAGTTCCGACAAACTCGGACAATAATTAGTTACATTATCGTTTTATCAACTTGAGACACTTGTAAATTTACTTAAAATTCAAAGCTTTTAACACTCAATCGCGTAAACAATAACTTCACGATTAAATAAATGGTGCAAAATAAATACCTGGAATTGTCGTCGTAACTCCAGGAAAGAACCTATGGTTGATTCTAGGTGGCCAGTTGTCTACGGGAAGAAACGTTGGAAGGTACCCCAAACAATTGCAATGACGGCGGAAGAATTTTCTTTTAACACTGAATTGAAATCCGCACAAAAGCGAAGACTGGATTCTTTTTTTTTAGCACAACACATCGATAGCAAATCCAACTTGAAACGTGAGTTTTATTTTTGAAAACCATGAAGACTATTAATCCGTAAATTACGAAATTGGAAAACCAAACTTTTCCACCACCACACTTAATTTTCACGGTTCCATTTAACTTCCGCGGGATTACATAACGGTAGGATAAAAGTACCCCGAACACTTAACTACATCACGGTACCCGGTATTCTTAATTGCCACCAAAAAATCTCCCTCAAAATCAAAATTTTGTTCCTTATAAGACCTCTTAATCCCACTTAATTCAATAAACTTACGCCGTAAAATCTTTGTACAAGATGGAACACTAAACAAAGTAAATCAACAAAGATGAAAAATATTGTCACCACATGCGTCACGTCACGTACGCACACGAAAGAAAGAAAATGTTTTCACGAAAACTGCTTACTCTGTTAAATTATCAAATGCGCTCGAAAATGAGTTTAAAATAAACAAAAGTAGATACTAAGAAAAATTGATCAAATTACATTCCAGAAAGGAAGTCATAAATTAGATAGAGTTGTTATTCCATTGAAATAACCAGAGGTAAAACACTAAATCATAATCAAGACCACGGACCTTAATGCGTTTAAAAAAACAAAACCAATAATAATTGTGAAATAACCATTAAATACAAATCAACGTAGATTGACGTAATAGAATAACGAGTAAAACGTTTTCGACGCTTTCACAGAACTACTCAATCGCTTTAAAAAAAATTAATTAAGCAAAATAAATCTGAATACTGGGTCTTTTACAGAAGATTCACGACCAAATTTCAACGCCGGTTACACTTTACTGGCGTCGATTGCTTTAGGTGTAATTGTAGCACCGTGGTCTTCAAAGTTAACTTTTGTAGTACGTACAATAACTTATGTTTGCGGCACTAATTATTTATTTGTCGGGATCACCAAGTTTAAAGGTTCATTAGATTTACTTAATAAAGTAACACCGAAGGTATCATGTCAATACTTCCTGGGTTGGCCCGCATCGCTAACCTCTTAATTATGGTCGTCCAGCTTCTGACCCGGGCAAATGGACACTCTCTGTTTTTTTCCTTTTTGCACAACACATTACCTTAAACCACAGACTTATAAAACTACCTAGACTATTTTAACATTCTAAAAGTTACGATAGACCTAAGAAAAAGGCATTACAAGCCTCAAACCTTTAAAGACTTTTGGCAGCTTTCTGAACGCAACTATTAATTTGAGCTTGGTAGACTTATTGAGCATGAGCATCTCTATATCTCATTTCTAAACGTAAAATTAACAGTTCGTAATATTCTTGTAGGTCGTCAGAAACAATCTGCAAGATTCCAAGGGCTTTTTTACATAAAGACACTACTAAAGGCGTCACTTTCTGTTTGTTGCTCCAATCATTTGCTATAACTGCGGCTTCAAACTGCTTGTAGTGGGTTGATCATAGAATTTTACCATCAAAATTTGGAGATACAACTTTATACTTGTGAGTGGTTTCTTCCCGATAGTCCATTATTAAATTTTATGGTCGTACGCTTTTTTTACCATGGCAAATCATTTAATTCGTTCTTTATTCAAGCAGTTTCATTTTGTCTCTTACTGCTTCTATTTTGCATTCATAGATTTGTAAATTTCTTCTTTTAAATTTAACACACCTGTTTGGGTTTCCTATTGGACAGTTTTGATTTGAGTTTTTATGTTTGTTCGTATTTTTTCTTTTAAACGTCTACAATTTTCCATCCATTTTTCTTCTATTTTTTGGGTATTTTCAATTAATTTTTCTTTAAATTTTTTCAAAAGTTTGCTTCCATTTTTCTAAAATTATTTTATAATTTTTATTGATCGATTCTTGAGCATTTTTAATTATTCGAAAAATTCAATTAACTTTGAAGCTATTTTAACCGCTTGCAACCGCGTCACCGGCATAAATTTAAACACGAATAAAAAGTTTAATAAAATAAGTTTTAATAACGCTCGATTTTTTTTTAATAAATACACTACTTTTTTACAAATTGTAACACTATATATACAAACACACGCGATCACGTATTAATCACACAATATTTCTATTGTGGAAGCGATATTAAATTACTGATATTTACATTAAAATCGCAAACTCCACACTGGCACCAATGTAACGAACTTTATAACTAATTTTTTTATAATGAAATATTTACATGTGTTATAACTACACGTAACTAATTAAATCTAACAATATTTAAGCAAAACACTTACATTAATTGATATATTACAATCACTCAACATATAATGTTCGCGGACAACTTCTGATTATCTAAAACTGATACTTATTTACATTAAAGGCACGTACGCTTAAACGCCGTTATATTTATCTTAACCATGCGTTAATCACTTATTTATTTAAATAGTCTTCTTAATACGTTCGATTTCGAAAAACATCTATAATTTCTTTGAAGCGTTTTTATATATTTTTGTTATCTCTCTCGAGAATTTTCTACATCCTTCGGTAAACGTTCTAAAAGTTGACAATACGTTTTCGAACGTTCTCGAAGTCGACAATAACTTTGCGAACGTTTTAGTATTTTATATCGTCATTTGTTCAAGTCGCAATTTTGCATTATTTCCGATTATTGATTTATTGCTTTTTTGTGAAACTTAGTTACTGCTGAATGGTCTTTTTCATTACACAAATTATCTTTTATTTTAGAGAGTTTGCGTTTTTTTACAAC
Organism: Aquatica leii; assembly: GCA_035610365.1. Taxonomy (NCBI): domain Eukaryota; kingdom Metazoa; phylum Arthropoda; class Insecta; order Coleoptera; family Lampyridae; genus Aquatica; species Aquatica leii. The sequence goes on from CM069437.1 coordinate 18,721,982, forward strand.
AAGTAGTTTGTCATCGCTCCTTAGTTCAGAATCATCATTTGTATGTGGAGTAAATAACTTGACTGCATTTTTTCTTCTTCAGAATCAACATAATTTTTTTTAAGTTATTTTGTGATTTAGAATCAGCTAAAAATTTTCTAATCCTTTGATAGTAAAGAATTTAAAATTAGAAGTATGCTTTTGAAACTTTATTACTACGTATTTCCGATATGTTAATACCGTCCAATGACCTAAAAATGGGACTTCGGTCTTGATAAGTAACTCTTACTGATCATTTTTGAATAATAATTGTGGTATTTGAAACTAAATATCTAATTGTTATGCACTCACGACTGTTCCGATGCACTTGGTCGTAAAAACGTAAAGGTTTAACACGTGCTCGAATCTTACTTTTAGCAAGCCAGCTAAGCGTGGGTGCACAAAATCTTTATTTAAGTATTTTAATGTCACTATATGTTAAATTATGATAATCTTCCAAGCACCCTCTTCCAAAAGTAAAACAACGTAAAATTAAAGATACTCATTCATTAGTTTTTTAAAAGTTAATATTCTTTAAAAAAAATAAAACAAAGAATTAAAATATTTTTATTTGAAAAATATTGGCTCAATAATAATCATTTATTTAAAATTGAAACTTTTCCGGAAATTACCCGTTTACTATTTTGTTGTGTAAATTTTTTGTTTTTATGCAACCACTAAATATTCAAATTTGTATTAATAATATAGATATTTTTTGTATTTGTTTTAATAGAAGGGTTGTTTACATCTAATTGTTAACAAAACGGAAATTAAATTGTTTATTGCACGTTTATAAGTTGTTTTTTTAGACTGTGACCACGTCCTTCAATTTTTACTTGGACATTACCATTTTTACTGTTCATGACTGTACGTTTTATTATTAAACTAAAATAAATACTGGCGTTGTCGCTGTTGTAGTTTTTACTGAAGAACATATAAATTGCACCGCAGTTTTAACTTTAACTTTAATTAGTTTTATTATTTATTTCAAGTTGAACAAAATGTATCAGACTTTAAAATATAATACAATTGTTTTTACCAAATAATTTTTTTGTAAACACTGCTGCAAAGTTGGTAAAAGATAAAACTTATAAACAATTTAATAAGTTAATTTAATTAATGCGTCCTGTAAGAACTCCTAAAAGAACGCGTTTGCATTTTTAATACTAATTATAAAACTACTTTTGCTATATAAAAACGAATAATTTTTATTTCCTACAGATGATTGTACCTAAAAAAAGAGCAGCACTATTACTTGACCGTCTTATGGTTGCATTACAAAAAGCTATCGAAGAAGAAGAGGAACCATCAAACGTATTACTACAAGGACCATCGCGAAGTACATTTAGAACCGACGACGTTCGTTCCGTAAGTAATTTTATTTTACTTTAATTAGTTTTAAATGTAACATTTCTAATGGCGTTACTTAACAAAACAATTTAAAAAGTTTCTAAATTTCTAAATTGCGTCTTTTAATTTAACAAACAAAAATTAACAAAAAACTAAACGTTTATTTAAACAATTTTCTTAAAAGTTAATTGTTACATTTGCTGTTTTTAGTATACGGAAGAGCTTTACCACTTAAATTAAATACAGTGAAAAGTCAAAAAGGTCAAAAATATATTTGTTTAACGTAAATCCACAAAATTAGTTAATTTTAATTGTAGAACTTATAAGTCAAATGTTTTATATAAAACAACAAATGTTAAATAAAAACTTTTTATAAATAAAACTTAAATTAAGTTTTTAAAATTGTTTAGTAATAAAGTTAACAAGCATTTACGTTTACTTTATTTGTTATAAGCGAGAAAAACACAAAAGCTCGATTAAGTATTTTACCTACTAGTAATCCTCCTTTTAAGGATACCACGCAATTTTAAAGTACTTTAAACAGGATTTAAAAGAAAATTTTAAATTGTGCAAAAAATTTGTAAATCGAGGTTATTAGTTAGTTCTTAGTATCCCATTATTACGGATTACATTACTTTGTACTTCAATTACGATATAATCCAACAAAAAGTGTTAATAATAACGATTACTCGTTTACTTACAATTTTGTATTTTTTATTGAATAAAAAATGCATATATTAAGAAACTAAGTTTAGAAGTATTTGCAGTTTTACTAAGAAGAATACAGAATATACACGTACAGAAAATATTTAAATTACAAGTTTAATTTTTCAAAATAAAATATTAAACAATTACCAATTTATAATTTTATTAGATGAAGTAAAATACCTACATAATTTTCAAAAACTTACTATAAAAGACAACGACAGACAAAGGCATTAAACAAAAGATCTAAACTGTTAGCAAAGAAAGTTTTTACAGAAAAAGGAAAAATAAGAGTAAAAGTTTAGTTACACTTTAATCTGTAAAAAACATGATAGTAAATTAAAAGGCACTATATTTGAGAAAAATAAATTAAAAATTCCAAATCGAAAAGAAAATTAAGAAAAAAAAGTTATTTATAACATTTAAGAAATTAACATATTTTATTAATAGAATCAAATCAATTATATTGGCAAACATACATATTACGTTTGCTGAAATTTGTGATAGTCAAAATGTGATTGTAATAATTAAAAAATTAAATTTATAAGAAAAATCTTACAAATAATAAACTCAAAGTACGTCTTCATAGTTTAAAAATTTTATATTCTTGATGTTTCTCAGGGAGTCAATTATTCAACAAAGTTTGTACACTTATTACGATTTTTGGTAATAACCCTTATTTTATTCTATATATTACTGGTTATTACCATTGATTACAGGTTATTTCGTAATTATTACATAAGATTACTATTTATTAAGTAATTATTGTCTTTTATTACCATTTATTAAGTAATTATTAGCATTTGTTACAATTTATTACGTACTATTACCATCTATTACAGGTTATTACAAATAATTACAATATATTGTATTAGAGGTGGCGACGTGCATACCGAACCCATCAGCCGCGTTAGACAGATAATAAATCTAATGGTTTAAATAAGTCCAATTAAAAACTCAATACCAATAGGATGATTAAAGATAGTGAATCCGCAGATGGAGAAAAAATGAAGAAAGAAGAGACGAGAAAAGAAATGACTCTGCAAAAAATAAAAAAAACTAGAACAAATCAGAACCAGTGCTAGATATGTAACAACAACTAACGGTATACGTAAATCAATTTAAATTTGAGCAGATTAAAAGCGATAATAAACTAAGGGAGCTAAAAATAGAAAACAACAAGTTAAAGAATAAAAATAACAACATAGAGGAGAAAAATACTAAAATTAAAAAAGTGATACAAGATATAAATATAAAGGTACAGCTACTTAAAAAAGAAAAGCGCCGAAATTACATAGTTGTACAAGAGTTAACAATGAAAAAAAAATTAATTTCAAATAAAATATGATATCGAAATATACTTAAACGAAAACTTATTTACGAATGTCAAAATTAAAAGCGCACATAAAATAGAAATAAAAATAGTGTTTATAAAAAAACAAAAGTATTAAAAAATAAAACAAAGCTAAAAAATATACCTGAATAGGCGGTGTTTATAAATAATGATCTAACAAAACAAGAAAGAGAAATAAACGCACAGATAAGGAAAAGAGCCGGGAGGAAAGAAGTAAGGGTAGGAGAGTACAAAATGGATACCAAAAACTGTTTGTTGATGAGAAAGAATGGAAATGAAACCAGGAAAGCAGCGAATTAGAGCAGGTGGAGAGTAGAGAAACAATAATGAATAAAAAGTCTAAAAATTGTCAAAAAATGAAAAAAAAGCGGCTAAAAAAACAATCAAATTGGCAATTAATAAAGACGAAAAAAATGTAGTACAAGAAAAATAATAAAAAAGACAAGAAAACTTTGGAAAATAGAAACGTGGAACGTCAGAAGCTTTTCAGGAAATGAAGAGGAATTAGAGCGGGTCGTAGTTAAACATCCAGACTTAGGCTTGGTCTTAGTCTCTCCTTGAGAGCCAAAACAAAAAGTAGAACTTGCGTGACATTTACCACTCTGAAGATGCAAGCTGCAATGTCTTGCGAGACGTCAGTTTGTTTGGGTTCACAAACGACAATACGGCAAAGGCCAAGTTTTACTTCTTGTTTCGGCTCTCAAGGAGAGACTAGGACCAAGCCTAAGTCTGGGTGTTTAACTACGACGCGGTCTAAGAAAAACAACCGCGAAAACTTAAGATTTTGTAGAGGAGGTATTAGTCAAAGAACTGGAAAACATAAACGCAGATATAGTGGGCATTACTAAAACAAAAAAAACGAAATAAATGAAATAAATAAAGCTAGTGAAGAGGTGCCAGATGCTACATTAAGAAAGATAACGTAAAACGCATAAGAAAATAGTATGATGTATAGAAAGGCTTCTGAAAATAGAAACAAAAATAGACGAAAAAACAACAATTATACGATCCTTATGAAAACAAAAAAAAACCAGTACAAAAGAAGAATTCTGGGAACAGCTAACGGAAACAATTGAAGTAATGGAAGAAAAACTGTTAATCCTGAGCAGATCTAAAAAGAAAAGTTGGCATAAAAGACTATAAAACATGAAGCGCAATAGCGATATAATATCAAAGATAACGGAAAAACAGTAATAGATTTTTGCATCTTGAATAATTTAACAAATACATTTTACAAACACAAAGATACGGACAAACTTATGAGTGAATTAAAGAGTAGGGAAAAAGGATCCATAACAGATTACGTTATTGTTAACAAAGAATATGGAAGATAAATAAAAGACAAAAGAGCGAGAAGAGAGAGCGAGATATATTCAGATATCTACCTGGTATTGACAAAAATGAACAAAAACGAAACGAAGAGAAAATACATTAGAAAAAATAAGAGTAATGTAGTGTAAAATTGTGGACTTACAAACTTGAAGAAGAAGAAACAGCCTAAGTATACGAAAAGAAAATTGAAACAGAATTAAATAAAAACGGATGTAAGAAAAAGAAAACAAAGCATACATATGTACATTAAAACCGTAGATAAAGAAATCTTATAGAAGGAGGTGGACATAATAAAGAGATGGAAAGAGTACTTTGAGAAAATGCTTAATGCAGACAAAGTAATTACTACAGACAAAATAGAAAACAATAAGGAACCCACTGAAATTACCGAATGTATAGAAAAAGAGGAGATTACGAAATACGAAATAACAGAAACTATTAAAAGACTAAACAAAACAGGACAGAACAGGATAATGATAAATATAGATAAACAAAAGATAAAAATTCTAGAAAAACTATTTAACCAAATCTGAAATGAACATTGTATACCGAAAGGCTGGGAACTGGAAATAATTTTACCTGTACATAAAAAAAAGAAGATAACAAAGAGTAAAGAAACTTTAGAGGAATTACATTGTTACGTACTGTGCTAAAATATATAAGAGCATCCTGCAAAAACAGCTACAAATAACGATAGAACAACTAGAAGAACCGCAGAGTAGTTTTAGAAAAGGAAGAGAAGTACAAGACCATATCTTTACAATGAAACAGCTGATCGAAAAGAACGGGAACGATACTATATATTAGGGGGGATCAAAAAAAACTAATTTTTGATAATGCTTTTGGGGTAGTGCCGAAAAGTTGCCTCTATATATAAGTAACTTAAGTGTAAAATTACACCACCTTAGGATAACGTCTTCTGCCCTGGCAAGGGGCGTGAAATTTCAAAATTTTAGTAAAATCGCTAAAACTTATTTATTTTTTTTTTCAATTTTTTAAGTGTCACAGCACTTTGTGGTAGTATGCAAAAGTTACACCTATGTATGGTTAATTACTGTGGAAGATTTGACGTCTCATGAACAATATCTTCTGTTCTGGCAAGGAGCCTGAAATTACCCAAAAATCGACAAATACAATGTTTTTTTCGTTATTTAATATTTATTAAACATAAACCATAATTGTCATACACTCGCTTACTATTAGATATAAGAAATAAGTGTTCAAAATTTAAAGTACAAAAATGTGTGTTTTGTTATGTCTTTAAGTTTTGTACTGTCTCTTGCACCTAAATTCAGGCATGGTTTTTCTCGATTTCAGAGTAAAGCGAATAAATCCGTCCCGGTTGTTATCACCATACACTTTCTTTGAGACCTTGGTAACCAACTTTACTGTTCTTTCCACAGCTTTTGTGTGGCATGGGAACTTTGTAAAAGTCCAGTCAATTGGTATTGGTCCTTCCAGCATACTTTGCAAATCTTGTGTAGTCACGTCATTTAGAATGGGTGGTGGCGTTACTTTGCTGGTTGACCAGTGAATTAGGTCGACGTAGTCGTTTGCTTCAAAGTTTATTTGTGGGATATTGAACTTTCTAATTCCACTGTCTCATTTGATTTTCGTGCATTTATTACTTTGCGAATGTCAAGGGTTCTGATATGTGTTCTTTCATCAGTCGGCATCGCGAGCAGAATGTTTTCTGGAGATGCGAAGTAAGCATTCCGAGTAAACTTGATCCAAGTATCTGGATGACTGAATGAAGTGGTAAAGATTTCAAGCTCCATCCTTAATTGAATGATGGACTTTGATGCGGAACCAAGATGGCACACTCTGATAACAAATTCTACTAGGATACGTAAGCTGTCTGATGGTTCCGTGGTGGAATATAGTCCTAATATCCTGTTAGCTGTTGTCAACCAGCGGGACATGTTTAGGGGACCTGGATTGCGTTTAGCAAAATCTGAAGGACATATACATATGTCTAAGCTAACGGCGAGAGCAATATCCCTTAGATACTTCTGGTCCTTACTCAAAGTGGATGTATCATGGGATGGCAAAGTGCAGTTAACAGGCTCAAATGTTACCACTGGAAGCAGCTCACACGCCTTCAAAGATTTTTCAATCCAACCAGTGTAGGAAGAGGGTCCAGAGGTGGGACCATCGAGGAACTCGAACAAGTGACGGAGAGGCAATTCATTGAAATGTAGTTGACAAACAGCCCATTGCACAGCTTTCCCGGTCTTCAGTTCAAGACAACGCAGTAATCCTTTGTGTACACCGGTATTTACGGCCGTTCCATCATACTCTAGCACAAAAATATGGTTGAAACCTCCGGGCACTTCTGCTGTAATATAGTTGTAAATACTTTCAGCAATAGCCAGACTTGATCCTGAAGCAGGTGTAACATGACCGATGTATCTAGATCCTGGTTCTTTCACCAAGGAATAGTGCTCCTCTACAATTGTTCTTTGGTAGTATTTATCATTCACCCTTTCCCTTAACAATGTTATGTCACGTCGCCCGTCGAAGTAAAGACCTTTTAAATGATCATTGTCAATGTCTGAACTCTGCTTTTGAAACTCTTGCATGGTTCGATTTGTTCTTATTAATCACTAAAGATGTATCCGATTCAGAGACTAGGCCTACGTCATGCAAAACGCTAGAGGCTATGGCAACCGTGGCTTAAAGCGATACCCCAAATCTTTGGCTTCCTAATGCGGTATTTGTAAGTTTTCTTCTCATTTGCGAAGAGGATGAAGTCGACGGTCCGGGATTGTAGTCGTAGTCATTAGGTTCAGGGTCCGCCTCCTCATCAATTGCCTCATCATCTTCTAAGAACGTTGATGTTGACAAAAGCTCATTACTATCAGGCTGCGACGAGCAGGACGCAGTCGATTTAGAACCACGAAGGAATTGTTTTGCGTATTTTCCGGCACGTGCTTAAAGCTTTTTGGTTTCTCGCAAGTCGAACGATCCAATGCACATTAGGCGCTTTGTTCTTTGATCAGCAAGAAATGTCTGTTCCTTAACGGGGACCTTGGATTCCTTCGGGCAATTGCACTCTGTAAACGTGGAGCACTTACAAGCTGCTATATCAAAAAGAAAGCGCGATTCTTCTTTAAACTTCTCCACCCTTGCTTTAGTTAATATGCTTTTCTCTATTTTTTTATAAACTGCCTTGATATCGATATAGTTCTTGTGATATGCATGAATCATATCAAGGACACGTTTCTTTAAAACTGTCGGAATGGAAGCATCAGAATACAGCATTTGCAGCTTTACACAAACTTGTTCTGCGATGGAAGAAAATGCGGGTTCCTTGTTACCAGTTGTTTCAGATCCAAGGCGTCATCTTTCGTAAATGCAGCATTTAATAATATCCTTGTATGTTGGAAGCATCCTTCCAAAATCTGTCGGTGATTCGAAAATTGAGCAGTCTAATGGTCCTCGCTTTGAAAATTTTGAAGATTTTGCCATATTTTGTTTATGCTCACTGCTAGCTCAGTTCACAACCTGTAACAAAAAAAATTTCCATCTAAACTTAAATAATAAGCTTAATCATTATTATTGGTAAATAATAAAAATAATAATTTGGAAAATCTGCTGCTAAAATAATTGTATTTATATCTAAAGATATAATGAGAAAACAGTGTATTTGTCGATTTTTAGGTAATTTCAGGTTCTTTGCCAGAACAGAAGATATTGTTCATGGGACGTCAAACTCTTCCACAGTTATTAACTATACATAGGTGCAACTTTTGCACACTACCGCAAAGTGCTGTGACACTTAAAAAGTTGAAAAAATAAATAAATAAGTTTTGGTAATTTTACTAAAATTTTGAAATTTTACGCCCCTTGCCAGGGCAGAAGACGTTATCCTAGGGTGGTGTAATTTTGCACATAAATTACTTATATACAGAGGCAACTTTTCCGCACTACCCCAAAAGCATTATCAAAAACTAGTTTTTTTCGATCCTCCCTACTATATATACAGTGTTTATAGAAATTAAAAAAGCGTTTGATAGTATCCCAAAGAAAAAAATATGGAGTAGTCTCAAAAAAAGAAGAGTAAACAATATTCTAAGAAAAGCCATAGCAAGCATAATATACTATAAATTACATCAGAACATGGAAAAAAGCTTATAAACATACCTAAATATATGGAATACGGTGCTCAAAAACAAAAACTTGAAAATAAACAAAGAAAAGACAAAAGTGATGACAATAAAAAAAAATAAAAAAAATAGTAAAAATAGAGATAGTAGATGGAAAAAACGTAGAGCAGGTAGAGACCCTCAAATACCCAAGAATAAATATACATACAGATGGAAGAAAAGACGTTGAAATAAACAGAAGAATTAAAAATACGATAACGGTATACTATGCAACGAACAGCGTATTTACACGGAAAAAGAAAATATCCAGGAAGACAAAAATATCATAAACTAACCATAAAATTTCATTCTTTAACTGTGCAACTAAATAAATCTTAAAATTACTTGTTTTGTGCATTTCATTTTTTAATCTTCATTTTGCCACTGCTTTCTAACTGTTTCTATCTCTCGCAAAGTTTGTGACTTGGTTCCAAGACAATTCTCTAGTCTTCAGTATTTCTTCCACTTCTTTGTCTTACGTCTTATTTGGTCTACCCTTTTTTTGCCAGTTTTTCTTTGCTTTCTATACTTTTCTAATTTGTCCTCCTCCAGATAGCATCATCTCTGTTCTGTTGTTTATTTCTGTTTTGTTAATAAATCCTCTATTTATTCCATGGAACAATTCAATTGTTTCCGTTTCCGTAAGTCTGATATCTTCTTCTAATTTTTCCGCATTATTTATTGTTATTTCTAGATAATTTATATTATTTACTTTCTCCAATAACTGATTATAGATTTGTATATTTACTTTCTAGAATTCTAGAATTGTTTCGCATACCTTCCTGGCTGCGCAAATCAATTAAATTTCATTCGAGCAATTGATCTTATTTAGTTTTTTGAAAATTGGTATTTTCCAGTCTTTGAGTACTACAGTTATCTATACTTTACTAACAGTTTTATCTAGTAATACTATTTCATCTTCTCCCATGTATTTATTCTGACTTTAAAGCTTCTTGTGCGTTTCCATTCTTTAATTTTTCTATTCATTTCTTTACTTTTTTAATTTGTATACTATCACTTGCTTCTTGTGGTTGTGTGCTGTCTCTTTCTATCATGTTGTTATAATTTTTTGTGTACTCTGGTTAATAGTTCATCTTCATCTTCTATTTTGTTTTGTTTCTTATATTTTTAAAAACTCTTGATTTGATCAACTATCTTCTACCATCCTAATTCAAAAATTTTACCATTCTTTAGATTTCTGCATTTTAACCTTTTTTTGCCATACGTCTTACTGTTTTATAATTTTCTTTAGTTTTTTCATTCCTTTGTTGGAAATAATGTTTTTTTGTCCTACCAACTGGTTTTTCCTTAGATCCTTTTGTTGCTGATAATCCGCATACTTTGGTTCTAGTCTTGTAAATGCTTTTTGTAGTTTCTTCTTTTTTTTTTTCATTGTAATTTGTTGAAAATTGTTGTAACGAGGTAGATTGAAAATACCGATATTTATTATAAATTGAAGTTATTACACGAAGAATAAATCTGAATGCGTCATTCGTTTTTGAGTTTACTCAACTGTCGAGGATACAACAGTTCTCCCCTACTAAACTTAACAATACCCTATTGTTTTGGAACACAAAATTAACTTAAACTTAAAGATACATTAATTTGTAAAATAAAGTTAGAATTCATAATCTCTTAAAAATACCGGTCTCCTTACACGTTTTCGACCTGCGTATAATAAGTAAGTCTGGTTGTTGGACCCTGTTTGGTGTTGGTGCGTTATTCGAGATATCTAGAAATGTTTCTTCAACACTTTGACTAGGTAATCCAAGAACATCAAATGTGACATGTGTTGCGTTGTAATGTTTTTGGGAATGTAAATCTTTGAAGTCATGGTGATGAGATACACGGGTGAAACATAACTGGTTAATATGAAGTTTGATAATACGTCCTGTGTCTATCTTCACAAAGTAGTTCCAAGAGCCTAATCTTTGTGTGACCGTAATTTCTGAAATAATTTGGAAAAAGCACGTCCAATTGGATTCTTATCTTGCGGCTATAATAGAGTTTAGCCGGGGATTTACTACGAGTAGCCCGGTATTTGAACATGATTTTTTTTAATTTTCTGCGATAGACTCTCTGGTTCTTACAAAATTGACTTTAGGCGATTCTTCAAGACTTGCACATTCCGCTCAGCAAACTTGTTGTCACACTCCATGTGTATAGCAGCATATACAAATATTTCAGGATACCCGTAAAACAAAAAAATGTCTTCTTAAAGATTAGTAGTGAAGCCAGTTGTAGGGGCGTCTCGTACAATTCAGATTTCACCCCATTTTGACTTCGCGTCAGCACACGCCTAAAAATAAAGTCCTTGGAACGGTCTAGCATAATCCACACAAATACGCTCCCAGATGGTCTGTGGTGGATCCCAAAGGTGTACGGTAACTTTTGGAGAGTTGTTACGTAGTTTAGGGTACTCGTGACAACTTCTAACAAGTTCTTCTTTGTTACAATCTAATTAAACCCAATAGACGTAATGTCTAGCCAGTTGCTTTATTTTTGTTATACCTATGGCTGTAGCATGTAGTTAACTAAGATTAAAAGCTTGGAAAGTTTCCGGTATAACAAGCCTGTCGGCTCAAAATTAAATACCACAAAAAACGGTAAACGACGAATTTACCGACTTTGTTCAAAGTTCTCTAATTATGGCTTATAATTTTGAGTTTTATGTAGTTTCTTGTAAGATGGTGTCAGCGGTAATAGAGATATTTGAAATTTGAAATAAAGTTTGAGAGCATAAATAATCAACCTTTTGATAGATGTAAGTGTCGAATGTTTTCTGTCCTTGAATAATTGGGACGCAAGACGGGCAATCAACATTTTCATGGTCTGTACCTTTTTTGAATCTTACTGTATAGTCAAATTCGGATAAAAACGATGCGCTGACGTCATTTGTGGCAATGCCCGATTTTGCCCGAAAATTCTGGTAAGTGGTTCTCTATCAGTGACTAGATAAAATTTTCTTCTATAAACGTAATTAGGAATTCTATTAAGGCGAATACTATGGCTAAAGCATCGCGGTCTAACTGACTGTAATTTTCTTTGGAATGGGTTAAGTTTTTCAATTCCATTAACTGAATGACTAAGTACTGCAGCTGTTTCAGTCACTGTACAACTTTACTTTAAGTTAAACAAAAGCTCATTCACACGCAACGGTCCAAAAATAAAGCTGATTCTTGCATAGCAACCGACGTAAAGGGTAACATTTTGTTGAAAGATCAGAAATGAATTGCGCGTAGTATGTTACCATACCCAGAATATGTTGTAATTTATCTACATTTGAAGAACGTAGCATTTCTAACAGTGCTCGAACCTTTTCTGGCAAATTGACTGATTCTAATCTTTTATTCACTCCAGTTTTGTAATCAACATCCATCGTGCTTAAGTATTAAAACAAAAGGTTATCCCCAATCACTTGTGGCAATAGGGGTGATGATACCTAAATGCTCAAGTGCACCCAATTTTTTCAACTTTTTCTCACAACATTAAGTTTTCTGATAAAAATCGGTTTAGCATCCTTCCAGAGTGTAAGTGACACTTATAAATTTGAGACACAACTTATCTTTTCTTGAAAAATTCCCGGAAAACATCAACTTGAAGTATTGGTGACACATCTAAAGAAGAAGCAGGCTGGTATGTGATATGTGGAGTCAGTTCATCACCAATTTCTTTTAATGCAAGATCTATACCTCTTATCCGTTTACGTCCAATTAGAGAATCGTGACCCTGTGGCACAATATAAAGATCAGCGCAGAGGTATTTATTTTTATATTTGACATTAATTGTAGCTTTGTTTCTGCGTGGAAGAAGATCTTTTGACAATGTTCTGAATGTTACAGTAGATGGTTGAATTTAATTCCAAGGTTGAGCTTGAAAAATTCATTTTTTGAGATGACAAAAAGTTTTGCTCTTGAGTCAAGTTTCATTCTATGTGATTTATTATTTATAAAAACCGTAACCATATACAATTTTTGAATTAGGATTCGTTTCCAGCAAGTCAATGACATTGTCGAACAAGGGTTGAATAGCATGGACTCTATATGAATAAATTAGATCATCTTTATTTGAAACGTGATGTATCTCTGCTTATTGTCAGTTGTTTAAATTAAGTGCGTTTTAATACAACCTTTAGCGATATAACCGTTTTTATTACAGGATTCGCAATGGAGACTTTTTTGGTCGGTGTGGCACTCACCAGATTTATGATATTTTTTCTCACAATGTAACCGGCGTGGAAACTTAGTCATGAATCTTTTATGTAAGACCCCGTAATTAGATTCATCTGGCTGAATTTTCTGTTTTCTGTTTTTTTTTACGATTGATTAGTTTGACGTTAGCATCGAAAACGTTTTACTCGTTATTTTATTACGTTTGATTTGTTTATTTGTATTTCATAGTTATTTCACAATTATTACTGGTATTTTTTGAAGTGAAACTTCTTTATCGGCGTTGGAAAAAAATTTACCGTCACATTTTTTCCGTTACGCGCCATCTTTTTTTTCGGTTACGGAAACGCAATAGCGACGTGATAAATAATATATCAATACTAAAGTGATCAACAAAATCAAAGGCTTTATTTTAATTCTAATTCCAGTGGATTTTTAACAAAAGTAAGTAATTATATCTATTTTTCTAATACTTGGGTGGAATTAATTGACATAGAGTATAAATTCTGAAATATGTTATTAATTTAAATTTAAAATATTTAAGGTTAACCTCAGTTTCTGATTGAACGATGACATTTTAAATTTAATATATTTAAGGTTAACCTCAGTTTCTGATTGAACGATGACATTTTAAATTTAATATATTTAAGGTTAACCGCAGTTTCTGTTTGAACGATGACAATGATAGTAATAATTCTATTTCAATTAATGAAATGCTGTAATAATCTTAGTAGCAAAAAGTTAAAGTGAAATAATTGTATTATTTGTATTCATGTCTATTATAATAAAATCCTTTTGTTTAAAATTTATCTAATTTTAAATTTAAAATATTTAAGGTTAACCTCAGTTTCTTATTGTAACTATCGGTCAATGTATATGATTTCATTAAAATAGTATTTATTAATTAATAAGACTGCTAATTTAATGAACATCAATTAATTGATATACATGCAACTTTTCAGAAATTGGTTAAATAAAGTTAAATTAGATAAATTTTAAACAAAAGGATTTTATTATCATAGACATGAATACAAATAATACAATTATTTCACTTTAACTTTTTGCTACTAAGATTATTACAGCATTTGATTAATTGTAATAGAATTATTACTATCATTGTCATCGTTATTATATATTTTTGTAATTAATGGCTTATGGTAACTGAAATATGAAATTGAATCTACAAAAATTAGTTAATTGATTTACAAAAATTTGTATTCATGTCTATGATAATAAAATCCTTTTGTTTAAAATTTATCTAATTTAACTTTATTTAACCAATTTCTGAAAAGTTGCATGTAGATCATTTTGCGAAAAATAAGGCCATAAAGAAGTTTCACTTCTTACATGTGTACACTAGTACACGCCCTAATTTTTTTTAAATGCATAAAGTTCCGTGGTTTTGATTTTGATTTAGTGTTTTTACTTCTGGTTATTTCATTAGAATAACAACTCTATCTAATTTACGACTTCCTTTTTGGAATGTAATTCGATCAATTTTCTTAGTATCTATGCTTTTGTTTATGTTGAGTTCATTTGCGAGCTATTTGATAATTTAACGGAGTAAGCGTTTTCTGTGAGAAGATTTTCTTTCTTTCGCGTACCTACGTGACATTTTAAGAAACCAGTGGTTGCTGCGGACTGACACTCCACATTAGAGAAAAATGTGTTTTTTTTGCTATTGGTACAAGAAAATTCTGTAGGCACATGTCTGTAATATATATTTAAAAAAAATATAAAACTAACAAATTCTAACAAGAAACTGAAAAAAGTATTACAACTGGGAAAAAATAACAACCCTTCCTTCCAAGTTCTCAAATGAAATTCAATTCTTTCAAATAACTAGAAATATTATTTCAGATAGTCTACTCAGCACTTTCAAATCAATTGGGACATAAAAACGTTGTGTGCTCCAAAGCAATAAACATTTCTTGCGTTAATAACGAGTAGGTCTATTTTTTTTCTATTACACATCGTACATCGCCCGCGTCGATTTTCTAGAGGCTGCTCGACAGGTTCTTCAAGTGCTTCTCTAGAACCACCGTCTATTGCCTAATATTTTTTTTAAATTCTTCTATTCATTATTTTTAAAAGATTGGAAATATTCAATGTTTTTCAGATGAGGTAGGATTAGGCCAAAAGAGAGTTGGCGCAAAATTCCTTTGCGCAAAATTTTGCAGTCTGAGTTATTTGCCTTGTATATAACTAAGGAATTTATTCCTCCAACATTCATCATTAAGTAAAAAATCACCATGGGCCATCTACGGGTGTTACGAGCGCAATTATATACAGAACACAATTTATCTACGGTATCCACACCACCCTTGGTTTGATTGTACGTAATTATCATTTTGGGTTTGCCGATTTCTTTATCAATGTTATCGTTTTTGTCTATATTGGACACAAGCAGTACGTTTCTGTTTTTTTAGGTTATATGACTTAAGACTACAAAGCTCATTGAAACCAAACACCGAAGTTTTCTCTGAGCGTTTAGTAGAAGAAACTAATTCGACTGGTAGTTCCTTCTTATTTTTCCTAATGGTTCCCAAAACCGTAAGCTTGTATCTTTGTTTGAATTGTTTTACTTTACGAAACTGGTAAACCAATTATCTACCGTCACGTTTCTTCCGGTTCTCTTGATTGTCTGACACATACGATCGACATCAAACGGCGAATTGCTTATTTCAAATGATCCTGCTGGTTGTTGACTAACATACACTTTTAAATTGCAAATGTAAAACATTTTGGCATCACACATAGCACATATTTTAATACCGTATTTGTTTGGTTTGCTGGGAATATATTGACGAAATCCACAACGCTCCCTAAAAGCCTCCAGTTTTTCATTTACTGTGTAACATAGTGATATGGAATGAATGTAGAAGCACAGTTTTCAACAAATTTGTTAAAGACCACTCTAATGGGTGCCAATTTGTCCACTGCCTTGCGTTCTTCGTGAGTGTCTGTCAAACCTCAGATGCCTAAGTAAAAATCGGAACCGTTTCAGCGACATTGTAAGCCTAAATATTTCAATGCCGGTGCCATCGCTTCTCCATAGGTCTTCCGCATGATTGATTACATTTCATAACTTCTGCTAAATACAGCATTCCTAACAATGCTTCAAATTCAGCAGCATTAGTCAACTTAGCGTCTCTTTCGCGAGTATACAAGTTTTGTACACTCTGTATGTGTTTATTAGTGTTTTCTAAAATAACTACCAGAATATTTTCAGAAAAAAAATAGCGCCATATGGATAATGCAGATTTGCTATGTTTCACAGCTGCTCGCACTCCAAGCAAATAAGTGAAAATATTTTCAGGTCTGGTTCGAACATTTCTAGGAGGCATATGCTTTTTCTACTTTGTTATTTGGTCCTTGCCTAGAAAAAATGAACCATGGTTCTTCATTTTCGGTGTCTGAAATTTCCTGTTCGGTATCAGTATCATGTATTTCAGTATCCAGTATATCGTGATCTCCTTCACCGCTATCATCGTACCATATTTAATCCTCGTTCTCTTATATTACACATTCTTCCATCAAACGCTGTAATCGTTTTTGTTCGGCTTTAAAACTTGTCATTCTAAAATAATATTCTGTTGCATAAAATGACTTTTAAAAAAGTATAGTATTACTTTACTTTTTTGCACAACCAGAAAAAATAAACAAAAAAAATTGTTACGTCAATGGTCGCTGCGGACTTCCAGTCCGCATTCGTTTATTATTAAGAGAAAAGTTACAACTACATCCCACAGCTTTTGCTAGCATGCTAACATATTAATCACAGTATAGAAACAATACAGTAGTTTCACTTCATAGGCGGCACTTTGGTCTTCGTGTAACATATTTAGCCAGTGAGCATTAGGCTGCGAGTTCATTTTGATGACGAAATTAGACAAAACTAACGTTCTTTTTTAAATTTGTTTACAAACGTTTATGTTGCACAGCCGCACATGAACAAAACTCCTCAGAACATGTGTTTAAGCCACTGCGCATTATGGCACGAGTTGATCTGCGCGTGGTAAATTATGTTACAGAATTTGATCCAGTGAAACTACTGTATTGTTTCTATACTGTGATATTAATGTAAGAAAGGTACTGAAGGTTTTACGGTGAGGTTCGAGATATTAATAAAATGGCGAGAAAAATAAAACCAGTGCGGACCACTGAACGGTTAACATGTTTATCTGGACTCAAGAACGCTGACAAATTGTTGTAATGGATTGACTCCGATTGATGCACAAAGGAGTTGTGTTTTCTTTATTGAATCGATAACATTTTTAACAGCAAGGGAAACATTTTAATTTTGCTGTTAGCAGGTCTGTCTGTCGATATTTCGGCACCTCTATCTATTCTTACATCTCGTTTAATATTTCTATTTGTTTTCTCTGTGATAATATAGTCGATAATTCATTTTCAATTTTTTTCTTATTCTTTCCTAGTGAACATCTTTATGTTGATAGAAGAAATTTTGTCACCAATCCATTTTGTATTAAAAAAAATTATTGGTTTTTTGCTATTTGTATTTCAAGTATTTTCTCCATAGCTTGGTTTTGTCATATACCATTTGAATCTCATTCCAAAATTGCTTTTTTTCATTCACCGTGTCATTTTCGCCACATCGATTTTTTCTCTATTACTAAGTAACAAATTTGAAAATCCAAATATAATTGTAAATAATTTAATGCCTTTCCCATATAATTCTTTTTTATTTATTAATTATTGGTGGCTACATGTTTCAACCTAACGGTCGTCATCAGGTCTCTAAAATTATCAACTAATAGTAAAATATCAACCTTAAAATTCTTAATATACTTACAAATAATAAATTAAAATTCAACAGTTTATGTCAAAATGACAATATAAATTAAACAAAATGACAATATCAATTAAACGAGAAAGGTATATAAAATAATAATATTAACAAGAAAATTAAATAAATATAAAAAAAAACTTTATAATGGATGATAAAATCTTAGAAATCCAAATTAATTAAAAACAAAATTGTTCAACTAAAGACTTAAAATGTTTTTCCAGTTCTGAGTGGACATGCAATTACTGACTGCTTTCCAATTTTGTTAACCAAAATTTTATAATTTATCGAAACATTAATCATCGAGGTATAAACTAAATATTTTGAGTTACAATTATGTTATTTTAAAAACCGTCTTGTTTTGTATGGAATATTAACTGATAATAATTTTTTTATGAAAAACATTTATTTTTAAAGTTATAAGTTATAAAATAACATTAAAATTGTATTTTTAGTAAATGTTCTGCAGATTATAAACATTTTGATGGCAGTATAAATTATTTCAAAGAAAACGGTTTTAAAATATTAAAAATTAATAGCTCGTAAGTATTTTTAAAACTTTACCATTTTACGTTCTCAACATTTCTAAACGTTTTTATTAATGTAAATGTCATGTTACAAACGTAATTATGCTAAGATTACTTTGTTTCTTAGAATGTCGTTATTAACATTTAAATTTGTACTCTTCTTATAATGGATTAAACCAGTTATTTCAATTTTAAAGTAATTGAAAAAAAAAACTAAATAACTAAGCAACAAAATTATAGTAGCCACATAATATTTTTGTTGTTCTGTTGAATTTTAGTAATAAAAGTTTGAAATGAAAATATATTGTTGTATTTGTATAACGTTGATTAAATTATCGGTTTTAGTAAATTTACATAAAATAAATATTTACAATTGTTTTGTTGAATGCGTTTATAATTTACGTTTAATTAATTTTAAATAATAATTTATTTAAGAGTTTAATGCAAATTATACAATTGAAAAACCTTACATTATCATAATTTAACGTTAGTTTAAAAATATTTAAAATTAAATCAAATAATAATATTCTGTGTTTTTTTTTGTTAAATGGTAAACTAAGTGAGAGATGTTATCTGTATATTTTTTTAAAGTTTACTAAAAATTGCATGCTTATAACTGTAATATTTTTTTCATGCTTTTTGAGGTAGCATTTATTTTTCTTTATTTATTTATTAATTTTTTGTACATAGAGCATAAGCTTCATATAACGTACAATAAATTGATACTAATGTTATTCTTACATATTTAATACGACTAACACAAAATGCAGGTAAATCTAAAGCAAATGAATTACCATACTGAATTTCTTGAGTTCTATCAGTAAGATAGGAAAACAACATTTTGCAAGATGAGAAGAACAGTGAGAATGGTCATGCCAAAGACATTACTTATGTTCAAAAATGTCAATACTACACTATTGCCTCTGTCAATAACTCCATTGAAGTCATCGGTCACTTTGAGCAGAGTTATGGCACAACTATGGTTAAGCCTAAATCTTGTATCTGGATTTAGATCATTTAGCAATTTAGATCTAATATCTGGATCTAAATCCATTTAGGTAATGATCTTGAATACGGATCTAGATCATATTAATTTTTAATTTTTCAATTAAATCACTAAAAAATACTAACTTAAGCTATTGTTTAAAAAATAATTTCCCAGAAAAGTGTAAGTTAAAGCGAATTTTGTTATTATTATTTTCATAAATACTTATTTGATCCTGGTTTTTCATTATTTTTTTATGTTAATGTAAGATAGACAAACATTTTGCATATTGCTTAAAATTTAGTCAATTAAACAAAATTTTCAAGATTGGTCTATAAAAGATTTAAATCCAGTTTCAAAAATTTTGAATCTTGTTCTAGATCCATGCGTAGACAGGGATCTTGGATCTGGACCTAAATACTAATTTTCAAATGTATCTGGATTTGGATCTAGATCTGCAATTGCGGAATCTTACTCAAAAGTGTGAGACGGTAATTGCCAACGAAGATAATAAAAATATTTTTTAGTTTATTAAATTAAAATTAATAGTTTTTCAATATCTTAATAATAATAATAATAGTATTTATTGTTTTTAACTGTTTAAATAAAAGAAAAAAGGAAAACTACAAAGCTTTTTAAATTTGAAATTTTTAAATAAAAAACAACAATACAAAATCTTACCTTCAAATCAAATTAAGTGCAATATGTGTCTTATGTCCGCCTAGTTCAAGCAACTTGTACTGACTGGAAGAAACTTTTTTGTAAATAACAAACAGAATGTTTTAAAAAAAAAATAGTGAATCAAGTACGTACTGTCCAATGCCTGTGAACAAGTGAAAACAGTGAAAAAAAATATTATTGAGCAAAGAGCAATTGCTACAGTGTCCGGATCAAAACCCAGAAGTGCTGTAAAAAAATTAATATTAACGGTTTTTTAAAAGGCATTATCAGAAGAGATCTTACAGTTCTATATAAAAAAAGTTAACCAGCTATTGTAGAATTAAAGATTAAAGAACAACCTTTTTGGTATTCATCAGGTTTGTACTTCTACTTTGAAACGCTGGATGAAGGCAACTTACCTATGAAAAATTGGAAAATATACCTGTTCAAATTAAAAAAAAATAATAATGTAGCTGCTACAAAATCACAATTATTGTACTCAAAAAAAAGATATCAAGATGACGGTTGCAAAGTATTTTATTCCAACAAAACAAGGTGCAATGCCAACATTCCAAAAAATTTGGTTGAGTAGAAACGGTTACACCAGGAACTATTCAAAAAGTTAAATGACTTAGAGGTAGAATTATCCAACATTCCGGTTTACGGTAACGAATGATTGTAATGTAAAATTATTATTTACTAGAACAAAATTATTTTTACCACGCCAGCTGTTAGAACACAGGCCTCTGGGTGTGAGCTTGAATGAAACAAAAGTACACAGGTGTGAATTTCTTATAATTTATTTGTAACTATAAAATTACTAGAGTAGCTACTTACATTAAAAAGGAAAACAGTATTTGGGCGCCAACCACTTTGGTGATAAATAATAAGCATTAAACATTTTATGATTAACTATTAACTAATATTAAATTCAAAAGTAATAAACGTCGCAAAGTATCTATTTTGAGCAGTTTTGATAATTCAATAAAGCACAGTTTATTTATTAATTTGAATTTAAAGCGTAATCATTAATCAACAATGCAGTTAATAATAAATCCAAAGCTGACTCACCAAATCAAATGTTACGTTATTGCAGATCTACTAATAGCACATTCTTCACTCAAGTGTTAAGTTTTCTTCTAGAACAAAATATCCCAACGGAATTAAAGATGAACGTAAATTGGAAAAGTTAAGATAAAGACTAATAAAGATAAAGATAAAAATAAAAACCCTAAATATGAATAATTAGAATGGTTTTTATTCCACATGAAACGCTTACGTTGAATTATATACAACGATTTTGAATGAATCCTTGGTTAAAGTATTGCGTCACATTACGAAATTACTAAAAGTGTTGGATTCAATAGAAAAATTATATCGGAATGAAGATAAACTTACCAGTGATTAGTTGAAAAAAAGAAAAATTAATTTTTAGACGTTTTTAAGACCTCATTAAGAAAATATCAAAACCAAACGTGGTTTAAAACGGAAGTGTCAAACAAAGATCGATTGTCAAAAGCAATTACAAGCGACGTTGCCAAGCTAAATAAATTAAAATGCAAGATTAATTGCATAAACTAAGCAAATATAAAAATTGAATTTTCCTTCCTTTCTTATGTATGGTAGATATATAAGAGGTTAAAAAACCTCTTCTGGTATTTCTGCCCCATTTGCGTATTGTTTAAATACTTCCCTTGGGTGTATGTACAACTTCTCTGTTTTATTAGTTCCGCCGGTATATCTCCTAGTCCAGTCGCCCTTTAATTTTTAAGTTGGTACATACTTGTTTGACTTCTTTTAGAGTAATTCTTATTAGTGAGTTTATTTTTGCATGAATTGTGATCTCTTCTCTGTTAATAGTTCTAATATTCGTACCATTTTTGGGGTGAAATTGATAGTATATATCATATACCTTTTTTGTCTTGTCTTAATTTTTTTATTATTTTCCAACTTTCTGTGCTTTTCCTTCCCCTTTGACTTCATTTTTTTTACAAATCATTCTTTTTACTTTATATATTATTTTATCTTCATTTCGTTTAGTGTTTAAGTATTTAGAATATTTTTTCTTTTATCTTCTATTTCCTTTTGTATATCTTCATCCCATCAATAAGACTTTCGTTGTTTTCTATTTCGTTGGTATCGTCCCAGAGCTTCATCTGCTGCTGAATGTATACATTTCTTTATGTCCTCACAGTGTTCTTCTGTATTATTGAGATCTATTTTTTCGACTTTTTTATTTAATCTCTGTCTATATAGGTTCTTGGTACTTTCGTGATCTCAGTAACTTAGATTATATTTTTGTCGTCTATGTTTTCCTCTGCTGTGGGATTTTTTTTGTTTTCTTGTATTCTTTCATCTTCTTTTCTGTTTGGGATTGGCATTTTTGTTGTAAGTGTGGTGATCACTACCACAACTCGCACCTCTACATACTTTGACATCTTGTGGTTTTAAATTAAGGTTTTGTCTAATTAATGTATAATCAATAATTGATTTTAGGTTCCTCGTATTTTGTATCTAGATATATTTGTAGATCTCTCGGTGTGGGAGGTATCGGACAACAGTCCACTGGTCTCTAATGAAGGTTTCTGCAATTATGTAAACAAATTTTTGCGCTTGCGTAGTATAATTGTGAGAATCATGTCGCGTACTATTCAAATACATTTTTTGAGTTCGCGGTTGCAATATTTATTATCTAACTAAACTTCATAGCTTCCTATATGTGAATTCCTAGTAATGTTTCGGAATGAGCAAATTTTTGGGTTTTGTTTTCTATGGATTAACAGTGTAATACAAACAAATGTTTTAATCAATAATTATTACTGGTTTTGTACTATAAACACAATAAATAAATTATTGTGTGTAGTAAATTTAATAGGAACTTTAAACCTAAAAATACTTATCAAATACTGTAAAAGTAAATTGAAACAGATTGTTCTAAAAGAACAGATTTGTACACAAACAAGACAAAAATTTAAATACACTTAAAAACAAACTACAAGGAAAAACCAAAATAACAACGTAATGAAAACCAAAATGTCAAGAAACTAAATGTACTTTAACAAATCATTTTCAACAAATTCTGTATCTGATTTTATATGTAGCAGAATTAATTGTTTGCTTTTAACAAGAAGTTTTGAAATATAGTAATTAATTGTGAAACTTTGTCCAAATAATATATTTTCCTGCTCTCTTCCTTATGCTTTCTTATTCTACGAAGGCTTTTTACACTGTGACATTGTTTAAAATTTGGCAAATTTTTATATTTGTTAATACAAGTCATAACTTTCTGTATTGTTGGTGGTTCGTTACGTAAAAAAGAACGAAATTACAAAGCGTTTTCAGACACTTTTCGTTCTATCAGTAGCATTATATAATATTGGTTTACGGTACATTTTTAAAGAATGCAGCAGATACATGCATAGTTGAATTTAAATCTTTACATGTAGGTATAAAAAAAACACAAACAAAACTTGTTGTTGTAGCTGTAAATTTGAAACCACTCGATTGGCTTTGTTTGCAAACTTTATAAATATTTTGTATGGTTTCTCTATTGAGATACTGATAAATGTTGGGACTTACGTTATTTATAGTCGAAATACCTATAATAATGTATTAGATAAACTATAAAAAATGTGTTTTGTCAGTTAGTCGACATTTTAAAAGAAATTATTTTTTACCTTGGTATCAACAATAACAAATAGTATTTATTATTTTAAAATAATAATTTGTGTACACATAAAAAATACTGATAAAAGTTACCGAAACGTTGAAATACGGAAGTACAACAATAATTTTGGATGCATCAAACCTTTAATGTAATTTTCCCGAGTACTTTAAATTAACCAATTACAAAAACATTTCTGAGAGTTGCCTGTTTCTATTTGTTCAACAATTCAATTATAGTTAGGAGTTATATTGTTTCGTGGAAAATTAGTTCAAATATAAATATCACATGTATTGTCGCTTTGAGCGTAGGTAAATCTAAATTAAGTTTTGCGCTCAATTTTGAATTTATTTGAATTTAATCCTCTCTATTATACTACGATTTTCCACATGTAATTGCTAAGCAAACATATTAAATAATCAATAACGTAATTGTACTTAAACCACTTTTCGATTTCGATTTTATTTTAAACACACACATTTATAAAAAATATTTTTTTAGCAAAACTTAATTTTTCGAAAGTTTTTTATTTACTGACTTGCGCGACTAAAATTGAACTAGTAATCTACTTACCTAATTTTATTATTTAATGAATTCTATAAAAATAAAATAAAAAAAACATTTGATATTAAATTTAGACGCAATAAAACCATAATAATTGACAAACTAACATTTTAAACTAAAAAACACCGCTAAAAACAGAAATCTCAATTACTACTTTTATTTCGTTTGAACCAGTCGATTCGTTTTATTTGAAATTCTTTTGGTGTGTTTTTTTGTTAAATCTTTTGCGAAAGTATTTTTAGCAGACGCAGCGTTTAAATACGTTTGACAAAACTATTGATTGATAGTTAAAAGTAAAAAAAGTAAACTTCAATGATTTTAAAACCAAAAACAAACGAGATTAATTAAAATTAGGAAGATATCAAATTCTGTACAATTATTGTGAAATAGTATTTGTTAGTTTTCTTTTACAAAAAAATGTTTTTCTTTATTTCGCATACACAATGACTTTGTGTAACTGTTTTTTCAAAAACAATCAAAAGTCGTAATTTTTGTGTGCGAAATATATAAGTACCAACTATCAGATTGATTTTGGTCAAAGTTTAAGTCATCAAAATAAGAATACAATTGTAAAAATAAATTAAAATTTCAAATTAGAAAGTAGGCAGATGCTGATCACTATTAGCAATATATGGAAAATTGTTGCTAACATCTAACACATTTTGTATCGACAAATAATGTAAATTAAAGCGAAATGGAGAAAGTAGTACAAAAAACACGTCTTACAACTCTTTTTTGTAACGCTTATATGTATATTGGATTCTTATTGGTACTGCAATTGACGTCATTGTAACACTCGTTTTACAATATACAATATTAAATTAATTTTGTTTTATGCTTATCTCTTACAATTCAGATACAATTTAAGTTTTTATTACAATATTTTACTCTGTGTAAATACTGTGTGTAAAACTGTTCTGAAATCGAGTTTTCGTAGCACTTCGTAGCGAACATTTTCAGAGCTTCAAATACACTATTCTATTTTGTACTATAGTGTTTGAGTTGATTATTAAATTTTAAGACATTGTTTTTTTAACTATTTTTTTGTACGTTAAGCATTTTTCTATAAAGTTAAACAAAAATCATTTTTAACAGTAACATTTTTTTGGAAACTATGTGTACGATAGGAGGGTGGAGCGAAAAACCTTACATTTAAATTTGATTAAGCCTATACGCGGAAAAGTGGTCTAGCTATAAGATATTGCACCAAAAAAAAAATGAACTCGATCGGACATGATTTAGCGGTGCCCCCACCACTTTGAAAATCACGCCACGCGTTCATTAGTACTATATGCGCCGGCCGTTTGTTTTAGTATCCGTTTAGTATTCAATAGAGTTCGGACGTGTTTATATCGCTGTTAACTTTAAAATTGACGTTTCGGGATCGACTATCTTGAAAATTTTTCTGAACAGTGGTGTACAGTTATTATTTATTGTTGGTGTTTTGTGCTAATAATTAAATAAAAATGCCAAAAACTAGAAATGTGGTCAAGTGTCCTATATTTGGAGCTCCTCGTACATTTATGGACAATTTGCTTCCTACTTATGCCGACATTATGCGAAATTATTTATTTATTAGGCAAATGTTGCTAGATTCGTCAGCAAACAAAGCAGAGCCAACAATAACAAACATTTCCTCAATTTTACTAACCGAAATTAAAGTGATTTGGTCGAAGTCCTCTATTCCTATCGTGTCAGATCAACAAATTTTGCATTTGATAAAGGAGTTCCACAAAAAATATAGAAATTTCAAAAAACCTATCAAAAATCGCAAAACAGATCACCTGAATTCAAAACTGAACAACTTTAAAAATGTTTATGAAAACAAACTTTTTGACATTTCCTTGTACAAATGTAAGAATATTTCTTTATGTAGCTGCGAAATAAAAGTTCCAGTGAGAGAACGAACTTTTTTAAGTGACCAAAGAAGTGAGCGAAAAATGGTAATTGGGTCTGTTGATCGGGCAACAACAAAAAGAATTGAACGTGCTGCATACAGAAAAGCGACGGAGACCACTACTGCAGCAAGATCGTCTGGCCTGAATGAATGTCACCTGTTCCCAAAGCCTTCAACATCAAAAGGCTTTATTGACGAAGGTTCAGGTAATGAAAGTTCAGACAAAAACAGTTCAGGTGAAGTGGAAATGAACAACAGTCGCATTGAAGCGAATCGTTGTGATTCGCTCCAAAATACAAATCAAATGCGTGTAAAACTGCCTAGCTTAGCTCAAGCTTGCGATCGTACGGGCGTTTCTGACAGATCGGCTGCTACTATTGTCAGTGCAGTGCTGAAAGATTTGGGCTTAATCAACGAAGATAGAACTGAAAAAATAATAGACAGAAGCAAAGTAAGAAGAGAAAGAAAGAAAAACAGAGACAACGAGTGTAAAAAACCAGAGACCATAAGTAAACCTCTAAAAGCAATCTATTTTGACGGTCGCAAAGACAGCACACTTTTCCAAGAAAAGAGAGGCAACAAATACTACAAGAAAACAGTAGTAGAAGAACACATTGTACTGCTATCTGAACCAGGATCAAAATATTTTGGGCACTTGGCGGTACCATCCGGAACTGCCGAAAATATTGAACAAAGTCTTCTATCTTTTTGCAAACAAACACAAATTTATTAGATTTGGTTGCTGTAGGCTGCGATGGTACGGCAGTTAATACTGGTATCCATAACGGAGTAATTCGTCGTTTAGAAGTACACTTGAACAGACCACTGCAATGGTTCATTTGCTTATTGCATGCCAATGAGCTTCCGCTAAGGCATTTAATACAACATTTAAGTGGCAAAACAACAGGACCTGCCGCATTTTCGGGAGACATTGGAAAAAAAAAGCAGATTTGTGAACAACTGCCTGTAGTAAATTTTCAGAAGATTACTAATGAATTGCCAAATATTGACCCTAGTATTTTGAGTAGCGATCAGAAATATATGCTTGAAATTAGTATTGCTGTTTCATCTGGAAAAGTTCTAAGCGGTTTAGCTGACCGACAACCTGGTAAAATAGCTCATTCGCGGTGGTTAACTACGGCTAATCGAATTTTGCGTTTATATGTGGCCACAAGTAATCCATCAGAAAACTTCGTGCATTTAGCTGAATATACTCAAAAAGTTTATATTCCCACTTGGTTTGACATTAAAGTACAGTCATCGTGTAAATATGGGCCTCTTCATTTGTATAACACAATCAGACGCTCAAGATTTTTGCCACATAATTTGAGAACAATTGTTGATAGAACAATTCATACTAATGGATATTTTGCGCATCCTGAAAACTTGCTGCTGGCAATGCTTGGCGATACCAGGTTACATATTCGAGAACTCGCTATAAGGCGCATTTTGAAATGTCGGTCTCAAACATCTGTCACTCTCCGAAAGTTTAAAATACCTGACATTAATTTTAATGCTACTAATTACACAGAACTGATAGAATGGCATAACAAACACACTACTATCAGTATAACTGAGCCGCCAATTACCAAACACTTTTCTGATCAGCTGTTGAAAAGCATGATTGCAAAGGTTCCAGAAGAAATAGAGATTTTAAAATTCCCTTGCCATACCCAAGCTGTGGAACGTTGTATTAAATTGGTAACGGAAGCATCATCCTTAGTGTGTGGTGCCGAAGCAAGAGATGGTTTTATTAGAGCACGAATCTCATCTCGCACCGCAATGCCTAAATTCAATACGAAATCCGAGTTTTTCAAAACTTTGTAAGTTTTTTGATTTATTTCATAGAACAAAATGTATGTTTTGTAAGTTTTCTTTTAATAAATGCATTCTCTTTGAATTTTTTCATTATTTTTATATCAATGCAATATTATTATTATCCTTGATATACATTTTCCGAAATTAAAAATTATTCATGGTCTCTGGGGCACCGCTAACTATTATCAGAAAAAACTGAAATTTTACTAAAACAATCCACTGTATATGAGACCACTTTTCCGCATATAGGACCAAATAAATTTTGAAAAAAATATTTACACCTATACTTTCGCTCCACCCTAGTACGATCCTTATCACTTAATTTTAAAATTTGTATTAAAAATAACAATTTTTTTGTTAAAACTGATAATTTTCCATCACATGCATTTTTTAATAAATTCATGTTTTCATAATTATGTAATCATGTAGTATATTGGACAATTGTAGTGTGTTGATTTATCTGAGATTACTTTGTACTTGTCGCTTTTAGCGTCAATTATTTTAATCTAATCTGTTTTGTGTGTATCGATTGCCTTTAACACGTGTGTTGTATTTTTGTACCGTATTCTATAATATATTAGATTATATTTCTATTGGATGCCTTCAAGATATAATTTTTGTGTTAAATTACCAATCTTTTTACTGCCGAGTTTGAGACACTCTGTTTCATTGATATCTCTACGTTTTACACACGCGTCAATTAATAACTTTTAGTGTTATTTTTGTATTTATTGCGACTAACTTATTTTTATTACAGTTTGTTTAGTTATATGTTGTAATCTTTTGAATTCTATTATGTGCTTTAACTATATTTAGCAAGTTAGATCCACCAAGTAACTTCTATGATTTTAAGATACAGAGGTCTCAGAATATGTAGACAATCGTCTTCTTTAAATAGGACACATAAAAATGACAAGTTTCTATACACCATTTTTCCTACGGCTTTCCTTATGAAGATACAGATACATAACACAGCACATGACTTCGTAAATACATCTCAAAGATGTCAAACCAAGATATTCAAGACATCTTGCAGACATCTCATTGCGTCTTTAGATGTCTTTAAGACATACTGAAGACGTCGAATGTTAATAAACTGCACATCTTTAAGACATCTGATTTAGACATTTTTAAGATATTTCTTCACAACCCGTTTAAGACATAAAATATTTTGAGTAAAACTGCACATGCAATAAAACACTAAACAAATATAAAACATTTTTTATTGTACGTCATACTTTGTTTTATAAGAGAACTTCTATTGGAGGTTCTTTTCACGCAGTTTTTGATCGAAATTTCAGTTTTTTTGTGATTTGCACAACTCGGCGTGTTTAACGGAACCTAAAAAATGTTTTTATTTAATCTAAATTAGAGAATATGTTAATTTGTATAATACAGTTTTTTATACAGATTGGACGACTATTTTATTGATTTATATGTAGAAACTGTATAAAATATCAAATTACATTTTAGCTGACTTGTAAATCAGAAAAAATAATCTAGTTTTATATTATTTTTAAATTTTACTTACGAAATTTTGAAATATTCAATTTACAAAACGGCCTGTTGCTCTTTCTTCCCATCCAACTGTACTTGAGAGTATAATAACTTGTACCATTATGAGGCACAGTGTCCTTTTAATAAGATCATTATTAGATGATTCTCCTAGTTTGAATAACTCAGTAACCTAAAAAGAAGAAAAAATAAATCGTTTATTTTGAAGCATAAACATAAGAACAAAATTGTTAGTAAAAGCAATAGCTAACATGAAATTAACTGTGTATGTTAGATTATTTTACTTTTGAAGCAATCATATTTTATTCTGATGACATTTAAATATATTTACTATAGGCGTGTGGGTGAATATCAACTTACAGCATTTTTAAAATCATTTTCATTATCGAGTATTTTTTATAAATTCTGAAACTCCTCTTTGTTTATAAGAATATTTATTCCTGGTAGATTGAATAAACTACTAGTAATAGGTTCCTGTTTATTTAATTGCTTCATTAATTTTTTTTAACCTCTTTACCTCTGAGAGATCAGTTACCAGTCCTCGTAAAATGTGGTTTTGTTGCATTACAGTTTAGAAGTTGATATCTGAAATTAAACAAAACAATGTTTGTACTATATAAAATATGCAATGCAAGAAAACTATACACAAATATACGTTGTTTCAAATATTTACTAGACAGATTTGAACAGTATTTAACTCTCCAAATTTTTACTACCAATATGATAGTATTATAACTTACTCATCAATGATTATTTTCAGTGAAAAAAATTAACGTACCATTACTTTTGTTGTTACATTGATTACAATTCCATAATTCTGGTCTACTCTGCTTCTGTTTGGTAATAGGCATAGCTTTTTTAGATGCCTATGTAATAGGGCATGACGAAATCTTATCTTTCTCTAAAAATTATTTAAAAATAAAATAAGTTAGTAATCGTTGAAAGTTTCATAGCATAACTGCTAACTCATTATGCTACCTTCAACTCTTTTTAAGTAAACTACTATATTGTTAATCTTCACTTTTATGTCTAATTTTAACTAATTGTAAAATATATTCTTACTTTAAACTAATAATGTTAACAAAGGATTTAAATCATGAGCCTTACCAAAATGATAAAATAAATACCACAGTAAATAGACACACTCCCAAGCAATGTTAATCAGACTAAACA
Source organism: Aquatica leii (assembly GCA_035610365.1). Lineage (NCBI taxonomy): Eukaryota > Metazoa > Arthropoda > Insecta > Coleoptera > Lampyridae > Aquatica > Aquatica leii. Next base: position 18,752,671 of record CM069437.1, read on the forward strand.
ATGCCAGTTCGATACCTGATGTCTGATAATTAGAAATTAAAAACAGAAGCAAGCCAAACGTTAAAATAATATAATACACCTACCGACAAAGGCTACAACATACTTTTTGATATAACTCTGTCAATTATAAAGAAAACTTTGAAAAAAATTAAAACAAATGTCCTTAAACCGTCTTACGTCAGACGTCTTTTAGATGTCTTACAGTAAATATTGTTAAGACGTCTTTTTTTAAGCCACAAACGTTTAGGTGTAACTTAATATTTTTTTAATGTGATCAATACTATGTAAGTTTCTTTAATATACATTCCTCACATTCAGTTTATTTAGCTTGTCAGAAACATTTTTGGACAGCTTAAATCTTCAGCTAAAAAAGGTACTCTTAATCGATATGGATAAAATAAACTGTTTACAAAAACCAAATATTTTTGTTCAATATAGATTTTTTGCATTGATTGTTACCTTCGTAAAATTTATTTTTGTTTTTATCGTTTTTTTTTGACATGTACCAATTTAAATAAAGATATTTATTCTAGTGTCAGTTGAAAGTCATTGTCAGTGCTAGAACGTAACTTTATGGTTAGTTAATCAGTAAATGAGTTCACGTTTGATGAATATGCCGACATGCATTTACTGCATAGGTTTTTATCATGTAATGCCTAATAAACTAGATGATTTTATAAAGAAAGATAGCCAAATAGAAAAATTTCTAATACAGTTCGCGTTTGAATTTTAGAGAGTAAGACGTGACACCGCTGTGTACAACCTTTCTCATACAATACGCCAGTAGCGTATCTTATTAACTACAATTCGATTACATCAAAAAAACTACAATAACTCATCACAAAATATAATACCGCAACAAACATTTGTTAGTACTGTCTCTCCAATGAGTCTAATACAGCAACAATACTAGAACGTACCACAAACTTCAACTACAAATTCAATGCCATACTAGTGAAGACTGACAAGATGAAATTAATCTGTCTAAGTCTACTGATATACCATTGACGAAAGTAAAGAGCATTAAACGTAAGATGGTAATACGAAGTAAGAACAACGAACATAAGGAAAATACTATAGCAGTGAGTAACAAATACACTCCGTTAATAATAATTCACAAAGAAACTGTACAGGATAATCAGGATATTTTAAAACAGTTATAATGATTGGTAAATTGTAACGAAAGTTTATTTTATTTTATTTTAACGTAGATAAACCAAACTATATATATATATATATATAAATTCACGCTTATGTCAAAATTTGGGTTGTGTTTCCACTACTAGTACCGGTTACAATTCTCCCCTTTTGGATTCCACATACCGTCTCGGGTGGGATCCAACAGTGAATGGTATCTGCAATAGATTAATTGATGATGCACAGCAAGGTGCTGTACATGGTTGATTAATCTTGCGAGAGTGGCAAAGATACGTAGTACTGATTGTTGGCACATCATCTACTACTGGAACTGCTATAGTCAGGTCTTCTTCATCTAAAGAAGGTAGCGTCGTATTCTCAACTATAGCTTTACGGGGTCGGCTTCTCTTTCTCATGGAGTAGATCGGTGCTGGATTCACACTTTCGTCTTCTACAAAAGGTGTCAATGCAGAAACATGGTAGGTTACGAGTAAAACATCGGGTTGATGAGGAGCAGCGAGGGTATAAGATGTAGGCAATACCTTCTGAATGATAAGATATGGTCCATCTCGTTTTGGAGCAAGCTTAACCCTCAATGAATTCGATTGTTAAGGATATGGGTGTCAACCAGTACCCGAACACCAACGTCTAAAGGCTCTATGTCTCGGCGGTACTTATCAACACACCTCTTATTTTTGTCTTGTGCTGCCTTTCCCGAACATTGTACAAAGTTTTTTCGATCGTCTAAAGATATGGGGCAATCTCTGGTATGAAATTCTCATTTTCTAGTATAGTGCGCAAGTCGCGTTTGACATAACTAAGACTTTTTAATTTCCGTCAAAAACTCAAATAGGCAGGACTATAACTTGTAGACAAATGCTTGCTGCTGTTTATTGCAAATCGTATCGAAGGCAATGCTTCTTTCCATTTGGTATGTTCTGTTCCCACAATAATAGATAACTGTATCTTCTGATCTCGGTTTCGTCGCTCTTCAGAAATTGAAGACGGATGATATAAAGGCGTAAGGGTCTGTTTAAATCCTAGACAACTTGTTGCATTACCCTTCCAATAAATTGGCTACCATGATCGGTAATAACTTGACGAAAGGTTCTATATCTTTGAATGATCTTATCAATAAGGCATTTTGCGCAAGTTTTAGCAGTTGTTTGTTTTAATGAGAAAAACGCTATCCATTTTGTCGCAGTATCCTTGACTACAAATATTGAACGTTCCTCTGCTTCCGTCTCTAGAAGAGGTCCAACCAAAGCGATAGCTAAGTTTTCAAACCTCTGTGTCAACACCGGAGTTTGTAATAGTCCAACTGGCTTTATATTTTTTAGTTTATAACGCTAACACTTGGAGCATTTCTTTACATGCTGTTGCATGAATGGCCAGTCACTGGAGAGTCATGATATTCCTGCAAAATATTTGCCACTTCTGAAGAAGGTAAAACCAATTGAGCCTCTTCACTGTCAATATCAGGCGGATAACGGTATAGTATTCCGTTTAACATAAGGTAACCTCGATCACTCCATCGATGGAAGTCTATTTAATTGGGTGTCGGACTTTCAAAACACATAATAATCTTTGCTACATCAGGGTTACTTAATTGTTTTTTTTTGCTTGGGTGATTCTTGGCGATTCAGTTGGCATTAACACATTAACAAATTGGCATCATGACACGGAGAACGTGATAGCGTGTCTGCTATAACATTGCTGCGTCTAAGAGTGTACTTTATCATTATATCAAACGACTGCAAGATCAGCGCTCATCGTGCCAGACGACCACTTGGAGAACGTAGTGACATAAGCCATTGTAACGGTTGATGATCAGTCGTTATGGTTACCGTAGATTTATCCAAATAATCTTTGAACTTCTGCACTTAGAAGACGACTTGCATATTTAACGGGGCGTCCGTTACGTCTCTCTCCTTGGAGTAGACAGGCACCCAAAGCATATGACGTAGCATCCGTTTGTAGGTTGTATGGTAGACTTGGATCCGCAGGTCGTAGAATGGGTGAGGTAGTTAGCAAACGTTTTAGTACTGCGTACGCTTCTTCTTGCTCTGGTCTCCAGCACCAGGTAACAGCTTTGGGAATTAGTTGACTTAATGGTCATGCGACCTCGGCAAAGTTTGGTATGAACCTTCGAAACTAGCTACAAGTCTGCAAAAACGATAAAACCTGTTCAACATTTTGTGGTGACGGTCGTTGTACAATTGCAAATATTTTTCCCGAATCATGACTAATTCCATTAGGTGTTATAACATGTTCTAAGTATTTACACTCGCACAAGCAAAAGTACATTTAGCCCGATTTGCGTTTAATTTAAAATTTTTTAATCGTTCTAACACTACATGTAAATCTGTCAAATGTTCTTCAAAGCTACACGAAATAACAATTAGGTTATCTAGATACGCAAGCACACTAACATCACCTAAACCTGCTTTAAATTTGTCTATTAATTGCTGGTATATTGCAGGTAAATTTCTCAGTCCAAAAAGCATCCTCTTAAAACGGTATATTCTAAATGGGGTGACAAAACCTGTCTTATTACGGTTTTCGGATTTTACTGAGACTTGGCAGTATCCAGAAGTTAAATCAATTGTAGACATACACATTGTTGGTTTTGTCGCATTTAATAGATCTTAGATCTTCGGAAGTGGGTAACGGTCAGGCACTGTAACATTATTAATCCGACGATAATTGATGCATACTCTCATTTTTCCATCCTTTTTTGGTACTAAAACAACTGGAGTTGCATACGCTGACTCGCATTCTTCGATGATGTCACCTGCTATAATTTTCTCAATTTCACCTTATAGTATTTCCTTCTTTGCAGGTGATAGTTTATATGGCGGTACTGCAATTAGACTGTGGTCACTTAATTTAAAGCATGCTCAGCAAAGGACGTCGCTTCCTGGTTATCAGCGAATACTTGTCGATGATGTGTTATCAGATTATTGAGCTGTTTCTTTTCAACGTCATTCAATTCAATACCTTCGTTGTCACGAAGAGCTAATGATATCTTAACTGTATTTATTGCTGTATAATTTTGATTATCCATTCTAGGTGGTATAAGGTATAAGCATCCTGTGGTTTATCTTAAAACCAGTATTCCATTTTTAGTATATTTTATAACATATTAGCAACAGTATACACCTAAAAGTGTTTCGTTATCTACATGTTCAGGAACGACTATAAATTGTTGCGAAATGGCATATTCATGAAAAATTACTGTTACATCAAACAACAAAACAGGAACATTTTTTAGGTTTTCTATCTGCCAAAATCATTTCCATAATTGATTCAGTGTATCGTACTTTCTTTTTCAACAAATGTCTACATAATTTTTGATCAGCTATGCTTGATCGTGCACCAGAATCTACAAATGTTAATCCTGTAAGATAACTTACTGCAATACGTAGCATTGGCCGTAGGACAGTAACGTATCCAAAATTGGCAGCTAACACTTTAGTAGATGAAACCCTGTTTGCTGTAATAGTTGCATTGTTTCGGGACGCATATAAAGATAATCTGCACTTTGGACATTGGGACCTCACATACCCAGGTGTACCACAACCATAGCACGTAATTGTTGAAGTTGACCGTCAACCCAAAATGGTAGTCGGTGAAGTTACTACTTCTCTTGTACTTCCATTTGTGCTTTTTTGAGTTTGAGCTGCTGTCAGCTTTCTGCATTCACTCTGTATATGACCATACACTTTGCAGTATTTACATTGGGGTCGTTTTGACTGTTTGTTTGTTCCTGACGCTTTATAAGTCCGATTCAATTGATCGAGCCTTTGTTATCAATTCATCAAAACTCTTAATCAAATCTCTCGAGACTCGACTTCTAACTTTTGAATGTAGAAGACTATAGATCATGTCTAACTTATGTAATTCATGTAACATCGGTTGATTCTTGTTTAGTTTGTTTTTTTAAGAAAAAATCTTTCAAAATCTTATGAGGATGCAAGTTTTTGGCAAATGCATGCCTTTTAAGGCATCGTCCCAAGTTTCTATCAACGACCTTGCTCCTTGAAACCAGGTCGCTGCACTACTATCTAATATCATTGGTAAACCTCTTAAGGCATTCTCCTCCGTAATGTGAAGACATTCTTTATAAATTCAAATTGCATTGATGAATGCGTCAACATTTTTTTCCTTCATACAGGAAAAGCGAGACTGACATTTTGTGAAACTTGCCATCTCAGAATTAACTAGAGGTTGTGGGGTAACAGAACGACTGTGATCTGAAACCATTTACCGCATCCTATATAATATCATTTGCAACTGTGCTTCTGTCATCATTATCGGGTCTGACATTTTGTATTTAGCTTCTGGACTACTAGGGTGATTTGTCGAAATTGACTCCGCAACAGATGTATTCTTTGAAGTAAGTACACAACGGCTTAAATCGTATCCCTGCGTGAACGGCTTGTTCTTAGAAGGAATCGTGTTGCAGATGTGTACATAATTTGACAAAGAAATGTCTCCTCGTATCTAAAATAAGTTTTGCATTATACGTTCCTTCATATATATAGTTTAAAGTAATATAAAAGTTTTGGCCAGAGTTCTTCTGTATATCAACACGTGGTAAAAACAGGGTTATGTCGATTATTTTCTTCCACCGCAGTAACCAGCACCTTGTGATAAAAAAACACTTTTACACACTTTTTTAAAGTTTTAATGTCTTAGGCCACGAGTTGTGTCTCCATTACTAGTACCAGTTACAAAATCAGGAAAAATTATTATTAAATTACAAAATTAGATTCCATACTACTAGTTTGCTTTTTGCCACGTTTTTTCTTAGGTGCAGCAAGTCTATAAAATTGCGCAATCAATCAATAAAGCTCTAGAAAACAAACAGTACTAATCAGTTGTTTTTCTTGTTATTAGTCAAGTTGTTGACAAAATATGGCATCTTGGATTAATCTACAAAATCAAACAAACGATTTCTCTAATCTACTTTAATCTACTAAAATCATACTTAAGTGAGAAAACGTTTCAAACCAAAGTAAATAAAGAAACATCAGGATACTTTCCAATTAACTCCGGAGTACCACAAGGTAGTGCGTTAGGGCCTAAACTCTACGATCTGTATACGTTGGATCTACTAGTGACACAAAATACAACAACAGAAACATTTACAGACTATACTACTATTTTTTCCAGTAATGAAAATTTTCCAACAGCATCAGATTATATTCAAACTCACTGGTTAAACTTCCAACATTGGTAAAATAAATGAAAAACTAAAGTAAATAAATACAAATCCGTGCACGTTACATTCAGCCTCTGTTAGCAGTTATGTCCAACAATAAATAATATGCAAATACTACAAATAGAAACGGTAAAGTACTTAAGGTTACAACTTACAACAAGCTAACTTAGAAATACCATAATAAAAATAAGGAGAAGCAAATAAACATAAAAGTAAGAAGACTAAATTAGTTAATAGAAAAAATTAAATCTAAAATGTCGACAAAAAATTAAATTGTAATTTATAAAACAGTCATTCGATCTATTTGGACATATGAGGTGGAACTATGAAGTTGTGCTTCTAAAACAATGATACAAAAAATCATACGCTTCATACAGATTTACATGTTTCAACGGTGCAGGAAAAAGCTGCCAACCATCACAAAACATTAGAAACTCATAAAATATCTTACTGAAACAATTACCGAAACCTAGGATCAATAAAAGACTTGTGACCTTTAAATTTTATGTTTGTGTGAATGGTTTCTGGTTTCGCAAAGCCATGAAACTTTATGGTAATTTGAGCAATTTATCTTTATTTCTTTTTTTGAAAATTGGTATTATTCAAATGTTTCCCAGTATTTGAGTATTGTTAAAGTTGTCTATGCCTTACTAATGGTTTCATCTAGTCATCTTTGATGTCAATTGCGTCTAACATATCGTGAAAATATTGCTTTCACGTATCCATAGCTCGATTGCCTGTGGTATTGTGTATGTCCTTAATTTGCTTGTTCTTATTTTATTTTCTTTTGTTTTATATATCTAAGAACTTAATAAAATAATTTCTGATTTAATCTACTATTTTCTTTCGTGTTGATATAAAAAAAATATATTTTTTAGCTTTTTGCATTTTTTTTAGCCTTTCGTCTTGCTGTTTTGTAATTTTAAGACGGTTTTCTACTTTTCTGTTGTAACTAAGCTTTCCACGCAATCTTTTTTGTTTTAATGTTTTTTATTTTTTTACTACATCAACTTCTTTTTCTCTTCTTTCTTGTTGTTGATAATCCCTATGTTTTGATTTCAGACTTGTCAATACTTTTTTTTAGTTTCTTTTATTTTTTTTCTAGTTTTTTTTTGCAAATCATCTGCTGCACCGTGTACCCAAGCAACACATTGGTATAAAATACTTTCAAATGTCCGTCTAATAAACGTTTATTAAACGTTTAAAAACGATTCAATGTCTAATAATCGTTTATCAGACGGATATTCGAACGTTTTTTATACCAATGTGTTGGTTGGGTATCGCCGTCATGATCCATTCTGCATCTATCTGTCTTTCTGTTGTTTTTATATTTTGCATACCTTAGTTTTTATTTCTTTCGTGCTAAGTTCTCTTTTTATTTTTTTACTTTATTATTTTTAATGTTTAAATTAAAATAAATAAAATAACACGCTAATAATTCGAGTAAAATTATTATATATGAAATTTAAATTACATTAACGAAAGGAAACTTCAATGCGTGGTAAAGAAAGATTACTTACAATTTTTACGATTTTAAGAATTAATTACTTTAGACGATGCTTATTATTTTTGTGCAGGTTAACACACTGAAACTTCCACTAAAATCAAAATAAACTTTTTAGTGTTCTTTATCATGTTTTGAATATTGTCTGACTAACTAAACTAAAAATAATTGAGTCAAATAATCTAAAGTATTTTAATTTTTTTATAAATATAAGGAATTTATAATAACACAAATTAGTGTTAACACAAAATATTTAACAAATTTTATTAAAAACATTTAACTCAAAACTTAATTATAATATACATATTTAAAGAAATATAATTTTGGGTTAATTACTAATTTAACATAAAAACAAAGAAAATGTATATTAAAGTTAAATTAAGCAATTTGTGAAATTTAATTAAAAAAAAAAAAGAAAATTAAAACTTCTTTTAAAACAACTTAAAAAAATAGATTTATTAAAGTTTAGGAATAAAAATTGAATTTTTTTAAATGCAATTATTTCTAGATTAATTTTAAATATAATAAAGTTTGGTTTGTTTTAACTACTGAATTTATAAAATATTTAGAAACAAATGTGTAGTACTTTTTTATAATTTCTATTGATTTAAATTAAAATTATCATTTGTGTATATTTCACAGTTTACTGTCATAAAAATCAATTTTAGTATTATATTTATATTAGATTATTGTGTAACTAAATATAATAAGTTTTGATTTTTTAGTTTAGTAAAAAACAAATGTTATTAAAACGATTAAAGTAAAAAAATCTTTGTTTTATAAAGACGTAAAAATATGTGTTTTGTGCTTATTTCAAAGTACATTAAATTTATTATATTTTAATATTATTACAAAATTTGATCTTTCAATTATTTTTTATTGTATTACAATAATTTTTAATCTTACTTCTGTTATTAAGTTTACAATTTGTCATTTGATATCGTCAACAACTTTTTTTTTCAAGTTTATGTTTTTTTATTACAATTAATTAGTTTGAAGTAAAAATTAAAGGTTTTTTTACTTGTTAGTAATAAAACGAACTTTTTTGGAACTTAATGACACATTTTTTTAAATTTAATTTAAAATTAGATTTCACAACATTGCGATTTTTTTCTTTAATTATCTATTACATTCAATACACCATTATTAAATTATGTACTTAGTGTTCTAATAAATTATCATCAACATTATAATTTTTAATATTGAATAAATTTTGTTGTGACTGTTATACTATTTGACATTCTTCTGTCACATTCTATCACCGCGAAAATATTTTATAAAATTGAACATTTACTAAATCCATTTATTTTATAACTTGTTTATCAAAATATCAAATTTTTTTCTCGACCTGATGTAAACGAAAATTACATTATTGTGAATATCTAAAAAATGCAGATATGTTTTCAAACATCACTTTTGTTTGTATTATAATAAAAAAAAACATTTTTACTAAAACGTGTAGTTATTAAGATATACAATTTAAAAAAATTTATATACCTTAATAGTATACATATAGTAATAAAAATGCATTGTATTTTCAAACAAACAACGCGCTTTGTGTTGTTCTTTAGAAACACTAACAAAATATTGTTATAAATAATTCAAGCAGGGCTGTAATGCAGCACAAAGTTTATTTTTTATTTAACATAAACCAAAAGCATCCGATTTCAGGAAACCATTTTATCAAAAATCGAAGTCAGATGTCGAGTGTAGGCGCGAGTGTATGCATCACATAGGTAATGACTTTAAAAGCATTTTGCAGTAGTCATTCTTAGTTTTTTTTCTAATGTAGTAATTGTTATTTATTGTGTTATTATAACAGCTAGTTTTTATATAAAATTTTCATTTTTAGTTATTAAAAAAAAAATTCCAAAAAAGATACATAACTGAATTTTTTTATATATTTTACAAATCAATATTGTTGGTTTTCGGTTTGTTTTTGGTGATGTTTAATTTTTATGAATTTAGGAGGTTATTTAATTGCTTTGTTTTACAGATAAATTTAGTTTTCTACAATGACGTATACAAATGCTGCAGTACGGACATAAACTGAATATTTCAGATAAGCTAAAACAGTAGGCAACAGTTATCAATTTATTTAATGAAACCCTTAAGCAACAAAAATACAATTTATTAGTATTGTTAATGGTTATAATAACGTATGCTCTATTTAATATAAACCGAATTGGGTTATTGTGTTATTTGTTTATAGACAATCTTTAATTAAAGATCGTAAACAGCAATTTATTATTTATTGGAGGTAATAAAGTTAAAGTTAAAGTCGAATGAATGTATGTACATCACCCGTAAAACGCCAACGCACCTGAACTGCTGCAGAAACAAACAAATTTTCTGCCCGAGTTATTTGACTTACATATAAACGCTTGATTACACCCGGTCGGAAGAAAATTGTTACAAAAATGTTAGACTATAAAATACAAAACTAATTGAGTCGTTATATGTATGTATTTTGTGCTATTTTCCTTTTACGCGGAATAACTAAAATATAACAAACAACATTTTTTTATGTTACTATTAGGTATTTTAAATATATACAGGGCTAACATAAATACTTGTTTCTTGTGTGACATTTGTTAAGCAACCAACATTGCTTAGATTAGTATAAACTAAAAAAAAATAATTAAATGAAAATGTATGTATGTGTTAACTCATCTTTTTAAAATCTTAAATGTCTTGTTGAATAAATTTAATAGTAGCTCGAATAATATAATCACTTGCATTGTCTTCCTGAATGTAACTAAATTGAAAAATGTTTGTCATTTAAATGCTTAAATTGACTCCAAATATCAAGATAACGTTCTGCGTTCGCAATATTGTAAGATAATATTAAACCGATTATCCTTCTTCTTAACATTGCAACTCATACACTTTTTAAAGGTTGTAATCGTAGTTTCCATAAAAGTGTGTAGATTTTTAGTTGCCAAGTACGATAATTTTGAGTTTTTACACATCCACTTAAATAAAACCATGATTTGTTTATAAAAAAGTTAAATCCAACCAATAATCGTTATTTAAATCTTGATAAAACCATTTACAAGATTGTACACGAAGAAGAAAGAAGAAAGAAGTTGAAAGCACGTTGTTCTTAATAAGCCTCGATCTTTTTTTAATGCTTTGTGTCAAGTTCTTGCTGACAATCCTATAAATTGTATGCTTATAAATTAAAAATTAAATTTTGAATGAGTTTATACCTGTTGCCGCAAACTGCGAATGTTTTTAACAACGGATGTAGTGAGTACGTATGGTAAGATTTTCTGTGTATTTTGTCTTGCACATTCAATTTTTATTTAAAAAACAACGAATTAGATCTTGTTTATGTTGTTGGCAAGAATCGTAACTAAAGTAAATGTTTAATAAATTGATCGTTGTAATAAGACCAAGTTCCATTGATATTGTGGGTACCATTACAAAAATGCGTCATTAAAATAACAGGTCTTGTCTAGTTACATTTTATTTAGACAAAAACAAAAGATAATCGTTACATGTTAATTTACATAAAAATAAAAAGTATTTTCAGAATGTTTTAATTTATTTTTTTGCAAACGTTTATCAAATTAAAACTTGTTTTAAAGTTATAACAATTAAAAACTATTGTTAATTATGTAGGTAATATTTATAATACGCAAATTATTTAAAACTAGATTTTTACAAAAAATATCGATTTATTTTAACATTATACATCAAGAAATTTTTTTAACACTAGAACCGCCACTGAGTGTAAATACCTAGAAAGCGCCAGCTGTGGTCAAATTGACCTTTTCTATAATTTAACAGTTTAAAGTTGGAAATAAACTTTATTTACAATAAATTATTTCAAAAATTTAATACTAAAACATCGATGCCTGAGTTCCATACAGTAACAACTCGAAAACGGTCGTTTTTGAGTTATCATGTTATCAAGAATCGTAATATATGAATTTATGTTATGCCACAAGGAAACAACTCTTAATTCACAGAGACGCCGCTAGGATCACTGGTTACTTTATGAAATTATAGTATTCTGTGAGTCCATAGAATAACAATTGTAGTTGTTACAGTATGGAATTCACATACACCCAATCAGAGTGAAATTCTATAGTAACAACTTGATTTGTTACTCTGTGGTTCTACAAAGCTATTGAAAACGAACTGTCAACGTAAATCGCGTGTGTGTGCGAGTAAGCAAAAATTATCTATTATGGATAAAATATTCAACAGAAAGCCCTTCGAGTCAAGAGCAAGATATATGACTCGAATAGCAAACGAGATTAGTAACTCGAATACGGATAATAGAGCCAACGTAAGTTATTTTATTCTATACAAATGAATGAACATTTATAACTATAATTTTAAATAATTTTATGCCTTTCCCATATACGTAACTGTTTATTTATTTATTAGTTATTGGCGGCGACATGTTTCGACCTAACGGTCATCATCAGGCCTAATCAATAAATAAATTAATAAATTAAAATTAAACAGTTTCTGTCAAAATGACATATAAATTAAACATTTATAACCTCCAAATTCTTGTTTTGCTTTCACATGGAAATAATTATGGAATAATCTTCCTGAATTATTATTCTAATGATTGAATGAGATTATGTGGAATCTAATTCTGGTGCCAATCAATTATTTAAACTCATTTATTTAATAGAAATTATTGTTGGTCAATCAAAACAATTCTTATTACAGATTAAAAACTCAGTTGAAGCAAGAAGGAATAACGCTAATGGTGAAGATCATTTCAGTATGAATCATGAGGAAAAGGAAGGTCAAGATTTTGATAGTGACGATAGTATTTTGGACAGAAACTATATACCTTCTGAGGATGAAAGTTCCGGCAATAACAGCAATATATTAGTTGACGAAATGGAAGCAGAAGCAGATATTCCGAAAAACGATGATTCCAATGAATTGCAACGTGAAGATGAAGGAGCAAAGAGAAAGCTAACTAGAAAGAGACTGAGAGATAGTGAATCTTGGAAGAAAAATATCAGAAAGAAGAGGAGAAATTTGGGACTTGCATATACAAGTGCAAAAGGAAAGGAAGTATGTGGAAGGAAAATGAAAGAAGTCTGCCGACTAAAATGTTCCACGAGAATTTCCACTGAGGAACGGAAAGCCATTTTCGATTACTTCTGGATGTTAGGTAATATTGAAGCACAGAGAGTTTACATAAATTCTTGCATGACCGAAGTGAATCCTACCTATCGAAATCCGAAGCCAGGAAGTAACCGATCTAAAAATTTCACATACAGCTTGACTGTCGAAAGTAAAAAAATTCAAGTATGCAAAACATACTTCAAGAATACACTAGCTATCAATAACAGAGTCATCTTCACCACATCCAAGAAAAGGGATCAGCAGGGAATGATAGACTCGGACCGAAGGGGAAAGTCAAACAAGGACAGGATTTTGGACAAAGTGAAGAATGACATAAGGAATCACATAGGTTCATTTCCTACAGTGAGCTCACACTATTGCCGAGCTAGAACCAACAAACTTTACTTAGATGGTTGTCTGAACATCCAAACAATGTATCGACTTTACGTTGAACGATGCAAGACAAATCACAGAAAGTATGCAAAGCTTACAACATACAGGCACATTCTGAACACTGAAACGAACATTGCTTTCCACACACCAAAAAAGGATCAATGTTCGTTTTGTGAAAATTATAAAAACGCCAATCAAGAATCAAAAGAAAAAATGAAGGAGAAATTCGAGGAACACGAAAGAGAGAAGGAGTTAAGCAGAGAAGCAAAGAGTCAGGATGCTGAAAATGATGGAATTCGACTCTATTGTTATGATCTCCAATCAGTTTTGCCCACTCCATGTGGTGATGTGAATTCTTTTTATTACAAAAAAAAGCTCGCACTTATAACTTCACCATCTTTGATGTGAAAAATAAGGAAGGTATCGCTAAAAGAGGTGCAAATGAAATATGCAGCTGTGTTTACAAATTTATTTCGAAGAATGAAAACGAAAACTTAGTTTTTTATTCTGACAATTGTGTGGGACAGAACAAGAATAAATTTGTATTTGGTATGTACCTGTATTGCACTCAAAAATTTGAAAATATAAAAAGCATAACACACAAATTCCTAATTGTCGGCCATACACAGAATGAAGGGGACAATATGCATGCGTCGATTGAACGTGAAAAGAAGAGGGTCCTGAAGAGTGGCCCAATATACGTCCCTTCTCAATGGTCAATGGTAGTGTGAAACGCAAAGAAACAAGGAAAACCTTACAAAGTCGACGAGATTTCCACAAATGATGTCCTAGATTTCAAGAAGATCATCTCGAAAATTGGAAATAATTTTTCACTAAATTCTGATAAGGAGAAGGTGATATAGAGAGACGTTAAAATAGTGAGAGTTGAGAAGGCTCATCCAAATATAATTTTTTATAAGACATCCTTTGACCAATTATCACCATACAAGCATATCCAGATAAAGAATAGCTTGCGTCACTCTTCTGTAACTGATTTGACATTAACACCAGCTTATACCAGACCTCCCCCTATATCAAGAGGAAAAAAACAACACCTACTGGAAATGTGCAAAGAGAATGCAATATTAGAAGTGCATTGGCCATTTTATGAAAATCTGGAGGCATCCAATGCAATTTCAGAACCTGAATCTGATAACGAAGAACAATAATAATCATTGATTTTTGTAACTTAAATTAATAATTGTGTTCATAGAATAGAAATTAATGTGTTCCTTCATTACTATTAAACGTTTTTCAATTTTTTGTTGTTACATGGCTTCTTCATACATTCACGTAGGGCAATAGCGTAACAACTTCAATCAAATGTCAATAAAATCAATATCATTATGTAACTTTTTTTTTCACAAAAGAAGTCTAGCCCTCAGTATTATTCTTAAGCATTGTTCAAAGTCTAATTGTCTTGGATGTCGTATTCTGAATGTAACCGAGAGAAGTATGTTTCGCAAATTTCAAAATCCGTTTTTCCTCTATAAGGCACATTTTTAGTTGTTACAGTATGGAACTTGGGTATCGACATAATTCATCTTAATTTCATAGAAACCTGTCCACTATGTTCACTTCACGCTCGGTTTTATTATTATTGTTTATCGCTTCTGGTTTTTTTTTGTTCAGTTATCTATGACTACGTTGGAGTAAAATGTACTTACAAATAGTACATTTTTATTTGTTTTGGCTTAGTAATTAGTAATAATACTGTTATAATCTGCTAAAACGGTCGTTGAATCTAGTTTCGCAGTTTGTTTGCTTCTTATTTTTATAAACACAGCTTTTTCTACCCCATACAGTCTTTGTGGAAGTAGACGGTTAACAACTAAGATTGGTTTTACCAGTATCGCATATTTAGGAATCGTTATATTCATTCATTACGGATCTTTTATTATTTTCATTAGGAATATATCCAAAGATTTTTCCACTTCAAATAAACGTTCACTAGCATCACTGTTACTGTCTGAAAATGTTTCCATTTTGTTACAAGCTTATAGGTCTTACGAAGCTTGCACGGCCAAGTCACAGAGTCGGGCATAGGGAAGGTTCAAGTAAATAATAATTAAGGGCGCCAGATCTTTTATGAGTAACACTTCTGTCTCGATAAGGACAGACGCACCAAGCTTGTAACGAACTTTAGGTTCGTAATCCTTGTTACCCTGATTTTTGTGTAACCACAATAAAAGAGAAAGGTATGTTATCATAAATGAAAGATAACATAAGTATAACAACTAGAATTCAATAATGTAGAGTATTAACAACTATAATTCAGTAACGTAGAGTATTAACCACTACAACTCAATAACGTAGAGTATTATTGTATTACATTATAAATACATAAATGCCGAAAGTGTCAGCAACCCACAATACAGAAGTTACATCGGGTGTCGATAAACGAAAAAGATAACTAGGGTTCACAGCATGCAATATCACAGAAGTAGTTACTGATAATACCTAAATGGTATTAAAACTCCTATTACAATTGCGTATGTTAAACAAGTTAAATTTCGTGAGTGACTTTCTTTGACAGCGACATAATAATAAAAAAAAACTTGCCCACAATTCAGTACTTGCCCGAAAAAAAAAACGTTTTCCTCGTTAAGTAGTCTAAAATAATTATGAATAGCAAATCGTGTCAACGCAATGACTCACAAAAGTAGAAATCTACAAAATGGTTATTACTACAAGAAATTATATATAAGAACCCGATGTATCAAATGATGTTCCTCGCGATTATTAAAAGATGGGTATCGCAATCGACTGACGTATAATAAGTAAAATCTCGGAGGCAAATTCTGGCCGAGACTTCGTTTTAGGTGTGGATAATGTGCCTTCCAGAATATTAATCGTTTAGTGAAGGTATTTATCGATATTAATTGTTTTTTTTTTAATCGAAACATGTGACCAAAGCGTGGCGGAACGGCCGGTGATGGATAAATTACTTTAACGGCGTAGTGAAATAATAATGTCATTTCCATTAACGTGGATGTTCTTAGAAACAAGCCATACTTAAATTATTCCATAGCACCGATTATTTTACGTAGTTGTCAGTTTAACGTCTTGACAGGAAATGACAGCCAAAAGAAAAAATCGGCAGAGGGCGTCAAAACCAAAATTTAATTTTAGTTCAACCAATATAGAGTATTACGTTATAAAATTTTTGCAAGTAACAATTTATTCTACTATAATGCTGATTTTGGAGTAAGTCGATAAGTTTAATATAATAATTGAGTTTGATATGAACGTTCCATCTGTCTTGATTTTTTGTTGCCCTTATATTTGATGATTCTTTAATAAAATCTCCTAAATTATATTGAAAGTGTTCTATGTATATGATTATAAAATTATTTGCTATTTAGTGCAATGTTAGAATTCGGGAAGGATTTCCTTTTTTTCTCTACCTTCTTGAAAATGGTCCAGCCGGCCAAGTCATCTGTCGATATCGGTAGTGATGTAACTCCAAGAAGAAAATAGTTTGGAAGAAACGGAAAAAAATCATTAGTGTGCGTGAATAGAGAAGTTAAAGAGCGCAAATTTAGGACTGATTCTATCTGAGTTATAAACGCATATAAAGCATGAAAGGTTAGTAAGATGCGTTTTAACCTGCTACACGTTTACCTCCCAGAGACTACCAAAGTGTGGTCCACCGCGAGAAATGAATTTCCAGTTAATATCTTCTTGTGCCAAGAAACATTTAACGCCGCATATACCAAACGAATTTCATCAGCAGCAGCAATAAAGTTTCTTTTATTATTACTAACCATACAATAAAGGGTGCCACGACGGGCTATGGAACGTTTCAAGGTTTCAATGAATTAATCTGATGACAACTTGGTGACTAGCTCAAGATGAAAAGCCTTGGTAGTCAAATAAGCCGGGCTATGTATACTTTTATGAGTTTTGAGTTTTTTGTATTTCTGTCCTTGATGAGCAAAATCAACGTTCGTAACCCAGAAGCAAAGTGTGTTAAATAAAAACCGGAAGGAGGGTAAATCTCCTATAAACTGATTACAGAATTTCGGTTTCACACGGAAACATGTGATACAATTCGGCACTATATTTTTGCAAATAACCCGACCTGATATAGGCTAGAAACGTTCACGTACTAAAAAAAAGACGATTTGGATTAAGTTGGTCAGAGCATTACCTTTAGGTAAAAATATAGGATGAACTTTATCGTAAACTAAATGGGAGTGCCTAATCCTGCCTCTTACGCGTAGTACATTAAACTTATCTAAACAAAATTAAGACTTTTTAGTAGTGAAGATTTTATTTATTACCTGCAAATAATGCGGCTTTTGTTTCGTTAAAGTTTTTATGTTTCTAACTGAAGGCAACGAACGAATGTAGCGAATGAATTGTAGAATATAAGCATCAACACGTTGTAGTTTAGTGAAGGACGAATGCTTATCGATGACTTGATTAATAAAATTGTAATCATTGTTGGTGACTAAGTTTACTTGAGTAGGCTTAAATTCGTTCTTGTCTGTTTCACAAGAAGTGGTCTTTTGACAATAAACGTCGATGGCACAATGGTACCAGTCTTTGAAATGTATTAATTCCTGAAACGGTTTGCTAGAAATGTTTTGAAGTAGTTTGCAGGTATATTACTCAGTTTAAGTATCTAGCTTAAGACGAACTGAGAGGAGGAGAACGTGGACCCACCAAACCACCCGAACTTGGCTGGTTCAAGCATGCCACATATAGAATAGAATGATTTAAGATGTGCTACGAAAAGAAAGGATTGCCTAATTAGACGAGTCGGATGGGCTGTGTATCTGGTTCGTGCTATGTAAGCACAAGGTTCAACGAGGCACCTACCTTGCGGTTTATCCTTTCAGGTCTATCTGAAAACCTGGTAGGAGGGAAAATGATACGATGTTGTAATAGTACCTTTTGAGTGAGTTCAGTCAGTAGAACTGCTGTGGCTAATTTCAGCCTAGGAAGAGTTGTAACTGTTAGAAATGCCACGCGGCTCTTCGCAAACAACAGATGAGTCTTTGCATGATATTTGAATGCTGACCGTACGTACAAACACGCTCCGTATGCAGAGATACTTGCATCTCCAAAACCGTGTAATTCTAGATAGTTGGCAGTGCAAAATAGAATGTAGCGTAAAAAATTTAAAATAAGAATTTTCTGATTGGATGTAAAGAGCGATCATTTTCCCAGAAGAGAGAAAGGTAGAGTTTTATCCCAAGACAACTTCAAATGCCAAATTTCCTGAATAAGTAATTTTACAGGTAAGATTAGAAGTGAAATAAGACCGAGAAAGTCAAACAACTTAGACAGTAATGAAAGCAGCTGACGTTTAGAAGCTTTTGCAGACATAGAAGACATTATGATTTGAAATTGAAAGGAGTCTGACGAGGGTAGCCACTGTATATCCAATGTTTCAGAGTTCTCACTCTCGAAATCAAGCGTAACTCTTGTGTTTTCTGAATGTTGGAAATCGTTTAAATTATTGAATAAAAGTTTACGTAAGAGAAAACCTGCTTGATTAAGGATTTTATTTGACTTATTACCTCGATTGCCTTGTCAAAAGCTTTAGAAAAGGACGCTAAGTTTTCAGTTGCTGTATCTTGCAAGATTTTTGTTGTTAAGTAAGATGAACTTGCTAGACCATATGTAACGGTAATTAATTGAAGAATTCTTACGCTTTCAGAAGAATTATTGCGCTAGAGTATGGATAGATATCGACGCTGATTTAGTGCAATCTAAATTTGTCTAAACATTTTAGCACAATCTGCCAAAATGGCAATGGAGTATTTGCAAAAATGTATTAAATGGCAAATAAGTCTTTTTGAAAGACGGAACCAACGTACTGGCAATCATTTAAAAATAATTCAGAAGTTGTCCCTGCTTACATCATTTGATAGAATGGTGGACAGATAATCGAATTTCTTATACTTGGCAACAAAATTGCTGCAAAGATTTTTAATGTACGGATTTTTACCCAAGCGCTTTTCCAAATAAAAAAAAATTGTTTAAGTGCTATGCCTTAGAAAGATCCTAATTTTTCAATTCGAGGACTAAACGGTATGAATACTATCAACTTTCCATCAACTGAACGTTCAAGTAAATTTTGAAAATGAGACGCACAAAATAGTTCCTCCTCAAACCAGAAATTCGGAACAGACTCAAGAATATTCTCAGTTTTCTAAAATTTATGTAAATCAAAATTAATAGTTGATGTACTAAAGTAGCATTTTGACGTAGATTCAGATTGATATTGTAGATAAATTCCATCGGTATTTATATATTCAAGTTTTGTCTTGTTAGAAACTAACCGTAACTAACTAAGGATTTTTTTTTAAATTAACATTATGAATCGAGTATACTTTTCTCCACTTAAATGTGTACTTACCAAATAAGCTAATGTGTGCAACGATAGGGAATACGCACTGTCAGCCGCTCGAACGGGAAAATGAAAGAAATTCGACAAGTGACAATTTATTTTATTTTTGAATATAATAAAAGAAAAGAAAGAAAAATGTAAAAGACTAAAAGAAAACTATTTATATTTTAATATAATTAGCCACGCCATCAGCCGGACGGATTTGCGTTGTTTCCGGGTCTCTGAAACAATTAAACAAAATCTCAGGCGGTGAGCCACGCGAAAAGAAATACTAAAGGAGAAAAATGGCACACTCAGCGCATTATGACAATTAATTGACAATTTGGTTGGCACACGGTTCAGACCGATTTGTTGTTATAACACTAAGCACAACAATTATATGGTGGCGCTAATCTCAGATTAATTAGTTGATTACACTAAGCACAACTAATTATATAGTGGCGCTAATCTCAGATTAATTAGTTGATTACACTAAGCACAACTAATTATATAAATAAGGTTGTCTGTCATATCAATTTACCCAAGTATTAATTTCATGCGACTCACCCCTTTCTGTATAAATTGTGTTGTTTTTTTTTGCACTAAAACAAATCTAATCACACTAATAACCAACTTAAGCACGCAGAGTGACGCTGCTTCAACAGTCGGCTTTGCGTCTCTCCGTCTCACCACTTAAGACAAGGGGATCCCCAACTACACTCGCTAAACGTCACCTCGTGACGTATAATACTTCCCCTATTTAAAACTTTAAGGGTCTCTCCTCTCTCTCCAACAGTATACGTTTTTATTTTGTTTTATTATATTTTTTTTTTAACTTAAAATATTATTTACCTAACAGTCTTCTAAAGTATGGGTTTTTTATAAGCAAGAGGAATTTGTTCAATGCATAATAAATCATAAAAATGTGCTACACCAATTAGTGTTTCGACTTTAAATCCTTGATTAAAATTAGGTCTACCAACCGAATGTTTGGCGGAATGAAATACTAGGAATAGCAGAAGCAATTCTATCAATAACTAGGCACTGTAAGGTTTTTTGTAACTTGATTATTCTAGAGTGAACTAAAACATCGGAAAAAACTTGTTACAGAAGACGACTGACAACCTATTGACACCAGTAAAATGTTGGCAGCATTTCTTTCTAAACCAAGCCCATCTGCTAAATTAGTTAGTATAAAATTTTTTGTTGCGGCACTGTCGAGCAAACAACGAACTAAATGTGCCATTTTTTGCTTATCACGAACAATGACATCTGCTGTTGACAGCAATATCAATGATCGCTGGTTCGACTACTTGGACGAGCTTAATTTCGAATTATTAAAATTAAATAAACTCGTACTTTTAAAGCGGTTTATGATGTTTGAATTTGCGGCAGTATGCAGTTGAAGAATAATCTAAAACTAGAAGTAACTTTTTACGTTGTTATCGTTATCAAAAGTTTCCGATTTTCTTCTAGACCTTATAAAATAGTATTGCTAAATTGTAATAATCGTAAGGCGTGCTTCTTTCGAAATTCTTACGTACTTGCTTGATAAATAAATGTCTTTATTTCAATGCTTTCTTTCTATAAACATAGTCACAGTCCATCTGAGTATAGTCTTCTTCTTCTAAAAATTTTTAATATTGATTAATAAAAAATTAAGAAGAACGTTTGTGAGAACGCTGTTCTATTTTGGTATATACATCCATCAAACCAAAAAACTACAAGAATTTTGTTTTCAGATATTTTTTCTAGAAGTAGCCAATAATACATAACACAAAAGTTAAAGCTTAAGTTTATCCTTGTTTTTTTTTTGGTTGGGGCTAACTTTTTTTGCTTGTTGCGATCTGAAAAAGAAGAAAAAGAATTTTGTAAAAACTACAATTATTACATTGGTCTTTCTTTAATTGATCGCGCATTTTTTCTTGTATAATTTATGAACGTCCGTCAGTGTTTAAAAAACAGGTTGCAAAAATCATTTTTTTGAATCCTTTCGCTCATAATGCGATGGTAGTTTTGACATGATGTTTAAATATTTATCTAAATACCGATATTAATCTTGACTCTTTTTTTTGATTTTTTTTCTGACAGTTCTACAAGCTTATAGGTCTTACGAACCTAGCACGGCCAATTTCGATGAAGACAGAAGATCCAAGTATGTAACAAAATCAGGTTCATAATCCCAAACGGACTAAAAAAGAGAAAGATAAATATGTATAACAACTTTAATTGGTAGATTATTAACGAGCACAAGAAATTTATCGTAAATTATTCAATCAATAAATGCTGGAAGTATCGGCAACATACAATACATAGGGTTAAATTACACATAGGGTGTTGATAGCGAAGAAAATTAAAATAATAATGACAAATATCTTTGATTCACAGCATGCGACACACAAAAATAATTAATGAAAATACCTAAATGTTATTGAAATAATTATTGTAATTACGTATGTTAGAATTTCGTGAGAAACCTTTATGACAACGCAAATTTAATCAAATAAAACTTACCCACAATCCAGTACTTGCCCGAAGAAAACGTTTTCCTCGTTGAGTCGAACTCGAATATTAATGAACAAGCAAATCGTGCCATCACAATGACTCACGAAAGCAAAAATTGACAAAACTAATAAATAATGCTGAAATAAATTAGACATAAAAATCGGTTATCGAATGCTGTTGCACACATTAAATTAAAGGTTGATATCGCAGTTGATTGACTCATAAGGAACAGTACATCGAAAAGAATTTCTAGTCGAGACTTCGCTTTTAGCTTTAACGTAGGCCTTCTAAAATTATAATATTTCCATGAAGGTATTTGGTCGATATTACCCCTCATTAGCGGAGAATACACCGAAACATGTGCACTAACAGGTGTCGGGTCGTGCTACCAAATTAACAAAGAAATTACTAAAAAATTCTATAAACTAATAGGTAAAGCTTACCCTGTGATGAATAAATCATAGTTTCTACATACCCAGGACATTAAAATTTAAACATCACAAGCACGATTTTTAAGCAATTTACGGTTTAACATCTTGACAGGAAATGAAGTAAAACGAAACTCGTTAAAGGGCGACGAAAATAGAAATCTAACTTTAATAACATGAATAACAAAGTATTACATTTTTAAAATGTTTTTGGAACGCCATCCTGTGATAATAATAATACCACGTATAGAAAACTATAAATTAGTGCGGAGGGTAAAAAAGTTGTCATTGGATTTAATGACAGCGAAAGTCAATGAACTATCGACAAATGACGCTGTCAAAATCTAATGACAACTTTTCTACCCTCCGTACTAATTTATAATTTTCTATAAGGTATTACTTTTTCAAATTTATGCACGTAACAGAATACAGGAATGTACTATTGCCTATAGATTTTTCCGCGTTACTTGTTTTCACTTGAGTAACTTGTTTTTGCACATTGGCAGAAACATTAACTTTTCTTTAGTCTCATCGTCATTTTCGACCAGAACTCTTCAATCAACTTTTTCTAAACTTTTCGGTTATTTCAGAACATTCTTACTTTTGCTTTTAAACAATAGATTAAATTACAAGGTTTAATTTTTTTTCGTCTCTTAAAAGGTCTTGAGTACTTTTT
The DNA here is from genome assembly GCA_035610365.1 of Aquatica leii. Lineage (NCBI taxonomy): Eukaryota > Metazoa > Arthropoda > Insecta > Coleoptera > Lampyridae > Aquatica > Aquatica leii. The sequence continues at coordinate 18,775,990 of CM069437.1, forward strand.
TGATTCTATGAATTGTATTTGAATCTTGTGTATCCTTGTCCTTGTTTTTTTTTGTTTTTTATTTTTTTTCGTTTTGTAGGCTGCTGACAACTTTCGCTTTCGTGCGCTTTGGTCAGACGTATTTACTCTATTGTTAATACTTGTGTCAATGTTAGCCTTGCCCTGCGTCTCTTTTTCATCAGTATTCTTCTTATCTGAATCAGAATCATCTTGTATGATAATATGATTCCTACAATTTGTTGTAGCTTTATTCTGTGTTTTAGTTTTATTAGGGATGTATGTAAGGTCTGAGTTGGGTTAGTGTCGGAAATAGAGTTATTTAGTACGAAATGGGAATTTATTTGAAAAATGTTATCCATGCAACTGACGTATAACCCGTCCATAACACCGTAAATCAGTTACCCAAACACTCTCCCCACTACATAATTCTGACAATTGTTTTGTTCTATCACGTTTGTCATAATTTATACCCTGTCTCACTTTCCTTTCTTCCTCAATCTGAACCGACATTGATGTCTCTATAGTTTGTTGCAACTTACTAGGTAATAGAGGTAATGTACTCTTTAATTTTCTCGACATCAAAAGTTCTCCTGGAGAGAAACCGTTTTCGAGAAGTGTTGTCCTATAAGCCAACAACGCCATGCATATATCATAATTCTTTTTTATTAAGTTTTTTGCAACCTTTACTGCTGCCTCTATTCCCCCGTTAGATTGAGCAAAATAAGGACTTGAAGTAACGTGTTTAAAATTTAGCTCTAAAGCGAAGCGTTTAAACTCCGTTTGAAATTGTGGACCATTATCTGTCCGAACAATGTCTAGAATGCCATACCGTGAAAATAGTTCTTTCATTTTTCCTATAATAATATTTTGTGACAAATCAGGCAAACTGAAAATTTTAAAGAACCAAGAATAGTAGTCTGTCACAATCAAATACCATCTATTTTCACATTTAAATAAATCAGCTGAAATTTTCGACCATGCTTTAGTAGCAATTTCGTCTTTAACAAAAGGTTCTTTTATATTTGACCTTTCTTTAACGCAACTAGGACAATTTTTTATCAAATGTTCCAATTGCGTTGATAACCCTAGCCACCAAACTGAAGTTTTAACCCTTTCTCTACTTTTTGTGATAACCTGGTGACCCTGATGAATAAATTTTATAACCTTTAGCTGCAACGAAAATGGTATAATAATCCTAGTTCCCTTTAAGAGAAAATGTTCACTGACCGAAATTTCATGACGATATTGATAATACGGCAAAATTTCAGATTCTAACTTACTCTTTTCTGGCCATTCCGACGTGGCATATTGAATTAGTTTTTTACAAATTCTGTCTTGCTGCTGTTCGTTCAGAATTTCTAGTAGAAATTCATCTTTAATAGGTAACCCTTTGAGAATTAGAGATAAGTGTGATTCCACCTCTTTCTCAAGTTCATTTGTACCCGCGTATACTATAGGCTCTCTGCTTAAGGCATCCGCAACTACTAGGTCTTTGCCTGGTGTATACATAATCTTGTAGTTATACCTCATCAACCTAATTCTGAACTGTTGTAGACGTGGAGTTAGGTCATCTAAACTTTTAGTCGCAAACACCTGCAAAAGGGGGCGATGATCTGTTTCCAAAATTACCCGGTCTAAACCCGTAATGTATTCCAAAAATTGTTCGCACGCCCATGCTAATGCTAACCTCTCTTTTTCTATTTGTGCGTACCTGCGCTCACTCGTAGTTAAAGTTCGTGAGGCATAAGCAACAATTTCTTTATTTTGGTAATCTCGTACCTGCATTAACGAAACCCCCAAACCGTATGAGGAACAATGGCAGTTTTTGTTGGATTATAATATGCTAAACAGGGTGCTTCTTGTAATAACTGAATAATTTTCTCAAAAGTTTTCTCTTGTAAATCACCCCATACAAACGTTACATTGTTTTTCAACAACTGCGTAACGGGACTTCTGATCTATTTGGGATAAATTTTGCAGCAAAATTTACCATGCCCAACCACCGCATAAGTTCTGTTTTATTGGTTGGTCTTTTGAATTTAGAAATGACTTCTACCCTTTTCTGGTCTATAGTAATACCGTTTCCTGAAACCGTATGTCCCAAAAATGGAACTAACGACACCCCAAACATACATTTCTCCCTATTTAGAGACCTTCCCTTTTAAACCGTTTTAAAACCTCCCCTAGAATTTTATCGTGTTCCGTCATTGATTCCGCAAAAACCAATACATCATCGATATGGTGTACCACTCCTTTTAACCCGGTTAAGATTTTTGAGAATTTCTGACTGAAGTATTCCGGCGCGCACGAAATTCCGAAAGGCAAACGTGTGAATTTAAACCGGCCTATTGGCGTTATAAAGGTTGTCAAATGTTGACAGCTTTCCTTTAATTTTAAATGGTAAAATGCAAAAGTTGCATCTAGTTTTGAATAAACCCGCGAACCTCTCAGTTTGGCCAACGTAGTTTCTACCCTCGGTATCGGAAAATGAGATCTCAATACACTCTTATTTAACCTTGTAAAATCACAACAAATCCTTATCGAATCATTTTTAAGGACCACCACTATAGGTGCCACCCAAGAAGTAGGTTCCTCTACCGGTACAATAATTTTCAATTCCTGCAACCGTTTTAATTCTGTTTCCAATTTACCTAGCAGAGGCACAGGGACCACTCTTGGTGCTGCCTGAATATAAGGCTGCGCATCATTTTTTATGACTATTTCTATTTCATCCTTTAATACACCAATGGTATCAAAAAGAGTAGAGAATTCCTCAAAAACCTTGACCCTAGTATTTTCTTTTAGCATGCTCCCTGTAAATTTCAACAGATTTAACTTTACAATACTTGGTCTCCCCAAGATAGCAACTTTTAAGTTTTTCACCAAATAAAACTCCGTTACATGTTTACTTTCCCGGTATGTCAAACCTAATCTTACAATTCCTACTATCTCTAAATTTCTACCATCTGGGCCGGATATCACCTCCCTGTACGTGTCTAATTTATTTTCCAACTCAGAGCTTAATAACCCTGCAGGTAAACAGTTGACATCCGCTCCAGTATCAACCAAGAACTTTACCTTATTTTTAAACCTTTTAATCTCTAAATAACAATGCCATTGAGAATTAGCCTCTGAATTAAATCCTAATATTCCTATAAAGAAATCTGAATTTCCCTGATTTTCTTCATCCTCGTTTACAACAGTTTTAACAATTTTTTTATTTTTACATACCTTATGCCAATGTCCCACCTTATTACACTTTGAGCACTTTGCGTTCTTTGCTGGACACTTCTCCCTTGAATGTCTCTCTTTACCGCAAAACCAACAGCTACCTTCTTGTTTCTGACTTAAATTTTGACCATTATTCTGTCCCTGCAATGCTGTTCCTGCACCCTGAATCTTCTTGTGTTGATTTTTCGCTTTTGCTACTACCCTTACTTCTCCACTTGAATTCATACCCCTTTGCCTGAGAATTACACTTTGTTTTATGAGTTTTTCCGCCTGTCTCGCAGCTAATACTGCCTTTGACAATGTTAAATCAGCTTGCAATTGTAGTCTTTCACTGGTTTTCTTATTCAACATACCGACCACTAACCTGTCTCTTATTAACTCATCTCTTAAGTTTCCATATTTACAAAATTCAGACAAGGTGTGTAGAGCCGTAATATACGAATCAACTGATTCACCTTGAACTTGTATCCTCGAATTGAATTTGAAAGGTTCGAATATTACGTTTTTTCGAGGTATAAAGTAACCTTCAAATGCTTTTAAAGCTTCTTCGTATGTCGTTGGAGCTGTAGCAAATTGCACTAAAATTAACTCGCTTTCTTCCCCCATTGTATACAAAAGTATGTCTATTTTTTCCTGATTATTCCTGCTGTTTAAACTTGACACTGCCATATACCTTTCAAACCGTTTTATCCATTGGGGCCACATTCCTGGAACCCGAAAGTTGAATTTTTCTGGTGTAGCTACATTTAAGTTGAGACTTCCCGCCTGTTGAACCTGGTTTCCGTTGTCCACCATTTTCCTTGCACACTTTTTCCTTTTCCCGAGCTTTTTACGATTTTTCTTTAATGTTTTGCCCACAAAGTATATTATTTTAGGGTTTTACCGCTGCCACCAGGTTTTGTTATGGATATAAATCCGTTTATTAATAATAATAATCCTTTATACAGTTATACAGGCTCATACGAATTACATTACTTAACTAACTCTCAGAGATGCTGTGTCTCTTGTACCTACATAACCTACTGATACAACAGCCATTACTATGTTATTCAGTTTTTCGAACGCTGACCACGCCAATGAGACTCTTCTATCTAGATCTGCTGTCAAGTTATTTTTTGAGATTTGGAATTTGTGCCCTAGATATACGAATGTATTCACTTTTTCTATTTTTTTGCTTTCTATATCAATTTCTTGTTGTTCTTCTGTATCATTTGTTAAATATTTGGTTTTCTGAGTGTTTATTTTCAATCCTATCTGTTTTGATACCTCGTTCAGTTCTTCCAACATTTTTTGTAATTCTTCTTTATTCCTTGCTATTAGTGTTATCTCAGATAGTTTAATTTCTCTCCATCTATTGTTATTCCTTTTTCTTCCCAGTCTAATCTCCTAAACATGTCTTCTAAAGTCAATGTGAATAATTTAGGAGAAATTGAGTCGCCTTGTCGAACTCTACGATGTGTCCCGAATTTACTGGTTTCTACTGCTGTCGTTACTTGTATTGTTGCATTTTTATATATGTATTTAATAAGACCTGTCTATCTTTAGTCTGCAGTTACTAAAATATTAACATCGGCCGAAAAGACATTTTCAGGTATTAATAGTTTCTTGCAAGTAAAAAACGGAAATTCTTATCTTGTATTTTTCTTCTTTTAGTATGAATGCAAAGCCTCCTATATGCAAACAATTAGGTTAATGTAATTTGCGTAAGTTGATGATAAAGCTCTAAAGTAATACGTTAGTAACAGTTTATGAAGAGCAAATAGTTTCATGCAGTAATAACAATTAAAAACTTACTGCCTATCTATCTGCCTGCTTTGTGATTTCAAATTTAAAAATATTTGATGTTTGTATTATTATTCTGATGATTTTAACATTCACTACTGTCAATCTGTTGATACTTAGTACCAACTTTATATATCACACATAAAAATCACCATTTCAAAGCAACCTAATTGACTAATAATAACTAAATTTGTTTTTTAATTTGTTTTTTTTAAAACAATATTAACGTATAATAATGTATTAGAAATAGATCGTTAATGATCTCTATTAATGAACGGTTTTAAATCAATGAATACATTTTTATTAATGAACAATTTTGTATAGCAATCAATGAAATCGTTAGCAACCACCGATTTAACAATATTGCGCGACTACTAAATATAAATAACAACGAGTTACGTGTGCTTTAGTTTCTTTATAGCTTCACACGTTTTACCAGCGTACGATCAACGGAAAAACTTTAAATCTAACTCGTTTGTTAATCGGCGACAAATAATCTAGACAATATTAACGCGTTCGCTCGCTACATTTGCTCACGGGGTTAAAATGTCTCGATTATTAACCGCGATCATTAACAACCTATTTCGTTAAATAGCTATTAAAATAAAATTTAAAAAAATATTCTATTTGTTTGTTAAAATATTTTATCAAAAGAGATAACTAAATTATAATTTTTAGTTACTGTTACATATTAAATAAATATACCGAATAAACAGCAATAAACTGTGATTAGATATTGTTTACATCTTGATTATTTTAATATTTAATTTGTTTACGTGTCTGATACTTTAATATTTAATTAAATCAGAAAATCTACAGTAAAAGTACGGTAGACAAGTAGCTTTTATCAATTTAATATTCCGTTCTGCGATTTCCATTAATTTTTACCTATTAAAAATTTGTTTGAAGTATCAGGAAAATTGCACTATTTTTCAATTTGGAAAAACGTTGGCATTTACGTCAAATAAAAATACAAAAAGTAAAGAATTGTGTTAAAATGTAATCGTTTGACCCACATAAATCACATCGATTTTGACATTAAGTCAGTTCATCAATAAAATTTTATAACGTCAATTTAAAATTTACTAAAAAGAAATAACGACTGACAATCTAAAAATAATATTTATCGTTTACAGATGGATTTGCAACGAAGAGGCCATCAGGGTGGATTAGCCGGACAACAGAAAGGACGAGTATATTGGCGATGCTATTTTAATGCTGTGACGTGCTTCAAGTAAATAATTCAAGAAATTACGATTTTAAAACAAGTTATTTTATTGTGATCTTAAGTTTTTGTATTATTTATTGTATTTTGAATAACTTGTAACTAATAAATGGCGTATATTTCTTTCAGCTGTTTGTCTAGTTATTACTACCATCTTTGAAAATATTAGAATTTGTAACTGTAAGTAGGTACGTACTATGTTTATGACAAAGCGTGGAGTGTTTTGCTAAATTTATTACGTTATTATAAATACATGCTTGTTGACAGCTTAAGATGAAATAATGTATGGTGTATCCATCAAACTTCTACAAACAGATTTGTTAAAACTTAATTTAGAATTTCTGTTTGATAGTTATGTTAGAAACGCGCTTAATTTTTTTTAAAATAAATTAATTAACAACGTTTTCAAACGTATCGTCTACATAAGTTAATTGCAAACTTATACAATTACTAATTATTGCAACTAAACTAAATTTTGTTAAAACTTCTATAATTGAGTTCAAAAAACGACTTAAATAATGTTGTTTTACAACTTTAATAAAGTTGCATTTTCTAATATTATAAATTAGAACAAAAGTGTAATAATTTATTCATAATAAGAAACTCGTAATCAAGGGCTCCATTTATATATTATATAGATCTATATAAAATTAATAATTTAAAAAACGATTGTTAGATAACTAAATATAAACAGCAAACGTTTTTTCTTTAAAATAAAAAAGTAAAAAAAATCAAACAAAACCTTGTAAATAATTTGGCGCCCAACGTGGGTTTCCATTTTTTTGAACTATACTACGCATAGTGTCGTGGAGTTATGGTACGGGTAAAAACAAATAAAATAAATAGTTTGTAAAAGTTTTTTACATATTAAAACGCTAATAAAAATAAACATGATAGCAATTTTAACTTGCAAAATAAAAAAATCCACAAGTGCACAAGTACAAATCAAAGTTAACCAATTAGAAAAAGAGAAAAAAATATATTAATAATGATTTATACATGCCAATCAGTTATCACAGCTTAGTTTTATAAATATTACAACACGTTGACTGCCGTGTCGGTCAATATGACCGAGAAAACAGCTTTTCTCTAGACAAAGTCGGTCTATACCCATTTTAAACACTCAAAATCTAATTGTTTTGGATATGGAGAGTGACTGAGCCGGCTTGTAAGAAACGCTGCGCAATGTCAGTTTTTTGCGTAAAAATTTATCGGCAAAGGAATGTACCTAAATAGAAGGTAAAAAACATATACACTTAAAAATGAAGCTATAAAATTTTCAATAGTAACAAAAAACCTAGTACTACAAATAAAGAAATTCACTTTGTTTTTTGTTGAAACAGTCAATGCAGAGAGGCTCTTCTCAATATCTTTTACAGTAAGTTTAAATCCTCTTTAAGTTTCTGACTACACGTCAGCCGTGTTTTGTTTTTGCTGCTTCGTAACACGCCTGTCACGGTTGACGTTTGATATTTTTTTTTCAGATAGTTCATTACGTGAACGACAATTTTTGGTTGGCGTGACTTTTTAAAATACTTCTGTAGAAGAGCGCGCATTGCACAAACCGTATGCAACTGATTTACAAACTTTTTGGATGCCTGTATCTACACGTTTAATTTCTTTGTAGATTAACCATTTACCAAAACATTATTTACAAAGATCTCAAAAGGCAGTTATTTGATACAACTGAATAATTTTTTTGAGTGGCAATTAGTAAGCCGTAAGCAAGTACCACTTCGGATTTTTTTTGTCCCTGACAATTTCGCTTTTTAATTTGTAAGTCTAAATGCTTTTTAGAGAGGATGAAAACATACGTTTACATACTGTAAACCATCTTTAAAAGCAATTTAAACCTGCTCCTATTATATCTGCGAGCTGGGCAACTCATTCGCGAGAATTGTTATACGCGCAATGTACTTATCAAACACGTATAACAATTCAAAGTACGGAAAACTTTAAAATTATAGTTGAGTAATAAATATACACTTGTAATGTAAATGCCTTTTTATGGAATTGTATTCTGATTTTTATTATGTACGGAACATGTATACGGTGATGAATAAACTGTGTGTTAATAATTGCAATTAATTATGTCTCGAGTGCCTAAGACCGAAAGGCCAACAGTGCCACTGCAAGCGGATAACGCGACCAATCGCTTGGAACATTGCCGTTAGAACAATACCTACATTTGATGTTGATAGCCCGGGCACATGGTCCGATTACTGTGATGATTTGGATGTCTACTGTTCTGCAAACCGCATCGATCAAAAGTCACAGGTAATTCAAAGATCAACTTTTTGTAGTGTTATGGGTTCCGCTGCATTTAAATTGTTACGTACAATAATCGCACCGTACAAATACACCGAACACACAGTAGAACAATTACGACAGGCACTCACAAACCATTTTGCGCCAAAGCAATCAATCGTGTTATATTCGCATCGATTTTTTACGCGATTACAACGTCAAGGAGAAACTGCAAATCAATACTAGACAGCCTTGCGAGCTATAGCCGATCATTGTGAGTACGAAGCTATGCTTGATCGTTTAATACGCGATCGGTTCATTTCTGGTGTACGCGATACGGTTCTTCAGCACCGTTTGCTGGAACACCAAAACATTACTTTACAATTAGCTATAGAACGCGCCAACGCGTACGAACAGGTGTTAGTATTGTCCGACGAAGTGAAGTCGTCAGCATCACAACTGACCTCGCAACTCGATATCAAGCATACCGCGAGAGCGCGCAATCGATGCCGATCTGTTTCTCGTAATCGACGACAATTCCGAAATTCACAGTCAAGTTCGCGATTACTATCTCCGCATCAAAACCGAAGTTGTGCCAGATGTTAAGGATCGCATCCTTGGGCGCAGTGTCCATTTTAAAGGCTATATGCCGCACGTGCAAAAGGACAGGACACATATCGACCGCTTGTCGATCACAATCATTAAACAATGTAAACACAACGTCTGCACTAACAATACTAGATCATGATTTCGTCGATCTGTTAGTAGCATTCATTCGCGCACAAAACAACCCGCCGTCGATGGCAACTGTTCACATTAATGGTTATTCACTGCGGATGGAGATCGACACCGACGCCGCAGTTACTATCGTGCCGAGATCAACGTATTAATTAATCAAGTGCGAGCAACTCCCTTAGAACCTTTTAAGGGCACAATTCGTGGTGTCAGTGGCAACAGGATAAGCGTTCTGGGTCGCGCTGACGTAAATGTACAATATCGGTCGATCAATATCGAATTACCACTTATCGTATCCAACAACGAATCGCCGAACCTACTAGGCAGAGATTGGTTTTATCGCATAGGATTCTTTGTCGGAGGCATTAATCACGTCGACTGTCCTAATCAAATTTTAACTATATCCACTAGACACGCGCTAATTTTTGAACCAGATCTGAGCGAATATAGAGGTGAACCAATCCATCTTAAACTTGACTCCAATATAAAGCCAATTTTCTGCAAGCTACGTCGTGTCCCGTTAGGCATCGTAGATAAGGTTAACATAGCTATCGACAAGCTAATCGAAAATGGCGTTTACGTTCCCGTTAATCATACGCAATGGGGAACTCCGCTTGTGCTGGTCATAAAGGCCGACGGTTTGATAAGACTCTGCGACGATTATAAAGTTACCATCAACAAAGCGTTGAGGCCGCATGCACATCCAATTCCGGTAATAAGTCATTTTCTGACTAATTTGCGGGGCTCAAGCTTACCTGCAACTAAAGGTGAATTATCAATATTTGCTTTTGCAAGTAACCAGGTTGCAGTTTGGAGTTAGCACAGCACCAGGCGAATTTCAAGCCGTAATCGACAAATTAGTAAATGGAATCGACGATATCGCTGCATATTTTGACGACGTAGTCGTAGCCGCAGAAAATGTGACACAGCTATCGCATCTACTCGATCAAGTGCTTAGCCGATTAAGCACAGTTGGTCTTCGCTTTCGACCGGACAAATGCGCCCTCTTTACAAACTAAGTCAAGTTCTTAAGCTATATGATTCCATTTAAGGGTCTTAAGCCTGATCCAGAATTATGTGCCGCTGTCCATAAAGCTCCAGCTCCCTCTAATAAAAAAGAGTTATAGGCGTTCTTGGGATTACTAAATTTGTTTCATACGTTCTTGTCAAACAAAGCAACCGTAGCCAAACCGTTACATCGTTTACTTGAGAAACAAAGTAAATGGAAATGGACAGTAAACCACCAGAACGCGTTTGAGCCATGCAAACGTCTTGTATCGGCAGATTCTGTTTTATCGTATTTTAATCCAAGAGTCCCAATTGTGCTTATTTGCGGCGCATCTCCAGTCGGAATCGGTGTCGTTTTGTGCCATCGAAAACCTGATGGAGGTAAGTTACCGGTGACTTTCTTTAGTCGATCATTGTCTCAAGCCGAACGAAACTATGTACAAATCGATCGAGAGGCGTTAGCGATCATTGCTGGCGTTCGCAAATTTCATCACTTTCTTTTCGGTTTTTCGTTTGAAATAGTGACCGATAACAAACCGCTTCTCGGAATGTTTGACTCGTGTCGTCAGACGCCAGAAATTCTATCGCCAAGAATGTTACGATGGAGCGTGATGTTAGCCGCTTATTAAGTACCGCATCATTCACCGGTCGGGCAAACATATTCCACACGCCGATGCCCTTAGTCGACTTCCGTTAGCGATACCCAAGGTTACGTCGACCGATCTGGCAGAGATATTTTTGCTTGAACATGAAGGAAAACTTCCGATAACTGCAACTGATATTGCTATCGAAACTCGAAAAGACACCGATTTATCTAAGATCTACTCATGGGCAGTCACGGGGTGGCCACACACTAACGCAGTGCCATTAAATTTACGTTGTTACTCGCAACACCGAAACGGTATAAGTACATACAAAGGGTGATTGCTTTACGGAATCCGAACGATTGTTCCTCCATCAAGTCGCACATCCGGGGATGACTCGAATGAAAGCAATTGCTCGAAATTACGCATGGTGGCCAACTATTATTAACGACGTCGAAAAGTACGTTCGAAACTGTAGTGCTTGTCAGATGCATCATAGCGCACCGCCGTCAGTGCCATCTGTTAAATGGTCAAAACCGCCAGAACTTTGGTATCGCATACACGTCGATTATGCCGGTTCTTTCAAAGGTCGCCGTTTCCTATTAATTATTGACGCATTGACTAAGTGGTTAGACGTGCGAGAAGTTAACACCGTGAATCCAACAAATACTATTATTTGTTTGCGATCAATTCTTGCGACTCACGGAGTACCGGCAATTTTAGTTAGCGACAACGACAAGGCATGTTTCGACACTCCTCAGTTCGAATTGTTTTGTAGATCAAACGCAGTTTGACATGTCCATACAGCACCCTATCATCCGCAATCTAATGGGTAAATTGAACGCATGGTTCAGACAACTAAACGATCATTAGAAAAAATAATGGCAAGTCACTGAATCGAGAAGGACGAGAAATGAAAACAAGCTATCGATAGCTTTCTTCTTTCTTAACACGTGACGCCCTTAACTCCATACACACTAAGCTCATCTGAATTTTTCTTCCGACGCCGACTACGAACTAGGCTTGACGCAATCAATCCAGTTAACAATCCAGATTTCGATCGACAAGAATCAACCAATGTCAAACGGTCGCGTTCATTCAGCGTTGGTGATGCAGTTTACGCCCGCAGCTATGGAACCGGTTCTAACAAGAGTTTTAGCGCCAAGAAGTGCAGTCACGTACAATCTCAGCACATCAAATGGAACACAATTTCATCGACATACTGATCAGTTGCGACCAAGAGTAAGCGAACAATCATCAGGAGCGACAAATCAACAAAACAATGAAGATGATCAGTCTATATCGATTTCCGATGAAACTGTTCCGTTACCACCGCTGCCAAACCAATCGTCATCATCAGGTTCACTTATGTCCATACAAGGTCTTCTTCGAACGTTACCTGATCGAGCAGCTAAAAGAAAATTCCGGTTCCCGTCTCCCGATAATTCTTTTGATGAAGCAAACGATGACCCTACGTACTCTCCCAGCAAATAACACCGTGTTCCCAGCTGAGTAGAGGAGTATTATATCTGCGAGCTGGGCAACTTATCAAACACGTGCGCGTATAACAATTTAAAGTACGGAAAACTTTAAAATATTAGTTGAGTAATAAATATACACTTGTAATGTAAATGCTTTATTTATGGAATTGTATTCTTATTTTTATTATGTATGGAACATGTGTACGGTGATGAATAAACTGTGTGTTAATAATTGCATTTAATTATGTTTCGAGTGTCTAAGGCCGAAAGGTCAACAGTGCCACTGTAAGCGAATAACGCGACCAATCGATCGGATACAACAGACCTAGCTGCAGAAACAAATTCGTTTTTATACATTCATTCCTAGTTACAATAATTTGCTAATTTTTGTAGACAAACTACACCCATATATACAATTAATCCAAAACACCGGTTGATCTCATACATATTTGCAGAAAACCAAACGTGTACTCTTGAATGAGATGTAATATCTGTCTTATTCACAATAGTTTACGTGGCATACAGATTAATTTGATCGACAATATAATTAAATAGGTTATCATCAACCAAAATAAAATTTAAGTGATTCTGTACTAATTAGAAGTTTGAACAGATTCTTACTTAATACTGATTCTTTTGTGAATAGAATAGGAACTGCCTGTTTTCCTTAAGGTTTTTTCTATTAAATGCCATTGGAGTTCTGTCATTTTCAGAATCCGAGGATGTATCTACTTCTTTGTCGTTACTTTCAATTTCAAGTTTGTGTTTGTTACTTTATCTGCATTTTTTCTTAAACATTCTCGTACTCTGTAATTCTTAATTTTTCAGTGCCAAGCTGTTGAGGAGCTCCATTTATTTTGCAGTTACTAAAACGTGGCTTTTCATTGATTTCGGTTGCATTTTCATTACTATCGCCTACATATTTCAAGAAATATATATGTACTTGTGGAAAATAACAGTGTTTTATATATGTAAAATAACTGTTACAAGCTTATAGGTCTTACGAACCATGCACGGCCAACTCGTGCAGTAGGAGATAGGGGAGGTTCAAGTGAATAATAATTAAGGGCGCCAGATCATTTATAATTAACATTTTTGCCTCGATCAAGACAAACGGTCCAAGCTTGTAACGAAGTTTTAAGTTTGTAATCCTTCTTACTCTGACGTTCGGGTAACCACAATAAGAGAGAAACGTATGTTACCATAAAAGAAAGATTAAACAGGTAAAAAAACTTTAATTTAGTAACGTAGAATATTACCAAGAGTATATCTAATTCTCAATCCATAAATGCCAGAAGTATCGGCAACACACAATACATAAGTTGAATCGAAATGAATAGCGAAGAAAATTTCGTAATAAATATCGTTTATACACAGCATGCGATACACACAAAATGATTAATGAAATTACCTTAATAATATTGCAACAATGATCGTAATTACGGTAATTAACATGAACACAAGTTCCGTGAGTGACTTTTCTGACAGCGACAAAATAATTAAATAAACTTACCCACAATCCAGTACCTACTAAAAAAAACGTTTTCCCCGGTGAGTGAGCCTGGAATAATATGAATGTAAGTCGTGTCAACGCAATGACTCACAAAAGTCGAAGTCTACAAAATTATTAATATATGAAATTAAGTATAAAAACCCGATATATTGAATGCTGTTTCTTCTAAGTATTAAAAGGTGAGTATCGCAATCGACTGATGTCGAAGAAGTGACATTCCTTTTTGACGTGGATAATTAATAAGCTTTCAATTATTTATCAAAGTTCATTCTTCCTTGTACTTAATTAGTTAAATCAGAACATGTGGCCAAAGCGTGGCGGAACGGCTATCAAATTAAGAAAGAAATTACAAAAGAATCCTAACAAACCGGATGCAAATATCTTACCTTGTGCCGAATAAATTACGTTAAATTCGTAATGAACTTATAATTTCCTGTCCATCATAGTGGATGTACTATTAAATCTTTGGATTAGGTCAATTCTCAACGACACAGACCGTCTTAGGTAGTTGACAGCTTGAAAATGAATTCCGCAACATGTCAGTAACCAGAAAGATCGGCAGAGGGCGTCAAAACCGGAATCTAATTTTAATTCGATATATAGGGTATTCCGTTATGAAAATTTTGCACGTAACATAACATTACATACTCTTCGCAGTTAGATAAGTTATTTAAGATATCAAAAAGTTCCTTGTCCGTGAGTGGTCGATTTCTGTACCAATTTGGTTTTTGTAACATGTTTTTGTACGCAAAACATCTAAATAACATCAATACTTGCACCGATTTATTAGTTGCTTTAGCTAAAGATCTGACTGCGCCGGCGTGAAACATTTACTAACTTTCACACAGCGCCCACTATGATCGAGACACATTTCCACAATTTTATTTGTTTGTTTGAAAACTTCTTTAGTAGCTCTTTATTATATGCAAATATCTACCTTTCCGTATCATAACCCAAAGATTATTTTGATACCACACGAAATATGTTAAGTACGCAGTATAAGCAACTGCAATGCCACTTAAAAAATGTAATTAAGAAACATTTTTACATTTAAATCAATCCAACTACTAATTTTATTTAATAAAAAGCGTAATTGTATAAGCACGACGCATGTTAAATTTAGTCAAAAAATTAACGCATTTTGTACATTGACACAACAACATATGATATTTGTGATAAAATGCGCATCCTATACAAACTGACCAAAACAAATCGTAAACATTTAATTATAAAAAAACAGGAGAAGTACTTACAGTTGATGTTCCTGTCATCTAGATCTAGATAGGCTTGTAACCATACATCCCTAAAAGCTGAAACAAAATGTAACAGATTGATATTATAAATAACTATTTCAAACACCAACGTGTTTCTGAGATAAATCAAACAAGCGTCAAACTTCCCAATCACTTTACAAAAGTTATTCTAAGCAATGTTGCATTGATAGTTTCTTTATGCATATGTGAAACTATTCAGCGATCCCTAATAGATTAATTACTTTTACAAATTTGATCTGATCTTATCTTGCCAAAATACTCAATTTTCACAACAACTTAACACGCCATTTAATAAGTGATAACCTGAAATAATTATGAAAATCCCTGCCAAGCATCAAAATATTGGTGAAAGCATCATTGTACTTGGTTAAAATACAATTTTTTTTGTCTTCTTTTTGACTTCAATTTATACACTTTAGTTTGATCCATCTAAATTGGAGTCATCTTTTTCTAGATCTATCTATATCCCAGTTTTCTTGTGGTCTATGTTTTATTACTTGTTTAGGTATTCTGACAACTTCCATCTTTTCGATATGTCGTTTCTATTTTATTTTTGCATTTTTATATTGGCGTTTATAGAATTCAATTTGGTTCTTAAGGTGCAAGTTTTGATTCCGTAAGATAAGATAGGTGTTGCAATTACTTTATACAGTTTACTTTTAGTTTCTTTTCTTGTTTTGTTTCTTAGTGTTCTATGAATAGTACCACAAATCCTTTAAAGTCGATTTAGTTTTATGTTTATGTTCATACCGTATTGGATAAGCACAGTTTGATTCCAAGGTTTATTTTGCTGTTCCAGTACTTTGCGACATCGTCTGTGTATACATTAAATAAAGTTAATGATAAGCTACACCCTTGTCTAACCTTATCATTAATTTGTATAAGTGTTGTTTTTTCTTCTCCAGTATTACAATTTCTGTATGTTGATACAACTCTTGAATAATGTCGATTAAGTGCTTAGGATATCTTTGTCTATCTATAATTTCCCTTGTATACGACATTCTAAATTAAACTCTTTTCTAATTTTTTATTATGTGCTGTATTATGGTAACATTGTTCATACAAGAGCTTTCCTTTCTCAATCCATTATTACGGTGGTATTTTTTTGTCTAGGAAATACCCTGTATACGGAAAAATTTAAAGTTGGCGCTGTCCGTTTGGAAATTCCTATTGGTCATTGTTTAACAGTTTTAATTTTAGTCTCTGAATACGCTTTTTGTTTATATTTCCTCACAACTTGTTGCTGCAATCTATCAAGTGCGTTTGGTTTTCATTTTACTAAAATGACTTTGGTTTACTGATTTTTTTTTTAGTGATTAACAAATTTTTGTACGATTCTTGTCAGATGCAGCAACGGTTGGAGAGATCGGATATTCGGGAATTAATTCATTCGCCCGTTCTAGGCGTAAAAAACTACAAAAATTTATCTACTATATAAGTATAATGTGGTTACTGTGAGTGAGCAAGATTACAGTACAGTCTGGCTACTGCATAATTGGTAACGATCAATTAGTTCTATGACAACTTATGATTGAGTTCACGTTCTTTCTGTTTCTATATTCTATTTCTATACTCGATCAAGCATTTTTGTATGCAGCTGACTGAAATTTTGAATACTTTTAAATTTAACTTTCGATTTTTATCATTTATTTTTAGTTTGGCCGTTTATTAAGCCGCTTTTAGTTGGGTAAGTCAAACTTGTGTAATTTCTTTGTTTTTTTTTATTTATTGCATATTTAGTGACGATATTTGAGAAACTACGCTGCTAGGTATAGATGTATGTTATCATTTTATTGTTACTTCAACGCATTTAAAGTTGGTCATTCGAACTTAATGCTATTATATCCATCGAGTGTTGTTTGGTTTTGTTTTTCCAGTACCTAATTTACTTTCAGCTGGTTATTCTAAGCAACCTGATTCTTTGATTGGGTGTTTTATTAGTCGCTTAAATTTTTTCCTTTGAGATATTTTAGTTATCAATGTTCAGTTGCCGATCATAAAGCTAACCGTAGTGTTTTGTAGATGTGACTAATAGGACTTGCAGGACTAATAGGACTTGCTTTGTTCTTTTATTAACAAAGGTCAGCTATTTTCATCAGTCGGTGGTTCAAGATTTTTGTGTAGAGTTTGTAAATGGCATTTAATAAACTAATTCTAATTTCTATAGTTATTTTATCCAAACCTGCACTTTTTTCATTTTTCATTTAATTCAAGTCTTTCTTTAGTTTATCTAATGTCGTATCATCTTTGTTGTATATGTTAACCGTAAAGATCTGTTTCTATAGAGTTTATTGATCTATCCCAAGATTCTTGGTGAGCTCTTCATACTTCTTTAAAATAGTTTTGTGTTTCAACGAATCTTGATATGTTTTCTGCTGAGTTACATTTTTACATATTTTTGTTTAACGACTTTTTCTATTTCATCATTACATAAGTATCTTAAAACCAACTATATTTTTAAATTTGTTTTTCTCTTTTGCACCGGAAACTTTCCTTTTGCCTTTTCTGTCTGCTACATAACTGTTACAAGCTTTTTTGGTTTTACGAAACTGCACGGCCAACTCACAATAGTCGGTGAGAGGGGTAGGTTCACAAGAAATATATAAAAGATGTTTCAGGGCGCCAGAGCTTATCCCAAAGTAATTTCTGTCCCGCTCAAGACAGGCGGTAAACACTTGTAACACGATGTTAGGTTCGTAATCCTTATACTCGGCTGTTCGAGTAGCCAACGTTTGTTATTAGATAACGACGATCCAAAGAAAAAGGTATGTTGTCATAAAAGAACAAGTAACCACAATAATAACTTTAATCTAGAATCGTTGATGATTATCACAGGTATATAAGAATTCTCACTACAGCAAGTCCGTAGTATCGGCAACACACAATACAGAGGTAAATTACGTCGACATGAATAGCGATGTAGAGTTGATAGTAAATCTCATTTGTATACAGCATGCGAGATACACGAAATAATGATAATAAGTACGGCCTTAATATTACAATATCATAATAAGTATTGGTAGTACACAGCATACGTAACACGAAATAAGAGAAGAAAAAAAATTACTATATAAATGCTAATTCAATAACGTTCGTAACCACGAAATTAATATGTACAACAGTTTCGTGAGCGACCTTGTTGACTACGAAATAAAACACATAAAATCACTTACCATAAACACAGGAACTTCCACTTGTGCGAAGAAAGCGCTTTCCCCGACACGAATCCTGTAAATAATTTGAATCGCAAATCGTGTCAAACCAATGCCTCACGAAATCAAGATCTACAAAAATCGTTACTTAAATTTTAAAGCAAGCACACATAACACAACCCGGTAGTCGAATGCTGTTGTACCCCTTTTCTGTGGTTTAATTAGTTCTACTCGTAGGCCTTATAAAAAGTTAGCATCGTCCCCTCAAAATATATGTCGATGTTAATGGGCCAGATGGTGGTGGAACGGCCGGTGACGATTCGAATACTCCACACGATCGTAACGAAGTCACAACTTTCCCTGGTAGAATTTAAAGTAAAACCAGAATACCCCTATTTAGGAGGTAGCACATGGCGCTAACAAAAGACATAAAAATTACCTTTAATTAAAGAAAGAACAAAACCACTTACTCTGCGTGGATGAAATCAATTAATTCAGAAGACTTCTATTTTCCATCGTGTCCCAACACGTGGATGATTTTAGAAAACGATTTTCAATTCACGCAGACATAGGTTAGAGTATGAACGATGTCAAAATCAAAATCCCGGTCTCTCGCCGGAATCGCCTACTCAATACAAAGTGACCAACGAACCCGATAAATGGCGTCGAGAAATATAAAAGTAATTTTTAATTAAACCAATATACAGGGTAATGCATTATTTAAATTTATGCACGTAACATAACGGTACACTGAATAAAAAAAAGTTACACTTTTAAGCGCAACCTGCAATGTAAGTAACCAAACTTAGGTTATAACAGAACGGTTATTTAAATTTGACAACATTGGTAAATATGTATCTAAATTGTAACATAAAGATTTCAATTTTTTCGGCAAATTTTCTATTTATGTATTTATGTTCTCTGCTCAAGTTTTAAATTAATGCTATAGCTCTTCATTAAAAAAATCTTAAGTCATTTATAATTTGATTTATTATTAAAGTAAATTAAAAAAGGTTCCATTAATAGCTCGAATAAATTTTAATTGCATGCCCAAATATAAAATTGCTGTTTTATTTAGCCTAAATTTTTAATACTTCTGGATTAAATTAAAGTCAACATTCCAATTTAGTATTAGTATTATGATCATTTGAACGTAATTAGTAGTTGAACAATTGTAATCTTAATTCCCAATACAAATTCTCATAATATTTATTCGTAGTTTGCATTTTGCACAAATGGCAAAAAAATTAATATTCTTTTAAAATTATCTCTAGCTAGATGTAACTGAACTGGAAATCAAAACTAATATGAGTTTCGTTACCTATAAATCAAAACAGAATTCTTGCAGGTTTTTGCTAAAACTAAGTAATGGAATATATCACCAAAATTAATAATATAAACACCAAGTCTCAACATTTGGTGTACTCCTAACTTGCCTCAAGTATAACTAACAACTGACTAAGAAAGTAAGAATGTAATAATTTTTTTCTTTCGCAACAAATTCCTATTTATATTTTATTTGATTCTGCTAACGTTGTACTGCTAACTTAAAAGACGTAACTTTTTCAATTCAAATAAATAACATTGCTTTTCAGTAAACGTAAACCTGTTTGCGCCGTTTTAATTAACTATTATTTATTTTATTAGAAAAGTGTAGTCCATTATTAAGTTTAATGCAAATAACAAGACGCGGAAAATGATCGTCCTTTGCAGACCGCCTATAAAAGTGGAAAGCCATCTATCTTATCCAGAGTTAAAAAAGACAACATTATCCAAGATGCTAGTTTGACTGCATTTACAATTTTCGTCACCATTCGCGAAAGACTACAGCTACAATGCAGTTTGCAAACAATAAGGAATACCTTCAAAGCTAAAGGAATAAGCTGCTATCGATTTATAAAAAAACCTGTAATAACTGCCTACCGGAGATTGCAGTTTTCAGAGGAACATTTGAACATTATAACGTAGTTTTTATTATACGTTATTTATTGTAATTAATAATATAAATGTTATAGAAATAAAACATAATTCATGTCACTAGTTTAAACTTAAGGTAACCACAAAATGATAATTTACTTTCTTACATTTTCGCCATCATACTCTCTTATCTCTCGACTACTGTCGATGTTGTCGACTCTGATCGGGATTTTATGTACAGGATGGTTATACTCCCCCTCAGGTTGTCGTTAAGCGCCCTCGCACGACAATCTGTTGGAAAAACTGTTGCTAATAGTCACTGCGTAGTTTTCTACTTCGGACATCCTCGACGTCTTTTTGGATGTACTGCGGTAGGAATTTGAAATCGGCCTTGGTAAAAAAGCGTAAGATCCGAAACATGATACTTTCCTATGGTTACAGTTGGATTTGCGGGGTCAGCTATCTCGTAACTCACTTTAGATGCCGGTTTCATTATAAGATATGGACCGTCCCTTCGAGTACCAAATTTGGACGCTGTGTGTTAAGCGGCCTGCTAAATATGTGACTTTTTACAAAAACTAGGTCACCCTGTTGAAAGCCGGGTCTAGTCTGTCTTTTTCGATCCGCATACTGCTTACTCTTGTCTTGCTGAACATTCTGCAGGCCATGAGTTTCTTGCAAAACATCTGTCATTCTTGCTTAATAGGGTGAAACGGCGGGAACATAGTTTTCTACTTCCATGATTTGACATGAGACCTCATAAGCTGTTCTAAGCTCTCTTGCGAAGGTAAGATATGCTAGGGTGTGCCCCGTGGTTTGACAGGGAGCACTATTGAAAGCAAAACGTAACGATACTAGTTTCTCATTCCACGAAGTGTGATCACCCTGCGTAAAGATTGCAAGCCTGGGCCTTAAATCTCTGTTTTTTCGTTCTACCGGATTAGATTCGGCATGTTACAATGGAGTCAATTCTTGCCTAATTTTCAGGCAAGTGCAAACATGTTGCATGATTTCACTAACAAATTGCACACCGTTGTCACTAACAAGTCTTTGCGGAATTCTATAACGTAAGAATACTTCTTCAATAAGAATTGTGGCGGTGGCAATTGATGTTGATTGTTTCATAGGGAACATTTCTATCCACCTTAAAGCAGTATCTTCCACAATCAAGATCCACTTGTTTTCTTTTTTTGTTTCAAGCAAAGGGCCAAAGAAAGCGACTGACAATGTTTCAAAATGGGCTGCAGGTATAGGAGTTTGAACAAGTCTAACAGGCTTCTAGTTCGATGCCTTATAGCGTATAAGTCATCACTGATTTTCTCATTCCTGGCTAATAATAACGTTTGCGTATTCTTTGCAACGTACGTTCGATACCATCATGACACGAAATTTGTTCATGGTATTCTCGTAGCATCTCTTCACGATGTTCTTTTGCAATGACAAGTTGCGCGTCCTCTTGGTCGTTGTCGGATAAGTAACTCTAGATAATACTTTTTTCCATGACGTACCCTCTTTCAGACTATTTCTGAGTCTCTTCAGGACGACTTGCAGCTTCAAGGTCATTTATAATTGTTGACAGATCGGTATCCGCAAGCTGACGTATGCCAAGATCGCTAGGAAAAACTCGTGGTAAATTGAAAGTAATCTAACACATTTTTTTACTAGTTTTGATCTCAGATTCAGAGATAGGGGGTCGAGACAACGTATCAGCTACGACATTATCTTTTCTTTGAGTGTACTGAATCTTGAGATTAAAGGAGTGGAGTTGCAGAACCCATCTAGCAAGTTTTCTAGTAGGAGTTTTGATAGTTATGAGCCAACGAATTGGCTGATGGTCGGTACCAATGGTTATATCTGTTAAACCCTCAATGTACCCTCGAAACTTAGCAACAGCAAAAACAAGAGCCAGGGCCTCTCTTTCGGTTTTTCCTGATTATGTTCCCCTTGCATTAGAACTGCTCCAACCGCATAATCACTGCTATCAGTTCGGATTATAAATGGTTTTCTATCATCTGCTTGGCAAAGAATGGGAGCTGTGATTAAACATCTTTTAAGCGTTTAGAAAGATTTTTCTTCCAAATCTCTGTATTTCCTAGTGGCAAATTTTTTTGTAAGATCCGTCAGTGGGCGAGCTAGTTTGGAGAACTTCGGAATAAACTTGCGAAACCAGCTGCATGTTTGCACAAAAGTAACTGTTTAAGATTCAGTGGGGGTGACCATGGTTTCAAAGCGACGATTTTGTCTGGGTCACCTTGTATTCCGTCGTTACTAATAACATGACCCAGGAACTTAACCTTTTCACAAGCAAAAGCACAATTTCCCCGGTTTGCACGCAGATTGAATTGTTCTAGGCGTTTGAAAACTTCATGTATATCTTCAAGATGTTTTTCATATGATTCAGAAAAGATGATCAGATCATGAAGATGAACATAAACATTTGCCTTTATTTCAACTTTGAACCTGTCGATCATTCTGGAGAAGGTGGCAGGAGCATTACATAATCCAAAAGGTAACCGTTTCCATCGGAACATACCAAAAGGCGTAACAAAAGCTGTCTTGTCTCTGTCGGCTTTGTGAACGCTAATTTGATGGTAACCAGATTGAAGGTCTATTAAAGACATAAATTTAGTAGGCTTAGCAGAATGTAGAAGATCATCAATACGAGGCATTAGGTATCGATCGCAGACAGTGGTCGCATTAAGGCGACGATAATCAACGCAAAGACGATATTGACCAGACTTCTTAGAAACCAGAACTACTGGGTCTGTCCAAGGACTTTCACATTCCTCAATGATGTCATCGGAAAGAAACTGGTGTAACTGTTGTCGTAAGATCTCTCTCTCTTCGCTTTGGTCATATGGTACGGTGGTAAAAAAATAGGAGTTTTTTCAGGCTAAATAACTATTTTGTGTTCAGCATAATCCGTAGGCTCTCCTCCTGGTCATTAATCTGGAGTGAGCATGGTTTCTTCATCTTTTCTCAATGAAGTGAACGAAACGTTATCAACACTTGTGGAAGACTCGACGAGACTACCATCTATACGAGTTTCAGTGACATATGGGAACTACATTTCAGGATTCTCGACGAAGCACCATGTTTAGTCGGCAGTGTTCAAAAGAACTCGAGTTTTTAAAAAGAAATCGATTCCCAAAAGAGTACGATTAGATTTGGCATTTGGAAGAACAATCATCTCCACAGTGATCGTCGTTTTATGAGCAATTTGTATGGGTACTGTCGTTGTTAGGACCCCTTGTGTTGTATCAGTACCATCAGCTAGGGTTACGGAAAAGTTTTGTCTAGTGAAACTGTAACGATTTTTGAGAAGATTGTATAATGTATCACCTTCACTGATCTTGTGGCTGCAGTGTCAGCGATAGCAGTTCCATTGGAGTCATAGATTTGAATTGGTAGAATGGGCCTTTGTAAACTTGGAAATTTTTTTGCATCAAGTTCGTAGAAGGTTGATTCTGATGAGGTTTGAAAAGCTTCAGCAGATGTTTTTCAGCGGCAGTTCGAACAATTGGAACGAATGACTCCAGGAGTTCCACATCCGTAGCATAATAAAACTGGACGCGCGACAGCGTTCGGTTCACTCGAAACACTTGTTTCGGTCAAAGTCTTTATTTTATTTAACTGTTTCTGTTTCTTGTTGCACTCGTTGATGTGGTGTCTTTTCACACGGCAATACGCGCACTTTCCACTAAAAGTTCCTAATCTGTCTTTCTTATCAAGTTTTTCAAACGCGAGAGAGGTCAAAACATTTTCTTTCACTGGGTTCTCTGACAAAACTTCTTCTAAAGATGCTTCGATTGCACGTGCTTTTACCAAAAAATTATTGAAAGTTTTAACATCGTCACGGGGAATCTATTCACAAACGCGACGACTTAAAAGACCGTATATCATACCTAAACAAACGTCTTCTTTCAATTTGTAAGGCAACTTGAGTTATAAGAGGGTGAGCATTACACACAAATATTTCTGTCTTCATTTCTTTCGTTTCTTAAAAATCTTGAAAGGAGGTGTCTTCTGGCCATAAGTTTGTTTTATCAACTCGATGGTTTCTTCCCATGTAGTAATTGAATACTTGATTCTTTGATACCAAACAGAAGCAATACCGGTAAGAAGAACGGGCAAACCTCTAAGAGCATTTTCATTAGACACGTTCGCACAATGTCTAAAAATTAAGACGGTATCTAAAAAAGCTTCTACTGAAGAAGACGCTTCACCATCAAAACGCGCGGTACATGTAGTAAAGTTACCATTTAGGCGTTGGCGTGCTGTCGGAACTACGCGAAGGTTGTGTATAGATAACAAAAGTTTGCGAAATTGTTCAGTTGTTAAGGTCACGGAAGACGAAACATCATTCTTTTTAGGAGGCATGTTTCCCGATAGACGTTAAGAATAATTCACTAAGAACGCGCAACAACGTTCAATTAAAGTGTAGCTAGATTATTCGGATCCGAATCAAAAGTTACTTTAAAAAAATGATACTCACGCGTTACTTTCTTAGATTTTCGCCATCATACTCTCTTATCTCTCGACTACTGTCGATGTTGTCCACTCTGATCGGGATTTTATGTTCAGGATAGTTATAACATTTAAATTTTGATTAGAAAGTTGTTGTTTTTTGAGATGAAAAAACTTTCTGCATTCCCAAGATAGTAAAAAAACTCTTTGCAAGCCACGTAATTCTAGATATGAATCTAAACATGTGCAACCTAACAAAAGAAGTGGGAGAATTAGTGCTGCGTACCGGGGATAGATGAGTGATGGTGTCCCAGGGTAATTAACACGTGTCAATGAACGCTTAACTGCTCAAACTTACCTGACGATTTTGGAAGACGTTATGCTGCCCTCCGTACGACCAGTTTTTCCCGAAAGACCAGTTCAGTTTGTTCAGGACAATTCTCCTATATATACGGCAGCGGTAGTTCAAGAATGGTTCTTAGAAAATCCAGAAGTGGAAATAATCTGTTGGCCACTTAAGTCACCGGATTTAAACCATATAGAAAATTTGCGAGCGGCGGTCGTGTGTGGGTGGAACGATGAACTGAACAATAACATAGATATACGAAATATAAACAACTTTCATCGCCATATTAATACAGTGTGAAAAACATTTTGAGAAGCTAATGTATGTGCCAATTTAATCAATTCGATGCCAAACCGTCTACGGGAATGTATCACCAATAATGGAAATTACACCCATTACTAGCATGTACATAATACAAATATTTAAATAAAATAATAAATACTTTTTTAATCATGTTTTTATTAGGAATTTTTGTATTTTGTTCTTGTAATATAAATAGTGTTTTTGTATAATTTATAATAAAATCTAATGTATTATTTGTATATCCTGTATATGTATCCTTTTTTATTTAAGTTAAAGGGAGTAATGGGAATTTATGCTGCAATTGTTAGACTATTAATTACGTATCAATGATGATAATACTTCCTTTGCAAAGAAAATCGGAATGTTGACTTTAATTTAATCCAGATATATTAAGACTTTTAGGCTAATTAGTACAATAGTTTCATATTTAAGTATACAGTTTATCATTATTCGTGCTATAGATGGAATTTATTTAATCATAAATAACAATTAATTTTTTTTAATTACTTAAGCAGAGAACATAAATAAATAGAAAACTCGGCGAAGAATAATGTAAAACCGCATGTTCTTTGAACGCTTGAGACAGTGCTTATAAAGAATAGTTATTAACCTTGTAATATTGCTGCAAGTAATGTCTACAATGCCAATGTTGTCAAATTTAACTAGCCGTTTTGTAAGTTTGGTTGCCTACCTTGCAGGTCGCGCTTAAAAGTCTCCAATTACTTTTTTGAGACAGGTACATCTATAGTACGCCATGCATTGCCCAGAGATGACGCGGCTCATGCCTTCGTAGACGTGGAAGTAGGATTTGCTGGCAGAGCTAAACTTTTGTTGGTAATAGAGAGCATTAACAAATATTTTTGATCTGTTTCTTTTCAGCAAAAGAATCAGACCTTCAATGTCTTTTACCAGCCTTTGATCCCCAAATATTTTTTATGCAATAAGTAATCGTAGTACAAGATCTGTTTTGGTGTTTTCACTAACAACCAACTAAGCGGGTATCTGAAAAGAACAAAATTTTTTTAGATCTTAAAGAAATCAATTTATCAGTTTATCTATTACATTTCAAAGGAAAAGAAGCAATTCGAAGAAGATCACTATTTTGATGGTCCTCTGTAGTTTTTGGAGTTTATAAATTTTAATTCCTATTTGATTATGACTAATGTAAAACACATGTCGTTTGATTAAATGCTGTGTTTCATAATTCGTAATATGTGAAAATATTTTAGCACTGAGAACAACATAAATTACGTATAATTTACTTTTATCATAAACTACGTATATGAACCAAAAATGTACGGCATATTAGTAAAGATAATACTTTGAAAATAAATTTTTACTTGAAAATGTTTAAAAAAATCTTTTCTATTTTAGAAAATTATCATACATTTTTATTCCTAGAAATAAATATGATTTTGGCAAAAGTTAAACAAAATAACTACGTGAATAATAAATAAAAATTTACATATAGACGCACTGCTAAGGCAAAGTTTTTGCCTAACGTAAAAAGTTTTGCAAAGTATAAATAATTGATACTTTACTCTACTCGAAGCAGACATTGAGATTTCTTTAAAAAAATTTACGAAAGCTGTAGCCGTCGATCGAAACAAAAATAAACTTGTAAACTTTATTCTGCATTACGCGACATAAAAACTATACGTTTTCGTTGGAGAAAAATAATTGACAAATAATTATTTAAAAAAAACTTATTTAAATAATTTTCATGCAATTTCTAAGGTTGCACCTGCAATTATAAAAACATTACGTTTATTTTATTTAAATTTTTTTTTAAATAATTTGGTTGCGTAACTATTAATGCAATTTCCACTTTTACAAAAAAAATTATCTGCAGTTTTTTAATGACTCACATGATAACTCTAAAGCACTATAAATTTGGTGGTAACATGTTGCAATTGCATTTAAGTTATCATGAATTCTGTAAATTCTTACTTTGTATGCTGCATTTTTGTAGTTCTGTTACATAGTGTCGTTTCTGCGCCTAAAAACATGGACCATGAAATAGTTAGTATTACATACAGTAAATAAATGATTTAAATATTTTTATTTAAATATAGATGATAAGGAGTGCACCGATGGAAATTGTAAAGGAGTTTTCAGGCGTACCCAAACAGATATCGGACACTGGTATACAAGCGCAAAAAGCAATTGGAAAAGTAGCAGAGACTATTGGTAAAGCGTTAAAAGATATGATACCTGGTTAATGATTTATTGTTTATAAAAATATCATAATGTTTGTTTTTGTTTTGTTTTTTATGTAAACACAGTAGTAAGTTTGAAGCGACTAATTAATAAAACGTTTTGTTAATCACAATAGCACGTTGTATACAATTATTGTTATAAAAACAAGTAGGTAACTAGCATTTGACATTATTATTTAAACTTTTAACTATACATAAATCGACAGAAAATAAAAAAATTAGAAGAAACTATAAATTACCAGGTAGTGAAAATCGAGAAATTAAAAAATGAGCTAAAGAAAAGAAATTTAATAATCTTCGGATTACCTGAAAGCGCAGAAGAAGACTTAGACACCCTGAAAGAAAAGGTCCTAGAAACAATAAGGAAGAAAATGGAGATTCAACTGGGAGTAAATGAAATAGATTTTATCAACAGACTGGGGGAGAGAAACAAAAATAAAAACAGACCAGTAAAGATGGGGATTACAACAATACTAAAAAAATGGGAAATCATGAGGAACATAAAGAAATTGGCAGGAACAAAAATAGGAATGAGTAGTGACCTAGACAACAAGACAACAAAAGAGAAGAAACAACTAATATTTAACATAATGGATGTTAAAAAAAGGGCTAAGAGCAATTAGGAAAAAATAAACTACTAATAAATGGAGAAGAGTGGAACATTGAAGACATTACAGAAGATAAAAAGAAAAACCCGGAAAAAATAACACGTAATGATATAGAGAAACAAAAAAAAAGAGCCAAATCTACAGATAAGGAAGAACCAAACCCTGCCCGGGAAGCAATACCAAAAAAAAAACTGGACACAGACCATATTAACACCCTACCAAAAAGAAAAGTCGGTCTCACAGGAGGAAGATTTAAAGAAAACACTTAGGAACATCACAAATCGAAACCTACAAATTCCAAAAAACTAACAAGAAATGAAAATCAGTTGGAAGTAAAAAAGACAACGACAATAGGCAAGAGAAAAGAGCAATTGAGAAAAATAACGACGAAGACAAAAGAACAACGAAAAAGTAAAGTAAATAAAATAGAAACAGAGAAAATTGGAATAGGAACATAGAATATAAATGCAATCAAAGAAAAAGAGATAGAGATTACAGAAGAAATGGATAATAATACTGAGCAAAACAAAGACGAAGGGAAAAAACACAAGATTAACAAGTAAACACGTAATATACTACGCCGGAGTTGATGCAGTAAAGAAAGCAAAAGAAGAGGTGGGAATAGTAATAACAGATGAACTAAACAAACGAATAATAAAATGGAAAGCAGTACATTCAAGAATAATACTAGTGACAATAAAACTCCAACAGAAAATAAACATTATACAAATATACGGGCCGATAGAAAGTATACCAGAATAGGAAGTCGAAGAATTCTACAGAAATTTACAAGAAGTACTGGATGAAGCAAGAGAGTAAACAGAATCATCCATAATAATCGGCGATTGGGATACAAGAGTAGGAAACGACCATAATAGAGGCATAGGATGCATGGAAAACTATGGAGAACAAACAGTAAACCGTAACGGAAAAAAAATGATCGATTTCTGTCAAAAAAATAATCTATTAATTAGAATCACACTACGGAAAGAAGAAATGGAAGATAAGTACACCTTCGTGGCAGAAATACGTGACGCAAAAAGCTTGATAGATTACATAGTATTTACACAAACACCACGAGAAACAATAGAGGACATAGAAACAAGAAAAGAGGCGAAAATAGGTTCAAACCATAGACTAGTAGTATCAAAAATAGAAGAAATAGTAAATAAGAGTGAAGAAATAACATACAGCAAAATAGCCCTATACAAACTAAAAAAACCGGAAAGACAAGAAAAGTACCAAGAAAAGACAAATAAGCAATTTCGTAAATTATTACAGAAAACAAAGAAAGAAGACCTAGAGACAAAATGGAAAAAATTCAAAGAAATTACTCTAAAGGTAGCGGAGTATGTAGAAGAAGAAACATCAATAAAACCCTAAAAAGAACAAGATGGTGGACTGAAAAGGTAAAAAGAAGAAGCAAAGAAACAGGCTTAGAAGAAATATATTTGAACAAAAGACCAAGAAGATAAAGAAAAATATAAAAAAGGAACAAAGTAAAACGAGAAATCAAAAAAGCGAAAAAGGAAAGCTGGAAAGAGTTTGGACAAGAAATAAGTGACAAACATAAGACAGACACAAGAAAACTTTGGACAATAGTAAAAAGATTGAGAAGGACTAAAAGCAAAGAAATAAAAGCAATAAAAAATAATCAGCAGGAACTCAAAATGGAAATAACAGAAATATTAGAAGTCTGGAAAGAGTTTTACTCAGAGAAATTTTGACGAGAATTAAATGTAGAAAATGAAGATGAAGAGGACACAGTAGAAATACCAGAGATAACAAGGAAAGAAGTACAGGAAACGATAAAACGAAATAAAATAGGCAAAGCGAGTAGAGAAGACGAAATAGCACCAGAAATGCTTAAATATCTAGGGGAAGATGGAACAGAATGACTACATGAAATATTAAAAAAGGCGTGGAAATCGAAAAAGATCCCCAATGACTGGGATCTAATAATTCCTAAACATAAAAAAGACGAGACAACAAACTATAAAAATTACAGAGCCATATGCCTAGCCCAAACCACACTAAAACTATATACGAGAATACTGGAAAAAATATTGAGAAAATACGTAGATCACAAACATAAAGAAGAACAAACGGCATTCAGAACAGGAAGACAGACAAATGACAACATTTATATACTAAAAACGCTTATAGAAAGAGCAATAGAAGAGGATAAAGAAAAATATACAAACAGACAAACACTATGGAATAACCTGGAAGAACTAGAAGTGCCAACACAACTTACCCAAATAATTAAAAGCACGTTTAAAACAGTTAGGAGGAAAGTACCAATCGCGGGACAGCGATCAGAAGAATTTGAGATAAGAAAAGGAATAAAGCAAAGTGACAGTCTAAGCCCACTTTTATTCTTGATAATAATGGACAGAATAGTAAAACAACCCAAAAGGAAAGAATAGCGGACTCACATAAGAAAATACAGGAATTAATAAATATCTGGGTAAAAAAAATAGAGGGAATGAAAATGGAAGAAAACAACAACAAAACAAAATTTCTGATAATAAATGAAAATCAATCAGAGAATATACACAAAGAAATAAAATGCAAGAACACATTTCTAGAAAAAATAACAAGTTTCAACTATCTAGGCACAATACTAACAAATGATGGAAAAATAGACGCAGAAATAACACGTTGATCTAATAAATCAACAAAACTATATTACGCACTCAACCATATACTAAGACATAAAGAAATAGATAAGGAAACGAAAAAAAAATACACAATACAATAATAATTCCAACAATCACATATGCAGCGGAAAATTAGACATGGACAAAAAATATGAAGGTAAAATAAATGCAATGGAGATGAAACAGGTTAGGAAAATAGCAGGGAAAACAAAATGGGACCACGTTAAGAATGAAACCATAAGGAAAGAAATAAAACAAACACCAATATTAGAAAGAATTAAAGAAAAAACCTACTATGGTACGGATATGTCATGAGAATGAATAACGATCGGCTGACGAAAAGAATAATAAAAGGAAGGAAACCAAGAAACAGAAAAAGAGGAGGACCAAGAAGAAAATGGCTAGACCAGATAGAAGAACATGGAAGAAAAAAAGGGAAAACAAAAGAAGAGATGGAAACTTTAGCAAGAGATAGAAAAGCATGGAAGAAGTGGGTTAAAGAAGACCGCGACCCACAATCCGACGCCTGAAATGGCAAAAGAAAATGGGAAAAAGAAGAAAAAAAAGAAAAAGTTTTTGGGGCAACAGTTTCCCATTGAACCTAAGTTGAAGTGATATTAACTTTACTAGGCACGTATTTAAAAAAGACGTCATTTTCTATTCGCCAAATACCTTCCAAGATGGTCAGTTACCTTAACAATCAGGTTTTTATATCAAGGGCAGAAATCTGACTCTTCAATACTTAACGAATTCATATTAGTGAAACCTTTTCAAATTCAAGAGCCTTTTCGAAGTTGCTATCCATGTTCTAGAACGTATACCGAAAGATATGGAACATTCGAGAAGAATTTCCAAAATGTGTATAAATGCGGTTCAAACAAATCAGAGGAGTTATTTTTCCGTAATTCGAAGACGGCAGTGTTAAGAAGGTTATTCAAGTCTAAAATCGAAGTATTTAACGCGTGTGAGATAAATAACCTGGTACGTGACTTTAACGTAAACAAGCGTTAAACAAGTATGCGGCTTTATCTTATCTTCGTGTCAGTGATAGCGCCATATATAAATTAGTGTACATATTTCTAGTATAAATAAATTAGTTTTAATAATAAAATTAGTTATATTAGCAAGAGAAACAGGGGGTCGAAACAATGCGTCTGGTACTACATTGAATTTACCTTTTTGATGTTTAATATCAAAGCTATACTAAGAGATTCTAACTGCCCAACGCGTTAAATCTATCTAACTAACAACTTCATAGTTTCCTACATGTGGATTAACTCGTACGTAGCTCCGTTCCTACGAGATGGCGTTTAGCCTCAGATTTATTAATCAATTAACACCCGAATGGGATTAAAACTATGGCAATTTGTTTTATATAGTTGTGGAAACTGCATTAGAGTATTCCAGTGCTGAGGAGTTCAAATAGAACGAAACAGCTGTCCACTGGTCTCTAAGATGGTTTCTGCAATTATATAAACAAATTTTTGCACTTGCGTAGTACAGTTAGAAATATTATGCCACGTATAATTCAAATACATTTTTTAAAATTCGCGGTTTTAATATTTACTATCTAACTAACAACTTCATAGTTTCCTACATGTAAAAATGTTAGGTGCAACTAGCTTTTATCTTGCATCGTTTTAAGGTAATAGTTTGTTGGTTATTTTAAATTATTTCAATCAAAAATTGTGGCGGTTTCGATGCTGGTGTAATATTACGTCATCGACAAACCCGCGGTGGTCACTAAAAGCAATTCGACCAAAACACACATGTTCTACTAAACCGATAATTTATGTTCAAGTTTTAAAATGCGTAAACGAAATTATTTAATAAACCTGATTTATAAAGTTTTATAATAAAATTTATTAGTAATTACTAGCTTAAATCATAATCGATTTCACTGTAAAGTTATCAACATAGGACGAAAGTAGGTAAAATAAAATTTGAGTAAATTTTGTAAGTTGAAATTGTATCAACAGTCAAACAATTATAAAGATTATTAGCGTTATAAGTAAATAAAGTTTATCTTTTTGATGTTTTTTTTATAGTCAGTGGCGCATTTGTTTAATATTAATAAGAAAAAAAGTTGTAGAATCGGTAAAAAGAAGAAAATTTAATAAAAAGGCATGTCGATTATTTCGCGTCGCAAAATGTTTTTATTACGAGTCCAATCTGCTCTAAATTTTTTTTAAATATGACAAAGAATCACAAATGCGACAGACTGTTAAAAAAATTCAATTTTTAAACTGTGGATGCACATTTCCAAAGATGAAATCTTTACTTTGCAACTTTTACATCTGAAAGCAGCAACGTAGCTCGAATCGTGTCATAATCTTAGAAGCTGTAGAACTGTGAACCGCAATAAAACTCGGGTAAAATCTAGTAATCATTTAGTTTTGTTGTTTTTTTTAAATGCACATCAACTAGTTAGATTGTGTTGAAGCAATTTTCAGGAATCACGCGATATAAATTGTTTACTTAATCATTGAATGATTTATTGAATCCAAGAGTATTCAATCAAAGTCTGGCTAAATTTCTGAAAGTTCCACTTTAGCTCTAAAATTGATTGTGTCTAGAGAAAATTTTACATCTATCCGAATGCTTTTAAACGTATCTAAGTCAGCAGAAAATGAGTTAGTGGACTTGAATCACAATTTTTCGACCTTTCCTCGCATAACATGCTTGTGAGCGCAATATTATTATTTGAGTTTTGCGAAGGTGACTCTTTCCCTTAAAAATATTTTGTGTCAAATAAAGTTTAATGTTTTGAGATTTTGTTACTTGTTTTGTGTTTCTTACCGTACATCACTTCGAAAAGAGAAGCTAAGCTTTACCAACACAGCCCAAATACCTATTTTTGTGCTTCTCCAGAAACATTTTCTATAAAAGACGTACCCTCCAATCTGATATCATTTTGCACTAAATTATTACATACTACCAAAGCTATAATTGGGAAACAACAGCCGGGACTGTTTGGATTTAGAGTTTTTATTACTAATTCAATGCCGAGCACAATTTCCGTTCCTCTTAGAGAGATAAAGGGCAAACAAATTGAACTACAAAAATTAGTGACACCGGCCTATTTACATGCCATAATGTTTGTTCGAGTCCATGGATTTAAGATAACGCGATCGGGTTTCTCTTTAGATATGTCACTGGAAGCTATGTTTTATCAGCGTCCAGCAATTTTTGATAATGAACGGTCTCGTTCATAATTTTGTAATAAAAAATACAATGACGGAATAAAGAACGTATCATAAAAAGTAAAAATACATTTAATAAATGCAAAATAATTTGACCACGGCAAGCAATCGTAAGCACAGACCTCAAGGTGATGGGTTTGAATGATAATAACTACAAAGACGTGAACTCCGTTAATTTATTAACTATACTTAATTAACTATTTACATCAGAGAACAATGAACAATATTTGAATTAACCATATTTAGAATAAAACAGTATTTAAAATAAAATATTAGGACGCCAACCACATTAAGTGATGAATAAAAAGCGTAAAATCTTACACCTAATAAGTAATTAATATTAAATGCAAAAAATAGTAAACGGTAAATTTGTTATCGAGTAGGTTTCCCGAAAGGTTTTAAACAACACAATTTAACTGCTTGAATGTAAAATGTTACTTAATTCCAATCAACTCACCATGTTTAATATAACGTTATCGGATATCTTCTATTTTTAGCACATCTTGGTTAACGTGATAAAATTCTTCAACAGGACTGATAATCCATTAATTCAACGACAAAACCAAAAGAAAGGATCCAGAATAAAAATCCAATAAACGAAAAGATCCAGAATAAAAAGAAAAATCCAATAAAAATAAAAGTCCAATGAAAAGAAAAAGACCGTCACACCTTCAATGTAACGGTCTTCGAAATAAATTCCTTTGTCTAACCATTGCGCAATACTCTGAAATCACAATAATTAGATGGAATGAATAAAAATTAAGTTACATAGGTTTTTACGCCATAATCAAGAAAATTTTGTCTTCCTCGCATCACACACGTGAACTCGCAAGATGTTCACACGGAAGTGGAAACCTTAACCTTCTACTCAAGTCAACTACGCAGACGCCTCCGAAATACCACGCGACGTTGTCAAACTGAATAAATTTAAGTGCAGTATTAGTTGCAGAAAATAAATGAATGTAAAATTGAATTTTAATGTAATGAATTCAAACGGGACGTTACAATTTGTTATGACAAAAAATTCTTTATGTCATTGGTGTTGCTGATTCAACATCTTCCAGCGATGAAGAGGTTATGGAAAACAATTCTGAGGCATTTCATGAACAAATGTTAAATGCAAACAATTGGTCAATTATCATACGACTATATTCTCGTTTAATATGTACCTAGAATACTAGTTATTTGTGTTTTTTTATTTTTTTATTATTTATGTATACATTGTTATTTTTAAATATTGTAATAAACCTTGTTTATTATATTACGTAGGTAATATTGTGTTTGTTTTCAATACCTTCCGATAATTGCCATATTTGCCATATCTGTAATTTTTTTTGTATTATATTACAGAAATAAACATTATTATTATTATTTTATTGTATTTTCTATACTTTGTCAATTTTAATTTGAAATATGTTATAATTACTAAAGATTATACGTGCTCGACAAGCACTGAATAGTTATAAACTTATAATTGAAACAGTTTTCAGAAAAATATATAATACAGTACAAACAGTAGTTTTGCTCTACTAACCTATTTTTGTAAAGTTCCAGAACTAATTAATGCTCGAGCGTCAGAAGCAACAAGTATTGTCGATTGTTCTAAATTTGAAACAGAATTTTTATGCAAGTTACTAAACTATTTTTCATTTTGTATAATTTGTTTTTTTTTTTTAATAAATTTTAATTTTACGATTTTTTATGTACTTTGTTGTAATAAATAAATAAATAATATAGCATCATAAAAATATTTTTTTAAACATAATTTGATACGTGTGCAAAGCTTATTATATTATAATAAATGTTAATGATAGCTGCGAATTTTTTAACTACACTAATTTCAATGTATCGTTTACAATATTAGCACAAAATGCATTTTTTTACGTTTACACGTAGTAGTATAAATCTGTATAAATAAAGACCCGACACATTAATACTAACAACTAGTTAACATGACTACTACTAGATTATTTTTTTTGTGTTGTGTTTTTTTATACGTTCTTCATAATGTTGCCTCAAATTCTGAAACTCAACAGTTTAAAAGAGTAAGTATTTTTTGTATTATTTTATTATTTTGTTTAATTTTTTTTTAAAGATTGTTAGACAGGCAAAAACTGCGGACAATTCAAAAATACTTGAAAAAGTTGGCCAAGAAGTTATAGAAGCTGGTATTCAGTTAACAGATATTATTGCTGAAATAGCAAAGAATATTGGAAAAGCAATGAAAGAAATGGTATCGAAAAATTAAGAAATTGTGTAATGTAAAGTTGTTATAAAACATTTTTTTTTGTGTAAATAAACAACTTATTACATTTATTAATGTTAAATTTTTACTTATACTGTCTAAAACTTACTGGTATTTTGCTGT
The DNA here is from genome assembly GCA_035610365.1 of Aquatica leii. Taxonomy (NCBI): domain Eukaryota; kingdom Metazoa; phylum Arthropoda; class Insecta; order Coleoptera; family Lampyridae; genus Aquatica; species Aquatica leii. The sequence goes on from CM069437.1 coordinate 18,812,316, forward strand.
CATTTTCATAGATGATAGGTTGCAGACTCAATGCTAGAATAACAAATATTATTTAAAATTTGTTACAAAGTGATTAGTGTTTTCTCTATTTAAAATTTTACCCTTTTTTTTTATTTTTTTACATTTATTTACATTTTTTATTAGCCTCTGAAACAACAACCTTTTTTTTTCTATGTCAACCCCAAACAACCTTTCCCCCACATTTTTATCCTACTTCATCGTGTAACCTAGATGTGTAAAATCCTTCATCTGCTGCACTTCCTCCTCCCTACATTTTCACACGTTTTTTGTTCTTTTCCCTCCTCCTTTTCGAAATACCATTATTTTTGTTTTTTTCGTATTTACTTTCATTTCATTTTTTTTCGTGTATTTCTCCAGCATCTTTATAATCTTCTTTATTTTCTTTTTTTCCTAAGCCACTAACACTATGTCATCCGCATACGCCACATTTTCACTTTTCCTGCTACTATCCCTCTTTTATCTGTTGTCCTCTCATTGTCTTCTCCAAATCCGTCGTATAAACTGCAAACAGACTTGGGCTCAGTGGGCATCCTTGTCTCAACTCTCTTCTTGTAACCAATTTCACGCTTTCCTCTCCATTCACTTTCACCCTGCTGCTCGTATCTTTGTAAATGTTCTTTATTTTTTTTATTAATCTTTTAACTATTTTTTTGTCTCTTCATGTGTTTTCACAATTTCCTCCTGTTCACTCTGTCAAAAGCGGCTTTTAAATCTACAAACAGTGCCACCATTTTCTTCCTTTTTTATCTCTAGCTCTCTAACTGTTTTAATACATATGCTATCTAACACTTTTCTTCCCCTTTTGAATTGCGTTTGTCAGTCTGGTACCAAACTCCTTTTCCCAATTTTTTTGTAGTTTTCTTTTGTGACACTGTCGCATATAGTTTGTATGCGTGCTTAATAAGGTCACTTCTCTGAAACTTTTCAATTCCTCTCTGTCTCTTTTTTTGTGTTTTAGTCATAATGTTTCCTCTCTCATATTTTATTTACTATTTCCGTCATCTTTTTTGCTAAATGTTCTTCCTTGTGTATCCATTCTTTGCCTTGTATCGTACCTTCTCCTGCCGCTTTCCGTTTTTTACCTTCTTTATTGCTTCCATTACTTCGTCTTTGTTTATTCTATCTCTATTTCTTTCTTCCAGTCTTACTACTACTTTTTTCCTTTGCTTTTATTTTTTTTTATGATTTTGTCCCCATCCCCCAGCAGGTTCTTAAAGTATATCTCCCATTCTTTTATTTGTATTTTCTTTGTCGTCCATTTTATGTTCCTCTCTTTTTTTAGATATTTTCATACATCTTCCGTTTTTATCTATATGATCTAATACTCTTTCCCTCCTTGCATTCTCTTTCTCACCATTTCTTCCATCCTGTTTTCTTCTTTTTCTACTTTATAAATCTTTCTTTGTTGCTTTTTCCATCATTACTCTCATTTCCTTCACACTCTCTTGTAAGTAGTTCCTTCCCTCTCATACCTTTTTTTTCTAATTGTATTTCTTACACCCTCTATTGTACACATTTTTTTTGTTATGTACTCCTTATATTTTTCTCTCTCTTCTCTTTCTTTTCCTTCTATTGTCCATTCCAGTGGTGGGTGGTCTGATTTCACCATTTTTCCCCACTTTTTTTTAATCTATTAAATTTAGTCGCGATTGCTCTTTTAATTTTCTGGTTTCAGGATTATCTGCTAAAGGAGTTATGTTTAAGGCGTACCACAGGGCGTTAGATAGCTTTCTAAGTGTTTTAGACTAGAAGCGCTGTATTGACTTTAAAGTTGATTTGTTATCATATACCCAAAATTTGCAACCATTTAGCCAGGTAGTACAAATTATGCACTTATAAATTAATAATTTGTTATCTAATGTAAAGGCCGACTTTTGACCAATGAGGTCCAAATTTACGTTTTTGATTTATATGAACCCTCCATGTCAATCTTGGTATAAGCTCAAGTGTCAAACTTTATCTACCTGTAGAATGCTAATGTTATTTAGAATAACAGAAAGTGCTTTGTTGTAAAGGTTACATGCTGTTACGTGCAAAAGTTTGTAACTGTCGTTTAAAATAAATGATTGGTTGTTGGATTATTTTTGTGAAGGACCCGTTATTTGAATTGGCGTTATTCATTTCATGTATTTTGAATTAGTTTTAATGAGTTTTGGATTGATTTTAATAAGTTATTTTACGTTTGTTGTTGATAAAATTTTGTATTTTGTTACGCCGTGAATCATCTGTATTCTGTGATTCTGTTTATTTGACAATTTCTTTGTTCAATCAAAATTCCAGTGGTAATTTATGTTTCCCTTCTGAAATTTAATGATAATTAAAGATATTTTAGCAGTTTGTTTATTTTCAAGTTGGTTTAAAAGTTCCTTGTTTTAAGTGCATTCTCGGTGCAGTCGTAATTGATTTCTTTGTGTCAATCCTTTAGATTACGTGGAAAATTAAGGCATTATCTTAATTTATTAGGCAGTTTAAAATTTATAACCGTTTTGTAGTATAATAATTTGTGAATTTGACAAATTTGCGCGGGCATAAACAACGTGGTCTAATACTACGATTGTAACGTGATTTGATTTGTTTGCATTCTCGTTGCACTTCTTAATGAGATTGTTTTCTTTCATGGAGTTTCCAACACAGCCATTGAGGAAATGGTAATCGAATGAGGTTATTTATATAAGTGATTTTGGTGATAATAGTTAGTTGGCGGATAGTTGTACGAAGTGATTTAAGTATCGGGATGTAGTTGTCAGGAGTTAAAGTTACCCCCTTTAAATGAGGAAGTACCGCGGAAGTCTTTAACAATGGTACAGTGAATCGTTCCAGTGGAAAAACTTTCCTATTTCGTAAAGCAATTAGGGCTTATTGAATTTACTGTTTATTGGTTTCCTATTAGTATGTATCGTGGGTTTGCGTGTACGTTATGCTTTTCAATCCCAATTTTTGCCTTGATGGCGAATAATTAAAAATCTTCCGAGGGTAAATTGCTGATATGGTTGTGATACCTTATTAAAGTTCCGGACGACGTCAGCTGGCCTAAGCTAACCAGGAGCTCGTCTTTGATTGAAAAGCTTTAAAATTAGTTATGGAAATTTATCGATAGATATTGAATATTTCAATGAATTAAACCATTTATGGTGTTTATGTGTGCTAATTTTAAGTATTACTTTTATGCACTAAATTAAAAGACGTAATGTAACTAACGTATGAAGGTTGTTCCGACATATAAAGTAAAAGAATGAAAGATATTCTTAATTTGCGTACCATAATTTAAGGTTGTAAAGTTTGGTTTATACCCTTACGGAGTTGATTTGGTTTTGTTAAGTATTTATTTATTTTTTTTATGCGCACATGGCCGTTCAGTATTTTTTTTACGTTTAAAAGGTAATTTAAGTTTGTTTATTTCTTTTATTAGTTTCATTTTGTTTTTTTAGAGATATTATTTGTGTTAAATTGACTAAAGTTTTAATGTAAATTTCTTGTTTTATTGATTATCTAATTTTTATTTTATTTATATAATAAATGTTAACTTGTTAAATGTAACGAAGCTTTTATTCCGTCGGCCTTCGCGTAAGTAAATTTTTAGATTATTTCAGATTTTTCGTGTGATACACTCTTAAGGTAAGTCCGATTTGAATGTATCCATTTGAAGCGGACTCGTGCTTGGCAAGGGTCACTAGTCCATTGAGCTTTACTCCTTTCTGACGCCCTTTTTTTTTTTCCAAATCTATCACGAAAATTTGAATATAACCCACTCCGTCTTTACTGAGCACTAGCATAACACCATTTATGTTAATTTATTTCAGGCAAGTGTCATTGTTTCAGCTTTTGCATGTAACAAGCTAAAAAAATGGAACTGAATTAAAGTAACTGAGTTAAGTTAACAGAAACAAGGTTTTACCGGTGTTCAGCGAAGATGGGTGTGGATTATAGTTAAAACTCCGTGACCATTTAGAAAACTTTGAAAGTAAACGAAAACAAGTCAAAATCAAAAGGCCACCAGGAAAGTGTATAGCTTAAATTTAAACATTTATAACACAAATCAAAATAAAAGTGAACAAACAAACAAAACAAGAATTAAATTAAATTTAAATTAAGTTAACACAAATAAAATTTTAAATTGAAACAAAATTGAATGAAAAGAATTACATGGTTACACTAAAACTATAAACAAAAAAAATATAAAAATAAATTAATTACATTTTAAAAGAAAAATATATCGCACGGCCGTGTTCGCATTAATAGAAAAAAAATACATACTAACAACATAGAATAAATTTTGTAACTGAAACTAAAAATAAAACAAAAATCAAAAATCTTAATACTATATGGTACGTAATTAATACTTTTTTCTGGTTGAATGTCGATAAAACATTTTAAACGTTGGTTACATATTGTTTTTTATTTTTGTTGTTTATTAAAAAAATAATTTAAAAAAACAAAACAAAATTAAAATTAGCACAAACACCATAAAATGTTTAGCGAATAATCGATAGATTCGATAACTAGCAATGAACTTTCATCATAATTAATTTCAAAGTTTTTCAATCACTATTTTCGCAAATAAATAGTTTAATCGGTAATTAATAGATACCTTAAAATTTTGTTCGTAGACGAAACTTTTGATAGAAAACCCCAACCATTCGACAAGCTACCGTCGGAAGAATTTCATAATCCGCTCTAAGGCAAAAATAGAATCGTGAAGCGCAAACTTAAAACACAAATCCACGGAACGCTAATACAGAATCAAACCGAAAACTAGTAAAATCCAATAAGCCGTAATTTTTTTAAGAATTCGGAATGCTTTTCCACCACAAGAACTAACTATTCATTGTTTCATTTTTAAAGACTTTCGCGGTAATTCTTTGTCTAAAAGGGTAAATTTATTACTCAACCAATTACATCTCCTTACTATTTATTTTGAATGACTACCAACCACTTGCTTCCTAAACCAAAACCACTTATTCTTATAAACTGAGTGCGTTACCCTACTACTAAAAGCTGGGACCGAAATCTTTGTAAAGAAAAACAGAAAAACAAAAACGTAAAAAGAAGATGCAAACAAATTTAATCAAGACGTAAAAGATGCAATGTTCACCAAAAAAATATCAAAATCAAAAGATTTAATTATACTCATACAAATTAACTTGTTGAAACCGAATAATAAAAGTATCTATCGGAAGTAATAAATTATAAAATTTAACACGACTCAATTTCAAATGTGCTAAAAACGTAGTAAATACAATGAACTTTTAAACAAACTTAAGATAACCAAACTGCTCAAATATATTTAATTACAATAGTAGCTCAAAAGAGAAACATAAATTAGATACATCTAGTATTTCACCAGGACAAAAAAAATGCTAAATCAACGTAAAAACAGAATACGGATGTTTAAGTAATAATTTTGAATTAATTGAATACAAAACTTACTTAGAAATTTGATTGACAAAGATGAATTTAAAACGTGAACTAACTTTATTAAATTAACGTAACATGACTCAAACAATCCAAAAATACACAAACCAATAAAATCAACTCGAATAGCGGGCCTTTCACAAAAGATATCGCACAAAATCAAACAACGGTTACACTGCGTTGGCTTGATTTCATTAATTTTTATTTTCCATTTTGTAGTAATTCTAAATCCTCGTTACATGCAAGTCTTGCCGTGTCGTCGGCAAAAGTACATAGGCTTGTATGTAGTGTGGTCGGTAGGTCGGTAATTTTGTGGTATTAACCTTTTGATTTTGAAAAGCAACTCTCTCTGTCACACTTATCAAATGCATTACTCGCACTCAGAAACACTGCACTTCCAGACACTTTTAATAGGACGATATGGTTTAATTTGGTTGGAAAGTTTACCCGATTTAAGTATTAAAATAATTTTGGACAAATAGCCAGTATCTACGCCGTAGGGTGCCATTAAAGTTTTTTCTCAGGTAGACATTTTAATATGATTCTTGTTATGAAATCATAACCTGGAGACGTTTTGCTGTTTAGTAGCTTTATTTGGGTTTTACTTTTTTTGTAATGAAAAACTATTAAAAGCGATAATTGTAGTGAAGCTGCTAAGTAATTTTTAGTTTCATTATCGGACTCGTTTAAATTTGGCTGAAAGGTGCCTTATAAGTGCTCAGCAAATGTTTCAGTTTTTTTTTTATTACATGTCGCCCATATTCCCGTTTCTTTTTGTAAAGATAGTATGTGTTCTTTAGGTCGTTTTATTTTCTTTGGTTGCTCTTAATATTGATTGTTCTTGCACAAAAAGTGAATTTGTTTCATTCCAGATTTGTTCCAGTTTATTGTTTAATCGATTTAGTTTATTTTTGTCTTCAATCTTACGACTCTTTCTTCTTTTTTTTCTATTAATTACATTATTTCAGTAGAAATATTAAAAGTACTAGATTTTAGATTGTTTTTAAGCTTAGTCTAGTATTTTTAAACAATTCCCAATTGGTTTTGCGTTGCTGAAGGTATGTCTGGGTTCCTGCTATAGTATAGTGGCGCTCACTGTATGTATTACGAGCGTATGATCAGGCAAAAAATTTTAGTTAGAGAGAGTAAGTTGGACTCTCTGTTGATAGAATCCTATATCTGTTATTAACTATGACTCTTTGTCTTTTGATGTTTTTAGTCGTGAGTTCCATAGTGTATGTTTTGCATTAAAATCTCCGCTTACTAAAAATTTGTTTTGTAGTATTTCAAAAAAAGGCTTGTTATAACTAAAGATGCTGAAAAACTTTTACCTTCTATGCTAGTATCTTGCAGGTAGTGTAACGGTTAAGTTTTAACTTGCAATTCTTTTGTCTGACGGATAGGAAACTTTGCCATCACCAACGTATGAATACCTGATCTCGAGAAATTTTGCTTAAGTTTTATGCTATCAGATGGAAAAAATGTAGTTCATTTTCCAAAAAAAAAATCGGTTATTTGTGTCGGCGTTGCAAGCAAAAGGATTGACAAGAAAATAAGATCTTTTAGTAAAATCTGAAATCATACTTTTGGATGTGTGAGTCACTGGAAACCGCGCATAGGTATATTTCTGTTCAGCACATATTGTAGATTAATAAACAAAACTGTCATTTTCTTGTTAAGAACCAATGTTTTATTTCGTGGGCTATTTTGGGGATTGCGGGTTTGGGATTTTTTTTCTAGCCTAGACATTCTGTACTTTACTCATCCGCAAGAAAAGGTGGCGCAAAGAGCATTAGTTTATCAGAAGAGTATTTTTTGTCTAATCACCCGACCCACAACCATCTACGGCGAAGCAAGCCAAACGGTAAGCCAAACATCTACGATATTTTTACCTTTCTAATTGGTACGTTGCAGTAGTTCGCTTTGTAAGAAAGTTATCAGTAATGCTTTATAGAATTAAGTATTATTATAGCTGAGCCACCGTGAGCTTTATCAACATCTAGATATAATTATATAAATCATTTGTAGACCCCACATGAAATGATGTCTAAGTAACACAATATAAATACCTTAAATTGCAGGAAAAAAAAGTATACTTGAAATAGAATTTCGATTCTTGTTTACGACAAAAATGCCAACAAACAAGGAGCGAATAATGCAAAAATGGATATCTCGCAGTCACGTGTAAATCAAAATGTATAACAAACCTTTAATAGATCTTTGTTTCAATTACACCAGCAGAAATTACATCAAACACGCTTTATAGAGATTTATGCGTTCTGCATCAAGAAAATTTTTTTTCCTAAAAAGGATAATATTAGGTGGATGATTGCAGAAGATCTTATTTTTACCGAGCGTTTTTCTTTAAAACAACAACGATGCTATACGGAATCAGTAAAAATTACACATTTCTTAAATACTTTTAACTCTTCAGATACAGCACATTAGTTACAGAAAAATATAGAATCAAATTATAAACTGTTATAAAATTGGTAAAAAAATATAACTATAATAACAATTAATTTAGATTAAAATATTTGCTATTAAACTTTAAAACAGCACGCAATAAATGTACTTAAAGAGTCGAACAATTCTTTTCAATTATAAAACACAATAATAATTTAAAAATTTGTTTAAAACGGTAATTGCATTTAATTACCTATTGTAATAGCATACAGATATAAACAAAATATAATACTTAAAATATATTTTTATATTCGTTACAGAAATGAAGTTTACCAAGACCTTTTTTACAATTTTTGTTATACTGGTAATTTTAAAAAATGTTACCGGACAGGTACGTTATACAAATTAATAAATACACTAAATTTATTAAAAAATAATTTATTTATACAGTTGATTACCTGGAAAGAATTTAAAACAGAAATGGTGGATATTCCAGTAAGAATGAAAGCCAAGTATCAAGCACTAAAAACAAACGTAAAATGGTTATTTGATGAAGTTAAACAATCCATGAATGAAACGCTTCCATTCTTTGGATAATTTAGAAATAAACTTAACATAATGTAGTTCATAAATTTAAACGCTGATTTTTGAATAAAAAAGATAAACTGACTCTCTTTCTCTTTGAGTTAAAAGATTTTTCCAAATGTTAACATAATTTGTTATTTCCTTTCAATCATCAAAAGTAATAATCTGACATACAAAAGGTCACACAAAAAGATCAAAATCAAAAAAAAGCTCTGAGAGTGTTGCTTTTTTTGATGTACACTTTGCGGAGTTCCAAAGCAAGTTTCAAAATAAAGTTCTTTCTTGACATTTACAGCTTTATATAAAAAAATGTGAACCTGCTTGACAAGAGTATTATTATGCTATTTGCTACACTTCGTCCACTTCACACTTGGTTTCGTTATTGTTTGAACTACAAACATAAATTATATTTAAAAAAAATACAAATTGCAAAATTAATAAAGTAATTGCAATGTAGACCGACATAAGCACATTATTTACAATGTCATAATGTGTACCCCGAAATGTAGGTTAAGAATGAAAGTTAAATGTAGAACTAAGCATCTTATGCGTATAAATACTTGTCATTTACTTTAATACAACAGCAGTCACTTTACAACCGTATTTTGATTGTCTTAACTACTACAATTTAACGTATCAATGTACCAAACCATAATTTACCTAGAAGAGACTATCTAGGACTGATACCTCTTTTTAACGTATTATTGGAACAAGCTATAATTACCTGCATAAGGCTGTGAAGGACTGGTACCTCTTCAATTGTATCTACTGCACTACTGACTATCCAAGCCATAAATACCTACATAAGGCTGTGTAAGAATCAGTAAAAATTACACATTTCTTAAATACTTTTAACTCTTCAGATACAGCACATTAGATCTCTCGCTGACATTGGTCCTTCGAGCAACTCAGTCCGTTGCCTACAACTTAAGATAACAAATACACAATGGCGTCTTGTAACGAGTTATTTACGGCTCAAGAAAATATAGCAGGTTTTGCCCACAGGCTTACCGTAAACATGAAGAAAGATTGACCAAGCAAGAAGACAGACAAGTAAATTGTGAGTAAAAGAACAACGCTACAGCAACTACTGGAAGAGTTTGAAGTAACACACAACATTTTGATAAAACAAACGGACAACGAGCATTCATACTACATAGATAATTTCTACCTACAAACAAAGAAACTTAAAGACAAAGAAGTAGCATTGCTACTGAAGTTCAAAGAAGTGTTCAAAATGATACACCAACCACATTACACAACATGACCAAATAGTTCAAATGCGGAGCACGAATCTCGGTTAAAAAGGTTGAAGATCAAATTGGATTTAATAGACAACTGAAGACAATAGCCAACAAAGCCTATTGTAAAATTACAACACAAGATATTACAAATGCGTGAAACGATGTAAGGCGTCTATATAAAAACGTACTCGTTGGACATGGTCCACCTTCTACGGCATATTTAAGAAAGTTTATTCAAATTTATAGGAATAAGATTTCAGTGTTTAGAAACACGAGAAGAATGTATAGCCACAAAAATAGTACACTTAGAAGCTGTGAGTGATATGACAACAAATGCATTTTTTGCTGCCTTTAGAAAATTTACAGCAAGAAGAAGAAACAGTAGTCACAAATATAGCGACAATGCAACGACATTTGTAAGAGCTAATAAGGCATTACAAAATATGATGAAGAACAGATTACAAGATGATTCTATGCAACAAAACTTGACAACAGTTAGGGTACATTGGCATTTAATTCTACCAGCAGCTCCGCATATCGGAGGACTTTAGGAAGCAAGTGTGAAATTTACAAAATATCATCTAAAACGAATTACTGGGACCACCACGCTAACGTACAAAAATTGTCTACATTATTATGTCAAATAGAAGCATGTTTAAGTCGAGACCATTTTATTGGTTGACATTCGAACCACATGACAATGCAACATTAGCTCTTAGACATGTTTTGATTGGTAAGGAACTGATCACACCAAATGATCCATCTAGAAAAGTTTACTACGACAGTTTAACAAGATGGAAGATAAAACAAAGAATGAAAAATGACCTTTAGAAAATTTGGAGCAAGGAATATTTCAATGCGTTACAAAAACGAATTAAGTAGATAATAACACAAAATTATATAAATACAGAAGATTTAGTTCTACATAAAGAAAAGAATAACCTTCCTAGCAAATGGCCACTGGCAATAGTAACAGAAGTGCACCGAGTTCTTACAATGAAAACAAAAAAAAAACAGTTTTAAAATGACCAATTACAAAATTAAATTAAGTACTGACACAACAAGATAACGATCAAAAGCCACAATCAAAACCTGCTACACTTAACCGATTAACAATTGTAGTAGGCATGATGCTATTACTAAGTACAACGGTGGTACCTAGAAACGGTTCATATAACATCAAATACCCTAGCTCGGAATTACTTATAGATAAACTTGAATAAAACTAAGGTAATAAAGGGACAACTAAAGTCTGACATGCTTATTGACATACCTTTGACTATGACGTACAGCAAGTCAATCAAACAATCAAACAAATAAAAGAACTGTGAAATAACGCTCTGAAACTAATAGAAGAATCTCACTATCCAGAGTTGATCTGTGGTGTATAACTACCCAACGCTAACGAAATCAGCGGGAATCTTTGGTAAACCACGACATGGGACCGAGCACTTCATAGAAACAACGAATGGATCACCAGTAGCACACAAACCACGCAGGTTAGCACCAGACAGGCTGGAAGCGGCACGAAAAGAGTTCCAAGCCATGTTATAACTGGGAATCGCACGTCCCTCCTCCAGTCCGTGGGCATCGCTAATACACCTAGTTCCCAAAAAAACTAGCGAATCGAGACCATGCGGTGACTACAGGGCACTTAACGCGAGGACAATCCCAGACCGGGCCCCCATCCCACACAACAAAGACTTCTCCCGTGACCTGGCAGGAAAGACCATATTTTCGACGATAGACCTAGCCAAAGCATACCACCAGATACCCGTGGCCGAAAAGGATATACCCAAAACGGCAATTACAACTCCATTCGGGTTTTTCAAATTTCCGTATATGACCTTTGGTCTACGAAACGCCGCGCAGACGTTTTAACGATTTATGGACGACATACTGAGAGACTACAACTTCTGCTATGCCTACATAAACGACGTGTTGGTAGCATCGGAAAGCGTGGAGTAACACAAAGAGCACCTCAAACGACTCTTCCAACGACTTACAGAAAACGGAATAGTAGTCAACCCAGAGAAATGCCATTTCGAAAAAGACGCAGTACAATTCCTTGGATACCACGTCTCAAGCCAGGGCACGAAACCCCTAGAAAACAATGTCCAGGCGATACTAAACTTTCCACAGCCCAAAACAGCAAAAAAACTACGACAGGTACTCGGTATGAAAAGCTTATCAACAACGCCGCCGAATGCTAAGCCTCACTGCACGACCTACTAAAAGGGAAGTTAAAAGGGAACCAACCTCTGCAGTGGACCAACGAAGCCGACGAGGCTTTCGACAAAAGCAAACAACAAATCAATCATGATCCACCACCCAGTTGCAAACGCACCGTTAGCCATCATCACCGACGCATCGGACACTGCACTTGAAGGCATCATACAACAAATGATCCACGAAGAATGGCAACCAATCGCGTTCTTCTCAAAAAAACTCTCACCCGCCGAGATGAAATAAGGAGCGTACGACTGTGAATTACTTGCCATCTACAAAACCATCAAACACCACCGACACATGCTAGAGGGACGAACCTTCACAATATACACGGACCACAAACCCATCACTTACGCTTTCCAGCAAAAGCCAGAGAAATGTTCCCCCAAACAGTTCCGATATCTCGATTATAGGAGTCAATTCTCGACGGACATCCGACACATCGCCGGAAACATAGTCGCAGACGCACTATCAAGGATTGACCAGGTATCAAAACGAGTAGATTTTGAAGCCCTGGGACACGACCAAGCTCACGACCCAGAGCTAAGTCAATTACTCCACGACAACACAAGCCTCTAACTACGAAAAATACAGTTTCAGAACGGCACGGTTTACTGCGATATATCACAAGAGACAGCAAGACTGTTCCTAACGACAAAGTTCAGGAGCACGGCCTACGACAGCCTGCACCAGTTGTCACACCCAGGGGCACGAGCAACAACCAAGCTAATATCAAGCAAACTTGTATGGCTCGAGATGCGCAAAGACTGGACCAAGCAGTGCGACCAATGTCAACGAGCGAAGGTATCAAGGCACAACAAACCAGCGACGACAAGTTTTCCCCCAACAAGCAGTCGGTTCAAGCATATACATATAGATATAGTCGGACCACTGCCCGCAAGCCAGGGATACAAATACATCCTTACGTGCGTCGATAGATACACACGATGGGCCGAAGCCACACTGATACCAAACATAGAAGCAGAAACGATCGCAAAAGAATTCGTTAACACATAAATCTCTCGTTTCGGAGTTCCACTGAGAGTGACGACCGACCAGGGACGGCAGTTCGAGGCAACGCTATTCCGAAACCTAGGCGAGCTAATAGGGTTCCAAAGAATACGCACAACTGCTTACCACCCACAAGCGAACGGAATGGTAGAGCGTTTCCACCGACAACTAAAAGCATCACTTCGCTGCCACAACGCAAAACAATGGACAGACGCTCTTCCCATAGTACTCCTCGGAATACGGAGCGCATGGAAAGAGGACATCAAAGCAACAAAGCCAAGATGGTATACGGTCAAAGGTTGCGCTTACCAGGCGAGTTCCTGTCAAACGAGCAACAGGAGCAGCAGCTGGAAGCCGAGACCTACGTCACGCAATTACGGAAACACATCCAAGACATGCGACCAACGCCAGCAAGCAACCACGACAGCAAAAAACACACGTCCAAACTCAAACACATAGACACAGCCACGCATGTGTATGTGAGAGTCGACGCAGCCAAGCGACCACTCCAGATACCATACGAAAGCCCCTACCGAGTAGTCAAACGCAACGAAAAACTGATAACGGTCGACAGAAAGAGAACAGAAGCAACGATAACATGCTACCGAGTAAAACCCGCTTTTCTAGAAGCGGACAGCGCAGCACCCCAAAAACAGCACAACGAGCAAACAACGAACAAACCCACGCTGAGCGACCCGAGAGGAAACGATACCCGGAAAGAGACAGTCCCAAAAAAATTCCGACGCAAACTCGCAGCGGAAGAATCTGTAAACCAAAGATACGTTTCCAAATCGAATGAACACGACTCCGTCGCCAGCAACAAGGTATATGTGGTGTACTTCGGTAATGCGCTACCCGGAACAGGTAACGCACGTCAGCAGTACGCTGGTCAAAGCCAGCCCCACCACGCGCACATCCCCAGGCGCGCCCACCAATCAGAGGCGCTTATCAGCCTTTATAACCGAAACCCTCGTGCAGAAAAAGCCAGAGTTCTTCTGCTCTCAATAGCGAAGGATCTCCCAGTCTGCTCGTATAGCGACACCCGGTCTGCGTACAAAGCTCCCGCCGCTGAACGATAGCGCGGGCAGTTTCAGGAAGCACGTGGTGCCGATGCCTTCGACACGACCAAGAGAGCGCAAGCACCGTCAAAACGTGTTACGTCGTTTCCGGAACCGCACGCCTCCACTCCAACCAGTAACGCCGTTACTAGACTCGCCGATCAAATCGCCTTCAGCCATGCCCACAGGCGCCTGGGAACTACGACGGGCTGCTAACCAACATCGCTACGCTGCGAGACCGACGCCGACACGTGATACGTTTCCGCATCCGCCAGAAGAACGAAGCACGCAAAAACGTCAAATGTAATCTACATACTGTAAATAATAAAAAATAAACGCTATGTAGTCTGAACCTTTTTAACTAAATTAACAAAGAACACGCAACCAAACCCAACACCCCAAGTGGTACCTCAATAACACCCAAAGATCAAACATTTAAACAAACAACAAAAGCAAATACTGCAGAACATGAAAAGTTTGCACGGGAACAATGTAAGAATAAAGATAGGGTTCTTAGATAATTTCCTAACATCAGTGTTTTGGTGTAAACAATGAAGTAAAAACAACCCACCAGCACACTAAATTGTTTCTATAACGGCATCTCAAAGAAAAGTTAGACCAGAATAGAACAAAATTTTGAAAATTTTAGAAAGAAATTGAATGAAGGCATGGGTTCGATTAGCAACATGCAACTATGGTAAAACAAAAATAGACGGCTTGCAATTAGAAATGCAAAATGTAAAAAGTAATATGCAAAAACAAAATAATTATACAAGGAATAAAAAACGACAATGAACATGAACTAATTCTAATAGAAGAAATAAGAAAAATCCTAAGCACAATGGAAATACCATTAAACATGCAAACGGAAATTCGCGAGATAAAGAGAATAAGTAGGAAATCACAAGAACAAGGAAAAAATAGACCAGTTATTATAAAATTTAACTCATGGAATAAGAAACTAGAAGTTCTTAAAGAACTAATAAATTAAAAGGAACGGAGATCTGGATTTCAGGAGATTATACAAAACAAGTTCGGCAACAAAGAAGAACATTAATAATCTATATGAAAGAAACCAGAACAAAGCAATACAAGGCAAATCTTAGCAACGGAAAATACTACACACTTGAGCAATTACAACAGCACGAAAAAGAAAATGACGCTTTAGAAAATAAGAACGAAGAGGCGAAAAGCAAGAAACAATCAGCAACAGAAAGATTACCGGACGAACAAAAAAAAGCAGAACATTCAAAGTCATCAGAAAGCAAGAATACTAGCGGGGTTTCCAACGACAAAGAACAAAACCAAACCAAAAAACTAGCTGCGTAAGCAGAAAATACAAAAAATAAAAATATGGCGACAATAGCGAGGAAATGGAGAAAGAGCAAAAAAGCAAGAAAGAATCGAAATTAAGCAAGATTAGGAACATGGAACATAAAAACATTATTAGAAGTAGGAAAAATGGAAGAAGTAAATAAGAAACTGTAAAAATATAAAATTAATATATTAGCACTACAAGAGGTGAGATGGAGAGATTAGATAAAGCAAAATACTCAATAATATACGCAGGAGAAGAAAAACAAGGAAGTAACAAAACAGCGTTTATGATAGATCAAAAAATATAGAAACCAAGTACTGGAATTCAAGAAAATAAATGGTAGAATCTAAAAATAAAAACCAGATAGCAAATATTTCTATAATAAATGTATATGCACCAACCAAAGCAGCAACAAATGAACGACATATTCTACGAAACTATAGAAAATGCATATAGGAAAATCCAAAAACATGACACGCTAATGTTGCTAAGAGACCTGAATGCAATGATAGAAAAAGAAAAGCACATAGAAATTGTAGCAGAGAAAAAAACGCTGCATGGAAAAACCAATGACAATGGAACAAGATAATGTAACCTAGTAGAAGAATTTAATTTGTTTATAGCAAGCACAAAGTACAAACACAAAAAGGAGCATAAAGTCACATGGACAAGACCAAGGCAAACAGAAAGAAACCAAATAAATCATATCCTAATACAAAAGAAAAGAGTAGTATACTACAATATGTAAAATCCTATAAAACAACCAGTGTAAATACAGACTATTACTTAGTAATAGTCAAAACAAAGTTAAGACTGGCAAGAGATAACAAAACCAAAACAATAGCAAAAAAATGGAATAATGAGAATTTAAACAATGAAGACAACAAAAAGTTTTAAGAAGTCAAAAAACAACTAGGATGAAGAAACAAAAACAAAAACATAGAAGACTAATGGAAAAATATAAAAACTGCAATAATTAAAACACCATAAAAAGAAAACAAATAAAACTTGTTAATGTGGCTTCCATTTCATTATCTTGTTCGCAATTAATTCTTCTTTTTTTATGTTTACATATCCGTACCAACGTATTCTCCTGGCTTTAATTTCTTTTACTATGTTTTCTCCTTTTAGTATCTCATCTATCTCTTGGTTTGTTAATTTGTATATTATTCTTTATTTATCTTCTTTAGTCCATATATTCTTCTAATTATTTTTTGTTCAAATACTTTTAGTTTCTCTGCATTTCTATTTGTGATGCGCATGGTTTCACTTGCGTATAGTACTGCTGGTTTTATTGCTACTTTGTGCATCCTTATTTTTGTTTGCTTTGTTATCTGTTTACTTTTTATTTTTTTTTTTAAATCTGTTGTATGCGTTGTGTAC
The DNA here is from genome assembly GCA_035610365.1 of Aquatica leii. NCBI lineage: Eukaryota > Metazoa > Arthropoda > Insecta > Coleoptera > Lampyridae > Aquatica > Aquatica leii. The sequence continues at coordinate 18,828,983 of CM069437.1, forward strand.
TGATTTTATTCTTGGCGATATTTTTATGTTTCTCTCATTTTGCTACTTACAACTGTTCCAAGGTTTGAACATGCTGGAATTTGTATTTTCCTATCACGACTTTTGGTTTATTTTTTAACGTCTGTTCTTTACTAATTTTCATATACTTAGTTTTCTTTTAGTTTAATTCTAATCCTCGTTTTCTTGCCTCCTCTCTCATTTTTTGGTATAAGCATTATCATCCTTAGACGCTATTCTTTAGGCATTACTTCGTTTTCCTATACTGCCACTATTAACTCGTATATTTTTGTTTTTTTTAGTTCTTTTCCTCCATTTCTTAGCATTTCATTGTATATACTGTCTGTCCCTGGTGTTTTTCCATTTTTTAGATTGTTTATAATATTGTTTACCTTTTTTTGTGTTGGGTTGTCAATTTATATTGACATACTTATAACCTCAGATTTTAGAATCGGTTCTAGCAGCATTATTTGAAGTACGTAGATAGTAAAATGAATTGAATCAAACTTTAAACATCAAATATAAATACAATGTATATTTAGCTTGAAGTAGGAATATGTAAAAGTAAACAAATACAATTGTCGTTTGACAAGTAGTGCGTACCGTTTGTTGACAAATACTATTTCTATCTCTTACAATGTTGTGTACACTTTGCAGCCTGCGATTACTCGTCCAGAGGGAAGCATAGCTTTCCGTTGTTGCCAGGTCGATGCTATTAACTATTAAATAGGGTTGCAAAATTTTTTTTTTGGTGAATTATTGTGTAGATGTGGCAACACACTAAATTAAATATTAAATAAAATTAGAATATACGTTGCGTTATAATATTAAATTTAACTTTTCCAATTTTTTAAGGAGATGTTTTTATGCTACTAGTGCTAGCAACATTATCTTAACATGTAAGTACCCTCTTCCCGTATTTAAACATTTTTATGTTGCTACCCTAACTACTGATTTGTACAAGGTGTTGCATAACTTTTGAGTTTGATATAATTGAAATGGAAATTATTGTGTTTTTGTTTTGCGACTAGTTGTTTAATTTGTATTTCTTTTTGTTTTTAATCGTTTTCGTTAAAATAAATGTACTTTTAGTTGAGTTAGTTGTGTCCAATTCGTTTTCCTTAAGTGTTGTCAGGTGAAAACGAGCACTTTTTTTCTTGTTTTAGCGCTTTTTTAACAGAATTAAAATGGACACATCGAAGACAAGCTAGATTCTATTAATTGCTATATCTTCTCTACTCTCCAAAGCTTTGATTTACCGTCACCTTTTGCTGATGCAGGTAATTGATCGCATTTCAACCGAGCGCAGAGCTGTACTGTAACAAACCGATTTAAAAAATCGTTGAAAAAAATTTTGTTGACTTTGATTCATTTGCAGATACTATTGTAAAGGTAAGAGTCCCTAATTCAGACACGTTAAGAACAAGTTTGTCAGTTTCTGTTTTCTATTCGTAATGCAACAGAAGAAGTAGTTGGGAAATCTTTGGTGATAGTTAGACTACACTGTTTGTGACTGATTTTGTCACTTATTTTATTTAATCTAATTTCCTTGTACCTTTCGGTGTCGGATTATACCCTTGTTTACAATATATGTACCTTATAAATCTTATTACATTTGATTAGTAATTCTTAATTAATTTATTCCAAGTCTTTCTGTCTCTTGTCAGGTTCCTTACTTTTTCTCCATTGTATGTTTCTATTTTCCGCTGCTATTTTTACCTGTTCCTCCCATTTCCTTCTTGGTCTGCCTACTGCGTTCTTCCTCTCTGTTCTTGCTTCATATACTCTCTTCGCTATCCTGTTGTCATCCATTCGAAGCAGATGTCCCATCCAACCTAACTGCCTTTCTTCTACCAGTGTCAATATAGGTTTCACTTTCAATTGTTCCGTTATATTTTCATTTCTCACTCTGTCCAATCTTGTTATTCCTTTAATTTTCCTCAAATATCTCATTTCCATTGCTCTAATTTTGCTCTCGTTTCTTCTGTTTATCGTTCATGATTCGCTGCCATAAATTAACGATGGTCGTACTACTTTTTTATATACTTCTGATTTTATTTGTTCTGGAATTTCTTTTTTCCTGAGAAACGTGTTTTTAAGTGTGTTGAATATTTTTCCCACCTTGCCTATTCTTTCCATTATTTCGTTATCTATTTCTCCTTTGTTATCTATTGTTGTACCTAGATATTTAAAGTTTGTTGCTTGTTCTAGTGTTCGTCCTTTTATTTTGATATTGTGTTGAAGGACTGTCTTGGCCATAATCATAGTTTTAGTTTTTTCTATATTTATCTCCATGTTTATTTTGCTGAGCTCGCGATCGTAGATATTAATGTTTTCTTGGAGTTTTTCCGCTGATTCTGCTAGTAGTACCATATCATCCGCGAATAATAGTTCCTGTATCGTTATTTTATTCAATCTCCAACTTCCCACTTCCATATTGTAGCATTTCTTTTTACAAATCTTCACTATGTCGTCTATGAGTACTGAGAATAGGAGTGGGCTGAGCAGGCATCCCTGTTTCAGTCCTATTTTTGTTTCGAATTGTTCTGACTCGTTGTTATGTGTCCTTACTTTATTTCTATTGTCTTTGTATAGTGCTTTCATCACATCTACCATATCATTACTTATTCCTCTTCTTTCTAGGCTTTCCCACACATCCTTTCTCCTTACCCTGTCGAACGCTTTTTGAAGGTCAATAAAGCAAATATGAATTTCCTTCTTTTTCTTTATCGTTTTTTCTCCTAATTGTCTGATTGTGAAAATTAGCTCCTGTGTGCTTCTCCATCTACGGAACCCATGTTGTGACTCCTCCAGCGAGTTTTCGATTTCTTCTCTCAGCCGCTTCTCCAATATGCTGCTTAATACTTTGCCGGGTATACTCGTTAGTGTAATGCCCCTATAATTTGAGCATTCTTTTATGTCTCCTTTTTTTGTATAGGGGTAGTATTATTCCTATATTCCAGTCTGTGGGTATTATTTTTTGTGCTATTATTTCATTTAGCAACTCACGGAATTCCTCTACAGCTATCTGTCCCATATATCTCAACATTTCGCCTGTGATTTCATCTTCTCCTGGTGCTTTCCCTAGTTTGAGTTTCTTGATTGCTTCAACGATTCCTTCTTTTGTGATTCTTTGTATCTTTTGTGTATCCCCATGTCCCGTTCTTTCCTTTATCTCTTGTTCTACGTCATTATTTCTTGCTTCTGTTAGTTCTTCAAAGTATTCTTTCCATCTTTGCATTATTTCCCTCTCTTCGGTTATCACTTTCCCGTTTTTATCTTTTATGTTTCTTAGTTTGGGTGGTTTCTTTTGTTTTAATTGCTTTAATGTATTATAGAAAAGTTTTTGGTTCTCTAAATAATTTACTCTCATCCTGTTTCCGAACTCTTCCCATGTCTTTTCCTTCGCTTCTTTTATACTTTTCTTTACTTTGGTTCGTATTTTCTTGTATGAGTCTTCTTCCGATCCAGTTATTATATACTTTTTCCATTTTTCCTTCTTTTCTTTGACTTTTTGTTGTATCTCGGTTGACCACCATCTGCTTCCCTTCCTGTATATGTTCACAATTTTCTTTACTCCACAGCTAGTTCTTGCTACTTCTAGAATATTGTCTTTAAAGTGTCTCCATTTCCTTTCTATATCTTCGCTCTCTCTTTTATTTTAGGCAATTTTCTTCTCTAGACTTTCTTGGTAAATTTTTTGTATTTCACTCTCCTTTACCCTATAACTTTTAATTTTTTGTTTTACTATTATCTTCCTTTTTATCTCATCTTTATCTTTCGCGTTTATCCAGAGTTCCATTTTTAGTAGGAAATGGTCACTTCCTATTTCGGCGTTTCTTTTCACCCTTACATCCTTTATTCTGTTCCAATTTTCTGTATTTACAATAAAGTAGTCAATGATTGACTTCTCGTTCCTGGAGCGGACTTCCCTGGTGTATTTGTGTATGTCCTTGTGCATAAATTTCGTGTTGGTGATCACCAAGTCATTTCTAACACATAGGTCTATTAGCCTTCTACCGTTATCATTTTTAGTGTTTTCGCCCTGCTGCCCCATGTGCCTTTCTATGCTTTCATTGTTATTGCCTACTCTGCCATTCATATCTCCCATTATAATTACATTTCTTTCTCCTCTATCAATTTCCATTCGTAGTAGTTCATAAAACTGGTCTTTCATTTTCTTCCTCTCATTATCATTGGGCGCATACGCTACTATTATCGTCCACACTTCCTCATTGCCTAAATAGTCAATGTTTTGCATTTGCATCTCCTCGATTATTTCATCTTCTTTCCCTATAATGCTTTTCACATTCCAGAGACCAATTTTTATCACGTCTCTTTTTTGTCTTATTTCTTTGGGTTCTTCTTTGTTGTATTGTTTATTTCCTTTCCTATTTTTTTTGTTTTTTTGTTTTTGATGTATTCTCATTTGCGCATTTTCTTGTTTATTGCCTTTTTTGTCATCGTTTTCTCCTATCCTATCTTTTTCTACCAGTTTTTTCTCCCGGTACGGGATATTTTGTGTAGTTGTTCATCCAAAGTGCTTCCCTCCGGGGACCTTTCTGTTACTGTCCTCTTTAGGGTATTTGCTTCTTAACTATTTTCCTTTGTCCATTTTTCTTTCTTTCTTAAATCTTCGCCCTTGTATATTTGGTCGTTCACAATTAGCATATTGAATTTTAACTGCGCCTTAAACCCTTTTTTTCGCGCTTCTTTCAGGTGTGGTATTAATCCCCTCCTTTCTTCTTGTGTTTCCTTGGTGTAGTTTTGGTCGATCCATATGTCAGATCCTTTAAGTTTTTTTGCATTCTGAAGGATTGCTAGTTTCGTACTTTCTTTAGTTAAGTTAACGTTGTATTGGTCTTTTCTTGTCCTTGCTGTAGACCCCAATTCTTCTGGCTTGGTCGGTATCGGCTTTTATGTCTATGTTCATACCTATTTTTTGAATAATTCTTTGTAATTTGGCTCTTAACTCATTTTCATTTTCGTTTTCTTCATCTGTTACACCTTTTATTACAATATTCTTTTTTCTTACTTCTCTTTCTAGATTAATTATTTTTCCTTCTTGCGCTAATATTTGTGCTTTCAATTTTACGTTTTCTTCTTTTACTTGTTTCATTTCTGATACTAGTGTATCTAATTTTGTATTCATTTGATTCATGTTTCCCTCTAATCTTTAAAACATTTTATCAATTTTGTCGAATTCACTCATCTTTCATTTTAATTAATCACTTTAATTGAAATTTACCGTAATTTATTTATCTGTTCACAATTTGTACGTGGCTATTAACCTTTTAATTATTAATTCTTGTGCATTCCTGGATATGCTTCCTTTTAAATATTTATTTGTTATTTAGGTTGCCTATTTAATCGTCTTGTAGCGCGCAGTGCTATCACCCAAGTCGACCTTTCGGAGGTGATATCACTTATCTCCCGACGTTGTTTGTATATTTATTCGTATATTTAATATTCAATATTTACAAATTGGTACTTAATTAACCCGTTTCTCTTTCCTTCTTAAATTTTTATTTATATAATCTAACCTTATGCAATTAATTCTCTTTATAATTAACCACTTACGTGTAAATTTAACTCGTAAAGGCTCAGATTTTGAGTTTGTTTACGGAGCGATTGACCCGCGTGCACTCACAATCACAGTCATATATATCATGACTGTGTCACTTTGTCACTTATATTGTTTAAAATGTTAAAAATAACCGGGAAATAACTTTTTATAAAATCATTTGCAAAAGCACTTAAATCGGACACCGATTTTATTTGCATGTATATAATTTTGACAGTCACTAGAACATAATTCCGTCACATACTGTACATATCGCAAACGCTGTAAAAATGCTTCAATTAGTTAAATATTTGGATCAATGTTGTTATCAAGAATAAAGATTTTGAAATTTATTAGAGGTATAGAAAAAACCATAAAAACTGAAATTGTTTAATTTGCAAAAGTAAAAAAATTGACAATAAGAAAAACAATCAGAAATCACTGTAAAAGAAACTTTGGTACTTCTCGATTTCTTCAACTACAAAAAATCCCCTTTTGTTTACTTTTTCCGGTGCTTTAAGTTTCTCAATTATTTCATCAAAAGAGTATGAAATTGCAACAAACTCATAAAGCTATTTCTATTTGTTCATACCACTCATCTGCATTGTACTAACAAAAGCACGATCAGTTTCAAATCTTTAATTATTCCTGGAAAGTATTCCTCTTCATATTGAATAATCACAAAGTCATTCACTGAGAATTGAGTTTTACTTGCTCTTTTTGATGACAGATTTTCACTAGCAGAGATATTTTCATCATTTGTTTGTAAAGGCAACTCTTCTCTAACTAAACTACTTGCATATTTACTTTCATCATGATTTCTTGTTTTCTTTGGATTCTTTTCCATTGTCTTATTTTGTTGATTTTTATCGTTTAAATGTCTTTTTTTTCGTTTGCGTTTTCGTAGTTCTTTTTTTGCTTCTAACTTTTCTTTTTCTTCTTTCTTCTTAGAGTAATACCTCTTCTATGCATCTGATGGAACTAAAGGTATTTTCTCCTTACTCTTTCGTGGTTTTTTAGACTGTATTTCTTCTGGTCAAACAATGATTTTTTAAAAGGTGTAGGAATACAAGTTTTCTTCTTTTCATTGTAACATCTGCTTGTTCATTTGATATATATTTTTTTACTAGAGTGCTTTCAGGGACTCTTTGGGCGGCAAACACTTCATTTTGATTATGGTGGTTTTTTTTAGTTGATACATTTCTACTACGTCAGAGTTCAAATTTTGTTTTGATGGTAGCGTTCCAGATATACCTGATTCAATACGCTCCTTATTTTCGCGAGTCTGCTCACATTCCCCACAATCTTCTATTACTTTTCTACGATAAGAATGTTTTCCGGGTTTGAACCGTGTCATTGTTGTAACCATAGTTGCCAACGTTTCGCCCACTTTGTTAGATTTTCGTTTGTTTTTTCAAGTTATCGTTTTCTTTCTTACCTTTTCAGAGTTTAGATTATGACTTGTTTCACAAGTGGATAACCTAACTTTTGAGAAGTTCTTAGTTAGATTTCGATTGCTTGTTTGAGTTTTGCGATTTTTCTTACACCCTGATGAAACTCCTTACGAAAGTGAGCGAAACGTTGGCAACTTCGGTTGCAACAACAATGACACGGTCCAAACTCGGAAAACATTCTTATCATAGTATAGATTCCGGCCGTGGAAGTCTTCGCTACTTTATTCCATTACTTTTACTTTCTCTTATACCTTTACTGGAGAAACTTCAGTGACGTTTTGTGTTTTTATCTTGTCACAATTCTGTGTTTTTTCGGAATCCACTATTATAGAATGCATGCTACTGCACGTTGGCATTAGTTTGCTATTGTGCTATAAAAGGTCAAATTTTTAGCTGGTCCATCGTTTAAACCTAACTCCAGATTATTTATCCATGTCTTTTTCAGTATTAATCCATCTTCAAACTTGATTGTAACTCTTGCGTTTTCAGTAATACCCTCCATATTATGTTTCTCTCGTTGAAGAAATTTTAATACGGATTTTTTAAGATTTCCAATCAAACACTGTATAATGTTTTATCTTCGCCGTTTTCTCAAGATTCTCTGCAGTTACATAATTTTCCAGGTTTATTTTTGATTGTAATACATTACTGTAGTTGATATTGTTGGAATTGAAAGAATCCACAAATTCTAAAAGCGTTTAAAAAAATTTTTTTAGTATTGTTTATTTGTCTAACGCAATTTTAAGGACTGGTGCAATGTTATCCCGTTTAAAAACTTTAAACTCACATCTCTTTATACATTTTGTTTACGTAGTTACTTCAAACGGGTCGCTGTTCGTTTGCCTGTATGAAAGAATACGTTTTTAACCTTCATTTTTTCATACAAAAAAAGCTCTCAAGCCTATACATCACAATCGTTGTGTTTATAACGGCTACCAAAACGCCGCCGTTATATCATAATTGTTATAGTTCAAAATAACTATAGTGGATAACGAGAGTCAATATGAGTAAAACCGTTATAAGTTATACAGCATGCCGAGTTTACAAAAATAACAATTTGGCTAGATAATGACATCGCTATATAGCATCAGACATAATTCAACACATGCGAACGCTGGGGGCGACGGTCCGACCGTGTGAAAACTCTATAAAACGCAGCAGAAGTAATTACATGTGTCCGAAAACGGAGGTCACAGGTTAATCTACTAGCAAAAATTCACTATAGTTTACAGGTAAATTATCGTACGACACTATTCTCGTTTAATAAGCACCTAGAATACTAGTTATTTCTGTTTTTTAATCTTTTTATTATTTATGTATGCATTCTTATTTTTGAAAATCGCAATAAACCTTGTTCATTATATTGCCTATGTAATATTGTGTTTGTTTTCAACACCTTCCAATAGTTGCAAGATTTGCGATATCCCATGAATTTTTTTCAACTGCGCTTTTGTAGACTGTATTACTCCCTTTTTTGGAACAACGTGTTACAAGCTTTATGTCTTACGAATCTTGCACGGCCAACTCACTCAGTCGGAGATAGGGGAGTTTCACAGGAAGTATGCTTAAGGGCGCCAGATCTGATCCAAGTTAACACTTCTGTCTCGATCACGACAGACGGTCCAAACTTGTAACTAAGTTTGAGGTTCGTAATCCTTGTTCACTCTGATGTTTGAGTAGCCAAAGTTTGTTACTAAGTAACGACAATTAAAAGAAAAAGGTATGTTGCCATAAAAAAAAGATTAACCAGTATAACAACTTTAATTTAGTAACGTCGATGATTAACACAAATATATCGAATTTTCAGTGCATAAATGCCAGCAGTATCGGCAATACACAATACATATGTAAGTTAAGTTGAAGCGAACAGCAAAGAAAATTGTGTAGTAAATATTGTTTGTACACAGCATGCGAAACACACAAAATAATTAATGATACTACCTTAATGAATAAAACAATGATAGCAATTACGGAATTAACACTAAAATTTCGTAGTAAATATTGGTTGTACGCAGCATGCAAAACACACAAAATAATGAATGATACTACCTTGATGGTAATAAAGCAATGACAGTAATTACGGAATTAACACTAGCTAAAGTTTTGTGAGCGACCTTTCTGACAGCGATAAAATAAGTAAATAAACTTACCCACAATCCAGTACCTACTTGGTCGAAGAAAACGTTTTCCCCGGCAAGTGAGCCTGAAATAAACTTGAGTAGCAAATCGTGTCAACACAATGGCTCACGAAATCAAGATGGTTAATTATTTCTAAAGAAAGTACACATAACATAACCCGATTGTCGAATGCTGTTGTACACCTTCAATGAAAGTTGGTTTCGCAGGTGTTTGCCGCATGAGTAGGATCTCGCAGAAACGTAATTGTCTTCGGTTTATTTAGTTTTAGCCGTAAGCCTTATAGATAGAGTTATACTCGTCCCATGAAAGTATTTGTCGATGTTAATCCCTTATAATTCGTTATCGAATAGAAACATGTGGGCCAGAACGTGGTGGAACGGCTATCAAATTAACTAGAAATTACAACAGAATTCTAATAAAACGGAAGCAATTATCTTACCCGGTGACTACTCAAATATTTTACGATTGTAATGAAATTATAATTTGATTCCCATTATTAAGGATGTCCTTCGAAATTATTCTTAAGTCACACCGGCCATTTTATGCAGTTAAGAGCTTAACGATTTCGTCGTAAAATGACAGTCACACGAAAACATCGGCAGAGGGCGTCAAAACCGGAATCTAATTTTAATTCAATATACAGAGTACTCCGTTAGAAAAAATTTGCACGTAACAAACGTTGTTGCCTTTTGGTGCAAGAAAAAATGCTGGCTCGTCTGCATTCAATATTCTTCGAGAGTCATTGATTGAAATCACAATTTCTTCAAAATAGTCCAGTATATTTTTGAACCAGTTTCTGATGCAGCGTTCAGTTACGGTAGTTCTTGTCAAAATTGAGATTTTGAGTTATTCGCTGACTTATTGTTGGGTGTCTTTTCAAAAAGCCATTGTACCCAGTCTTTCCGTCAAAGAAAGAAAGAAATTGTTGGACCGTTTTATATTTTTTATTAATAATGCAACACTATCCAGTAACTGTAACTTTGTCAGAGAGAATATCATTTTGGCCATGGATATTATTCGCTAAGTGAATATATCCTCTTCTTGAGATGTTAATAGTTTGGGTACATTCTTCTAGATATATACCTTTTATTTTTCCAATCTGTGTAGTACGTGGGATATTGTACATTTTTGCTGCGGTCACACAAGGAGTGCTATGTTTTATGGCTTCGAGCGCTAATTTTAGGCTTTCCCTAGAATATTTTGTGTAGATTCTGTCATTTTCAGATATTCTGAAAATTGAACAAAAAAACATTTCATTAACAAGAATTTGTGTATTATTCAACATGCTAATTAGTACCACCTAAATCAGACACACAATTCGACACCGCTGTTAGATTGATGACTGAATGTAGATTATAACAAAGAGAAAGGAATGTACTTTCATAAAAATCGCCTGACACGTAAATCTGACAGGTCATGTCTGATTTATAGCACAATGATTATGGACTGCACCTACATCAGACACTTAAAAATTATCACTTCGTACCAATTTTAACCACAGAAAGTGTATTATATGTCAAATTTAAGGTTTCGTATACACGTTGGTAAAAGCAACATGAAAATATAGGCATTATTATCAATTTTACAGCTTACTGAAGGTTTGTAGTTTGTTCTTACCTTACAAGAAGAACGTCAGACTTTGCAACATGAGTCACTTACAGCATACAGTTTTGAGGTTAGCACTTTATATGCGTTTATGTCGATAATACAGAAACATGTAAAAATAGATTCCTGCTATAATATTCATCTTTTAAGAAACTTCATTGCTGTTCTATGCGTTACAATTTTTTTATTTTCCTTATTTTGAATATCACATGTCTGAATTATGGTCACTGTATGAATTGTAGACACTTACCTTACAAATACAAATTTTAAACAGTTATCAAGATCATTCATGTTAAGTGACAAGTTGTAGTAAATAGACGTGTGACCAAAAGTACACAAGAGCTGTATCAGCAAAACGATCAAACAATTGTTGAGCAGAAGCACTTTGAGGCAAACATAGTTTATCAAATAATTCAAAAAAATAACGAAGATAATTTGAAGTAACGTAGTCATTTAGAAAAATAATAACTGTGTATATCCTAGTCGGGCGTTAGAAAATTATATAAGAATTTTTTTTGTCGTTTTTGTGCTCAGCTTTGTTTTTTTTTTGCTTTAGTTAAGACTGTATGTTTTTATTCAGTCTAAATAATGTTTCTCGTTAATATTATGAAATAAAAATTATAAGAAAAAGACACTTATATATGTATATATTGTTACTTTACTTTTACTTATCAAAAGTATTACAAATATTTTTTTATCAATAAAATATCTAATATAAACACACTTCTGTATACCATTCTTTGTTGTACATTATTTAAAAGTGAATAAGAACTGATTACATTATTGTGTGAGTCTTAATTATATATTTATGTCAGTACTCATTTTGCTAGTAAAAGATGAGAAACACTGTATTTTCTTGTTTTATATTCCTAGTTATTATGCAAATTGCATATGGTAAACCAGTTTACACTTACGGAAACAAAGTAAGTTCTTTTCTGCTTTGGTATATTTAATCTGCAAAACTGCTTACCTTTAGGTACAACAAAAAAAACGTCCGCCGATGGATGTTATACGTAGAGATATTGCAAATGGAAGCAAGCAAATAAGTAACACATTTAGTAGCATGTGGGATGATTTTACGTACGCGCTTACAGTTTCAATACCATCGGCTTTTACAAGTTTTTAAAAGAACAATTTTCGTTACGTGTTTGTTGTTTATTGTTTAAAAGTTTATGGTTTCGATTTGTTACAACTATTAATTTTCAGTGTGATGTTATTTATAAATAATTAATTCGAATATTTCTTTTGTTTTGTGTTGTATTTTGTAGTTGTATGTAAATAATTTGGTTTCTTTTACAGTTCTAATATGTTTTTTTAACAATACTACATATAACTGTGAAAACATTTTCATTAATTGTACCTCGCGGCTAAAGTGGACCGAGCCTGGCGCCCAGTATTTAACGACTACTTCAACTAAACAATCTTTTCTTACTCTAATGTGTCATCAACTTTCTATTACAAAATGAAAGAAATCGTAGTTATTCTCAAGTTTACAGTTCTGCACAAATAGGATTTATAAAATTTTCTAACTGGTGCTTTGTACGGTATATTAAAAGTCTCTATCTTAAACCTACAATTAAAAAGAAATTTTTGAATCTAGAAAAGAGTTTACTAATAAATGGCAGTAAGTATCAATCGTCAATTATAAAATGATAAAACAAAATTAAATGTTTAAATTATTAACATATACAAGAAACCTAAAAATATTATTTGCATACATAAATAGTAAGCAAATCCGTAAACTAAAATTACTTAGAATTACGCAAGAACGCATTACATTAATTAATTATCTTAAATAACGCAAAGCAAAACAGTTAATTATCAATTTATGTTTTAATAAAGCAATTAATCGTTCAGAATTATTACGGTTCAAGTATTCTATTACTAAAAGCTATTATACGCTTTGTTCGATTACAATATTTTACTGCAATCTGTATTTTATAAACAAGTTTAATTAGCTAATACTTATTATTTCCTAAAAGTTATTTCTTAAATAGAAGTTTTATTGCATTTTCATAAAAAACTTTTTATAGCTAATATTAATTATAAGTAAGTTCATTTTGTTATTGTACTTTTCTAAAAGTTTTATAGCTCTCTTAAATGTCGTAAAAATAAATTCAGAATATGTTTACAAATTTTATTTATTATGCTTTTTATAGTAAATATCGAAGTTAAGCTACGAATAAATATAATAATCTAAAGGCTACACGAACGTTATTATAACACACTGGTTTCTTTAAAGCTTATATAAATTTTAGTACTAGCTCATATTTTATAGCACCGATGAGTAATTGAATTAGACTGTTAAAAAAATATGTTTTGATTAAAATTTGGCATAAATATTGTAACAACTATAATAGTAACTTCTGTAATTTTTATTAAAAAACATTATATTAAAATTGTATTGTAATTTCGTGCTAACAAATTAGCTAACACTGTCAAGCGCGTATACAAAATTTTGTTTAGGTCAAATTTTGTTTGACTTCACTTGTCTTTTAGAAAATTTTATTAAAAATAATTCTTATTTGGTTTTAGGTATTATAAGCTTATTGTTAAAATGCATTGCAAAATTAGATATTTGCATAGTAGGTAAAAATGTTTTTCTACACAGCTTAAATTAAGTTTTTCTTTTCATTTATATGGTAATGAAATGTTTCACCATGAATTAACCAAAAAAATATGGAACAAGCTATTCTAGTTGTTATATTGAGAGATGCAATACCGAACATTAAAATCTTGAGTACAAAAATTAGGAACACCATAAAAAAAACTTTATTGGAAAAATAAAATCGTGATTTAAAATTTGACATTCTATTCCTACTCAACAACAGAAAGTGGGCGTATCAAGAATAAATTTTATACCAAAGCATTTTTAACATAACAAATTTCGCCCTAGCAACAAAACTTGGGAAATGGACACTAGCTAAAATCAACAATAGTAATTTAAGCATACGCCAAAGACAGAATCCTAAAATCCGAAACCAACCCCAACGCAATACCGCCCAACCCAAGAAAAAACGTAAATGAAAGAGGTTTTCCCAGTTTCCCAGTATCACCAATCAAATGTGCCCAGTATCATAAAGGTAATAGTTAAAAGTCGGCATCAGTCGTTACGCTATAAAAACAAATAAACAACGCAGTCCCATAGATCACACTTACAGATAATCCTAAGCAAACCAAGAGAAAAAAAAGAAGTGTAGCAAAAAAAAGTTAAGACTACGATCAAGGACAACGCCTAAAAATCCCATAAAGCACAGATACAAATCCAACCCTAAATATAAGTCCCCAAAAACTCAAGAAAGAAAAAGAAAAACAAAGTATCTAGCAAATTTTGCATTATTATATGCGGAGATAGAAAGTAAAGTTAAAAAAACAAACTAAGACATTTGCTTCAAAAAATTGTCAACAAACGATATGAGATTTTTCCACCAAAGAACCCAAACACACTCTAAAGAGCTGAGCAAAGAAACACCAAAAAACAAATCTCAAGCAAAAGAAAGATTCTGAATAAAGTCGAGACAAGTTAGACTATCTAAACAGCAAAAAGAAAAAAATCAGCAACCTTAAAGTCACAACCACAAAGTTCCAAAAGTCAAACACTACCTGAGTGCACCAATCTAAAAAAAATCCAAACCGTTTAATCCAAAACAAAACCAAAAGAAACAAAGAAGGAGTAAATAAGAAAAAAAAGCTTCCCTTACTAATTGAACGTCATGAGTCAATGCTCGTCGTTTTGTAATGTCACACTGGAACTTATACCCCAAAGTAAAGGTTAGATTATTCCAAGAGCAAAAGAAATCTCAAGAAAAAAAATTATAACAGTGGCTGACAACATCAAAAAAGCCGACTAAGCGGAAGTACGTAGAGTACAAAAAGCAACGTTGCAGTCTATTCCAAGTTTCAAACCAAAGAAAAGAGACAGACGAAGAAAGATAAAATTAGATATTTGTATGTCCAACTAACCACCAAAAACGTAAACCTTAAAGAAAATAAAAAAAAAAGAATTGTTGGCACATTGAAAGTCTCTAAGCTTAAAAAAAAGAAACAAAAAGAAAAAATAATAGTAGATAAGAAAAGACGGAGAAAAATTAGATTTGATGTAAATGCCTAATTTGTTTTTGACCTCGTAGAAGAACGAAAAGAGAGACCACTCTACGCTGTCCAACTAACCGCTCTTATTTATATAGAAAAAAAAAGAAAAAAAAGAGTAAAGAAAATATGTCACAGTTAGCCATAGAACGAAAGCGTACCAGTTGCTGACTCTAAATTGCATAATTTTTTACAAGATTTTAATGTCGACAAGCGAAATAAAAAACTCAAAAAAAAAGAAAAACCAAATCCAAAAGCAGAAGAAAGAATCCTAGAGATGACGTACCAATCCAAAAAAGCAGACTAAGTAAATATAATTATATGGAGACGGAAAAGTAGTATGTCTTAAAGTAAGATAGAGAAGAAAGAAACCAAAAGAGGTGTATTTGAATCTAAAGCAAAGAAGAGAATATCGATGACAACAATATGGAAGGAACAATTGAATAGCATCCAAGTTACAACCAGGATACCAATGACGTATTCAAATACTAGAACCACCAAAACCAAAAGAGCAGCAAAAGTTACAAACCAAAAGCCGAAAAAGTAAACTAGCAGTTACGCTTGCAACGCCGATAAAAAAGAAGATAACAATTAAAAGAAACTGAACAACAAAAAATAATTAGAAGTAATTGACGAAGTAAATGCAAAAGCAAGAGCAGTTTCGTCGTATTTAGCAAAACGTGACGTGACCTAATAGGATTACTTTGTTGCAAGTTCGAACAAAAACTATAACGTATAAATTTAGCAAACTTAGATCTCATATGAGGCCAGTAGAAGTGACACCAAAGAATTTCCAACGTACTCCTAACACTGCAGTGCTCACGCTCAGATGGAAAGTTATGATCATAGATTAATTGTTTGCGTTGGTTCGAAAGAACAATTAATTTCCACACGCAAGGATTCAAAGAAGAAAAGACCTTTCTCAACACACCAACGAGAAAAAAGACGAGAAAAAACAGAATCTTTGGAAATCTGACCTAAATACTAGGGATTGGTAGTAGGTCAAATAATCCTAGAAACTAAAAAAAAATTCGAAAGAACAAAAGCTAAAAAACGAATAAGACGTACAAGGTTCTTAACTTTAGAACGATAATGCACGCAAGTATTAGACTCAAGAATAGTTATAGAAGAAGGAAGTGAAGAAGTATCTCAAGAACCAGTAACGGCATTAACAAAAGCAGCTGAAGTAGCAGTCTTATTCGTAGTAGTCAAAGATAGTTCTAGAAGTACGTCACTCATATCAGATGCAGAGAAATTAGAAGAACTGCTAGAGTTAAGGTTCGACTGCAAACGTTTGACTAAAGAGACTAATTGAGAAAAGAACGTAATATCCACAAGTGCAAGGTTCTATTGTACACTTGCGAATAGCCTCCTTCAGACGATCGTCCTAATCTAAAAGCATAAACTCTGATTTTAAGATTGCAGCAACATCCTGCCAAGAACGTAAAGTATGTCGTCTGCTTCTAAAAACAAGTAGAGCTTTACCCGATATCACTTCAGAGGCTGAAAGAAAAAGTTGACGTTGTAAAACTCTAAGAGACAAATACAACTCGTCAATCCTAGTTAAAAACTCCATTAGTAAAAGAGAATCTTCACCAGAAAACCAAACATTCCAATCTCCTAACATTGTTTCTGAATCAGAGTTCAAAGAAGAGAAAAATGGTGATTCTTCATCTAAAGAATACATAGCAAATATACTAAAAGATACAATGAAAGATAAAACAGTAGACTAATCAAAATAGTAAACCAAATCACTCAAAGTAGATCGATAACTAAAATAAGTTAGGTCAGCATACTACTAAAAGAAAGTGAAATAAGTAAGCTAACTACGAAGTCAAGTCTTGCAACAACCTGAAGGAAGCTAAGTAAACTTTGAGTAAAGCAAACCCACCAAACACAGCCAATAAGTAAAAAAATCAATAAAAATAGAACGAATTATAATAACACACATAAACTCGAGCCCAAACAGTTAGGAGCCAAATTCGTTACGTAGTTTTTCTCGTAACTAAAAGAGAGCGACGACTAACTTAGTTGTTCGGCGGTATAGTCGAAAGTTTCGTAGTATTAGATTAGAAAATAATTTAAAAAGATGCCAAAGCGATGAATGACTAGAGTAGGAAACACCGTTTAAATCTACTCACAGCTGAAATGCACCAAATCAGAAGACAGAAATGGTAACATAGAATATATTTGTTTTAACACAAACAGTAGTTTACGTTAGAAAAAGAAGAAGAAGAAGTAGAAGGTACATAAGTATATATATAGAAATTTTATTAAACGCTAGCACGTATGTCGGTATCACAAACAAAATATAAACTACGCCCTCGACTGGACAACACGTCGTACAGCAAAATGACCTAGTTGGCCTAACTTTTATATTCAGAAAAGAAAAAACTTTACATTTGTAAATTAAAATACAAAAGTACGAAAATCGACCCCTATAATAATATGTGTCGCAACAAAACGATTTTATAATTGTGTTAACCTAAGATGTACGTAGGGTCGGTTTTGCTATTGAGTGACCACCAAAATACTAAGAATTAAAATAGAACGTGTAATACTTACAATTAGGTTTCTTCAAGTAGGGCACTAGCTCGTGCACCGTAGCAGTATTACTTAAAACTTAATTAAAATTTAACACAAAAAACGTACACAAAGCGTTATGGAAGGTAAACCTCTTTTATTCATATGAGTTTCCCTCAAATTAATTGCGTAATTTTTGGTAAAAGTTTCTTCGAATACGTATAATAATTACATCCAACCCCTCAAAGATGTAGATAGTGCTACAGCAACGTGGCATCATAGAAATTTTCGCAATTATAACATCTTTGATGTGAAGCATCGTTTGGTGAAATAAACACTCCTGGTGTTTTTATTTAACTACTTTATTGTTTGCGTATTGTTATCGTTATTCTAATTGTAAATCTATTTATGTAATGGGGTTGGAAGCTACTTGGCGCTTATGGGTGTTCAAAGGGTAATTAAAAACCCAATTTATTGGATCTCATACACTTGGCGTCAAGGGGAGATACATTTGGTATCTACAATTCGACTCACGACCATCTACAGCGGAAGCTAGCCAAAGGTAAGTCGACTATCCACAAGATCATATTTTTGTACCTCCACAAATTGTGTGTTATATATTTAGGTATGTTACAAGCTTATAGGTTTTACAAACCTTTCACCAACTCACGCAGTCGGAGATAGGGGAGGTTCCACTAAATAAGAGTTAAAGGGCGCCAGATCTTTTATAAGTAAAGCTTCTATCTCGATTAGGACAGAAGGTTCAAGCTTGTAACGAATTTCAGATTCATAATCCTTGTTGCACTGGTGTTCGTGTAACTAACCACAATGAAAGATGAGTTACCATAAAGAAAAGATAAAACGGGTATAATAACTTTAATTTAATGAGGTGGACTATTTACAACTATAATTCAGCAACGTAGAATATTAATAGGGATGACAATGTAGAGTATTAACAAGTATAAATTCGTAGCGTAGAATATTTATAAGTATCATTCAATAATATAGAGTATTAACAAGTATAATTCATTAAAATCAAACCTTAATAACTATAATTCGTTACCGTAGAGGATTAGTAATCATAATTCAGAAACTTTTATGATACACAATAAGTACATAAATGAAGGAACGGTCAGCAACCTACAATACATAGATACACCTCGGGTGTCGATGGCGAAGAAAATTTTTCATTAACTAACGAAGGTTTACAGCATGCAATATCACAGAATTAGATATTGACAATACCTAACTGGTATTCAAACTATTGAGATAGCGGATATCAAATAAATTAAATTTCGTGAGTGACCTTCTTTGACAGCGACATAATAATTAAAAAGAGAACTTACCCACAATCCAGCACTTCCCCGAAGAAAACGTTTTCCTCGTTGAGTAGCCTGAAATAGTATGAATGCAAGTCGTATCAACGCAATGACTCACGAAAGTCGTAGTATATATTATTAATATAAGAAATTAAATATAAGAACCCGATATATCGAATGCTTTTTTTTTCTAATTATTAAAATGTGAGTATCGCAATCAACTGATGTCGAAGAAGTAACATTCCTTTTTGGTGTGGATAATTAATAGGCCTTCAATTATTTATTGATGTTCAAATTAAGAAAGAAATTACAAAAGAATCCTAACAAACCGGATGCAAATATCTTACCCTGTGCCAAATAAATTACGTTAAATTCGTAATTAACTTATAATTTCATTTCCATCATAGTTGATGTACTTAAAATCTTTGGATCCTAAACGACACAGACCATCTTAAGTAGTTGACCGCTTGAAAATGAAATCCGCAACATGTCAGTAACCAGAAACATCGGCAGAGGGCGTCAAAACCAGAATCTAATTTTAAATCGATATACAGGGCATTACGTTATGAAAATTTTGCACGTAACAAGTATAAGCTTGCTAATAATTGCGTGTTTTGATATCTGTCGTGGAGATAATCATAAGCTGCGACATAATTTTCAAAAGTTTAGTAAAAATCAGAAATAACAAGTGCAACTTTTTTTCTATGCAAATTTAAAAATTGAAACTTTTTTCCATTAATAATAGTAGAGTTTGTATAAAGTAATGAGTCAAACAATGATTTAAAATTAGGCCAATCTTCCATATTACCAAAAAACAAAAGAATTTGGAATGCTATTATTTTTAATATAAATCGTGTTCGATAGTTCTTCTTGAAGAATGCTTGAATCAGACCAAAAATTTAAATAAATTCGACGCACAACTATAACCATATCTGCTGGTATCTTCCTATTTTTAAAAATCTTTCTCAAGATAATCAATGTTATTGTAAATAGTTTTATACGCTCTGTAGTTTGTAACATTAACGTTTTTATGAGTGTCATAAAACTTTTGTAAACGCATGTACATTTGCTTCGATTTTTGCTTTTAAATACGCAAACAATTAGAATTTTTTAGTCCTTGTGTTCCCGCTTAATAGAACTGATTAAATTATCAAAATACAGTAAAGAGAGTAACGAAGAACAATTTTTGTTTGGTAATAAAGGTTTTACAAGACGATGACAAAATGTCGCCGTTCATAAAAAAGTACATCAAGTCGGCCGTGGCGTCCGGCGCGCTCGTTTAAACAAAAGAAAATGGAGCAAGCGGTTTGTTTAAAACAGCAGCGGACGGTTCGTCGGTTGACAAAAAAACTTCTTCAAAATTCGCTTTGAAAACGGCGGCTAACAAGAAAAAGAGGACCTCGCCGATGTCTATAGTCGCCAAGCGTGTCAAAGCTTTGCCCAAAAAACCGGCGTCGACCGCTTCAAAAAAGTGGCCGCGTTTGTCGACAAGAAAGTCAAAAAAAAACGTTATATCCAACCGCTTCCGCCACCCTCGACAAAAAACAAAAATCGGCCGCCGTGACCTCGAAACAGCAACCGAAATTGTCGTCGAAAGCAAAAACAACCAACAAGATGCCGACGAAGAAACCGAAAGCTCCCAAACCAAAAAAAGCGAAGCCGGAGGCCACCGTTAAAGCTTCATTTTCGATAAAAGCAGCAGTGGCCGCGCTCCAAAAAAAATTAATACGACGATCGCCACGAACGAATAGTGGACGGTGGCGGAAAAACGGAAACGTTTTCGAAACAAGATTGAAACAAAACTTGGTTTGTCTGTGTGATTCAGGATATGGTAATTCAGTAAACAAAAGATAAATAAGCGCAGTTGTGTAAACGGTACGGACTGATGTTGCTGCATTATTAGCAAGTATGCGACGTCCGACCAGCACAAGAACATGTCCAAAACTTTACGTTTAGCTTACAAACATTCTTCAGATGTAAAATCGGAGATCAAACAAAATCCTGGGCTTCTCATCTTTGCTGCAATGTCTGCTACTCCAACCCAACCCAGTAGTAAAACGTTAAACGAAATCTAATGGATTTTGCTGTTTCCAATATTTGGCAAGAGCAGAAAAGGCACCATTTGAATTGCTACTGTTGCATGACAAACCAGAATACTGCAAAAATCGTGTATCCGGATTGCCAGTCTCTCTAAAGACTGTGATATGGTACAGATTAACCACTACCAATTTCTCTTTTATGCGATGCAACGGACAACGAAGAAAGTGATAAAAAAGATAATCCTGACAGTGACATTAAAAAACCACGTTTGATCAACCAAGCCGAATTTGACAACCTGGTTTGCGATTCGTCACTGTCGAAAACAAAGTCTGAACTGTTGGGTTCTAGACTAAAAGAACAAAACTTATTTTAGAAAGGTGTACAATTGCGCATTCGTTACATAAAACTGACAATACTATGCTGCTAACCACGGTATCTGCATCCATCATGACGTGACAGGACTAACAAAAGAACTAGATAACAAATACGTAGCAAATGCGTGAAGACCTTTTTTTGACTCTAGCTTAAGAAGTCTCAATGCTGCAATAATAAACAATGACAACCAAATACCATCAATTACCATTGTTCACGCCGTAGGAATAAAACAAACCTACAAAACACTACACTCTCTTGTTGTTGATTTAGTATTCGAAGCATAATTGGTCATATTTGCGGTGATTTAAAAGTTTTAGCCCTTCTGCTAAGGATGCAGACTGGGTACACAAGATACATGTGTTTTTTGCCTGTAGAATAGTCGTGATGATAAGAATGGCTACATTGGCCACTCAGAAATTTACCTGTGGGCAAACAGCACAACGTTCGTTATGTACCATTTGTGAATCATATTTAGATTTACTTAGCAACGATAGATCAAACAAATTGTTGTTTTAAGTATCTAAAAGGCACGCTTTATAAGAATGAAACCAAGCACATTACTGAAAACTAGAGTCTTGGTTGAATTGGAAATACGAAAGTTGATTCAAGAATTATTGTTCAGATTTAAGCTCACCGAAAAAAAACCAGCAGCTTGAAACGCATTTGTGCTTGTTGTGTACAATTTTCTTGGGAACCATAAAACAAAAATCTATGCAAAACTTGTGGACAACTCGATAACAGCTTACCAGCACCCCAATTGCCAAATGTTACTAAAAATGCATTTCTTGTAAACACATTTCATCTTTTTTCCTTCAAATATGGGAGCCGTGAGTGACAAACACAGTGAAAGATTGCACCAACAGATGTTCACCATAGAAACAAAATATTAAAGCCGCTTCAAACCTTGTTATGTTAAAAACATTTTGATATAATTGGCGTGCTGTATGAATTTTGTCACTTTCATTTGGATACGTTAAAAAAGACAACACGTAAAAACTAGCGCTGCGCAATAAGATTTTTATTTTTAAATATCGTATACCATCCTCGTTATAAATGGGTACATTTATTTCGATTCGTATGTCTTACCTGTAAGAGTTTTGCTGGGGTAAGAATTAATTTCTATTTTTGCGACGCAATTTGATTTTTTTGTATTTATTGTAGCAAATTAAGCTACCTTCAGTACATCTTTTTTGATAACTTGGAGCACGTCTAAATGTAATCATTGATTACGAACAACAATTTTAAGAATCAATTTAAGGCAAAGTCGATGGAATATTTGTGATGAGAACCATTAAACTTGAAGACTCATTGGCACACCTACAATGTCAATAGTGAAAGTAATTTGCTTAATGATTCTGTTTATAAATATTAATTTATGCACATTTGTTTGTGTAATTACTAGTCAAATTTATTACAAGTGCGCCCTGCTTTTAAATGCGTAATCACTGTATTCGCATCGATTCAATTTCTTATTGTCGTTTATTTATTAATTTATATATTCTCTTATTTTAATACTATTAAGTCATGTACTTATGTGTGTGAGGTGTTGCTTATATATAAGGATCTGCTGATACCAAATTTTTTTATCGCTTTTTATTGACAATTTAATACTTTATGTTTCGTAATTGTATTTTATTTTGTTGTGGATAATTTATTATTCTATATTTCGTAATTACTATTTTTACTTTTATTTTATTGTTGCCATTGCAATAAAGATCTATTCCTTATTGCATTTGTGTTGTTTGATTTGGTTTACTCTCAGTGTTTTGACAGATATAAACAGGATGAGTAGTGGATATTTTCCCGGTTTGGCGCTCTTTTAATTTTGTTATAATTAGCACATCGAGTACTACCTAGTGTAACTAATTCTATTGTTTTTGAAATCCCAAACAATGCTTAGCGTTTTAAAATTCGTTGGTTTATTAATTACTCTCGGAATCTAAATCTGTTTTAGTTTGTGGTCAATTAAAATTAGTCTTAAACTCGCTATGTTCAAAACATGCACTGTTGAAAATGTTTAATTTTAATCGTTAAAAATTTATTTATGTTTTGTGGCCGCTAGGTAACTCGTCAACCTATATTTTGTTTGTGATAATGTTTGCGATATCCGTTGTTTTAGCACAAGTATTTGTCAGTTTATATAAACACCGCCCGACTTAGCACGGCTTTGATGACGTTAAAAACTGCTGTATTTAACAGTGGCGATTGCTCCATAAGGGCTTTACTTTTGATTACTGCAAAACAATAATTTAATATGGTTGTCATTCAAAGCCACGTATATTAAGTAGGTATTTTATTATGTTAGGGCTCAATTATTAGAACCTATGCCAGTATATGTAGCGAGCATTGTAACGTGACGTCGCGATCCTCACTACAACATTTTTATATCCAGGTTTAACCTGCAAAAGGGCTCGCGCGTTTGTAGCCAGCGATTGTTTCAATTCAGTAATAATAAACCGGTAACACTGGTACGATGTGTTCTAAGTGAAACGGTGTATTTGTCGTACATAATTTTTGAAAAATGCAAAAAAAACATTTTTTTAAATAAATTTGTAAATAACCTGTTAAAAAAAGGTTGAAATAAAATCTCTCGGAAAACTATTCTAATACTGCCATTTGTGAAATCACAAAACCGTGATAAATAGGTTTCAAACCCCGAATTTTTAACTTGTAAATCGAGACCATTTTTTAAATTATTATAATGTAAATTCTATCATCGCAAATATAAATTATTTCATACAATGTACTATTATACGTCAAAAAATTTTCTGAAACAAACAGTTAAAACGTGTATGTGTTTATTATTTTTGTATTATTAACAATATACAAATATATCAAATATACCCCACCTTAAGTCCGACCTTATGAAGCACTTCTGTTTAATCTCTAGCGTGCAATTGGTCCAATATGTCATATGACGTATAAAATATTAGAAAAAAAACTTACCAAAAAGTAGTTACGTGTTTAAATTATTAAATCTTTTTACTTTTATTATTCTACTAAAAATAGACTACAAATAATAATAATACCATCACATAGTTTTAAAACTCAATGTCAATAGTAAAAATATAGCACATTAAATAAAAAATATTTGCCGATATTGTTTTATCACTTTTTTATTGTGTTTATAACATATCCGTTCACATACTATTTTTTTATAGTTATTAACCGTAAGAACATATTTGTACACGCAATAGCTGGCTTATATAAAATCAAAATTGTTATATACATAGTACATAATTTATTTGCAATGGCGATGTTACGCTTGCTTTTTGCCTTTTTTATATTAACAATAATTGTTAGTTATGTATGCGCTAAACCAAATACGTACAACGAAAGGGTAATTTAATAATAAATAACAAAAATATTATTAACTCCATGTATAGGTACCAAGAAGTGCTCAATTACCAGAAGGTGTTGCGAATGTTCCGAAAACTATAGTTCAGATGGCGACAAGTTTAGCACAAGATTTTGGTAATACAGTTCAATCTATAGGAGATGCAATCAAAAATGCAATGCCGAATGGTCCATAATAATTAAAAATTCTCATGTTTAGAATTTTTTAGTTTCTAACAGTACTAACATTTATTAATTTTATATAAAAATTGTAAAACTAATCCAATTGTAATTTAGTATTTTCATTTCACTAGTCAATGTTACTCAAAATTTTACATTTTTTAATAAATATATTCAATTTATAATTTTTTTACATTAATTCTATTTTAGTTTATGAACAGAAATTAGTATATTAAAAAACAAGTTTCATAAAAAACGTTTTTTTTTGCACGTCTGTATAAAACCAGTTTTTTATATTATTTTTTCTAATTCATAATGAGCAGAGGAAATACATAACCCATAATATGAACGTATTAGATAATTTTGGCACATGCCGACAGTGTTCACAATAAACGAAAAACGGATACCAAAAAAAGTGGCATGAAAGGCATATTAAACCTGCCAAAAAGGCAATAAAAAAGGCACAAATATCTATTAAAATTTACAGTTTATTTTTTTGTTTTACGATGTTTATTAAGTGCTATTATT
The DNA here is from genome assembly GCA_035610365.1 of Aquatica leii. Taxonomy (NCBI): domain Eukaryota; kingdom Metazoa; phylum Arthropoda; class Insecta; order Coleoptera; family Lampyridae; genus Aquatica; species Aquatica leii. The sequence continues at coordinate 18,854,131 of CM069437.1, forward strand.
TTCCCAAGCACAAATCAATTATTTTTTAATATTTTGACCAAGAAGCTGTTGCCTTTTATCATTTAAAATATTTTTATAAAAGGAAAAAGTTCTTTCAATATCATAAGATGTTAGTAGAGCAAATTTTAATGACGATGTTTCTGTTATTGTCAAAAATATTTTCTGTTGATGCTTAATGACCTCCCCTTTTTGAATTTCGGTCAGTTGTTTAAAAAGGTCAAAGAAAGGGTTTTTTGATGTGACGGAATCAAATTTCCAAATGTAATGTCATTCCTTATTGTCTGTATTCTCTATAAAAGGTAAACCAGCATTTTGAAAACTATTAATCCTTTAATTAAACTGTTTACCGATTGGTAACAATGTCTAAATAATTTTTACTTAAAGTTGATTTATCTGGAACAACTTGATCAGTGTATTTTTCGAGGAACTTGCGAAAATTGATATTATCAAATTTTTATGAAGAATTTGAGCCGACACCAATGCTTCGCACAAATCTAGAGCAAAAAGTTTTTTTTGATGGGCCAGGTTTATTCTGTTGATCTTCTGTAACGTTTTTTAACAATGGTTGTTTCATAGTTTTTTTAATGTTTTCTAAATGTAAATCACTACCCAAGTGTTGTTTTGCATGGTACTTTTTAGTAGCACCGATCTAAAATAATACATATATTAATAATTAAAAGCACTTAAATTAAGATAACACAAACCTACTGATTTTGAACAAACTTGACAAAAAAAGTTTTCCCCGTCGGTTGTTAAATTATTATTCAATTTACTCTACTTGTAATTATTTTCAAATTTTGATTGTTGTAACAAACAAATAATATTTTAGTCATGTGTTTCAGTCATTAAAGGAATCCCACCAAATAGAATTAAAATTATCTATATTTGTTTGCTTTACTTAGATACTGAATAGAGCTATAAAATATGATTCATTCCGAAATCCTTCCGGTTTTGTAAATAGTGTTCTGTTAAGCCTGTCATTGTACATAATAATCAAGTATAAATTCTTACAATAATTCTTCTCTATAAGCGGCTTTTGTATTTATTGTTTTCTGGAAACCATAAAACAAAACATGAAAATCCCTGTTGTTATTTATAGGTTCGTGGTAAGATCTTTTGAGCAAAAAATGTTAATTATATTATTGTACGTAATTTAAGTAAAATTCTGTAATGCGTTATTGTCATCTACCTATTACAACACTGTTTACACAAACTATTTAAAATTTATATGTAAAAAGGCAATATAAAATAATACTTTTTAAAAAGGCAAAAAAGACAAAAAGTTACACAAAAAGGCAAAATAGACAGGCACTAGGCATTTGCCTGGCAATTTTCTGCGCATGCGCAGATTTAATAAACATAACCTAAAATCCGTTTTTGTCATCATGATCTGTCAGATTTGCCTCGGAAATGTCATACTAAATATGTTTTACAATGAAATAACCTCACACAACAACCTTCGTAGTGCCAACTTATTAGCAAATTCAACTAATCACAATATATTCCACTAAATTTTAGAGTAGGGAGGGTTAATAAAGTAGGAGATTTCATACATTTTAAAATTTCCCGCATTAAGCAACAGGTATAAGTTGACGTTTGCAACTGGTTCACTGACAGCCACAAACACACGTATTTTATATTTATCATCTGTTTGCAGAAACTACGTTTGATTAATGTGTACTAGTACGTTTCTCGTAAAATAATTGTATATTTTAAAAAGATGTGCAAGCAATTTATAAAAAAATCATCAATATTATGACATTTGCTTCAGCGGCGTCAGAAATAATATAGTTTTAGCTATATTTTGATGTGAAATTTATATTTGTTTGGTTAGGCGTTTATTAGTCCCATTAGTCTTGAAAATTTCACATAACGGAGACTTGATACATGTATCAAGTCTCCCTAACTAGAGCGCTATATATGTCTTCCTCCCACTTAAATACTGTATCAATCTAAAAATTAATTTTTTAGAATACCTTTCCAATGGAAGAAAAAACTAACAGAGTTCCAGCTTCGCTTAATCAAATGGAAAAAGCAGTGAAAGAAATTGTGGCTGGTGGAAAACTCAGAACCACTGCAACAAAATATAGTGTGGACAAGATGATACTTTGAAAGTACGTAGTTAAGTTTCAAGAGAAAGGAGACGAAATAAAATTTTCGTCAAACTTTAAATGTTCTCTACTATTTAACGAAGATAAAGAAAAAACGTAGGCAAGGGTCTATTAGACGCAGCATAAATGAATTATGGTCTAACGACAAAAGACACACGCCAATTAGCATATATGCATGCAGTTGCAAATAGAAAAAAAATCTGGCTACGAAGTTTTATGTTTCGAAATAGAGACTTATCTCTAAGAGCTTCTGAGCTTATTAGTCTCGGTTGTGCGACAGCGTTGAACAAGAATACAATAGGAAATTTTTTTGAGCTACTAAAGGATGTATTAAATAGGCACGAATTTAATCCAAATGTAGTTTATAACTACGACGAAACTGGGGTTCAGAGAGTACATAAACCGAGCAAGATATTATCTCAAAAAGCACAGAAATAAATTTCTAAGGCTACGTGGACGAGAACGTGGACAGACAGTAACAGTATTCTATGCAATAAATGCTGCAAATAATTGAGTTCCTTCAGTTTTTAATTTTTCTTCAGTACAAGAGCAAGATTACATGATTAGGGGAGGTCCCCCAAGGTTTAAACCTTTTACACATGTAAGTGTCTGAATGACGTCTGAAAGAACAATAAAATTCTTTTGATTTTAGGCAATCATATCAGTCACATTTCACTAACATTGCTTATTATCTGCAAAGAAAATGAAATCGTAATGCTTTCGATTCCTCCAGACACTAGCCACCGCTTACAGCCTTTGGACGTCTCAGTATATAGTCCGTTCAAAACTTATTTCAATCAGGCTTGTGACAACTTTATAGTCAACCATCCAGGGCAGACTATCACATTGCAAGATATAGCTGAACTAGTTGAAAAATTTAACAAAAATTTTATTACACTAATCAATATCACTAAAGGTTTTTTAAAGACAGGAATATACCTGTTTGATGAGTATATATTTACTGATATTAATTTTTTAAGTGCAAGCGTAACAGACAGAGCACTGCCTCAAAAGAGAAAATCCACACTATAGAAAACATATTCTATTGAGTTACAAGCAGAATCTGCTACAGAAGCAACACTAGGGCTATTATATGCAACATATTTCAGGAACCCTTGCAACGAACACTAGAAGCAAAACATTTACATTTAAATTCTCTCAAAGACATAAGACGCCACCTCAAAAAAATCATATTCGCTGAAAGAAAGCTATAAAAACAAAAGTGCTCACAGATACACTAAATATGATAGAAATTAAAGAGGACTTTACTAAAAGGGAAACGAAACGTAATCATAGAGTTAAATCAGCAAAAGCTGACACCGCAAATGCTACATACAAAAAACAGAAACCAGTGAAAAGATCAAGGCCAGAAACTTTTAAAGATGAATGAATCTGATTTAGAAAACTTTTCAGTTTCTTCATCTGAGGAACTTACTGACATTGAATATCAAATTGAAAATCAAGAGGAAGACGAAAATTTCTACCAAGATCTCATTACAGTAGATGATTTTGCATTAATTGCGTTTAAGACAAAAACAACTGTCAAATGCTATGTAGGACAAGTTCTCGATATAGAAAAACTGCAGTAGAATGTCGGGTAAACTTCATGCGATGTAAAAAGAAGGAGCCGCATACCATTTCGATTATTAATATGTGACGGATGAATGTTATGTGCCATTGACAGATGTCACAAAATTACCACCACCTTGTTTTGTTAGTATAACAGCAAGAACAGAACCAATATTATCTTTTTCTGTTAAATTGGTCAATTATGAGAATGCAAATATACTATAATTTTTTATTATTTAGTTTTAACTTTTAAAAGTTATATTAGGTATATTCAATGTATTAACCTTCCCATCCTATGTATAAGCTCTTCTTCTTTGCTGAACTGAAAAGCAACCTCACATTCTTTGGACCAACACAAACATGACATTTTTTTGACACAAGTTATAAAAAGGTTTTAATTTTGTAGACAACATAGGGATGCATTTGCCATAATACTTTAATAATCTAAGAAAAGACTTAAGTTTGGACGGTTTTTGGTACAGAAGCCAACTTTATGGCATTAATTTTCTCTTCAGTTGGATGAATTCGACTATCATCAGTCATATGTCTTAAGAGATCTACTTGATTTACAAAGAATAAACATTTATTTGCATTGACTTTTACGTTGAACTAGTCTAACCTCTTTAACGTTTTAAACACATATTTACGACACTCTTGTAACAATGAATCATAAATCAAAATATCATCAATATAACATTTAGTATTTTTTGACCGACTAAGATACTATACAATAGTTGCCTGAAATATTCCAGGAACTAAACTTGTACCAAAAGTTAGCCTCGTAAAAGAAAACAACGCAAATGTATGGAACGCCGTTTTACTTTTTATTGTCCGTTTTTATACGTAACTTATAAAATAACTTCTTGTGCATATTAAAAATGTTTGTTAGAATTTAAATGTTGCTTTAAAAATTTTTGCGTAGTATATTGTAATTTGATTTAAAATGTTACTTGAATCAAAATAAATGTTAAAATTAAAGTAAGTAACATTATAAATACTCGAATTTTCACGAATAAATTAAAATGCTACAATAACTTTTAGTAACTAACATTTTAAATGATACAATTAAAATGTTAGTTGATAATTTTAATTGGTCGCTTCAATCGGTGGCGTCATTTAGAACTACAATGTGCATGTATTTTCTTATACTGAAATAGTTTCAAAAGCTACCACCGATCACAGCGACGAATTAAAATTATCAACTAACATTTTAATTCTAGCATTTGAAATGTAAGTTGTCAAAAATTAGTCTAGCATTTATATTCATTCATAAAAATTAATTGATTTCTAATGTTACTTCATTTATTTTCAAAGTATATTTTTATTCAAGTAACATTTTAAATCAACTAACAGTTAAAAACACCAAGTTTTTTAAACCAACATTTTAAATGTGGTAAAAATCAATAACATACATTTCAATTAAATCTTTTAGTTACTTTCTTGTTTTACTATTGAATACTAAATTTGTTTTGCTACAATTTTAAACAAACTTCAGTTTTTATTAAGTTTATTTTCATGTTTGTCTACTTATCTTAATACAATAAAACTGTTTGTTAAACAAATTTAACACATTTAAATTGTTAGCTGAAACGTATTTAGTAATGCAATACATTTTGCTCAAAATTTTCTAACAGTCATATTAAACACATTAATTTAAACTGAGAAATAAAGTATATGAACAAACATTTTATTTCATGTAACACTTTTTATTAAATACACAAAAAAATAACAATCATTTAAATTGGAGAATTAAAATGTATGTCGAATTAAAATGTTACATGAATTAATATGTTTGTTGATAATTTTAATTCTTCAATTTTAAATCAAGAACAAAATTACCAACAAACATATTAAATATGAATTAAAATGTTTGTTGATAATTTTAATTCTTCAATTTTAAATCAAGAATTAATTTTACCAACAAACATATTAATTCTGAATTAAAATGTTTGTTGATAATTTTAATTCTTCAATTTTAAATCAAGAATAAAACTACCAACAAACATATTAATTCTGAATTCAAATGTTTGTTGATAATTTTAATTCTTCAATTTCAATTGGCGCTGTAAGTTGCGGATGTTGTGAGTATTTTAACCAAACGATAGTGCAAGTTTACCACTGGTTAGAGTACTCACAAACTCCGCAGCCTACAGCGCCAATTAAAATTGTAGAATTAAAATTATTAATAAACATTTTAATTCAGAATTAATATGTTTGTTGGAAAAAATAATTCTTGATTTAAAATTGAAGAATTAAAATTATCAACAAACATTTTAATTCAGAATTAATATGTTTGTTGGTAAAATTAATTCTTGATTTAAAATTGAAGAATTAAAATTATCAACAAACATTTTAATTCAGATTTAATATGTTTGTTGGTAATTTTGTTCTTGATTTAAAATTGAAGAATTAAAATTATCAACAAACATTTTAATTCATGTAACATTTTAATTCGACATGCATTTTAATTCTACAATTTAAATGATTCTTATTTTTTGTTTGTTATATAAAAAGTGTTACATGAATTAAAATGTTTGTTCATATACTTTTTTTCTCAGTTTAAATTAAAGTATTTATTATGATTGTTTGAAATTTTGAGCAAAATGTATTGCATCAGTAAATACGTTTTTATTTAACAATTTAAATGTGTTAAGTTTGTTCAACAAACCATTTAAATCTACTAAAATAAATAGACAAACTTAAAAATAAACTTAATAAAAATTAAAGTTTGTTTGAATGCAACGGAATTAAATTTAGTAATAAAAAGCAAAACGGCGTTCCATACAAATGTGTTTCAATTCGATTACCGTAAAATAACTATTACCTCTTAAACTGGCAAATATGTCCTCAAGCAAAGGCAAGGAACAATAATTACTACATATTGCTTTATTTAAAGTGTTTTTAAAATCCACACAAATCCTTATCTCTCAGCTTTTTTTGGGGCTACGACTATGAGACTTGCCCAATTCGAATAAGTAACCTTTTTTAAGATTCCTACATTTAACATTTTTAATAATTCAACCTTGTTTCTCAAAACAAATGGCATGTCATATGCTCTAGGTAAAACTGGCTGCATACCTTCTTTCAAATTTAATTCGAGTTCGACATTTTTAATACTTGACCTCTGGTTTACACCGACCACATTTTTATATTGCAATTTTAAACTAGAAATGAGACTTGACACTTTTTCTACATTACACTTTGACGATTCTATTATCTCACTGACAATCTAAATTTTATACATCTTACTGAAATTTGTTTTCTTTCTCTATTTAGGATTCAACAAATATAACCAATTTTGACCTAGTAACGGAGAGAGCTTATGGTTGCTTCTTAATATTACAAGAGGTAAATTAAAATTTTAACTACCAAAACTGACAGATATCATAGCTTCTCCTAGAACATTTTGGCCAGTTAACACTCTTAAATCGTATCTGACAGGGAATACCTTCAATTTGTGAAAATAAAATTCAAAATAATTTACAGGCATTACTGAACAACAAGTTTCATTATCAATTTTAAAACTTACTTTTTCTTGTTCTACTACTAAATTTACCTTTACTAGATCCTTAATAGTAGAATCTAAATTCAACAAAAAAAAAAGATTTAGATTCATAGTCACCTTCCGAAGAACCAGCATGTGTCTCTTCGGCGTTGTAGACAGTTCCTTTTCTGAACACTCTACTGATATGACCTTTTTTCTTGCAGCTAAAATATTTCTATTCTTTAGCTGGCCACTTATGAGAATCATGCTTCTACCCGCTTTTAAACCTTTTCTGTATTACTTTTATTTTTAGACACACTTACAACTTGTTAATACTGTTTAGCAAAGTTGCATCGCCAGTGTCGACGTTTATGAACCTGACTTAACCTGCTAACTGCATTGAAAGGGCGATTTCATAGGCGCGTTTAAACATCAAATCATCTTCTGACAATAACTTTCGCCTAATGCCTTGCAATCGAATTCTACAAACTAAGAAATCTCTCAGACACCCAGAAAGGAACTGACCAAACTTACAATACTGTGAATAACTTTTTAACTTGGTTACAAAAATTTTAATGCTTCCGTTTGCCTATTGAATTGCATTATAAAATCTACAATGCTCTGTTATAACGAGCATTTTTGAGCTGTAATAACTGATAATAATAATAACTGAACGATGTATGACTCCGAGCTAGATAAGTCGGGTGCAAGTAAGTATAAGTATAAGCTATTGCAAATGACCAGTTATTTAAGACGTTTCAAATACGATGTTACTTCCGAGACTGTAAGCTTTAACTGTTCAATAGATCTTATTAGCGACATTTCTTGACTATTGACAACTTCCAATCCAACTGACGAGACTTTATTGACCTTTTCTACCACGTATGCACGCTTAACACGGACGAAAATGATTGCACACGCATAAGTTCGAAGACTCGTCGCCAAATCGATGTTATGTATTAAAACTATAATACAGAATCGAACACTTTATTTAACATTCTTACAAAATTAAAATTAAAATTATAAAGAATAAGTTAAAATAAACAAAATAAAAAAAAATATTTATTAACAACGACTTAACCAAACAAGAGGGGGAAATCGAAAAAAAATCAGATAAAAGCATACGAAGAAAGAAGTAAAAGAAAAAATGTAAAAATAGGAAGAAGTGTCACCGTTATGTTAAATTTGTCGGTTTACTTTTGCGAAAGTCCCGGTATTCACGCTTGTTTTAATTAAAAATTATTTTAGGTTTTTGTTATTTTGTCTCTTATAATGCGATTTTTTAAATTGTTAACGTGTTTAGAATTCTCAAGATTCTATATCGCCTTGTAATCAATTTTTTTTTAAAACTTGATTGTAGTTGCTTTGTAACAAAGTTTAAATTTATACTAGATTTTAAATTTTGTAGAAAATCCTGAAAGTCTAAAATTTTAATTTTTTGAATTTTTTTTTTAATTTACCTTTTTTAGTAATTCAATCTTTTTCTTTTCTCAATGTTAATTTATGGATACACTTATTAGTATTTGATCATACAATTTAAACATTTCTGTCTTTAATTGTTACTGGACACTCGTATAATTGCCTTTCAAGAACTATTTGTTTAGTTTAAATTTGTTAAGAAACATTTTGCAGAAACCCTGTTACTTCAGTTTTGAGAAAATTACGTCATACTTTATAGGTTTGTTTTTTTAAGACTTATACGCCATAGTTTTTGTCTTCAGTGAGGATTAAAAATCTTTAAGTATTGTTCTACAAATAAATTTGGGTGAAAAAACTTGTTTTATTTTAGTTTTTTTGGTTGTAAAGAAAACATTTCTATAGCAATTTAATCCCTTGGTAACTTAAATTTGAATAAAAATTGACTGACATTTACAATGATTACTTACAAAAAAAATTCTTATAATTTATACTGTAGGACTTCAGAATGTCATGTTTTATTAAATTGCGTAAAAACCGCTCTACAAATTTTATAAATGTATGAGTTCGTATAGTAGTGTAAAAAAACGTAAACAATGTGGCGTAAAGATAAAAATATAATAAAATATAAAAATTATATAAAAGGTAATTAAAACAATGTTGAACAAATAAAAGCAATAAAAAATGTATTTTTAATTTGTTTTTTAATTGTATTCGTAACAAAATTGTTAAAAAGTTTTAATTTATTTATTGTAATTCCGTACTTCAATATAAACTTTTTATGTTAGATTTAGTTGGTGGTTTTTGATGTTAACATTCTATATTTGATAATAAAAAAATAAATAAACACAAAAACAAAATGATTATTTTAAACAATTTATTCGCATTTTTTGAAGTAAATTACATAAATCAAACAATTCGAATTAACCACTGTCTGGTATTCTACTACCCACTTTTCCGGCTACGTCTTGCGCTTTTTCTTGCATGGTTTCAATTGGAGGTGGCATTTGTGGAGCCTGTTTTACATTCTAAAAATTTAATTAAATGTTTTAAAATGTTTGTCTTAATAAAAATATTTAATACCGTATGAAATGAACTTTTGTAAGATTCTGCACCAGTTGTTACCACCACTAAAACGAGGCAAACGCTTAAAAATGCTAATACGTTTTTAGTCATTTTAATACGGTAGTCTATTAATGTTTGAAATCATTTAAAAATGCGTTTTAATTTATATTAGTTTTAACGGAAGTTACGTAAAATCTACACTTGTTTTTTGTGATTATATACATATTACACAAATTAAAAATATTATTTAAAAAACGGAAATAGTAACATTATAATTTTTAAAAAAAGTTGCGTGTGCGGTGATAACTAGATGAAAAAATTATTTTATACATAAAACAATAAACAATTTTGTCATTTATATTTAAATTCTTATTGTAATTTAGGAAAAAACGAATTTGTAAAAAAAATTAATAAAATGTAAATGCAAATAGTTTCATTTTTTACACAATGATTAATTTATGCAAATTACACAGATTCTTAGATACCAAAGATGCCAAAGGTGCTAAGAATATATATTTTTTTAAATTTAAATTATCTAGTTCGTTTTAAACGTAATTTTTACATAAAATGTTACGAATAAGTTACTCTAGAGAGTACTTAACAGTAAATATATCAATTTTAGTAAAAATTTAAATGTACAAGTAGTATCTATCGCACTACTATCAAAAGGTTCTGACCCTTGAGTTTAAAGTAATTGATGTAATTTTATGCAGTAAGAATTTAGTTTTATATAACATTTTTTTTCTCGTAAATTTAATGAAATTTAGACTGTATACACCTACGTGTTTTTTTCTCTATTCCCAAGATTTTAAAATAATGTATTTCAAGTATTGTTGAGATTATTAAGTATAACATTGAAGCATAATGATTTTGTTATCGCAACAAATATGTTTTAAATAATTAAAGAAAACAATCAAAACTACGGTAGATTATTATTTTTTAATTAAATGTACAAAATTTTCGATTATGTTCCAAATTATAAAATATTGAAGTGCAACGAGCTTGATATTTAGCAAGCTGCAAAGAAGAGAAGTAACGTAATGTTTATGTCCTCATATGGTGTGAAGCGGCAACCTGCCAATCAAGATAAAAATATTTTTTAATTTGTTATTTTAAAATTAATAGCTTAATAACAAATATATTTTTTATTTTTATCTGTTTAAATAAAAAACAATGAGAAAAGAAAACTACAAAAACCTTTTGTTGGTTATAGTTCTATACTATAAATAAAAATTTTTAAATAAAGAATAATAATAAATCGTAACTTTTTTACAATTCTCTATAGCAAAAGTTTTCAAACTGTTGTAGAATTACATCAAAAATTAGAAGATGATATGTTTTTCTTTAGGTTGCATACTTCTACTTTAATTCTTACAGGCTTAGTGGTACACGTTTTGTACCACCGTTTTTGAACCCAGTACTGCACGACAGTACCGAGCTGAGAGTATTGTTTTGGAACGTAGCGGGAATAACAAACAAGGAACAGGATTTCTGAAAGTACATCAAGGAACAGGATGTAGTGGGATTACAGGAGACATGGATGGAAGAAAAAGAATGGGAGTGGTGGGAAAAAGTGTTGCCGGAGGAATTTGAGTGGGTGGTGCAACATGCAGAAAGAGAGAAGAAAAAAGGAAGAGCAAAAGGGGGTATAATAACGAGGATAAGAAAAAAATGGTTGAGCCAAGAAAAGAAAGAGAAAGTGCAACAGAGAAGAGCAGTTGTAGAAAGGAGCATACAGTGGGGAAAACAGAAATAAAAGTAGTGACGGTTTATAGCAGTAGAATGACAGAGACAAGGAAAAACATAGAAGAGATGATAGAAGAGAGAAAAGAGGGACTGATAATAGTAGGAGGGGACTTCAACGCAAAAATAAGGAAAGAGGGGGAAATACAAGAAAGAAAAGGGACGGGAAAGAGACAAACAAAAGACAAGATGATAAATAAAGAGGGAGAAAAACTTCTGTAGTTGTGCAACGAAAAAGGGCGAGGAATAATGAACGGGAACAGAGAAGAAGATGAAAAGGGAGAATTTACGTACATAGGAGGAAGGGGAGAATCAATAATAGATTTTGTAATGACAAATGAAGAGGCTGCAAAAAAGGTAAAGACATTTAAAGTGGGAGAAAGGGTAAAGTCAGACTATCAATTACCGGAATTGACAATGAAAGGAAGAGAAAGAGAAGAGAGAGAGGAAGAGGAGAAGTACATAAATAAAAAAAAGCGGACAGAAGAGGGGATAAAAAGATATAAAGAGAGAATAGGGAAAACGGTATGGATAGGGAAGGAATTACAAGAAAGTGTAGAGGAAATGAGAGAGATGATGGAGAAAGCAACAGAGAGAGTCAGGTTTAGAGAGTGGAAGGGGGAGAAAACAGGATGGAAAAAATGGTGGGATAGGGAATGCAAGGAAGCAAAGCAAAATTCAAGAAGAGCATTAAGACAGTGGAAAAAAAGGAGGAAAGAAAAAGAAGAATACAAAGAAGCAGTAAAAATATACAAAAAAACATGCGACAGAAAGAAGGAAAAAAACAAAAAGAAACAAGAGGAGCAGATCAAAGGAATAAAAACGAAAGAAGTACCTAAAGAAAGAGAGGGAAAAAAACATGACGACAAAGGGAATACAAATGAAAGAATGGGAGATATATTTTCGGAACCTGTTGGGAAGAGGAAGAACAAAAGCAGAAAAAAGAAAAAACACGGTAGTAAGACAGGAAGAAGGGGATAGGGATATAATAAAGGAAGAAGAAGTAATAGAGGCGATAAAGAAGATAAAAAAAGGAAAAGCGACCGGAGAAGATGGGATACAAAGAGAAGAGTGGATATACGGGGGAGAAAGTGTAGTAAAAAGGATGACGGAAATACTAAACAAAATATGGAAAGGGGAAGGTTTTCTGGAGAGAGGGAATAATATGCCCAATCCATAAAAAAGGCGAAAAAAATAAAGTCAAGAATTATAGAGGGGTAACATTATTGAGCACGGCATACAAATTATATGCGACAGTACTACAAGGAAGAATACAGAAGAAAATAGAGGAAAGAAGTTTGGTACCAGACGGACAAGCGGGATTCAGAAAAGGAAGAAGAGCGATAGACAACATATATATACTGAAACACTTAGCAAATAAAGAACTAGAAAAAAAAGAGGGAAAACGGTGGCACTATTCGTAGACCTAAAAGCTGCTTTTGACAAAGTGAATAGGGAAAAGCTGTGGGAATACATGAAGAGAAAAAAAAAATCAATGAAAGATTAATACAAATAATAGAGGAAATCTACGAAGAAACGAGGAGCAGGGTTAAAGTGAATGGGGAAGAAAGCGAGAAATTCATCACAAAGAGAGGGTTGAGACAGGGATGTCCACTGAGCCCAAGCCTGTTCTCAGTATATACGGGGATCTGGAAGAGGCAATGAGAGGACAACAGACAGGAGTGTTAATGGTAGGGAAAGCGAAGGTATGGTCGTTAGCGTATGCGGATGACATAGTGTTGGTGGCTAAGGAGAAAAAGGAAATGAAAGAGATGATGAAAACGCTGGAAAAATACATGAAAAAAAAAAGAAATGGAAGTAAACACGGAGAAAACAAAGATAATGATATTTAGAAAACGAAGGGGGAAAAGAAAAAGTGACAGTGACAAAAATATCAAATAAACAAATTTATTGGTGTAATCCATTATTTTCATAAACTACATATGTACAGTGACGTATATTTAATTCTTTGAAAAAAAAATAATAATAGTTATATAAATAAGTAATTGCTTTATACAACAAGGAAACCACGGCTGAAGTGTCAAAATTAAATAACGGTAAAAACAAGAAAAAAAAGAAAATAATGATTTATTTAAAACGTTTTTAGAATGCCATCTTGTGGTAAAATTACCACATAGGATAATATAAAAAACTATAAATTAGTACGGAGGGTAGAAAAGTTGTCATTGGATTTAATGACAGCGAAAGTCAATGATCTATTGACAAGTGACGCTGTCAAAATCCCAACTATAAAATAGGTTAGGAACAATGTCAGTACAATTGTGAAAAACAACATCAGAACTAGCGGACAGCTGTTTCGTTCTTTAGGAACTCGTCAGCGCTAGGATACACCGATGTGTTTCCACAACCATACCGACAGACAACCGTACTCTTTTATGTCGTGTAGACATTACTAACATATTTAAAACGTTTTTAGAATGCCATCTTGTGGTAAAAATACCACATAGGATAATATAGAAAACTTTTCTACCCTCCGTACTAATTTATAGTTTTCTAAAATAATGATGATTAGATAAGTACTGGGTGGAATTAACCACTACTAAACCCCGTGCGCTGACAATCGCAAACCAATTAATTATATAGTTAACCGGTAAGGTACGGAGACACAAGATCTTGTTCGAAGCACCTTTTCGTGTAATTTATAAAGCAATGCATAAACGTTAAAACGCGTTGACCTGCGTTTATCGACCGCGACCCGAGATTACGTATTTGGTAATTTTCCCAATATGCCGTATGCATTTATTATTTAATTGTTAAAATTAAACTAAATTGTAAAATAATTAAATGAGCATATAACTATGCAGCCGGAGTACCTCATTTACAAGTACGTGATTTCTAAATTATAAATTAATTAATGGTTTCGAACTAAATTTTAAAATTTTTGAATTTTACACTTATTAACTAATTCTCTGACCTGAATTACAGTAATTAAAAAATTTGGTCTTAATTCGAATCCTCACTGATAGTTGAAATTCCATGTACAACTAAATTCAACCATTTTAGTAAACTCCATAAACCCAACGTCCACAATCCAGCAACAAAAATAATTGAAAATTGGTAAACGAGAAAGGCTAAAATTAATTATTAAAAGTTAAAAATTACGAACTTGAGCAATTTAAAGTTTTTTTTTAACATACCCGTTGGTCTGCCTCTTTCTTCCTAATTTGGACGGCAAATATATCCCATTAAGTGGTTTGATTATTGTATAAATATTACTACTATTAATTTTCTAATGGCAATATTTCATTAGGGTCTTTTTGCTAAATCTAGAAGTAATTACTAAAATTTCTGTTTACGCAAAAGCCCAAACCGTCCTTTCTCAATGGAAGAGAATACGAGAAGACCGACACCAATCAAGGCAAAATTTACGTGTTTAGTTATCAATTATGATAAACTTAAATTTCAAAAATAAATCAAAAATTAGTGTAGGCAACCCAAACAACACTTTATAAATTATACTGTAACAAAGTATGGGCTGTAGGGGAAAGAGTATTCGAGATGGATATAGAAAAAAGAAAGTTGTTGTTTGAAAAATTAATAAAGGGGGTGGTAATGTATGGAGCGGAAATATGGGGCTGGAAGGAGTGGAGGGAGGTAGAGGGGCTACAGGAAAAATACTGGAGATGGGTTTTAGGACTGGACAGAGATACACCGAGGTATATTGTGAGAGAGGAGGTACAGATAGAACAAATAATGGTAGAGACAGGAAAAAGAGCCATAAAATACGAGGAAGAACTGAAGTAAAGAACAGATTGCAAAATACTGCAAGAATGTTGGAAAGAGATAAAGGGAGGGAAAGTGAAGTACGGGCAGGAGGGCAGAGAAGAGTATTACAAAAGAAACGGGTACGCGAGAGAAGAAGTGGAGAGATTAAGAGAAGAGGGAGTAGGGAGTAAGGGAAAAATAATAAGGAGAGATAGAGACATAAAAAAACAAGAAAAATGGACAAAGATAAAAGAGGGCAGATATAATAGGAATTATAAAGATATCAAGAGTGAAGGAGTGCCGGAATTTTTAAAAGATAGAGAGAATAAAAGCAACAAAAAGAAAAAAATTATAGCAAGGTTCAGATGTGGCAACGAGGAGTTAGGGAACAAATATTGGAAAGAAGAAACAAAAAAGATGTGCCACATGAGACAGAAATGCAGGGAACTAAGAGAAGAGGTGATAAAAATAGAGGAAATCTTAGATGAAAACGGAAATTGAGCGTAGTGGATGGAAGAAGTATGGAGAAGGAGAAAAAAGTTAAGGGGAGAGGAGGTATAAAAAAATGTATAAAAAAAATAGAATGTAAATGTAAATATAGAATGTACATAAGTTGTAAATGTAGCACGAACTAATTTGTAAGCCAAAGGCAACAAATAAAGTTAAACTTATATACAGGCTTAGTGGTACACGTTTTGTACCACCGTTTTTGAACCCAGTACTGCACGACAGTGCATGCAATGTACCGTTTATTAAACCTCCCTCCATTCTTGCACGAACGCTTACATCATGTATCCCTTTATATAATATAATACTTATGGTTTAAATTCGCACGGCTGCAGGTTTGGACATGTTCAAAATTTAAAAAATTCTTCCTACCGTCAATAATTGATGAATTGAATCTAAATGACAACCAAAAACTGGAAGTTGATAAACAAATTATTGAAGACGAATCTGATTCGTCAGATCCCAAAAACAATATTCTTCTCAGCCAGTTACATATAAGAAATAATATTCAAGAAGCTCAGACAATACCTATGTATATAGAACACTAATTTTATGGGCCATGATATTGGCGATTTTACAGATTCTGCTAGAGTAGCAGAAATGGTTAATTAGGTTACCTACCCTACGCCTTATAAAATCTTTAATTTAGTGATAAGTAATGAAATGATGGAAAATATAGTTTTTCAAACAAACGTTTGTAAGTGAAATGAATACTATTTTGGGAATAAATTTTCTAATGGATATAAAACCTTTGCCAAGCTACAGAGATTATTGGAGTTCAAGTCCTGATCTTTACGATAGTTATATTAGTCAATTTATGCCTGTCAGTAGATTTAGTTGGCTTTTAAATCACGTACATCTAAATGACAATTCGTTTCAACCTGAAAAAAATTCGCGACACTTGGACTAATTATATAAATTGCGACCATGCCTATATGAATTATTAAACAGTTTTTTAAAATGTTTAAAACCAGATCAGTTTTTGGCTATCGATGAATAGATGATTAGATTCAAAGGTAGGAGCACTTTAAAGCAATATATACCAAAAAAATCAATTAAAAGAGGCTACATAATTTGGTCTTTGGCAGATAAATCAGGCTATCTATATAAATTTGAAATATATACTGGTAAGAAAGGAGAAACTACAGAAAAAAAAATTACGAGGAACCTATTCACATTCTAATAGTATAGTGTTTCTCATTAGAGATTTGAAGCAAATAAAGCATTGTAATTTTATTACCTACTTAGTTCAATAAAATAATAAAAATTTAGGCTTAGTGATCTGCATAATTAATATTATTTTAATATTGGTCTGATTATTAAAAAATTTTTTTGTCTGTGTTATGTATTTAATAGCAAAGACTTCATTTACATTTTTTGTAAAATAACAATTACTTTATCATATTTGTAGTAATATCGACTAATTTAAATTATTGATTCAACCAAACCACATTATTTAAATATAGTATATACATATATTATAAAAATACGTTTATATTATAAATAAAATACTCAAACTAATTAATACTATATTATTTTCCAAACATTCTGTTAACCTGTTCGGCATCGAGTTAATTAATTTTTCGCAGAAGTTCGATCCTCTGAAACGTTCCTAAATTTTATTTGCAGTTTGCACTATATTATTTAAGGGTGCCAATGTAGTGTGCGATCTACCTATCGTAACCGTGATGTAGTGTAGGGAACGAATGTAGTGTGCGGCCAATTGTTGTTGTTATTAATTCTAGATTAAGTAAATTAATAAAATCTTGCCCAACACCCAAAACTTTATTACAAACGCAAACATGACAAATACAATAAATATATATTACAAACACTAATAAAACTCAATTATTTACATATATACAGTACGTATATCTCTTAGGAAGCTTACGAACAAATCCTTCTCATTCTTTCTGATGTACTTCCACGCGAAATAATCCAGATGCGATTGTAGATGCTGCCTAGGAACACTCCTCCTGCTTCTCATAATTTTCATTTTCTCTTCCAACCACGATCTCTCAATGCCTCGTGTGTGTGCACCGCTTTCAGGATCCACATAGTTATGTTGGTGGTTTACTGTTAAATCAGTATATCCCAAATTTGCCAAGTTAGCGTAAGCTGGCCACTCGTCTGAATGGATTGTTGAACCATGCTGCTCCTCACGTTGTACAATTGGAATCGATGTATTGTGGTTTCTGCGTTCCACAACGAAATATTGAAGTTCTTCACTGTTCAGCAACCCAAATACCCAAGGCCCATCAATCCGTTGACCATGATTCCGGGCATTATCAATTTCAGTATCACTATCCTCTGATAGTGCCGGATAGTCCCCAACCAAGAAACGACCTCTGTTAAACTTTCTCTGGCCAGCAAATCTCACTTCATTAACTTGCACTGGATTTTTATTAGTTCCAACTAAAGCTCCACGTTGCACACTAACAATTGAAGAGCAAACTTCTCGGCACATATTTAACCAATCACAAACAGTATGTGATTTGCCCGTTAATTTCATTGTTGTCTCATTTGGAGTCTCATGAACAAACATAAAAATCAATTCTAGAATTTCGCATAGTTTCAAGTTGCCATTTAAATCTGTACAGTGGAAAAAATCATTTCCTTTCCGCACTGATCTGGTTACTTGGCAATTCTTCCTTGGGCACCTCAGCACTGGTCGAAATTCGTCTTGTCTGTCACGACGTCTCTTCATTGCCATTTCCGCTCCGCAACTGTCACATGGATGAGCTTGATTTTCGTTCACCAATAACTCGTTGTGCAATAAATAATTCGTCGCAGCTTCTTCAGTTGGGATGATGGTGTTGTAAAATTCCTTCATCAGCATTTTCAAAACTGTCGGCAATTGTAGATAAGAAAAATGCAAACTGAACCACTGCTGCATTTTGTCGGCCAATTTATATTAGACATTGTTATTAAGTGATCATTGTGGCAGAGAAAGTTAATTACAATTCTTGTCATAATTGTCTTGTGTACATCATTACCAAAATTATTTATTATATGATGGTGATGAATCATTAGGTAATATCAATCGGTTAGAAATTATCCGAATATTTTACTTAATCTACAATTAATAACCCTACAACAATTTCAAAAGGTAGATCGCAAACTATATCCCATCCCTGCATTGTTACTATAGTAGACTATAGTAGACTATGCTATAGGTAGACCGCACACTACATTGGCACCTATTTAAGTTTCTGGCCGAAATGTCAAGGTGATTATTGATCCTCAAACGTAACTTTCAGACGTAAATCGTGGTGGAGAAACTAGAACCAATGCACCCGGCCCAGCTTTTAAAATCCACCCCCAAAATCCACCAGAAATTCTTCCACTTTGTCGATTTTTACGAACATGTTTGGTACTAAATCTTGTATTTCGTGGTCGCCAAAGTGTCATAGACGACTCTTGTGTCGATGAAAAAACCTTTCGTCCATAAAAATCACCGTACTCTAATCTCTGTACAAATTATTTTGACAGAATCTATTCTTGCTTGAGCATGTCTTTCTGTTAATTCAGGTTTTGTCGCTGGCTTAATTGCAAATAATCCCGCGTCGTTTAATCTGCGTAGTATCGTTGAAGCGCTGCAGTTTAAATAAACTTCTTCTCGTATTCGCGGAGCAGTTGTAAGAGGAGAATTTTGAACACACCTAAGAATATTTGCATCTTCTTCTTAGGTAGTTGCTCTATTTATTCCTTTTGGTTTCTTTATTAGGTTATAAGATAAACTTCTCCTTCTTCATCAAACCTTACCGAAGCCACCGACGAACTTGGCGCACATGTACTATATGTATTTAGTTAGGTAATTTAGTTTAGCCAAATGATTCAATTATTTTAGTAAATTACGTGTTCTCAAAATAAATAAGTTATTTTTTTAAACAAAAATACCTTTAATAAAGTTCAAAGTGTGTTTCTTTTCCACTTAAATTTTTTTTTTATTTATTCTGAGCCCTGATTGTTTATTACCAACAGAATTTTTATTTTAATTAATATTATATTCTAATTTTAGTTAATGGGATAAAATAAACCAAAAAAACTTTTCGTTTAAGACTACGTAAAATATTTTTTTAAGGATGCTTAAGTAATTAATCAATGATTCAGTCTATTTTAGAGGCTTATTATAAGCAAATACTAAAAATCTTACCGATAATGCATTTTGTAAAGCAATTTTACGTTGAGGAATTCCATTAGCAGCCAATCGAGTCATTGCAATCTTTGTTTCTACACTGGAATTTCTCTGCCCAAAACCTCTACTCATGTTTGATTATTTTTAACAATCAATTACTTATACTAATTATTACTATATATATTTTATAATAACAACTAAAATTATTTGCTGATCAATGTCTACTTGAAATAAACTAGTATACTGAATTACGCTCTACTGAATACTAAATTATTGACTATTGTCAGAACTCGTAATTTAAATTTCAAATATTACTTATCAAACAATTAATGATCTTTGTTGCAAACTAGTTATTGGTAGAGGTGCTTTCACACAAGCTTGAAATTACTGCACTATTTTAAACTAAATTATGTATTTACGCTTCCTTTGTCATTACAAGAAATAATTTTTCTTTAGAAAATTTTTCAGAAGTTAGACAATGAGTAAGGTCAAAGTTGGACTTTCAAAAGATTTTAGTTTCCAGTTGTTGATAGATAACTTTAATATTTGATGATATCGCAAAATAAATTGAATGTCTTTGGGTTTCCAAATTTAATGATTTTTATTGCATTAGACTCAGGACACAAATGCAAAAATTTATTTTTTTTCTAAGAAAACAAACTTTTTACCGGGCCAAAAAAAACTAAAAAATAGAAAAACTTTTCGTCAATAATATATTACTGCGCTACCAAAAAAAAAATAATTAAAAAAACGGTGTACGGCAGAGTGACTAACAGTGAACTTTGCCAAGACCATAATAATAGCTTTTACAAAAAGAAGAAAATTTTATGATTTGAAGAAACTTAGATCAGAGAGCACCTTCAGCGTAAGTCTGGGTTGTCTAGCAACCGTATTCCAAACATAAATTGCAATATCCCTTTGTGCTTAAAAAATGAATTAGAAAATATTATCATAATAAAAAAATCCAAATCGCTATCAATAGCCAAGCCACAATAAAAGCTTTGAACTCAGTAACAACAGCATTCAGAACTTTTAAAGATTGTATTATGTTATATATTTCAGTGTGATTTTAGTACTGTATGAATTTTGTCATTTGTTCTTGCGACATTTGTGGTTACATTTTCAACCGACTACTTTGTTTTTGTGTAGAACAAAAGTCAGACGCATGCGTTAGTGTAAAGATGGCGAGTTTCTTCATTATTAAATATCTTAAATCATACACGCTAAATTTGTTTACTAAATGACGGTTTAAGATGCGCTTGTTTTGAGGAATTCGTCAAGATAAGAATGCATTGTCATTTTACGGCGCAATTTGATTTTCTGTTTTATTATCAGCAACTTTAGTTACCGACATGTGTTATAGTACTGCTGAAATATAACACCTGTTCTTTTATACTAGAAAATTTCAATGATGACGTTACAATTTATATGTATTCAACTTACGTTAATTGAAGGAATTGAAACCATTGTTCTAATTGCGACAATCATAAACAAATTGGAAGGCCTATTTACCAAAACATCTGTAATAATGTGGGCAAGCTGAGCGCATTTGGTTTTTTTCTAGATCGTATAAACTTAAGAGATTTACTTGTGATAACGCTATATATACGTGATAATTTACTTTTCAGCAAATTTTAAGAAATTGTGTGGAAGGTGCCGTTAGCTAGCCGCATACTTGGTTTTTTGTTTACGTTGTCAGTCTGTACGCACGTACTATGTTTGTTGTTACAATTAAGTAACTTTTTTTATGTAATATATGTCGGCGACATCGAATATAAGTTGACCTACAGCTATGGAATGGAAGCATCTACACTAAGTTATGTTTAAAATGTTTAGTATTTGTAACTTAATTATTACAATCTGTTTTGTTTGTTTGTTTCATTGTTTAATAATGACTTTGTTTGGAATTTGTAATCGTAACTTTTATAATTAATTGTAAATAAATGGTGTAAGCGTTCAATGTCGTGCGTTATTCATTTGTAACAGTCTAACCTAACACAATCGCCTAATGAGCCCTGTTTAATATTCGATACATCTCTAACGCATATTATTAAACGGGTGCCCTGTTTCGCTTAATCACGAGATATTAGATATTTTTTGTTACATTTATTTTTGGCGCCTTTTTAAATTATTTTATGTTTAGCACACCGAAACTTGCTACCCCCTCGCCGAATTACATTGAGTTAGTTGCTTGCCTTTAAGTTATGGGTAAATTCTCGTAATAAAATTGACGCCTAACTGTTAGGGTTAGATTTTGTGTGCGCGATTATAATTCTTCTGTCTTGAGTGATTCTTCTACTTATTTATTATTATTAGTAGGTTCGACTTACTCAAAGTGTTACTTCGTTTTTTTTTGTCGTGTTACAGGACCTTGCTTAGTAGTTTACTTGCTTATCTATTGCTACTTTTCTAGTACGTTGGTTTGACTGTGCTTTAACTATCGATTTAGTTTTATTTCAATTGTATTTCTAGTCAGGCACGTGTTAGCATATTTCTGCTTTGGTTTGTTACTTTGATTAGTTTTTTGGTTTTAGGTTATTGTGTTAGCGATGTATGCTTCAGATGAAAAACCACTACTTCTTGCTTCTTCAAATTTAGATTCAAAAATAAACGTCGCAAGTTCAAACTGACTTTTTTTGGTAAAGATCCTTCTTTACTTATTGAATTTCTTATTTTTATTGACCAGTTGTGTTTGTCTTGTAGTGTTTTAGATCACTAATTTTTTTTTCAGTTTTTGAGGTTTTATCTGGTAAAGCTCTTCTTGTTTTTAAGACAAACCAAAGTTCTTTACGTTTGTAGAACGACGAGCGTTTAATAGATAATATTCGCAGTCGTACAGTAGAAACTGACGAATTTATTGGCACGTACGTTACCACCATGTGTTACTTTTTTCTTCAGTTACCAGAACCGGCTTTGGAGCAAATACAGCTCATGATCATTCACCGAAATAAAATTCTATAAATGTTCGTTAGCGTTGATGGAAATTACATCTACTTCGCCGCTAATATTGTTAGACAAGCGTTTAGAGCCAAACATCAACTCTGGTGATTCTTTTAACATTTCAACAATTTAACATCAGAGATCAGCGACTAAATTCAAGAGCCATTTGTAGTATTTGCTAGTAAGACTTTTACTTCCGTTTCTTTTACTAATCCTGTTGCTTGTTCTCTTAATTCTTCTTTACCTACTTCTTCTGTATCTACTCCTACTTCGAATACTTGCGTTTGTTATCGTTCTTAAGGTAATAAGCTTTTACGTTCTGTTCGTTTTTTCGTTCTCTTCTTTCTAAGTTCCTTCAGAGACTAATGTCGCACGACGAAATAAGTCGACGAACAACCTGTGCCTAAGTTAGTACCCACGCCCCCAAGAAGCCGACACTAGTTGTTAGAGCACCGGAGAACGGGTCTTCGGTGGGGTTCTTTATCACATTTGGATACTCGTGTTGCTGCCGGGCCACGTTGGACGAGTCACCGTCGCAGTCTGCTCCATCCTACAAAATGGATTCTTCTGCTACTTTGCAATGTTCGAACAGCTCTAGCCTTTTTCACATAAATGCACTATACTACTGGGAATACCGAAATTGGATAGATTGCTGTCCGTTCTATAGGTCTAAGACGCATAGCCACTTGTTTAGACCCCGGGCGTATTGAACAGCGTACGGCTATCACAAAACGCTTCTTCTGCCGGATGAACTAGTCCTCCTGCCATGCGTAAAAAGATTTGGTCTTTCTTCTTTCTACAGAGCTAGATCTCGGTTTACCGGCACTGGTAAAATCTTTAGGCTCAGGTCATGCTCCAAATTCCTGTCTAAAAATTGAACCAAGTTTTGGAATTGGAATTAGATCTAGATTTACCGGCATGGTTTAGACGGATCACGTTGGCCAGCCGTGCCTCCAGTTCCTGTTTAAAAACGTTTTTCAGAATTGAGTAGAGTGACCATTATTCTAAGAATAGCAACCACATAACAAAACCTTCCCGTGTAAATCGTACACAATTAAGTCCACAATCCGTAGACGTTATGCTGCCGTAGAAAGGAGTCCATCAAAAGAATAGCAACAACACGACTACTACTACGTTAGGATACGGTACGTTTCGATCTTACACACAAGATCCAAACTAACGCTTGAATCTTGAAAATGCGTAAAAACGTATACGTTTTAAAAGCAACAACACCACATGGTGAAATGTAAGTCCGTGTTAGTCATTTAATTCACATCTGCACTGAAGAACTCTTTGTAAAAAATATTTTATGTAAACAGGTACGTGTTTCTTCTTTTGATTCCTGCGTTTAAAAATTTGTCGTTCATTCTGATCTAAGCAATTAGCTTATTCAGGATTACCACATATCTGATCTTGATCACCGCAGTGCTAAAAAAAAAACATTTGAAGCTCTTTGATGCCATTTCTACGAGCCCCATATGAGACCTAAGTTTCTTGAGTTCATACGTTACTGTTATTGTTCGAACTCACAACAAAGCAAGACAGTTTTTCAACAGTCCTGTCGTTACAAAATTTTTAACACGTCTACATAACAAACGCATTGTTTCTTCGGATGTAAAAGCCGCTGCAATTGCTTTTGATTCTATTTTTTCCGTCGCTTCTAACTGTGCTTTGTTGTCTGTTTCTAATCGTTCTTTTTTTTTTTCACCGGTGATAAGCGTCGTAAATTCTAGTTTGCTTCTTTACTATTTTTCTGAATTTTGTTTTTTAGTTTTGGTAGTTTGAGTTGGTATTTTGTTGATTGTGGTTAGGGTGCTATCTATACGTTTTCTTCCATTTTGTTTTTTTTGTTTTTATATATTTATATCCGCTTAGTCGGTCTTTTTGGATCGGTACGTCATGTATAGAATTATATTTTTTGCGTCTGAATTTGGTTTTTCTTTTCTTTAGTTTCCTATTCCTCTTATTTGGTTTAAAGTGTTATAGTAAACTTTTTGATTGGGAACAGCAAATTGGTAGGCCTTCGTTCTATGACTAACTGATATATTGTCTTTTTTCTTCTCTTTTATCTTATATATTTTAGGTCGGTTGGATGGGAACCGTAGAGTGGTCTTTCTTTTCGTTCTTCTATAGGAAAAAAACAAATTAGACATTAATGTCAAGTCTTATTTTTTTCTGTCCTTTCCTATCTCCATTTTTCTTACTTTTCATTTTTTTCCTTAATATTTGTCTTTAGAGCAATTGGTTCTTTTGCTTTTTTTTCTTAATCTACATTAGTTGCTTGAACGCTTTAATTTTTTTCTTTTAGTAACTTTTTTTTTAGTGTGGACTGCAACTATGTTTCTATTCTTTTTCTTTTTGTTCTCTTTTACTTTTTTTGTTTGATTGAGCACAGTTGATTTTTGTTTTGTTATGCATGCGTTGAAACTTAGAATAGACTGCAACGTTGTTTTTAGTACTCTACGTACTTCCGCTTAATTGACCTTTTTGATGTTGTCAGTCACGGTTAGAATATTTATTTTCTTAAACTGTAATCTAATCCAGTCCTCGGTATTTGAATTCCATTGTGACAATTCAACACGATGAGCAACGATTTGCGATGTTTTGTTACAAGCTTTAGGTCTTACGAACCTTGCACGGCCAACTCACACAGTCGGAGATAGAGGAGGTTCAAAGAAATTATGCTTAAGGGCGCCAGATCTAATCCAAATTAACACTTCTGCCTCGATTACGACAGACGGTCCAAATTTGTAACTAAATTTGAAGTTCGTAATCCTTGTCACTCTGATGTTCGAGTAGCCAAAATTTGTTAATACATAGGTAACGACAATTAAAAGAGAAAGGTATGTTGCCATAAAAGAAAGATTAACAATTATAACAACTTTAATTTAGTAACGTCAATCATTAACACAAGTATATCGAATTCTCAGTGCATAAATGCCAGCAGTATCGGCAACACACAATACATATGTAAGTTAAGTCGAAGCGAACAGCGAAGAAAATTGCGTAGTAAATATTGTTTGTACACAGCAGGCGATACACACAAAATACTTAATGATACTACCTTAATGGTAATAAAACAATGATAGTAATTACGGAATTAACACTAGCTAAAGTTTCGTGAGCGACCTTTCTGACAGCAATAAAATAAGTAAATAAATTTACCCACAATCCAGTACTTACTTGATCGAAGAAAACGTTTTTTCCAGCGCAGTGAGCCTGAAATAAATTTAAGTAGCAAATCGTGTCAACACAATGACTCACAAAATCAAGATCTACAAAAATTGTTAATTATTGCTAAAGAAAGTACACATAACATAACCCGATTGTCGAATGCTGTTGTACACCTTCAATGAAAGTTGGTTTTGCAGGTGTTTGCCGCATGAGTAGGATCTTGCAGAAACGTGATTGTCTTCGGTTTTAGAGTTATACTCGTCCCATGAAAGTATTTGTCGATTTTAATCCCTCATTATTTTTTATTGAATAGAAACATGTGGGCCAGAACGTGGTGGAACGGATATCAAATTAACGAGAAATTACAACAGAATTCTAATAAAACGGAAGCAATTATCTTACCCTGGCACGACTCAAATATTTTACGATCGTAATGAAATTATAATTTGATTCCCATTATTAAGAATGTCCTTCAAAATTATTTTTAAGCCGCACAGGCCATTTTATGCAGTTGACAGCTTAACGATTTCGTCGTAAGAATGACAGTCACAAGAAAAGATCGGCAGAGGGCGTCAAGACCGGAATCTAATTTTAATTCAATATACAGAGTACTCCGTTAGAAAAATTTTGCACGTAACAGTTTCATTAACAAGAAATGTTTCTATCTATTCTTACTTGTTCTTACTTCTTTTTCTTTCTTTCGGTTTTGTATTGTGTGTTGCGGTTTGAAATTTACTTTGATTGGTACACTTATGTAATGATTAGTTTTTTAAGACTTTTATGGTTTTAAGTTATAGATTGCTGGTCTGTTTTTCAGGTAATCCTACTTGTGTCGTTGTGTGTTTTTTTGGTAATTTAGCGTCTGTTTGGTTTTGCGGTAGAACCGTCCGTTAACGACTTTTTAAGCACAATTGTTTCCGTTTTTCTTTTTAACGTTTTCTTTCTAAATCTGCATATCACTATTCAAGATCTGCTTTTTACTTTTTGACTTTAGTTAGTTTTGGGGATTATTTTTAAGGTTTGATTTGTATATGTGGGCCGGAGTTTTATGGGAATTCAAGGCATTGTCTTATAATTTTTCTTGGTTTGTTTAGGATTGTCTTTTAGTGATGTCTGCGTTGCTTCTTTGCTTTTCTAGCGTAACGATTGAACGAATACCTTTTCTGATACTCAATTTCTATTATTTATAATCATTGGTTTTTTCTTTATCTCTTTGTATCTTGTTGCATGCAACTTTTATACACATTTGATTTATGATACTTAGCAAACAGTAAAATCTTTCATTTATGTTTTGTCTGGAGTTGGGTGTTATTGTACATGATGTTAGTTTTAGATTTTGGGGTTCTATTTTTAACGTATGCCAAAATTATTGTTTTTTATTTTAGCTATTGTCAATTTTGAATTTTGTCTCGCAACGTGTTTTTCCATACAGAACGTTATCTGTTTTTGCGACATCTGTGGTTACATTCTTAATCGACCACTTCGATTTTGTGTAGAACAAAAGTCAGAAGCATATGTTATTGTAAAACTCGTAATTCTCTATTATTAAATATTTCAAATTATTCACGCTGATTGTTTTTACTAAATGCCAGTTTAAAGTACGTTTGTTTTAACAATATTATTAAGGTGAGAATGCATTGTCATTTTACAGCGTAACTTGATTTTCTATTTTATCATTAGCAACTTTGGTTACCGACACGTGTTATATTCATGTTTCTTCATACTGGATAATTTCTATGATGACGCTACAATCTATGAAGTATGAAAAATGGTGCTGGATATGTATTCAAGCTGCGTTAAAGCATTTGGAAGGCTTATTTACCAAAATATCTATAATAATTTGGAAAAACTTGGTGCATTTAGGTTTTTTTTATAGATCGTATGAACCTAAAAAATTTATTTATGAAAACGCTTTAGGTACGTGATAATTTACTTTATAGTAGAATTTAGAAAATTGTGTGAAAGTTGGCGTTAGTTAACCGAATACTTCAAGATAAAAAAATTGTGGGTATTTGGTTTTTTATTTAAAGTTTCTTTTGTCTACGTTGTCAGTCGTTTGCACGGACGATTGTACGTACATATTATATTTGTTGTCATAATTAAGTAAGAATCTTTTTTTATGTAATATATTATCAAACGGTGCGCTTTGTTTCGCTTAGTTACGAGATATTAGATATTTTGTTATATTTACCAATGTAAATTTGTTCCTTTAGAATGTAAAAATTAAGCGAACAAATTCAATTTTATGTACAAAGTGTTGCCCAAACTAAAAAAACTTGTATCAACAATTTTTGTCTGTGGTATCTACCAATGAACGCTAAATTGATAGCATCTATCTAATTTTACATCGTTTCTTCTTTTTCAACCTCTCTTTTTTATTTAAAATAAATATATTCATTGTTATAATCTATGTTTTATCATTTGTTTTCTTTCAGTGTTAAACACATTTAAACGGTGTGGTATGTACCATTAATAGTTTCTCACTGTTTTGGCGCATTTTTAAATTACTTTAAGTTTAGCACACCGAGACCTGCAATCATTTCGCCAAATTATATTGAGCTAGTTGCTTCTTTTAAGTTGCAGGTAAATTCTCGTAACAATTGTGTAAACTCGGTAGTACGTCTAGCTGATACTGAACCAAAGGATATCAAGGAGACAAAGAAAGTAAGAAGTAGATCTATTAGCAAAAGTAGCTGAAATTTGCCTAATAGGACCTGTGCCAACCTGTGGTCTAGCATATAAAAATATCGGGTAAGATCAAAAACTTATTAAAGCAAAAACATACCTCACACTGGACTAAAACAGTCGAGAATGTTTATCATGATACCAAACAGAAAGTTTAATTAAATCAGGTAAAAACCAATTAAGATGAGCTGTCAGACTCTGAATTTTATTGAAAATGTAGAATTTATGAGTTGAAATCCTATGAGGCACAAGTTTAGAGCTTAGGTACGAAGGCTACTTAATTTCTTATTTCTTTGTGCTAAGATTATTTAGTTTTATTTGTAAATTAAAATAACTACATCATTATGAATAAAGACAACTAGTAAAATACATTAAGACAATAATTTATTTTGGTAACAATATAAAATGTTGTAAAATCATCAATCATGTTAGAAAGCATTAATTTTTTGCTATCTACGCTAGCATAATATTTACTATAACCAAAATAAAATATAATCTAATCTAACATTTTATTTAACAATTGACAAATATAATGTTACAAATTTCAATATATATACAAAAATGTTATTTTCCAGGAATTGGTAATTGACCAACGGTACCTAACACTTTCAAACCGACATCGAGTACTTCATCAACAACTTGTTCTTGCATTTCATCTATTTGAGGCAAATTAGATGCCAATGGAGCGGATATCTATAAATTAATAATAGTATAAAAATTACGAAATTTTTTTTTATAAAAACGTACTTTATGCATTGTTAAATGCGTATGTAATCCTGAAACACTGTACATCACAGTTGTGCAAATAAAACCTAACAAAAAAATCGACATTTTGTGTATAGTTATTTTTTTTTTTGCTTATATATACACAAACAATATCTGATATAGTTATTATTTAGTAAATGCACAGGATGTTATTATTCATAAATACACAGGAAATATTCAGGGTTTTGATTTATTGATAACTTTAACTACACGTAATTTACCATGGCTAAAAAATAATGCAATAAAGATGTGTATAAAAATTTTAAACCTATTCTTTTTGTACAAAAAATACAAGAAAATAAGTTACGAATATTTTTAGTAAATAAATAATTCAAAATATAGTTTGTGTATTTATTTGTTTAAACAAGTTTTTTTAATGTAAACAAAAGCCACAACTGTAAAAACTTTTATGTATTTACACGATTTAACAAAAATTAACGAACTCGTAATAATAAAATTAATAAAAGAAATAAGTGTTATGAATGATTAAAAATTAGTATTATTTTTAACATTTAATAAACTATCCAATTTTATTTACAAAAAATATTATTTAAGTACAAACTGTTTGAAAATTAATCTGAAAAAAATGTATTCAAGTAATTTTCGTGTAAAATATTTTTCTGTGCAGTTTATTAGCATTTTCAAATATTTAATTAATTTGTTTTAATTTTCAAGGATTAGTTTAAATCTTTTAATTAAAAAAATAATTAATAATCTGTAACAGTTTTTTATGTCCCTTGAGTAACATAACGTAAGTTTAAAAATTGCTACAAAAACTTGACAAGTTACACAAACTACTCGTTTTCCAAGCAGAGTTAACTCGAATTTTGCTTTTAAAAATTCAAATTGCGTATTTCGTATTCTAAAATTGCTTATAAGACCAAAAATAATTATTACAAACACGAACATGAATAGATTTAAATATTGTTATCTTAAGCTTTTGATTTGAATGCAGCGGCGTATACATACATTCGTTGAATTAAAAAAAAAACACACAAATTGATAAAAACGCCATCAAATATATACGTTAATAGTTAGTTAGTATATACAATAACATTTACACATATTTATTTTTCTCATAAAACATGTAACGATAATTTTAATAGTAGTTTCAATTTTAAATATTTTACATAAAAAGTTGATTTAGTTTAAATAAAAAAATGCGCGTTTATTAATAAATGTGTGTTTAGTAAAATTGTTTTAAATATATTTATGTTATTTACACGTATCGTTTTACAAATGTATAGGCAACACATTATACGACACAGTTTCAAGAGCAGTCTATGAGTAAGAAACTTCAAAATGTTTTCGATAATTTTTTATATTTCTAATTTAATTTATAATCTTGTTTCAGTTCTAAATTAAAAATGTAATTAGAAGGTAAATCAATATATTGTTTCAGTAAACACGTTTGTAATACAGCTTTAATTACAAATACGTTGTAATAAAGTATCTGACAAAGTGTGTTGGTTTCAGCAATAAATAATGAGTTGTAGAATACGCAAAAACTGCAAGTGAATTAAAGGATTATTTTCACATATAATATTGTCAAAAGGTTGGCTTTTCCACGTAAACAAATCCACGAGTACACACAACAGAGGTTGTACATAATTACTATTCGTATCATAATTTGTAATCCAGGATTATTCGCTTATCATAGGATAAATTAGAAATTTAGATATTAACGTCAGATTAATTAAACTCTTGTTTTATGTACTCACCTGATTTAATACACAACTTTGAAATTAACACTCGTCAACTGATAAAACCCATTCTAAGGTAGGATTATAAAATTTATCCGGACTGAAATTTGAATTACAGAACGAAGGCGTTACATTTAAATTCTATTTGTAATTTTTTACTTTTCTTTATTTTCTTTATATTATTTTATGTTGATATAATAAATGCTTTTTATTACTTTTACAACACAAAAATTAATTTTATATTATTTTCCAAACGTTTTAAGTTATGTGTTTACTTTAAATGCGGCTGAATAGTTTTAGGTGTTTAAGATCAGAAGATGCGCGTAATTATTTACTACCTTGGTATACTGATTAAGAATAATTAGTTCGATAACTGTAATATCAGAACTTACAGAATTCTACCACATTCGCTTCTACATTACCACGAAAGTTGTTCAGTGCTTTACTGCATAGATTATAAAGTAATCGAATTCTTAAAATTAAAATATCCGCATATTTATTATTAAACTTTGTTTTATTGGTTTTGTTAAAGTTTTTTTATTTATTATTAAACTTATTGTCATTTTAAAATTATGTTATTTAATGAATAATTTTTGGTAATAAAAGTTGTTTAAACATTTATTGTTAAAGTAGTATTTGGGTTTCGTCGTTTGCTTTCGTATTATTGTTTTGCATTCTGGATAATTTGGGTGTGTTAAATTACCCGCAGCTAAAATAGAACAAATGATAAGACAGAAGCCATTTTTTTGTCATTTTAGTAATTTTACAACAATATTAACTAAATTAACACTAGTCTGGCACTTACGTAAGTACTTTATATTTGCAATTTTCTAGTGGTAACACAGAGTACTTCATGTTAGAAAAAAAAAGAAGAAGAAGAAAAAAAAATACAACAAAGTGAGCTAGTCGGCCTAACTTTTACATTCAGAAAAGGAATGACATACGTATAATAATTGCATTCAACCCCTCAAAGGTGTAGGTAGTGTTAAATACAACGACATGGCGTCATCATAAAAATTAAAACTTCTGCTTATTATCTCCAGAAAAAGAAAACCTGTGGGCGTATAAAAACTCGCTACAGAGAATTACGGAATAATTACATTTAACGACAAACACGAGAGATAAATCCTTAACCAAAACAGAGGCTTTCACTCAAATCGCCACAATATTTTGATTCATATTGACATAGACAAACAAATCAATACCTCACAATAACATTAAAACTTACCAAATAAATTGTAAATAACATTACAAAATTTCAATGATCTTCGTGTGTCTAATAAATTTAAGGCAACAACAGACAATACAAATAACAAATTAGTGCATTGAAAGGGGTATATAAGTTGGAAGAAATCATGCCGGCAAATACAATGAAAATTGTTTCTTCCAGTTTGACGACTGTGTACGAAAAGAAAAGACAGAAAAACGCTAGCACTAAAGACAAACAGAAAAACTAAAAAGTAAACAACAAAATAAAAACTGCGATATTTATCAACACTAGAAAGCAAGAAACCGAGAATAGGCCAAGGACCTATAGCACAGAGCACCTTGTAGAATATACAAAACCTAAAAGAGCAGAAAAGGTAAGCGGAAAAAAAGAAAAAGTAAAAAAACCCTATGAAAAGAGTAAAAAACAGCCGGAACGCCACCTCAGGAAACAAGAAGAGATGAGGACAAATACACCACAAAGGAAATAATAGAGGAAGTACTAAAAACCATAGAAGGTTTTAAGGAAAACAAGAGGAAAATGAGAAAATTACAAAAATAAATAGAAAGAAAAGAAAAAAATGCAAAATAGAAAAACAATACTTGCAAGCCAAAATTGGAAAAACTAAAAATATGTTGGATAGACAAGAAAAAGAAAAAAGAGGACTAACATAATCAAAAGGTTACAAATATATAAGAATCAATACGTAAAAGTAGAATAGAAGATTTCATCTTAAAAGGAGTGGGAGTACAAACAACTATCAAAAAACCATACAAAATAAACAAGACAAAAAATAGAAAAGCAATAATCGCTAAGCTAGAGACATGGTAGCAAAATAAAGACATAATGGAAAATAACAAAAGATTAAAAAGCAACAAAATTAGAATTGATAATGACCTAACAATTGAAGACATGAATATTCAAAAAAAAATAAGAGAATAAGCCAAAGAAAAGAAAAAACAGGAAAAAAACGAAGATGAGCTACAAAGAATTAAAGATAAATGAAATATGATATGAATGGGATAATTCGAGTAAAGAGTTAAACCCAAAAAATCTGAAAGGAGGACGAAAATGGAAGACGACACGGGGAGGAAAAAAACAACGAATGCCAAACAAAAACAAATAAAAACAGCAACTTAAAATATAAGAAGAATGCTAGAATCTTGGAAATTGCTAGTAATAGCAGAGGAACTACAAAAATATCAAATAGATGTAGCAGCGATACAAGAAAATAAGATGGCAAAGAAAAGTAGAAATAGTCAAAGAAGAATATAGTTTTCTATACAGAGGTGAGGGAAAACAAGGACAAATAGGGGAAGACATGTCCAAAGCAAAACAACACAAATTACACCTGTAAACGAAAGGATAGCAATGATAAAACTACAAACAGAAGCACAGTAGAAAATAACTTTAGTAGGAATCTACGCCCTCACAAAAACATGTAAAGTAGAAAAAAAAGAAATATTTTATGAAAGGCTGCAAACTGCCCAGTAAACACGGATTGAAACTGTTACAGTCACAAAATTAAAACAATTGTTTCATTACGTTGTTTCGTGTTAGTTCCATTTTTATATCATTTACATGAATAACTAGAATTGTTTGAAGATCGATTAAATAAGATTGAATTATTTTCAAAACAGTGGAATCGTTCTAGGAAAAACGAATACTTTGTGATTAGTCAGCATTAGTCGTTGCTATACTTTTGATTACTGCCGTCAACGCTTGCGCTGCAAATTGATATTTTTTCACTTGTTCGGTTGCAGTTTGATAAGTGATGCTGTGTGTACAATTACGAAATGGAACAATAAACGGTAAGTCGAAACATTTTATTATAATCCATAAATGTAATCGATATTATTATCATTTCTGTTCTTTATGTATCATGTTTTAATTTGTACAAAAAAAAATGTAATTAATTTTGTGTAACTCTATGATTATGTATGTATATAAATGAAATATTTATTTCTATGTTACAGATGCGGTTAAAAGTTGCTACCTAACAGTAACTGATGCAGTTTTCGAGGCTTCCGTGAAAAGACCACATCCAGGAAAGTTGCAATATGTAAAAAACTCAATGTGATATTGTATTTAAAAATATTTATTGTGCAATAAAATTTGAAACGTGCATTCGAAAATGTATATTATATTATTGAAAGAATTGTTTTAGTTCATTATTGAAACAAAAAAATCATACATGTATCGATCATTTAGTATCAGTTCAAGAACAAAGCTTTTAAAACGTAAACCGAATGCAACATTTAGTTTGCAACAGATTTGAATTTAAAATACCGAAACTATACTGATTCAAATAAGTGAAACAGCGATGGACTTATAGCTATTTTATTGCAGTTAGGTTTCTTTTATGTTTGAAACTAGAGTGAATCATAAATTTTTTGTTTTGAAACTGTTGCTAAACATTATCAATTTTGTGTTTACTGGGTGTGACTGAAAAGATACCAAAACAAGAAAAAATAATTGTACTAGGAGACTTCAATGCCCAAGTGAAGCGAGGATTTCCTAAAGGAAGTAGGAGGAAAACATACAATACACGAAGTCACAAATGAGAATGGATACAAAGTTTGTAAATTAGCAATAACTATGAATCTGATGATAATTACTACAAATGGTAGAGACTTAAAAACAACATTATCACAGCAGCAGAGAACGATAGGAAGCAAATAAAAAGGATACCAAAAATAATGAATGGTTTGATCTAGAATGCCGACACATAATCGAAAAAAAAGGTATGGGTGAAAAGACTGGGAAACAAAATCGAAGAGATCAGGGATCAATACAAGAATATCAAAAATACACAAAAAACTTATTTAAAAGAAAGAAAAAACATGGATGAACAAACAACTACACGAAATAGGAAAGACAATAAGAATAATAACTTGAGAAACTTCTACAATAAAATAATTTAAAAAAAACAAGTTTAAACAAAAAATTAAAATCAGATCCTTCAAGAAAAAAGCAAAGTATAACAAAACATGGAGAATATGAAATCAAAGAAACATGGGAAGACCATTTACGGCATCACCAAAAAAGAAAGCAAGAAAGACTAAAGGAAAACATAAAACAGAGCAACAACAACGGAAAGAAAGAGAAAAAAAAGGAAGCAACAAGGGAACCAACACTAGAAGAGGTGACATATGGTATGCAGACGTAGGTACTAACAGTAGCGGAGACAGAAAAACCACGAACATTTAAAAAGAAAATATTAACAAACATCTTAGGGTCTCTAAAAAAGACCAACAACGACATTAGAAGAAAAATGAACTCGGAACTATTAAAGGAAATACAAGGAGAAGTACGATACATTAAAACGCAACGTCTAAAATGGTTGGGGCATTTTATGAGAAGTAATTAAACAAGAATCATAAGAAGAATGGCAGAGTGAGAACCAGATCAAAAAAGGTGTAGAGAAAGACCCAAAGGAACTTGGTGGAAAGGAGTACTTGTAACAGGTGTTTATCAACTCAACAGATAAGGGACACAGGTGGAGGTGTGGAGACCCGCTCGAATACGTTTTTCTTCAAATAAACATAAAATTCGACTGCAATATTTACGTCGATTGGGTGACATAATTTAATGATGAAAACTTTGTTGGGCGTAGACACCGCTCTGTGTTCCACAAAACGTTACGTTTAAAATTTCACAGCCATTCACAAGAAGTTGGTGTGTCAAGGACAAATTTTATACTCAACGAATTTTAACATACCAACTTTTTAACATAACATGATTTTGTTGTATATTTCTTATTAGCGTATTCGTGAAAACTTAATATAAGATTTGAGAAGTTAGTAGATTTAAGAAATAAGTTGCTAAAGTCTAAATGATTTAGAGGTTCTTTTAAAAATGTCTGCAAACATTTTATGAGAAATCAAAAGAGTGAACACTACCAAAATATCGTAGTTAATTTGTTAGAAAACTATAAAAATTTAAATGTCGCTAAAAGTTACATTTAGAGTTCTTCCTTGTTAATTTAAGATAAATAATTGATGATTAGAAAGAAATATTTTATCAAGCTATTTCACAAACAGAAAAACGATATCAGTGTAGGCCCCATCATGATAAAAGATTATTGCTGGATTCTCATTAAAGAAAGCAATAGCCAACATACATGGAAGAAATGTATTTTTGCTACTAACCTAACATTCTGTTACGATTTTTGTACTTTATAATGCTAAAAATGTCTTAGTATAAAATTTGTTCCTTGTATGTTTTCTATAAGTACAAATTCTGTTACGCTAAGTTTTGTGTAACAAAAAAAATAAGCAACGATTAACACAGTTGTTCCCGGAGATTCATTCACAGGCTTTGTGATGCTAGAATATAAATTAAATCAAAACAAGCGCCAAAAAAATGAAAGACTAAATTAAGGAGACATCGTTTAAATCTACCCGCAGCTGAAAAAGAACAAATAATACGACAGAAATGATAAAACAAAATATTATTTATTTTATCACAGATAGTAGTTCTAAAGAGGACAAAGAAGGTACATAAGTTTAATTATATAAACTTTCCAAACGCTAATACATGGGTTAAACCAAATATAAGTTACGCCCTATACTTGGCAACACGTTGTACAGTAAAATAACCTCGTCGGTCTAACTTTTACATTCAAAGAAGAAATGACTTTATATTAGTTAATTCAAAATCACAAAAGTATATAAAAATAAATACTTAGACACTCAACGCGCACTGCATATGACTTTGTGGCGCACAAAATGATCTTATAATCTAACATGTACGTACGTTCATTCTAACAATCGACATGACCAACGAATTAGTACTCATAAAAATAGAAATTGTAATACTTACAGTTATGTTTTATCCACTAAGGATCTAGCTAGATCCGTACCTGTATTACCTATAACGTAATATGAAATCTAACACAAAGGCGTACATACGACGTTATCACAAATAAATTCCGTTTTTAAATCATACAATCATTGAAGATAGCGAATGCGCAACGTTTTCCCTAGACTTAATGCAGCAATTGATGGTAAAAGTTCCTTCCAAAAGAAATCGAAATCGTAAAGGCTTCCAACCCCTTGACGGTGTAAATGGTTAAATTACAGCAACGTGACTTCATGAAAATTTTTTTAAATATGCCATTTGTTTGTCATCTCCACCGATAAAGGAAACGTATGGGGAGTACAAAAATCAATCAAAAGACAATTATGAAGGAATCAATTTAAACCTTCATTACAAAAAAATTATAACCACATACCCCAAATAAGCTTTTATTGAGATAACCACAAAATTCAGTTGCATATTCACGTAGAATCGCGTAAAATAATGAAAGCTTTGTAAACACCGCTAAGCGGAGGTCTGTGTTGCACAAAACGTTACCGGAAGAAAAACAAATTTGCGCTTTTAAAATTTGACAGTCAACGACGAAAAGTGAGCGTGTCGAGGACAAATTTTATACTCGAAAAATTTTAACATACCAGTTTTTTAACATTACAAATTGTTACGCTATAAAACAAGAGAACAACGCAGTTCTATACACCTTACTGACGGACAATACCAAGCAAACCAAGAGAAAAAGAAGTATCTTTGCTTCCTAATCGAACGTCGTGAGTCAGTGCTTCTGCTGTTGGAATGTCACCTAGAACGTAAATGCCGAAGAACGGATTATAATATTCTAAGAGCAAAAGAAACCCAAAGAAGAGAAATACCTTAACAGTGACTGACAACATCAAAAATGCCGGCCAAGCGAAAGTACAGAGTACAAGGAGCGACATTGCAGTCTATTCCAAGTTCCAAACCAAAAACCACCAAACCCAATACACCAAAAAAAGTAACTGAGAAAGAAAAGAAAATGAAAAGAAACACAGTTGCTGTGAGCACTAAAGAGAAACGTTGCTAAAAAGAAAAAAGAAAGATAGTGTTCAAGCAACAAACCAAGATAAAAAAAAGAAAAAAAAGCAAAAGAGATAATTACCCTAAAAACGAAACTTCTAAAACAACGGAGAAAGAAAAAGAAGAGAATTAAAAAAAAAACAAGAAAAGAAGAAAAGAGACAGACAGAAAAAGATAAGACAACATGTCTGATTCGTCGTTCTCTCCGTAGAAAAAACGAAAGAGAGTGATTAACCCTTCAATGCTCAACCAACCGCGTAAGAAGTAAACTATAAAGAAAGAAAAAAACATGGTTGGCACATAGAAGACATAGATAGACCCAAGAAGAAAGAAAAAATAAGAGATAGAAAAAGACAGAGAAAGATAAGGCACTCTACGGTCCCCAACCAACCGCCCAAAATATAAAAAAATGATAAAGAAAAAGAGGAACAAAGATATTACAGTTAGCTATAGAACGAAAGCGTACCTATGGCTGTCCCAAACTAGATACTTTACCACAAGATTTTAATGCCGACAAGCTGAATAGAAAACTCAAGAAAAGAAAAACAAAATCCAAAAGCAGAAGAAAGAATCCTATAGATGACCTACCAATCCAAAAAGACTGACTAAGCAGATATAAATATATATACAGACGGAAAGGAAATCTGTCATGAAGTAACATAGAGAAAAAAAAACTAAAAGTAATTTATCAGAAACTTAACAAAAAAGAATATCGGTGACAGCAAAATGGGTGAAAGCAAATAGATAGCATCAGAACCACAACAAACAAGATACCAACGATGTACTTGCAGACTGGAACCACCAAAACTAAAGAACATAAACCAAAAGAATAGCAAAGATTGAAAGTCGAAAGGCCAAAAAGTGAACTAGCACTTACATTGCTTGCGACGCCGATGAAAAAGAAGAGAACGATTAGAAGAAGAAGATAGCAAAGAATAAGCAGAAGTGATAGACAAAGTGGATGTAAGAGTAGTAGTTTTTACATCTGGAAAAACAGCACGATTCTTATGTAGATTCGTAGACCTTGAGCGACACAAGTGTTGGAAAGCTTCGTTGTACTTGGCAAAACGTAACGTGATCTAATAAGGTTGCTTTGTTGTGAGTTTAAACAAAAACAATAGCGTATAAACTCAGCAGCTTTAAGTCGCATATAAAGCCAGTAGAAGTGACACCGAAGAGCTTCCAACGTACTCCTAACACTGCGGTGATCACACTCAGATAGAACGTGGTTATTAGTTGCTTGCGTTAGTTCGACGGAACAACTAATTTTTGCAAGGATCAGCAGAAGTAACATGTACACGTATACACACAAAACTTTGCACAACACACCAATGAGAGAAACGACGAAGAAAATCAGAAACTTTGGAATTCATAGCTAAATACCATAGATCGGTAGTAGGCTGAATAATCCTAGAAATTGCAAAAAAATTGTAGGAAAAAAAACTAAAGAACGAACAAGTTTCTCCGCCTTAGAACGGCAGTGCATAGAAGTATTAGACTCACGAGTAATCATACAAGAAGGAAGTGAAGAAACATCACGAGAACCAGCAACGGCATTAACAAAAGCGGCCGAAGTAGCAGTCTTACTCGTAGAAATCAAAGATGGTTTCAGAAGTATGTCAGATGTAGGGAAGTTAAAAGAACTGCTAGATTTAATGTTTGAATCTAAACGTTTACCTAAAGAGACCAATTGTGAAAAAGACGTAATATCCACAAATGCGAAATGCGATTGATACAACGGAGTCAAATTACAACTAAAGGTTTTAAACTGTGTCTGCTCCGAGGCCGGTTCCAACATTTGCATAAAAATGTATCGCATAGCAGCAACATACATCCCAATCGATTTGGTAGATCCCATCGTACGTTTGCGAATGGTTTCCATCAGACGATCGTTGTAATCTAAAGACAAAGACTCTAATTTTAAGATTGCAGCGACATTCTGCCATAAATGTAATGTGGGTCGTCTGGTTTTAAAAACAATGTTACGTGCATAAATTTAAATAATGCACTACCCTGTATATTGGTTTAATTAAAAATTACTTTTCTATTTCTCGACGCCATCTATCGGGCTCGTTGGTCTCTTCGTATTGAGTAGACGATATCCGGTGAGATACGGGCATTTAGACTTTAACATCGTTCATGTTATAACCTATGTCTGCGTGAATTAAAAATCGTTTTCTCAAAACATCCACGTGTTGGAACACGATGCGTAATAGAAGTCTTCTTATTTAACTAATTTAATCCACGCAGGGTAAGCTTTTGTTCTTTCTTTGATTAAAGGAAATTGTTATGTCTTTTCGTTAGCACCATGTGCTACCTCCTAAATATGGGTATTCTTGTCGTAATTTAAAATCTACAAGGGAAAATTATAATTTCATTACGATCGTAAAGTATTCGAGTCGTCACCGGCCGTTCCACCACGTTCTGGCACATGTTCCTATTTGATAACGAACTATGAAGGATTAACTTCGAAAAATACTTTCGTGGGACGAGTATAACTCGATCTATAAGGCCTACGGTTAAAACTAAATGAACCAAAGATAATCACACTTCGACGAGCTTCTACTCAGGCGGCAAACACCTGCGAAACCAACTGTCATCGACGGTGTATAACAGCATTCGACAACCGGGTTATGTTATATGTACTTTCTTTAACAATAAGTAACCATTTTTGTAGATGTTGATTTCGTGAGGCATTGGTTTGACACGATTTGCTACTCAAAAGTTATTTCAGGTTCACTTGCCGGGAAAAGCGCTTTCTTCGACCAAGTAGGAATTACTGTATTGTAGGTAAGTTTATTTATTTATTTGTTCGCTGTCAGAAAGGTCGCTCACGAAACTTTAGCTAGTGTTAATTCCGTAATTGCTATTATTGTTTTATTACCCTTAAGGTAGTACCATTAGTTATTTTGTATTTTTCGCATGCTGTGTACAACCAATAATTATTACGAAACTTTAGTATTAATTCAGTAATTATTATCACTGTATTATTATCAGTAAGGTCGTATTATTAATTATTTTGTGTGTTTCGCATACTGTGTACAAACAATATTTACTACGAACTATTCTTCGCTGTTCGCTTCCACGTAACTTACCTATGTATTGTGTGTTGCCGATACGGCTGGCATTCATGTACTGAAAATTCGATATATCTGTGATAATCATCGACGTTACTAAATTAAAGTTGTTATATTGGTTACTCTTTCTTTTATGGCAACATACCTTTCTCTGTTGATCGTCGTTATCTAATAACAAACTTTGGCTACTCGACCATCAGAGTAATAAGGATTACAAACCTCCAATTGAGTTACAAGTTTGGACCGTCTGTCGTGAGCGAGGCAGAAGTGTTATCTTGGATCAGCTCTGGCGCCCTTAAGCATACTTCCTGTGAACCTCCCCTACTTCCGACTATATGAGTTGGCCGTGCAAGGTTCGTAAAACCTAAAGCTTGTAACAACAAGTAGAGTTTTACCCGATAGTACTTCCACCGCTGAAAGAAAAAGTTGATGTAAAACTCCACGAGACACACACAACTCGTCAATCCTAGTTAAAAACTCCTTAAGTAGTGACGGATTTTTACCAGAAAACCTAACATTCAAATCTCATAAGTTCGTTTCTGAATCAGAAGAAGTAGGAAGTGGTAGTTCTTCATTTGAAGAATACATAGTTAACACACTAAAATACACAAAACAACCTAAAACAAGAAACTAAGCAAAGTAGAAGTCCGACAATACGTGTCTCACTAGAAATGCAATTAAAATAAAAGTAAGTCAATAACGAATGTAAAGTCAACCCAAAGCACTTAAATCAAAGAAGTAGAAGTTAGTAAAGTGAGTCCGACGTCATCTTGCAACAACACCTAAAGAAGAGAAGTAAAACTTCGAGTAAATCAAACCCACTAAAGACAAAGAAAAGGTAAAAGAAGCAATAAAACTAGAATGAATTATAATGGTACACACGAAATGGAGCCCAGACACTTGGCGCCAAATTTGTTACGCTGGCTTTCGTGTAACAAAACAAATGTAAGCGACGGTTAACACAGTTGTTCCCGGAGATTGAGTCGCAAGCTTCGTGATGCTAGATTATAAATTAAATCTAAAAAAGCGCCAAAACGATGAAAGACTAAATTAGAGAGACATCGTTTAAATCTACCCGCAGCTGAAAAA
Source organism: Aquatica leii (assembly GCA_035610365.1). Taxonomy (NCBI): domain Eukaryota; kingdom Metazoa; phylum Arthropoda; class Insecta; order Coleoptera; family Lampyridae; genus Aquatica; species Aquatica leii. Next base: position 18,896,401 of record CM069437.1, read on the forward strand.
GAACAAATAACACGGCTGAAGTGATAACGCAGAATATATATCTATTTTATCACAGACAGTAGTTCCACAGAGGACGAATACATAGGTACATAAATTTAATAATATAAATTTTCTAAACGCTAATACATGTGTCGGACAAAATATAAGTTACGCCCTGTACTGACTTTTACATTCAAAGAAGGAATAACTATATTCGTGAATTAAAAGTCACAAAAGTAAATAAAAATGAAGACTTAAAGTCTCAACGCGTACTGCATACGACTTTATGACACATAAAATGATCGTATAATTAATTGTGGTAACAACCTAACATGTACTCATAAAAATAGAAATTGTAATACTTACAGTTATGTTCCATTCATTAATGATCTAACTAGGTCCGTACCTGTATTACCTAAAACGTAACATGAAATCTAACTCAATAACGTACATACGGCGTTATCACAAATAAATTCCGTTTTTAAATCATACAATAATTAAAGACAGCAAATGCGCAGCGTTTTTCTTCTACTTAATATAGTAATTGCTGATAAAAGTTCCTTCTAAAAGAAATCAAAACCGTAAAGGTCTCCAACCTCTTGACGGTGTCAATAGTTAAATTACAGCAACGTGGCGTCATGAAAATTTTCTTAAATATGCCATATGTTTGTTATCTCTAACGATAAAGGAAACGTGTGGGGGTATGGATATCCGCTAAAGACAATTATGAAAGAACCAATTTAAACCCCCAATACAAAAAAATTATAACCACATACCCCAAATAAACTTTCACTCAGATAGACACAAAATTCAATTGCATATTCACCTGGAATTGCGTAAAATAGCTTAATGATGAAAGTCTTGTTGGGCCTAGACACCGCTAAACGGAGGACTGTGTACAAAACGTTTCCGGAAGAAAAATGAATTCGCGCTTTTAAAATTTAAGTCTACTACGAAAAGTGGGCGTGTCAAGGACTTTTTAACGTAACAATTGTTTTATACTTGTCGGAATGTGAATGGTTATGCCAAGGAATTTGCTTTATTGTACGACGTGCTGCTTAACCAAAAAGAGGAGTTTACTTTATATTGCGTATGTAACATCGACCTACGTTCTAGCATTTATATAAAAATATACTTCGTTCTTTAATTGATGATAAAAAAAAACCTCATATGATTTTTTAAAAAACAAAATGATGGTAAATCTTTCCAGGTAGGAGAGGGCGACAGTAAAACACTACTGCAGGCGACGTTTCGAGGAGTATTTAGTAAAAACAACAAATTAACTAGGTAATTTTTAAACAATTATTTAAACTAATTATAAAATTGTTTTGATCTTTAGATAATTAAAAATAGTATGATGTAAGAAAAAACCAAAACACAAAAAACAACTTACAAAAATCTAAAAACACGTAGCGATGATTCGCCAATCACAGTCAACTGGTAAAATAAATAAATAACAAAAAACATTAAATAAAAATGCTTTTAATAACAAATAACAATTACAACAAACTCACAAACATCACAAAGACCAATAACCAACTAATCAAACATTTTGGCACTCAAATGTAACGGTAAAGAATTCGAGGTCATGACATTTTATTGATAAGGTTGTTATATACAGTACTAAGGTTATTAGTATCTGTATTAAAATTCAAATTGGTTATGTTTAGTGATAAAAATCGTCTCAGATATTACTTACTTATTGTATTTAGGTTCCACATCTAAGATAATGGGGTTATTAAAATCGAAATTGTGGCCAGTGTTAATATGATATAAAGCAAGAGTCGATTCTGCTTTTTTGCTTTTGCAATCATATTAACGGTTTTTAATTCGATTAATAGTTTTTTGTTTAGTTTGCCCTATATAATATTTATTGCATCCCATGCACTCGATTCTGTATATAACATTGTGTTTGTCGTATAACTTTAATAGCCAAATTTATATACAAAAATTTGGCACTGCAATTGGCAACCCGCCGTCTTTAGCTTTAGCTAGCCTAGTCATGCATGATTTATTGCAGTTTGTACTTGACAAACTCACTTTTCAAACCACAGTTAAACATACTGTTAATTACATACAATTAACAAAAACACACAAAACGCAATTTCACTTAGAATTCAAAGAAAAAATAAGAAAACAAAAATAAGTTGGTATACGAGGACCATTCAAGAAAACAAATACCGCAATTTATAGAAAATCTAAATTATGACGTAACATTTTCTTACATCATACTATTTTTAATTATCTAAGGATGAAAACAATTTTATGATTAGTTTAAATAATTGTTGAAAAATTACCTAGTTGGTATGCCATATTAACTTGTTGTTTTTACTAAATACAGTGGCGTGATGAAGTGAACACATGAAGTAGTGTTTCGTTCTTTAACTTTGTCTGTGATAGAATAAACATACTCTGCTTTACTAGTTACGTGTTGTCTTTTATTCTCTTAGAACTCGGGTAAGTTTAAACGGAGTCTATCTATTCATTTTCCTCTTCTCTGTTTTGGCGTCCTTTTAAATTTATTTTATAATTCGGCACCGCGAAGCTTACGACTCAATCTCCGGAAGCATCTGAGTTAGTCGGCACCTGTACATTTGAGAGAAAATCCACATAACAACTTACTTTTTGTTTCTAAATAATTTATGTATTATTATAACTCTAAAACTAGACGTAGTAGTTATGGTTTCAGACTGTAAAAGCTATACACTCATTTTTACAACAATTATTAAACTTGTCGACTATTGTGCTTTATTCAAATTTGTTTAAAACGTTTAAATTTTATTAATAATTAAATAATCTAAGACTTTTTAATAATTTAATGATAAATAACATTATTTTCAATAACGTTTAAAATATTGTGTAATTTTTCTACTAACGGTACTTCATCTTTATCTAACTATGCACAAAATATTATAAAGAACCTCGTAAATGTCTTTAGTGTAACAGCACGACAAAGCTTTATTGATAGCTCGATTCACAAATCGATCATTATTGTACATAAAAGCTTCTATTCATTTTTAACAAAATTTTCTTTATGAAAAGTTAGTGAATGGAACTTTTAGGCAATAATAAAGCGATACTTTTTTAGTAATACACAATTGCAATATTTGAACAAGTAAATTAAAATTGTCGTTAAGATGTTGTTTGTCGCCGTAAGAGGATATTTAGTTAATTACTGCACAAATCTGTAAGCACACTAACAAATAATGACAAAGTTAGTACGGTGCATTAATGGACCAACTTCTAACAAAACACTATGCATTTATATCTAACGTTATACGGTAAACTGCACTTATAGTTCAATTAAGCATTATTAGGAAAATTAGCATTTGCTCTTTACAGTGTATTATATTGCTAATGACGCGGCATTAAAGTAAATCACCACGTTTTTATTAAGTGATTAGAATCAGTTCCATGAAATGTTTGAAAATCGATTATATTACAATATAATAATAAATCAATAAAGTAATTTTTTTTCACTATTAGTCAGTGGCGGCTGGTGGTCAATCATACAAGAGGGTCATTAAAAAAAACGCAATTATTGATTTTTCAATGCTTGGCATAGAAATGGACACAAACTTTCTTGTCCCATAGTATTGCCAATGGCGTAGAATCGTTTTAATTTTTTTTAACGTAGAGAAACGTCGTTCTCTTTCCACTGTAGCCATAGGTAAAATCAATGAACTGTTTTATTTAATATATCTATCTATTTTTACAAACATTTTTATTGTTGTCTTTAATTGACTTTCGGCAAGCGCCGACTAATTTTAAGCGAATATTAAACGCTATCATGAGTAGCATAACTCAAACAATTTTTCATGTGATTCGCCAATAACGAGTGCTTTCTATTTTTTTTTTAACCTTCCCGGCCCCGAGTGATGTTCAAAACTCTTGATATTGCGTGAGGTGAATGTTCACCCTAACTTTATTCTTAATTTTCACATTCTTAATATTAGTAGGAAGGAAACTGTGAACGAATTATTATTTGTTGGTCATATATTAGTACAGTTTAGGTTATTTGGGCAACTTAATAAAAAAAGAAATTTACAAACGCCTATTGCTTAAATGTAATTGGGAACATTGTGTATAAAATCAAAGTTTACGTTTTTTACATATTTTCGTCGTTTTGCTGTGTTCTGGGCATACAAAATTTTTACACAAGGTACATTTTGATTAGACTTGAACCTACAACACATATGACATCGACCTCGTTTTTGTGTTTTGCGCACTGGTTTTACTGGTGAGCGTGAGACGTATGACAGGGTTACTAATCCTCCTTCTCATATAGGGTTCTACTAGTTCTTTCCCCAATTCCAAAAGGAACAATAGTCTTTTGTGGCGGCACCCTGATTTCCAATCTGGGTGTAGATTTCTTCATAAAACAACAGCGTTCACTGCAGCAACATCAATGAAATTCATAAAGAAAACGGTGGGCCATCTTTTTGATTTTCTATTGCAACCGTATTCTGCCACCATCGTATCCAGTGTATCAACCGCACACATTATTATAGTGACATATGATCTACGGTATCTTGTGTTGTTCTTCCAAAACGATAACATGTTCTTCAGATGATAGCAAAATAACGCTTCTATTTTTCTTTGGAACATACGTTACCACGGTAACCTTTGGTTGATATGCAAAAATAGAAGAATGCACAAGACTTTGCCGTTGTGGCAAAAAATCTGCAGGTATGAAGGCTTTATTCTTCTTCAGTGTTCCACACACTGTAATTTCGCAGTTTCACATTTGACAGTTTTTATGAAGATCTCAGCTACACCTTGTATAGGTGCTAATTTCAACCAACTGGAAATTTGCAAAAATCTGCTTCGGGGCCTTGTTGCCAAGAAAATTGGACGATGGAAACATGGGTCATCTTGCCACAGCATCCGAATGGACTCACGATTAGCCTTTAGTGCTCCAGCACATACCAACAAACTAATGAAAGTATCGTTGGCATCCTACCAAATCATATCATCTACCCCGTCATTACGATTATCAGTTTCATAAGTCTTTTGTTGATTAGTTAAGTTTACTATTTAATTCACTATATCAGCAGAAATAAATAGCTTGGGCACTTCTGCCATACTGCTGGACTAAGGGACTTGAGGAGCAACGCCAGGACGAACATTAATTATGTTTTTCGATTGCTGTCGTTTTTGGTTGAAAGGCTTCTTCAGTCAAATTGTGTCATTTTTAGCAAATATTTTGGACGTCGTTTGGAATTCTCTCGTCTTCATCGTCGGAGCACACTGCAATCTCGTCATCGTCTTCTTAAATTTTTTCTAAGTTATCTTCAGTTTCTAAAGATTCTTCTAGCTCCCTTGAATTCAAATCAGGATTTAAATAGTTCTCAAATTTCTCATCTATAAATAATGAAAAATATATGAAATATTACGTAGAATCTTGAGAAGTATATTTACTCACCGGACTCATGAGGAGTTCGAGTCTTTTTAACAATCCTTCGAGTACGAAATGAAACTTGATTAAACATCTTCAAAAGCAATTGAAACTCACCTCTGCACAGACTTTACACTGATAAATCAGAAGTAAGTATAAAATCCAGTAGTGCACTTACATGTATTTATACCCTTTAAAAAGAAATATTTTCTCAAACTTTCATTACCCTAATGGGATAATAATCACATTCCGTAGTGATCTGTGTTACGTGCGAAATTTTCATAACGTAATACCCTGTATATCGAATTCAAATTAGATTTTGGTTTTGACGCCCTCTGCCGATTTTTTTGGTTACTGACATGTTGCGGATTTTCATTTTGAAGCTGTCAACTACGTGAGACGGTCTGTGTCGTAATTTGACCTAATTCCAAAGATTTTAAGTGCATCCACTGTAATGAACAGGAAATTATAAGTTAATTACGAATTTATCGTAATCTATTCGGCACAGGGTAAGATAATTGCATCCGGTTTATTAGGATTCCTTTGTAATTTCTTTATTAATTTGATAGCCGTTTCGCCACGCTTTGATCACATGTTCGATTTAATAAAAGAACAATGAAAAATGAATATTATTGATAAATACCGTCACCGAACGCTTAAGATTCTAGAAGTCGTATTATCCACAACGACAACGAAGTCTTGACCAGCATTTACCTTTGAGATGTTATTTCTTATACACCAGTCGATTGCGTTACCACGCACCTGTTCGTAATCGCAAATAACAGCATTCGATACAACGGGTTTTTATATCTCGTTTAATTTATTATTAACGATTTTGTAGCTTCCTATCTTTGTGAGTTATTGCGTGACACGATTTGCTATTCAATATCTATTCCAGGCTACTACCGGGGAAAACGTTTTTTTTTTCGACCAAGTAGGTACTGGATTGTGGGTAAGTTTATTTAATTATTTTATCGCTGTCAGAACGGTCACTCACGGAACTTTGGCTAATGTTAAGTTCCGTAATTACGTTTACTGTTACAATACCATTAAGGTAATTTCATTAATCATTTTGTGTGTATCGCATGCTGTGTACAAACAATGATTATTACGAAATTTTCTTCGCTATTTCGCTTCGACTTAACCTATGCATTGTGTGTTGCCGATACTTCTGGCATTTAGGAATTGAGAAATTAAATATACTCTTGTTAATCTTATACGTTACTAAATTGAAGTTTTTATACCTGTTAATTATACCTGTTAATCTTTCTGGCATTTATGAATTGAGAAATTAAATATACTCCTGTTAATCTTCTACGTTACTAAATTAAAGTTTTTATACCTGTTAATCTTTATTTTATGGTAACATACCTTTCTCTTTTAATTGTGGTTACCGGAACACCAGAGTAACAAGGATTACAAACCTAAAAATTCGTTACAAGTTTGGACCGTCTGTCTTGATCGAGGCAGAAGTGTTAATTCTAAATGATCTGGCGCCCTTAATTATAATTCACTTGAACCTCCGCTATCTCCGACTGTGTGAGTTGGCCGTGCAAGGTTTATAAGACCTAAAGCTTGTAACGCCTGTAATTACTTTTGTAAAATAATATCTTTTCAAAACGACTTTATGGAATTTGTAATGACTACAGTATAACTCTACAAAGTTGAATAACCTTAATGAGTTAGTCACCACATAAAGAAACCACAATAAAGAATATCGAAAAAACTTGACGAGGCAGCAACCAATAGGTATATCGCATCAAATACCGCGTGAGGTCAATTCTCACCCCGTCAGCCCATTGCTATCAATCAATTTCAAATATATCTGAAAAACCGCTAACTGAATTTGACTATTTTCTGATTTAACAAGTACCTAAAAGTACAAAGAACAATGTAACGAGATATAAACCGGATAAAATGACTATTACAAAAAATTCAGGCGAAAAAGTTCAAACTGGGGTGAGAACTCACCGGGAAGGTTGAATGCAATAAATCCGTAACATTATTTTTACACTATAATGATTAATGAATCAAGTGAAATCAGTAAACATACAAAAAAATAAAATCTATTATTTATTTCAAATCTACAAATCCAATCTAACAAATCATAAATTCTTTAAAATTGCTGTTGATTTCTTTATTTTTATATGTTTACTGATCTGTCGAATTTGAGGTAAAAGCTGAGGACGAGCATTAAATTTAAATTCTAAACGTGTAAATTATTGTATTGTGTGTTAATTTTTGTATGTCTTGTACCACCGTCATTATAAAACAAAAACAATAAGTCGTCTCTTACAAATGAATATTGTGAATCAACTAAGAAAATCGACTGTAAAGTTTGTCATATGTGATAAGAAATGTGCAATCCAGCATCTGTGTTTTACACACACGTGCTGCGAAAATAATCATTGATTACGGAAGCTTTAGACCGCACGAAAGCATTTAAAAATTTATTTATCTTCTTTTTTAAATCGCATAAAATTGTATTATGTGTGTTTCACTCTTGACAACAATAACTATCATTTACGATTTGGTTTCGGTATAGTAGACAAACAGGCATAGTTGGGGCACACGTACGTGTCAGCTTCAGGTAAATGTGCAAGCTTTCGTATCTGTTGCTTTTAAATTGACAATGTTACCGTTGCCACTTCCCCAGACAATTTTACTACTACCTACGCTTACTTAAGCCAATTGAAGGGTTTGGTGCAAAAAGGGTACAAGTGATTTTTTTACATTTTTGATTAAAACGCATATATGTCAAGTTAAACCTACCCTCTGTTAGTACAAAAAAGATACAAGTGCATTTTTATCTTAGTAGTGACATCTTTAGAGAAGAACTAAACTAAAACCTCACAATGGTTTTTGCAAAAACGATATAAAGGCACTAACTCAAATTGTTAACTTATACACTTATACCCTTTTTGCACCAAACCCTTCAATTAAAACCGTCGCCTTACTACCGCTACCACCTCTAAAACGACCGCGGGCAATTAGAGGATTAAAAAAAAGACTCCCGAACTGAAGAAATCACTCTCTTTTAGAGCAGAGTTAAGTCACCTTGCTGACTAGTCGAGGAGACGTGAGCCGCAGAAGTCTACACTGCTTAACGGACACCTCAGACTGGGTGTCTAACTCACGCTTTCCTCGCTTCCACCGCCACCGCAGTTACTACGTCTCTCACGACGATCGCATCGCCGCCCGCAACCAGGTCTACGTATCCGGCCGCAACGTCCATCCGCGCTGCTGGTCTGACCTGCGTAGCAGTAGTCCACCCGGGAGCCGCCATCCGCGTCGCACGCCGCCTAGAACCGTGTTCGCACTTGAGGCTGCTGTCGCAGCGTTGTACCCGTCGACCATCACTCTCTTTTGCTGCAGCTACGAGCAGCCGCGCCACGCCGCGAGAGAAAAAGTGGAGAGATTAAGAGAAGAGGGAGTAGGGGTAAGAAAAGAAATAATAAGGAGAGATAGGGACACCAAAAAACAAGAAAGATGGACAAAGATAAAAGAGGGCAGATATAATAGCAATTATAAAGATATCAAGGGTGAAGAGGTGCCAGAATATTTAAAGGATATAGAGAATAAAAACAACAAAAAGAAAAAAATGATAGCACGGTTCAGATGTGGCAACGAGGAGTTAGGTAACAAATACTGGAAAAAAGAAGAAAAAAAGGTGTGCAGACTATGTGGAGAAGAGACGGAGAACCTTAACCACATGAAAGAGAAATGCAGTGAATTAAGAGAAGACGTTATGAAAATAGAGGAAATCTTAGACGAAAACGGAAATGGAGCGGAGTGGATGGAAGAAGTATGGAGAAAGAAGAAAAAGTTAAGAGGAGAGGGGGGATAAAAAAATGTATTTAAAAAAAAAAGTAAACAGAATGTAAATATAGAATGTAAGGTAGTAATTGTAAAGCACAAAATACTTTGTAAGCTAAGGCAACAAATAAAGTTAAACTGATTCTGTAGCGCAATCCGCGAGTTTGAATGTCAAAACTGGCACGTTGCTCATTAAGAACAATGGCAAATCGTATGCTGATCTGCTTAATGGGGATAAATCGATAGTTGGGACAACAACCGTCCTTCTGATTGCCTCTGTCAACCAAGAAGACAAAATTTCAGTTCCAAGGTAAATGCTGAGATTTCAGGTGCTATGTGCACAATGAAGGGGTCAAACCCTACACATTCATAATCTTGACGAGATTATTACGGTGGAAAAAGTATGGACGGCCTTAGTTGACATAATGGGCATCAGACTGGACAAGCTGAGACTAGCAAGATGGGATTCTCAGTCACGGTCACGGTTCCAACGGAAATAGCATACCACATTCTTAAAAATAAGTCTATAAAGATTAGTCTCAACACATGTGAGATACTGGGAGACAGGTCAGAAAATTAAAACCTACAAAAGCTAATCAGGAGAAAACTCTGTCTGAACTGAGGAAAAAAGAGCCATACTAAGATGGACGGTGCTGATAGCAAACACTGTGTTGTGTGCGACAGTGAGAAGCATTAACCATGGACGATAGCCTGTTCCACGTTTAAGAAACACACAAAAAGCACGAAATTAGATCAAAACAAACCTAGTAACATGGACAGTATCACCATTCTACAAATTAATATTAGTCGCAGAAGGGCGGCACAGGCTTAGGTCCCTATAACATCTAAACAAGCAAAAGCTGACATTGTACTTATTAGCAGGGTCATTAACGCTTGGCATACGATTGACCAAGAGCGGAAAAAGGCGATGTACATTAGAAATAAGGAGTTTAAAGTGACATGCTCTGCCAAAAAAATATACACAGTTCTTCAGCTTAATAGTCTTAACATCTTAAGCTGCTGCATCTTGCCGAAGGTTAGCGAAACCGATTTATCTGCCGACGCTGACGAAATATTTGACGCAAGGCTAACTATAAGCGGTCCTACTATTACAGCAAAAAAATTTCAACGCCAAAGCCGTGGAATAAGGGTAAACGCACATGTCACAAAAGGAAAAAATTTCTCGACTAGGTTGCAACTGCAGACTTCAACATACTAAATACGGGGAAAAAGCCAACATGTAAGTGCGCAGGAAAGAATCCTTTTATCGATATTACACTGTGTTCCGGAAAAATCACATCTAAAGTTCTTAATTAGAAAGTCTAGAATGAAGACAGCCTAAGCGACCGTAACTATATACTATGTAATAGACATGAAAGGTAGGGAGACCGGGTCTTAGCCTTCAGGCGGCCACTTACTCAAAATTGAATAATAACAAAATTGAGCAAACAAAATTTATATCAATAAGTCAAAAAAGAAGGCGTGAGACGATCTGTGTTCCGAACTGGATGGGAACCTGTAGGGCACAGCGTACAAATTACTGTCAAAAAAGCTTAAGGTGGGAAAGGAACGAGTTGCTCTTACTTGTGAAGCAGCAGCTCCCATCATTGCAAATCTGTTTCCAGTTTGTAAAACAACAGAACTAGACCCTGGAGACTACACGATGGCTTGTAACTTTACGGAAGAAGAACTGACTGAGATTATTAGTAAATCAGGATACAAAAAAAACTCCAAGTCTCGATGGAATACCCATAGAGTGTACTAAACTTATGGCAAGCGAGTTCCAGGGAGAGCTATTGAATGTGTACAATGACTTATTCCATAAAGGACACTTTCTTAATTTGTGGAAGAAATCCGCACTTGTCTTAATTCCGAAAGCAAATAAAAGTGACGCTTCTGTAATAGAGGTGCGACCTATATGTCTTATTAACAACCTTGGAAAGGTTTATAAAAGGTTGCTGCTAGGTAAGATACTTCAGAATCTTGACATAAAGAGTAAGCTCTCACCTACCCGGTACGGTTTTAGGAAGAGAAAGTGTACAACAGACGCCTTCGGCGTTGTCGTGTGTGTGCTGTGCATAAGGAGAAATAAGTTGGTTTGCTTGGTATATTTGTTCCACGTGCTAAGCCATCACATCTTTGGCAAGTTTTTTGTTGTAACGTTGTACGTCTTTTGCCATAGTTATGTACTGGTGATCGCTGACTATTAACTAAGTTTTCTCTGTTCACTCTGTTACATTAAGCTCTTGCTGCATCTATTTGTAAAATTATCGATCTTTCTTGGTGCTCTTTAGTACCTTTTTACAGACAATGATGTTTAGTTTCGTAGTAAAGAATTTGGTAAACTTTGCATCACTGTGGAACAACAAAATTCTTTACGGCTAAATATTATCTTAGGGCTAATCCTACCGAACGAATTAATCGTGTATTAAAAACCATTATTTCTTTATATGTCAAAATAAATTTTCTTTCTTTGCGCTTTTCGGACGTGAACACGTTCGTTCAGAAAATTTTTTTGATCAATGGTTTTTTGATGTTCTTATTTCGGAACCTAATGTTACTCGTTCAGTGTTTCACTATAAAGCTATTCGTACACATATTTTGAAACAATTTTCTAAAGTGTACAAAAAACACAAAATAGATATAATATTCGGTGTTGACATTTGCGATATACAGCTGCAGATTCGATATGGCGACGTAGCTATACGCTTTTTGACGGCACTAGGCAGTTTAATGCCAAGTTAGCATCTAAGTTCCAGTGACTTTTTATTATTAAAACGGTTAAATTTTCTTGGACGTATGAGTTAGTCACCACTAGTGGGCAATTGGTGCGTATTTGGCGTGCTCAGGATCAAGACTTTTCGGACTCTGATTCGAATGAGACTCTACACCAGTTAAGCCGGCGGTCTGTTAACGTGTCGCTATTGTATCCCCGTCGGCGTAAACGACGTAAACCACGTTCTAGATACACTCTGGCTTCTTTTGCTTCCGATTTGGGTTATTTTTCTTTGATTTTTTTAGTTTCTGCGACCAACGTTTAGTCAAATGTAATGTCTGTTTTAATTAGTGTTAGTGTATAACCAGATTCTTTATTAGTGATATTCCTTAATTTGTTTTAGTTTTGGTGCTTAGTGGTCTTCTTTGGATCTTACATGGTTTCGATTTATTTTTTTTTCTGAATTTAGTATGTTTAGAGCTTTTTAGTTAATTCGCCTAAAAAAGACTAACTGTCGTGGGTTAGTATTATTTTAGTTTTAATTCTGTTTTTGAGAAGGATATCATATCGTCTTTGAACGACTATACAGCACTATATTTCTATCCAAGTCTAGTGTGAATTGTTTTTCTCTACTATAAATTAACGTTGCAATTTTTTACTGCATCTTAGGGGGTTGGTTAGTCAGTAGAGTAGGTTATTTGGGGTCGGCTATCTAAGGATGGGTAGCCGAGTCCTACAAAAACATCGTACTCTTTTTTTCTTTTTTTTTTCTTCCTATCTTTTTTTCGCTTCTTTCGATCTGTCACCATGAGTGGTGGAGCGCATGTTGTGGGAACTTTGGAAAGGTCGGTTGTTTTCGACCCGGTAGTTTCAGGTTCTGCATCAGGCATAATGACTGCCGGGAGCCGTAACGACGGCCTTGATGGAGTAGGGCGGAGGTGAGTATTTCTTCTTAACCGGCGCGTAATGTGGTTGTACAGAAAGCAGAAAGCACCGCTTTTCGCTACAGCTAAGCAATTGCAAGCTGTAGTTCATTTCTTGGGTTTTGTTCTTTGTGGTAATAGATCAGATTTCTTCCTAAGTGGGAGAAAAACTATGGTGGTCAAGTCAGTATTGGTTGCGTTTGTGTAGACTAAAGTTGGGGGAGGGGGGCTAAAAACGCGCCTTTCTATCTTGTTGGAAGAGTTTGAGGTGTGGTTAAGAATTCGACCCCACGCAATCGTCCGGGACTTCAACGAGAAAACTTTAGGCTCAATAAAATAGGATTCCGGGAGTATTTCCTAGTCTCGTGGGTGTGGGTACCGTTCCTTTTCTATTTTTCTATAATACCTTTGTCCTTTTTCTGATGAGTTTTCTGGGATTTATATTCATTTGTATTTGTAAGCTGGGGTTTTATGGGATTTTAAAGCGTTGTCCTTGACCGTGCTCTAAACTTCTTTCTTATGTTTGTGTTTATGTTTTCTAAAAACTTATTTAGTATTTTGTTCTGCAATACCAATCTACGTGATACTATTTGATCAAATTTATGTACATGTAATTTTGTATCTTATCCTGACGTGAACTGTTTTTTGTGATAAAAGAAATATGCTTTGTGTTACCACTTCTGTTTTATCATTGGTTTTGTTTCAGCTTTGGGTAGATTTAAACGGTGTCTCCCACCTAGTTTTTCGTCGTTTTAGTGGCTTTTTATAATTTACCACCACGAAAGTTACGACTCAATCACTGGAACAACTGAGTTGGTCGTCGCTTATTTAAGTTACGAGAAAACTACGTAACAAAATATTAAGAAAAATATAAAATCTTTGAAACAATATTTTAATATTCTTAAAATTTTCTCCACAATTTTATGTACTTTTTAATATTTTATTTTAAGCAATTCAATAAACATGTTTTGCCAATGAGAATTAGTATCATCAGTAAAGCTAAAAACTAAAATTAAAACATTAGAATATAAATAAAGAATGTTAACAAATTATAAATTAATATGTCCATTAAACGTATTTGACAATTTAATACAGTCTACTATATTTCAAAAATTAATTTAAATAAAGAAAATAGAAAAATATCAAAAGAATAGAAAAATGATAAGAATAAAAAGAATAAAACTATAATTTTGAACTGAGAAGAATTGAGGGATTTAAATTTAACATTTCATTTAGACAATTTATAGAAACATCGTTAGAAATTCTATTAATTTCAAGATTTTCTAATGATTTAAGAAGAGATCCTTTATTACAAACATGTAAAATTTTGAGATTAAAATCTAAAGAAAATGAATGTCATGAACATAAAATATGGTTTGCAAAAACAGAGTTAGTGTATTTAAATATCTATTTATTAAATATTAGTGTTCATTCAATCTAGTTTTAAATTTTCTACCTGTTTGACCAATATATAAAGAATTGCAAAAAGAGCAAGTAAAATATACACTCCAGATTTATGTAAAGTTGGTGTTTGATCTTTATTATTAACTAAATATAATTTAAGGTTGTTATGTGTCGAAAACGAAATGTTGATATTTATTGTTTTTTAAAAAGTTTTTGCAAAAATTAAAATAATAAAATAATATTGAAATCTTGGACATATTAACATATTTTACAAATAATAATTCATTGATAAAAACGGTTTTACTAAAATAATCTTAGCAAAAAAGTTTGGTACGTTAAAAAATATAATAATGTTCATTGTTGTTGTTTTGACAATGAGCAAAAATTCATATAGCTCGTGTTTTACCTACTAGTACATATGCTGTAATAAATTTTTTTACTAATACTGTGTGTACCTACATGATTTGATTATGGAATCCATAAATAGATAAAATATTCAAACGTATTTGTAAAAACTTTATATAGATTAGTAAAAAATTGGTTTTTTAGTGCTGATACAATTAAATTATTTTTATTCTAATTTTAAAAATTTAACATTTGATTTAGAAATTAACTACTGTCAGAATTTATCGTTTTTTTTTTTAAATTGACAAATAGAACGACGTAGAAATAAAAAAGTTACAAAAAAAAGTAAGCGAAATAGTGCACGTGTTTTGAGAAAATTTTACGTTTAGAACGGACTTTCTTGTTTTGCGCTCTATTTCGATTACCTTATGTTTTAGAAAATCTTATTTTCTCAATGTCGTTTTCAGTGATTTAGTAAATTGTGTTCTTAAATAACAAGAAATATACATGCTTATAATTACGAGATGTCAGATTGAATCACTTTTTGTTCATATTTTTCAACACACTTATTTAAAAAATAATAAAACAAATGTTTCCATGTTGACCATTCCAATTTTTGACTTTGCTCTCAAATAAAAGCCGGCAGCTACAAAATTTAAATCTGACTACAGTTTTATTTTTGCATAAAATTGTTTACGTTTCAGACAAAAAAAATGTTTACAAAATATCATTAAATAAGAGTCTAAGAAAAAGTAATTTAAAAAAAAAACAAGAATTTAACGAATATGTACAAAACGTATTAATTGAGACTTATAGAAATAGTCAAACACATAAACTGTTAACTTATAAATTAATTGAAGTAGCACTTTTTATGTTAGACCTTAATTTTAACTTAATGAAAACATACTTGTTGGTTAAGAACTTTAATCTAACAATTACGTTAGTTTACATACTCGCGCCACTGTTAGAAAATGTTACCTTTAACATAAAGCTTAATTAAATCTTTGTTTTAAAACCAACTTTAATTGTTTTAGTTATTCATTTAATAACTACATTTTGTTTTAGGTTAGAGACACGTGGGTATTGTTGTAGGTATGTCATAATTGAAAAATTATTAGAAGAATTATTTATTAACTATTATTAGTAATTTTTAAAGTTTTTAATTTAACAAAGGGTTTATTTCTATATTTGTATTATAAAAGATCTACGATATAAAAAAGTAATAGATTTAGTGTTTGAGTTACACATATTTTTCTTATTAAATGTTGACTTAAAATTTGGAAATAATACCATTTATTCTACTTAAAATATTTATACACGTAATTTCTATGTTTGAACTTGTTAATAAAGTAGATTTCTGAATGTTAATATTGTATTTTCAAATTAATTATGAACAAAAATAAGCTTTTAGAATTAATAGATTATTACAAATTTAATTAACTTACTTTTAATCATCTACGATAAGCACAAACATTTTTAATAAACTTTTTTAAATTATTTATTTACGTTACACTACTAACAGACACGATTTCAAAAAGTCTTAGCAAATCAATAGTCTTAATATAGTCAAATAAAATTTTATATTTTCTTAAAGTCAACCCACAAAAGATATTACAACAATTGTTTATTAATTCCAAGAAGATTGATTTTTGTCTTAAAGGACGTAGTATTGGTAGCCAAGATTTGCTGAGTTTCAAACCGTTTTCTCGGTTCATATTACACAGATGTTTTTCTATTTCCACAGCTTCGCGGATTGGTCTGGGAAAGTAGAAATGAGTTCTAGCCAACATTTTAGTTTGGTCAAAATTTAGCGTGTGTCTTTGTTTTCACACGTGTTCTGCTACTGCTGATTCTGTAACTCTGTGGTGTTTGTAGTCAGCCATATGTACTTTTACTCTAACTTCAATAGAGCGTCCCGTCTGTCCTATATAACTAAATCCACACGAACAATAAATTTTGTAAACTCCGGCATGTTTTAGAGCCGTTTGTATTGTCTTTAGTAGATGTAAACCAAGTGTTCAGGGTATCCTTAGTCGTAAAGACAGTTTTGATATTATATTTCTTTAGCACCCTGCTTATTTAGTTAGTCGAAAAGTCAGTTTGTTTGGGTTCACGAACGACAATGTGGCAAAAGCCAAATTCTTGTTTTAGCTTTCAATGAGAGACTAGGACCAAGCCTAAAAAGTCTGGGTGTTTAACTACGACACGGTTTAAGCCAAATGTCGCTTGTAATCATAATAAATAACCGCAAAAGCTTAAGATTTTATGTTTAAAAGATGTTATACATGGGTGTTCGAAATAAACACTCCTAAGTGTGTGCAAAGTCCAGTGATACAGTATCATAAATGTTACAAAAATTGAGATGGCATTTCTACTGCAATAGAAGCAGACAGTATTTGCAAAAAATTGAAAAATCATTATAGACAAAATTGATCATTTTTTAAGAAATTATTTGAATAAAATAGCGGATATTTCAAAAGAAAAAGAATTTCCTCCATCGCTTCGCAAAAAGGTCTCTAGTGGAGATACTTTAAGGAGATTTAGAAACGCTGTGACTAACGTATAAAAAGACGGAAAAACAAACTTTTTTTCCACAGCAAATTTGTTACAAAAGGACATCATGAACAGACCAAATCATAATTTTGTCGATCACACTGAATGTGGCAAGTACTTTTGCAAAAAAAGAGGTAAGCATTTGCTGTTACGTACAAGTACCTACATATTGTTAATTTTTTTCAGAAAAATTTAGTTTCTAAATAACAAGCATGCGGTTTGTTTGCAATAATTAAAATTGTAAATGCACAGCTTGCGAATAATGCCGTGAGTCTCTTACACGATGTGGATACCAACGTCACTGAGAATTACAATTCCTTAATTACTAAATTTGTGGGGGGAAAACAAATTAATTTTTTACTGATAATTAATTAATTAATAGCCTTTATTTCTCATAAAGAAAATTTTTTTTAAGAAAGAATTCGTATTTTAAACTAGACAAAAAATTATCCTACTACATAAAACAAAACAAAAAATTATACTAAACCCTCCACCGCTAATGAATTCTCTATAATCAAAAATATCTACTACACTACTTGTAATTTTTTTCTCCTTTTTAATATCTTTTCCATCTATTCCACTCCTTCTCCTCGTTCTCCCAAAATCTCCAATCTTCTTCTCTCCTCTTCTCTTAGTTCTATGCATTCGTTTAGCATGTGCCTATATTTTCTCACCTCTTTCCACATAGTCTACATCTCCTAACTTTATCTTCCTTCCAATACTTATTCTCTGGCTTTTTGTAATAGCGAAGACTTCCACGGCCGGAATCTATACTAACATTAGAATGTTTTCCGGGTTTGGACCGTGTCATAGTTGTTGCAACCGAAGCTGCCTACGTTTCGTCCACTTTCGTAAGGGGTTTCATCAAGGCGTGAGGTAAATCGCAAAACTCAAACAAGCAATCGAAATTTAACTAAGAACTTTTCAAAAGTTAGGTAATCCATTTGTGAAACAAGCCGTAATTTAAACTCTAAAAAGGTCTCCCTTTCTAATTCTATTGTCTATTTTTAGTATTTTCTTGCACTTTTTCCAATTCCTTTCTACCCCCGTACAAAATTACACTCTTCATTAATTTGTTAAACAATCATCTTTTTGCTTCTATTTGCTTCCCAAACCCCCTCTCTCTTATATCCTACACTTTACCTACTATTCTATTACATTTCTTTGCCATCTACTTTATATGAGCCTCACCTTTATTGTCGTATCTGATTTGATAACTCAAATAAGTCAAGTTATTTACACTTTCTATTACCTCGTCTCCCCACTTCCACTCCACTTTTTTTAACCCCCTCCCCTCTTTCTTTTTGAAACACTACGGTCTTTGTTTTTCCCACATTTACACTTAAACACTTTTTTTCCAAGTACTTTTTTACTGTCTTTATTATCTTCTTCATTTCTTTTTCTTTCTTTGCTATAATCACTATGTCATCCGCATACGCCAAAACCCACGCTTTTAACCCCCCCCCCTCCAATCATTACTATTTCTCCACTCTGTTGCCCCATCAACTATTTCTCTAAATCCTCTAAATATACTGCAGATAAACTAGAACTAAGTGAACACCCCTGTCTTAATCTTTTATTTGTCCACAATGCTGCACTTAATTTCCATCTATTCTTACTTTGCACTATGTCTCATATTTTCTCTAAATTCCTAACTGGTTCTTCCTCTATCTGTTTCTTTCTTAATATATTTTATAATTTACTCTTATTTACATTATCAAACGTTGCTTTTATATCCAGAAATAACGCAAATACTTTCCCTCTTTTCATTTCTAATTCTTTGTCAACTGTCTGTTTCAGTATGTATACATTATCTAATGCTCTTCTCTTTCTTCTAAATCCTGCCTGCTAGTCTGGTAAGATTTTTTTCCATTTTTCTTGCCAGTCTTTTTGCAAAATTGTCATATAAATCTTATAACCCACATTTGCCACACTTATACCTTTATAGTTTTTTACCGCTTTTCTGTCTCTGTAAACTGGGCACATTATTACTTCTCTCTAATAATTCGTAAACCCTTCACTTGACCATATCTTATTTAAAATTTTCTCTATTCTTTCTTTCGTTCTCTCTCCTAAATATTTTCATTGTTCTCCTTGCATCCCATACGCCCCTTTTGCCTTTCCTGTTTTTATTTTTCTAAATGCTTTTTTTATTTCTTGTTTTTGTATAGCCGTACTGCTCCCTCCTCTTGTCATCTTTTCCAATTCAAATTCACCCTTTCTTTTTTTTTCTAAGACCTCTACGCAATGCTTTCTTAATTTTTTCATATCAATTAGTAGCCCCTTTTTTTACCAATTTTTCTTTCTTTGTTCAAAAAGCTCCATGTCTCCTTTATTTTCTAATATTTTTATATGTTCTTTCAGTTTTTTTCTATTTTGCGATCTTAATCTTTTATATTCCTGAATATCAATTTTTTATTTTTTCTACCTTTTTTTACCTTTTCTTGCCTCCTTTCTGGCTTTCCTGCATTTTTTATTCCGCCACCTTTGTTTACTACACTTCTTTATGTTTTTTTCTTGTAACTTTTTTATTTCAATTGTTTTATCCATTTTATTGATCAGTTCTTTTAATCCCTTCTCTACTTCTTCCTCCATATATTGTTCCTCCTCTAATTTTTTCCTATAAACCTCAATACTTTCATCTGTTCATACATTTTTCTCCCTCCCAAATTTTGTATGAACTTTTCTTTTTTTCTTTCAACCTTTTAGCCTTACTTCTAATGGGTGATGGTCAAAATTAACTTCTTCCCTTGTTTTAAAACTTTTATTTCCTTCAAAACCTCTTCACTAACCATTATATAATCTATTATAGATTCTCCCCTTTCACTTATAAATATATATTCTTCTCTATCCCCTTTCTCCATATTTCCGTTGAGTATAGTCCTCGTTCCCCTCACAAAGCTATAATAGCTCTCTACCTTGTTTGTTTAATGTTTTATCTGTCGTTACTCTTTTTATTTTTTTTCCATTCACTATCATACCCTCACCTTCTCTAATTCTCGGGTTAAAATTTCTACATTATATTAATTTTCCTTTCTCTTCTTCAATCAGTAGCTGTTTTAAGTTCCTTATTGTTTATTTTTTATGTTTTGACCGTACTTCTCTTAATGTCTGATTTACTACTATTCCTTGCTCTTGTTTTTTATTCTCCTCTTTTTCTACTACCCATTCTTCTCTTAATCCTTATATTATACCCCCTTGCGTTCTTCCTTTTTTATTTTCTTGTCGCGAACTGTACATTCCATCTATACCTCTCTGGTAAATTTCCTTTTAATTTTTCCCAATCTTTCTTTCCTAGCCACGTTTCTATTAAACCCACAATGTCAAACCTTCTATGTACTTCCAAAATTTAGTTCTTTTATTTTTAACCCCTGCAACGTTCCAAAAAACTAAACTTATTTCCTTCGTTTTTCTCTAATTGTTTTCCTTAATCTTTGCCTGGTCGTTCCCATTGTTTTTATTCTTACTTCTATTAATTCTAGTTTTTTTACTTTTTTTTCTCTAATTTATTTTCTTTTACGTTCTAGTGGATCTCCTCTATCTCAACCCATAATTTCATAAATCCTTTTTCTGTTCGTTTTCTTTCTTCTTTTAGTCTTCTTCCTTCCATCGTTATATTTTTTGTACCTCTCTTTCCATTGAGCTCATATCTTTTTCTATAAATATCCATGTTCTTCTTAATCTTCTTTTTTTCTTTAATATCTCTAGTTATCTTCTACGGAATCCAATTTTACCAGTAATAACCAATTAGCTATTCTAATTGAGTCTCTTATACCTTTTTCCACTCTCAATTCATTTTTAAACATGTTATCCACTTGCTTTTTACGTTTTTGACTTTCCATCCCTCTTATAATCAAGTTTTGCCTTCTCTTTTCCCTTTCTATTACTTTCACTCTTCTTTCCAAATTTTCGATCTTCTCTTCCATGCTCTTATTTTTTTTTCTTTTACATATTCATATCTCCCTTTACTTTACTCTTTCTTTTCTTAACTCCTTCTTGATCTTTTCCAAATTAACTACTAATTTATTGTTCTCTTCCTTCATCTGCTTTATTTCTCTAATCATCTCCCTACACATATTTATTACTCCTTGCTTTTCCTTATCACTCTCCTCCTTTCTCGGGCTTCTTTTTGTTTGCTAACTCCTTATAAAAGTTTCTTGCACAATTTCTTGTCTTTCGTTTTTTCTTTCCGATCCTGTCGACTCTGAATCTGACATGATTCTTTCTAATTACGTTTCATTAAAACTCGCCACAAACATTAAAAATGTTTATAAATAAAATAAAAGTATGTACTTTACTGTTACAAAAGTGCGCGCTTGACCTTTAAGCTAGTCCACGATGCTCGCTCGCATTCGTATACGTTATCTGAACTCGCCTATACCTTCTTATCCATAAAATTAATGTACTTACATTAAAACTGTACTTCTAAATTATTTTTTTAACTTTACAATACTCAACACTTACAAGTCAATTAATCACTCTGATGATTATAGTTTAATAACTTTAAAGTAGTAGCCTTCAAAATAGAAATTTTTTACTAAAGAGATCATACGAAACCAGGTGTATGGCAGCTGCAATTTTGTATAACATCTCTGGAGATTTTATAAGGGTAATCTTGTTTGAACTATCTAAAGATGCTTCTGAATTGCACCTAAAAACATTTGGAGCAAGAAGAAGAAAAGCAAAAGAAACTCGTCAGAAATGTAAATTAATTTTTACGACTTTATATTTGTCAAACCTTGGTTTTGTTTTCGGAAAATCCTTAAAGAAAAGAACATTTACTACTAGCGGTATGTATTACGGGTCAGAAGCATCTAAGTTTGTTCTAGACATCGATGAGGAGATCTTTTTACTAATACAAATTTTTACAGAGCTTAGAACAAGTTGATAAAGACGCAATATTTCAAAATACAATTTTACAGTCCGGTTGCAATGTTTGGCAAAGTGAAAGAAAAGAGAGTATAGCGGCATCTAATTTTGATAGAATATGCAAACTTAGAAGAAGAACTTCCACAGCCAAAATAATTTCAACGTTTTTATATTAGTCTTTTTCAGGTTCCAAAGCCACTAAGTTTAGAATAGAAAATAACCAAATGGTATTTTCTGTATTTCAAAAACAATGCGGCAAAAATAGTAAAATTTTATTAAAACGCAATCATAAAAAAATTGAGATCACTTAAAAAATTCTGCATATAATTTTTTGAATTAAATTAAGTTTTTTATGCCCAGTTTTAATAAAGAATTTGATATTGTTAAACAATTAGTCTATAATAATAGTTAATCTTATTATATTTGAACCAAAGTTTTTTATAAAATTTGTTCTTATTCTTTTAAGAATTTATCCCATATAATAAATTCGATAAAGCTATTATCTGTCGTTCGATGCCTTATGTTAATTCTTGTTTTTTCTATCTTAATATTTCTATTTTTTTTCTACTAATCATAATTTAAAATATTTTATTATTAATAATATTCTATTGCTTTTTTATATAAATTTTGTGTGTATAAAATGTTTTGCTCTTTTTGCAGTTGTTCTTATGTAGGAGAAACTGATAGAAGGTTTAAAACAATTTTAAAAACATATTTATTTTATTATTATTAAGACATTTAAATTTTTGTATACTAAACTTTTGTTACTAAATATATTTTGTCTGTGTTAAACTAATAGTTCGATTTGATATATCTAGCTTATAAAAATTTTGTATTTTTAATGCCTAATAAATTTTATTTTAAGGTTTACGTCACAGATCTGTTTTGATATTTCCTGTTCTTAAATAATTACAAATTTTGTCACAAACAGTAACTTAAAACGATATTATCGTACAACAGTTTAACAACGTAGTGCTATAAAAGCTCACAGTAATTAAAAAAAAATTAAAATATGCCAATTTTGTTAATGTTAAAATGTGTTATTTAGTTTATTAAAAAATGAAGATTTAAAACTTTGTTAAAATAAATGAGAAATTTACGTATCGTAATTACAAGCTAAAAAGTTAGTTATCCTTAAAAAATTTAATTTTTTATGTAATAAAAAAAGTTAAAATTCAAAAGTATTTTACATTTTACGTACAAAATTATCTAACTTAAAAAACGTTTTTTTAATAATACGATTTCGTTTGACTGCGAAAACGCAAGCATTAAAAAAATCATTACCATTTTAATTTTTGGCAATTTAAAAACATCTTTTTTACAAATAAAGTTGGCAATTATATAACCATAAAATAGTTTCCCCGAGGTTCGAGATAATTTGACGGGAACATTATTAACATTCTAACCTCAGAAGAAACACACTTTTGATGTTGTCGCAAAGGGATCTACACCAACACGTTTCTGTATTAATTTGTTACTAATTGCCAATTACTAGATTTATTATCTTGTTATGTGTACTGAAGTCTGTGCATCTAAATTATTCGTTTTTTGTAGTTTAAGAGCAACTGCAATTATAAATAAAGTTTATTAATAGTTGTGTTTGTAATCTAAATTGTGTTTTTATGTTCGTGCACGTTTTGATAATTACTATTAATAGATGAGATTTAGTAAATAATAAACAAAACGTTAGCCGGACTAAATAAACAAAAAAAACTTTTCCTTAAAGTTTATTTGGTCTAAACTCATTTTTTCGTCTAAAAAGTTTATCTTTTGTTAGTGAAAATGGTGAAATATCCAATTTCATAGTATAATTTCAACAGTAAAATTTAAAACCTGATTATTCTACTAATTGTAAATTAAACCTTTATATACAGATATTAAGTAGAAGTTTATCACTAATTTTACTGTTATAAGTAGTTATAGTTTAAAATATACAATACACCGAAAAACAAATTTTCTAAGAAAATTATACTTCTAACCTTCTACTATGCAAAAAAATTAATGAACTTTTACGTAGAACTAATTTGTTAGGTTACACTAACTCAAGTTGTAATGTGGTAGTAAGTTTTTGCTTACTCTTAATAACGTATTAGGTTTCTACACGTAATTAACAAAGATTTTGTTACGACACAAACCATATTTTAATTTAATGATAGTTGAAATCGTCGATTTAAATAATGTTAAATTTATAAAAATTCAAAACGTACATTCGTGAATACACAAATGTATTTTTAAATAGTTTTTTTACGTTAATGTCATTATTTTTGCTAGTTTTTTGTAGGACAGTTTGATGTTGATAATTTAACGTGTTAGAATTTCGTTTAAATGAAAACTTTTAGATAGATATTTTTAAGATTTTAAATAATTTGAACTATAATGTATAAATTGTAAATGTACACTTGTGAATTTAAAATCAATTTTTCTGCATAACTGTAAATTTCAAAGAAATGAGATTTCTTGGGTAAGCTATTTGTCGGCAATGTGTAGAATAGAATAGAATTTATTATAGGTTGTGACAAAGGAAGAGAAACATGAGTATCGAATCCTATAGGATTTACCTATCTTGATTTTGTAAGGCATTAGTATTTGTAGCTTTAACTAAAGTAAGTGACATTTGCAATTCATACATTTTACAAGATACCCTTATTGTAGCATAAACAAAGGACACTATTAATTATTCAATTTCACTTTACTATTTAATGCCAAATTAATTAATTAATAATACAACGTTCTTACCGTTTGAGTACAAAGATTATCTTAAAATTTACATCTTTCTTTGTTAGTAAAAATATAACTATTTTTTTAAATATTTTGAAGTCGTTCTATTAAAAATAAAAACAATCTTGTATTCGTCATCATTATAAAAAAAGGTATTAAAACAAAAAATTTTCTAAAAAGTTGTGAAATTTCAAAAACAAACATCAACTCGACCTTACTAAATGTCATGAACTTCTAATTTTCAGATATGTTGCCAATAAAAAGTAACCAAATTTGCAGCTTTAAAAAATTTGTGCTAATTAGCACTGACTTAAAACCAGAAAAATTAGTCCTACAAGAAAAGTTGTTTTTTTTTTGTTTTTTAAGATAATTTTAAGATACAATTTAACAAAAATGTTTCTAATAAATTGCCAATTTTAAAAAATATTTTTTTTGTAATTATCATGTATGGTATTAAAATTGGAACAAATACTTATACTAAAAAAAAACATTAAAATTTTATGGGAAAATGTATTAGAAACATACATTATTACAGTCTAATGTTGAAAATTTAAAAACTACTGAATATTATAAAATTTTTTGTATTAGTTCAAAAAATGTTTTTGTTTTCAACTTAATTTTTGGTCTCTGACAGTTTTTTGCACCATTTTTAACATAAACGTCAAACTATTTTTGTTTTTGTTTGAGCAATAAAATGTTATATTCAACTCGCTCCTGTCGAAATTTGGCGGTTTTTTTCGTGGATTGTTAAAATATATGTTTTACTGGGGTTTGAAGATGCCAACTTTTGAAATGAAACCTCCCAATTTACACAAAAACTCGTTAAGTAAATAACTATTTTCTACAACTAACTGCTTGCTTATTTGCGATTAGGCAACTTTGTGCATTCCGTTTGACCAATTAAATATCCGTACAGGCTAAACATATTAATGCCATTACCGCTCAAAGTAGTAAATAACTAAAACCAGAAAGAAAACTTGAACAAATATTCCGTGCACTATAATTATGAAATTTTGAAATGAAATCATTTACATCTGTGTGGATGATATTGCATTAGTTTCGACGTATAGTGTAAATTAAACATTTTACGTTATGTTTGCAAACGTTGGTATTTAGTGGTAACTTTATTGTAACTAAATGTAAACTTTCGCGGTTACTTCGTTTATGATTATAAGCGACTTTCGACTTATACCGCGAGTTAAACACCCAGACTTTTTAAGCTTGCTCCTAGTCTCTTCTTGAGAGCCAAAACAAGAAGAATAGCATGGCCTTTGCCGTATTGTCGTTAGTAAACTTAAACAAACTGACGTTTCGCAAGACTGCAGTTTTGATCTTTAGAGTGTTGAATGTCACTGAAGAAAAAAGTGTAAATGACGATATTTATATCATTAGCGATTACCGTAATTAACGGAGCTCATCTTTCCGTTACTGCGTTATTACTCAAAGTGAGTGTTTGTGTCCTTTATAGCCCAGTCATTATAGTTAGAATTTCGACTAAACCTGGAAGTAAATAGTACAAAGGTGAAAATTAGCAGAGATATAGTTTGCTACAAGCTTATAGGTCTTACGAACCTTGCACGGCCAACTCACATAGTCGGAGATAGGAGACGTTCAAGTGAATAGTAATTAAGAGCGCCAGATCTTTTATAATTAACACTTCTGCCTCGATCAAGACAGACGGTCCAAGCTTGTAACGAAGTTTTAAGTTTGTAAAGTTGGAGGGAACGCAGAAAGAAACCAAATCGTTAACAACAATTGCACTTTAATTACTCTAGAAGAATAAATAGATTAAAATTTGAGTCAATAATAATTATAAGATAAGTGGATAGCATAACAATGAATAATTTTAGTGCGAGTACAAATATATGTAGTTAGTAGAATAACAGAAGTATCGGCAACTTACACTACACTTAAAGCAAAAGTGCAACCATCAGAACATAGAAAAAATCTTCGTCAGTAAATTATATTAATAATAGTAATAATTGACAGTTGACGTAATCAGCATGCGATAGTAATTTACTCAAACTAACTGAGTAACAATAATAAGAAACAAATCAAGTCGGACGTTTCCACACGATTAATAAATATGATTATGAGTAGCACCGTAGTGACAGCGAATAATTAAAATCAAAAATTGACTTACCAAGATTCAAGGGTACCTTCAGAAAACGTTTTCCTACTGGCTGCCTGTAATCAAACTTCTTGAAAATAATCGTGTCTACCTGGCGACTCACAAACTACAACAGGTAAAAGAAAGTAATAGAACCGAAACGTATCGTATGCTGTACAATGTCTTTTCGTCTACGATGGTATTAACTTATTGCCTCCGAAAAGAAATTCAATCGTGTCCGGTACTTAGGCTCTGCCGAACAAGATAATATTAATTAATGGTATTAATTGCCTCCGAATAGAAATTCTGCCCTTGTATCGCAGCGTTCCAAGGTCTACAGCTTCTGATTATAATTTTTTCCTTGTAGATTTTAAACTATGACAAGAACACCCATATTTAGGAGGTAGCACATGGCGCTAACGAAAACACATACAAATTATCTTTAATCAAAAAAAAAGAATCAAAGCCACTTACCCTGCGTGGATTAAGTTAGTTCATTAAGAATACTTTCGTGTCACAATACGTGGATGTTTTAAGAAAACGATTTTTAATTCACGCAGACATATGTTATATTGTGAACGATGTTAAAGTCGACAGTCCATCGTCTTCTCCATACGAAAAAACCAACGAGTCCGATAGATAGCGTCGAGAAATAGAAAAGTAATTTTTAATTAAACAATATACAGGGTAGTGCATTATTTAAATTTATGCACGTAACAAGTTTACATGATCTTTTCTAACATATTAAAGTTCCCCATCAATCCTCCGCGTGCGTCAGCCGCCATATTACAAAATGGCGGACAAAAAAGTTTATTCGTTAATTATCTCGCTTATAAGCGCTCCAACGGTAAATTTTCAAGTAACATAAATTAAAGATCTTTAAAATCTCTACAAAAAATGTTATATACTATTTTATAGTAGGACTAGTAGTTTTCTCGCAACATTAAGACCTAGAATCACATAAATAAAAAATGAAACTAGATATACTCAGGATCCTGAAAACAAATATTTTTATTCCATAATTTAACATTATTATGGTTATGATACATAAAAAAGTCAAATAGATATGACTCAAAACTGTTATGGTATGACGTATTATATTAGGTAAATGTAAACCTGTGTTCCTTCCATCCTGTGGTTACAATAAGGAAACGAAACTGCAAAGTAGGCAACATTAAAATGATCTAACACTTACTGTACATATCTATACCTTACATTATTTCTACGATTGATCTCTTTCTTCGTCTTTTGATCCTTCTTCTTCCAGTGCGTGGTTTTTACACGCAGTTCCACGACAACGACCACATAATTAAGAACACGCAAGGTCTGCCTTTCTGCATTCGCAGCCACGAATGCAATCAGTCTTGCAGTTACATGTTATCAGATGAAGAAGTTTATCGGGTGCCGGAGGTGTAGTACTTGGCACAGGAATCAGCATGTCTAAAGCCTCACGCCATTCCCAGTTGATTGGATTACTGGTGTAATTTTCTCCGTGCCAAATTTGTACCTGCAGATACACTGTAACGTGTAAATTCGTAATTGAACGAAAATCCGCCTGATAGTTAGGCAACTTACCTTTAAAAGTGGGGAATACTCGACCTCGAGTTGAAACTTTCAAGTTATGCTCCCAGAGGGCGCTCGAGAGTAGTCGCCCATCTACAAAATTCATTTTTATTTGTCGGTTTGCGGTGTAATGGACGTGACAAAGTCGGATGGGTAAGAAACATGAGGTTTCTCTTTCATCGATTAATATCTAATGCAACGACGTTTTATTTTAGAAATCACTAATGAATCCGATTAAATGTCCAATGCATCCAACAAAATATCTACGTATTTTGATGTAAAAATCGTAAAGTAGGTTAGTATTTCGCACGTGGTTGATAATGGAGGCGTATCAACTTATATTCGCTATTTTAGCTCTTTCGTCCTTTCTTTCTTTTGGTTCTTCGTATCTATTGGAGTTTTCTTCTGAGCTCCGTCAAAGCTGTCGGACTGAGTTATCTTGGAATCGCTGTACTTAAGCCGTAATCAAAGTCGCAGAGTAAAGGATCTCAGTGGATTAATGGCGCTGTGCTACAGGTTGGGGGTTTGAAGTAAACGACGTATTTATTGTATCGTTAAGTGTACGTGTTGGAACCGCGAGGGACCACCAGACCTCAACTCATTTTCGTCCACGCGCTTCGGGGTCATGACTGCTGCTGTCGCTACATACGCTGTGGATTTATATTAAGTGAAATCAGTGCGGACTTCGAATGTAAATGCATTTTTGTTTCGAACTTTGTTTTTGTACATCCTGTACACTTAGTCTACTACATTTACTTCTGTTTTAATTAAAAGATTTAACGAAATTTTTGGACATGCGTAATTATGTTTAATAATATTTACCGTCAATTTTGCTACGATTTAAATAGGGTTAATTACGATGTTTAACAGACGTCTTAATGTAATGGTTTATTTATTTAATGATTATTTAACGTAACTTACAATTTTTTGTTGTTAGCATAAAAGAAAATTTAAATTGTCAAGGGTAGAGATTTGGGAGCTCGAAACGTTTTTGTGGTAAACTAATTGAATGACACTTTTATTACCGATCGTGAACTTGACGTCAAGGGCCACGGGCGGTGTTACTTTGTTTTAATACTGACGCGCGACCGCGGGTGGATATGCTACGGGTTACGGTAGCCGCGGAGATATACTTTTAAACATTAGCGCTTTACTTATTCCTTCCAGAGTCTATTTTGGACCTGCTTTAATCCTATATTTATATGTTACAATTTTGTTGTGTGTTATGTAAGTTAATTGATTCTCTGATTATACCAATGGCGTAACCGTTGAATGGCTCTTTCCGTTCCGGAATTAGCTGTTAATATATAGACAATCAATAAATGGTTATTGTTAATTCTCGCTATATTTCTTTTGGGGGACCTCGGGACCTCCTTTTCTCCTACCTAGGCTGTTTATCTTCGACAAAAATTCGAGAAAAGGTGGCGCACTCGGGCATTTTGCTTACCAAAAGAAAACTTTGTGTCTTTCGATTTTCTTTTACCCGACGACCATCTACGGTGAGGCTAGCTGAAAGGTAAGCGTGACATCTTGGTAAATAATTTAAGAGATTTTTTTCTTTCTTTTTCTCCACCTCCCCCATTGGAACATAACAACACCCTAAGACGAGCTGCATCCGAAGTTAGAGGTAATGAGGCTAGCTCAAATGACGCCGTTACTTTCTGTCGTGTAATGGTCTCTTGGAATGTGATATATCGAAGATAACGATCTTACATTGTTTTTCTCCATATAGTCGCAAAAGGAATTTTTCGCCTACAGACGCAATCATAAAAGGATCAGAATTTAGAGAATAAAAAATTGATATTTCCTTTCTAAGATTTTTGTCTTCAGCCAAAATTTTGTAGGCGGATCTCTTCCCCTTGCGAAATAGTGCTGACGTTGAATCGTAACCTGTCATCGCATGAAGGAACAGCATGCAATGCTGCATTTCGCCAATCGTACCCTGTATCTTACTGATATCAAACACTTTGTCTTGCTTAGATGCTACCGCAGCTGGTTTCAAAAAATAGACAAGATGATTGTAGTGTGGCGTTGTCCGAGCCAAACGCAGTTCCAACTACAGTGACTGTTTTCCTACTGGAGTAAACTTCTAGTGTAGTGGAGACAATCAGCGTATCAGCATCTGACGCTGCTTGATACGTAGTTATATTCGACTGTTGAAACTTTGTGCGTAAAGCCTTTATTAATTGGGACTTGTTCTTTCCACTACCTAAAAAGTCACGCTGTTGTGTTGCAATGGTAGTTTCATCAAAAACAACTTTACGAGAGTTTGTACTAGCTCTCCGGAACTGTTTGGCATTTTATGGAATGAGGACCATCGTATCCATCAAACACCACAATAGAGGACGGCCCGTAATGAGTGAGGACTTAAGTTACATACGATATAGAAATTTGGCCATACGTTGATGGATGGGACCAGATAACCTTGTGCAGAAGATAACAACCATCTATAACGTATACATTTTCATTAGAATAGCACCGTTCCGTACACGGCTCAAGCTTTTCGATAAAATCAGCAAGGACTGACTTTTGTGTCTTTCTCATTTTTGATCCATCGAAGAGAGAAGTGGGGTAGGGCGCAAGTTCATAATGCATATACTGCTTAAATTCTAACTACTACATGCTATTCTAAGAAACAATTGCTGGGGATTAATAGGAATTACCTCGTCGCAAACTGTTCCCGTGCCGTTCATAAACGATATTGAGGTAACTTTATCTTTCCTTTTGAGTTTTACATCTGTAAACTTTAGTCCCGTCATTCTGTTTTATGCGTCAAAGCCATGCTTGAAGGCACAGTCACAATTAATTGACGAATCCGCAACAATACCTGTAAATAACAAAATCAGTTTGTCCTGTACTGTTTCATCAAAGGGAGAGTGTGCCTCAAACCATAAAATAATCTGTCTAAACTCATGAAGGTCACAAAATTTTTGACTGTCTCGTAGTTCAACGTGCTGTTCAGAGAATACATGAGTGAGTCGACACAGTGTCTCCATTGCATTACAAACCCTCATGCATGCTTGCTGTTCTAAAATCCAGCGAGGAAGAGTGCTATTCGTTATTCCTCGGCCATGGGTGAGACCTGCGGTCTTAAAAACACGCATGAGGTTTTGTTTAATTACCATATCCGTCCACGTGCCTGACCAAAACTTATGAGTGCGACGAATAGTAAAATAGCCCAGGTTGCAAAACTTATGAAATTCCTCTGCAGACATCCTATTTTCTAAGTTTTCCATTTCCTGCAAACACAAGTGGGCACACTTTGCGTATTGCAGGTGTCCTGCAGCATGAAAAAAGGGCAACATGCTTTGTATACATTTTAAATGCAGTATCCAATCTCCTGACCTCTTCGATCTTATATATAATTTCATTAGTGCTACCAACCGGTAATATTCTACCCAAAGCTTTGCTGTGCGACTTGTACTGGCAACTACTTCACATCGTTCTTCAAAACGTTCTGAAACTCTGATCAGTGTATCGTTGGTCACAAGGTATTCTGACAAGCAGGAATTATCCATAAAATCTGTTTGCAGATTACTGATCTTTCTCTTTGTAGTTTTCTCGAGGTCTGTCTGTTGCATCAACATTACTCCAATAGCCAATTGTGTCAGAAAATGTGCCCTAACGGATCGACTATAAGCGTGGCCAGTCATTATGTGGCTAATTGACGCTTTGGCATATACTAAGGACCACACATCTTCTAATCCACTTCCGCCCATGATGTATCCGATTGAACCCATATAGAACATTAACAGGTGAAAGCCATCTAATCTTACTACAACATTTGTCAAATCTCCACTAATGTTGCTAGCGACGATATCAGATGCTTTAAGATATAGAGGCTGATCGAATGTTACAAAGCAATGCTTCTGGTTTTGCTTAAGGCACTGAGAAGCTGCAAACTTAAGTGCAGTGTAAACGGTGCTCATATTGGAAGGATCTAACCTTATGTAAAGCAACGCTTCTACGCTACTAATATGGTAAGGTGTGCATTTCTCGAAACCGGTTTGCATAAATCCGTTCCACGAGGGATTACCAAGATTTTCTAAGCTGTAACAAACTAACCATAGGCGGACCAACAGAAGAAATCTATGGCCGAATCCAGAACGGATAGGCAATTTGTGAACAGCAGCCACATCGCGCATTGTAATTTTAACTAATCCAGCTTTTGCAGGCTCCCTATACCATACAACTGGAAAGTCACCATAGGCAGCAATGTTGTCTGCCTTTAGATCTTTTATTACCTTTGGAACAGCGCATATGACTTTTTCTATATCTGCAGGTAGTGTTGTGCACTTAATGCCACCCATACGATCAAAACTGTTTAAGCCATCAATTGTTTTGACATTATAGTCAGCATTGTCAAACACAAATTGTGTAAATTTGTCTGTGTCGTCACTTTGTTTATTACTTGCTATCAAAGAGTTTTCTAATCTTAGAGTTTTGGAGTAGGATGAAGAATATTCCAAGCTACTTAGCTACTGAATTAGATGCTTTAAAGCGAAACCTCTATGCGCGTAAAGGCCAACACCAAGCAGCAGGGGCGAAAGAAAAGATCGAAGCCTGCAAGCGGACATCACTGCTTGTTCGAGGGCAGCTCGCTTGTACTCTAAACCTTCCGAGTCGATCTTTGATTGGAGTATTACGTCAAAAAAAACATCTTAGAGAATCCGGTATTGTAGATCTGAGACTTTCAACAGATAAGTGATGGACAGGAGGATATTCGTCCATGTTATTTACCAGAATTCTTATGTCATCTCTTATTATTTCTGCAGCAGTTTTGACTATTCGACGTCTTTCCTCGCATTTATCTTCTTTCTTTTCGGTATACCATGAGTTATGCAGAATTTTGTGAGTCGAATCCTTAAAACTGGCTACTGCCATCTGACCTAACTTTTCAGTTATAACGATGTTATCGCCATAGCGCTTCTGAAGTTTCAATTTTAGCCATTTACTACTGCATCCTTCTTGTTGATTCCCAAGATAACTTCAGAACCGGCTTGCCAAATCGGTAATAAAATATTGACATTCTTCTATTTTCCATGAACTGGAAAAGACTGTCAAATGCTGCTGTTAGCATGGAATCTTCAAAGTTTTGGTGCTTAGTTGTTGCAGGTTTTCTAAATGCCAATTTTAATGGTATCTTGCCTCCGCTGCTACTAAATCACCTACGTTGTTAATACGTGCCAATATAATCCGTCCTAATAGATCGTCTCTTTTTAAAGCACGAGCAACAAGAGTTGTTTTAAAGGGGATTATTTCGACGTGATGAACAGTATTTTTGTATTTTAAAGCTTTTTTGTTTTCAACATTTTTATTTGCTTCCAATCCGCAAAACATACAGTGGGTTTTGAAATCAAATCCGTTCCCATCCAAAGCAGCTCGAGTGCGGGATTGAGTTTTTTTTTCAGTCTCCAGAATTGGTTGCACCTTTTTAGCAGAAGCCTGGATATCAGTTTTACTAGTATATGTTTTACGGCAAATTGAATGGAGTTTGATCTGCTGAACACCTTCCAGTTTCTTTGATAAACCATCTTGTCTTTGCTCTTACAGACAACTCACATTCAGAGCAACAAAAAAAATTAAAACAATGATGAACAGACTTTGAGCTATTAGGAAGAAAGTTTTCTTTTGACGAGAATGAAACGTCAACAGTAATTTATCAGAATTTTGCTTTTGCAATATTATAAAACAGTTATGATTATAAAGATTTTTAATCGGTTGTTTAATAACTTTACAATAATTACTAAAATTTGTATGTTTGACAAGTTAAGTAATCAAATCAGTCAAATAACAAAATTACTCAATGTGTTATAACAATATTTTGAAATTGACTTAAAGAAGTTAGCATATATTAACGTTATTTAGTTTTTTTAACTGCATAACAATTCAGAAAAAAAATACTTTATGGCAATTATCGATATTTGCAAGATACCAAGATGTTTCTTCCGCACATGCATATTTGTACGGTTTATGCTTACGCTAATTCTGTACGAATAAGTACTTTTGTATATTTTTACTCTGTATTACATTATAAATTTACAAAAACAATTGTAACGCCTAATTCTAAATTTAATTGTCGCTCAAACCCATACGTTAAATTTTAAATAGTACGCCTATGAAAATTGTATCGTAAATAGCAATGCACACAAACTTTTAAAATTTCTTAATCTTTAAGATTTGGTTTTTAAAAATCGTTTGGATCGCATATTGATTGTCAAAAATTGTAATTGAGCATGATTTGTCTAATAGAAATAAAATGGCGTCATGAATTTGTCGTATTCAATAAACGTATTTAAAATCTCGTTTGAATT
Organism: Aquatica leii; assembly: GCA_035610365.1. Lineage (NCBI taxonomy): Eukaryota > Metazoa > Arthropoda > Insecta > Coleoptera > Lampyridae > Aquatica > Aquatica leii. Next base: position 18,931,109 of record CM069437.1, read on the forward strand.
GTAAGCAGCAATCCAATTAAAATATTGAGTTGCATGGATACGAGTCGCCTTTATCGCTACAACTCGTTCGTTATCCTAGTTAAAGAATTTATATTTTCTGGAATCTACAGATTTGTAAAATTCCATTAGTATCGTATTGTACAAAAATTATTTTTTTAAATTTGATTGCATACAGAGGTATGAATTTTGTTAAGTTGTTAGTTGCATAAGTTTTGTAGTATGCACATTAATAGCATTTCTTTACCATCGCTTTTGTTATCGTTAATTAGCAATTAATAAATTAGCCTTTGTTGTAAAACAGAGCACTCGCAAAAGTTGTAATAATAATAAAGCTGTTGTGAAACACAAAGCAATTCGTCGTCGTACCCTTATAAAGTTTTGGCCTTGGTTGTAAGGTTAAACATCGTTATTTGAAAACTTAGATTTTGTTGATCGATAATATAGATCAAAAATGATTTTATATAAATTAGTATCATCGTAACTTTTGTAAATAATTTAGTTAATACGATTGTGAAAGACAGATCTGATATTATTTTGAATGTAGAAGATTAATTATTAGTTATTCATTACTATAATAATTATCTTATTTTATTGGATTGTATATATACTTGTAAATTATATTTGTGTACATATTTGAACATCGTTTATAAATTATTTATTTTGTTTGGTTATCTGTTATCTAAACATGCAAATTCCCCTATACTTAGCACAGAAGTTTAATGATCAAACTCGTTTAAATCGTTTTGTTTCGTATCGTAATATTATAACAATATTATTGTTAGTATCGGTTATACAATTCCTTGGCTCTGTGTGGTTATCCTGATGAAAAAATTGTTTAGTTGCATTGTCAAATCGTAAGCATTGCCGCCTCGCGTTCGGCTCGATTGCAAATTTTTTTACTCGTTGGCAATGACAACCATTTGTTACTATTTATACAATATATTATGTTAGCATAATGTAATTACTTAAC